>OX632358.1:21619296-21994296 GCA_951751655.1 Ophion costatus
CCCCTCCTACAAGCAATCGATGCGCCTCAGCTGCAGATTTCTTCAAATTAAAGAAGTAAGTCAAAAGTTCCCGCAAATGACGCTTATTCGACTCAAAACTCGATATTTTCGCACGAACAAATTATGTAATGCTGATACAAAATCGCTAATATTTCAAGGTTTTTCGCAATATAATAATAAATAAAAACAGTAGATAATATAATAAGAAATTATTATATTATCTACTATTTACTTTATTATACTATACTATATTATGTATTATTATTATATATTTTTTTGCTTTATATTTATTCTATATTAATCGCTATTCTATTGTAAGTTTTACACACACACACACACGCGCGCGCACGCTCTCACTCTTCTTTGGGCCTCTCTCATTACTGGTAAAAAAAAGATCGATATTCCCCTAACGCAATAAGCTACTTCTCAAGGGCTCGGGATCGAAGAGTATGAAGAAAATTAATGATCGGCAAGTATATCTAATGTAATAGTAAGGTGGTTCAATTACTGCACTGTTCGAAACTCCCCTCTCGCGTGTAAAGATCGTAAAACATCATTTCAGTGTGTAAATTCTCACTTTAGAATAAGGCACACAGGTCATGACCAACACAATGCTGTTAATAGAGGCGAAAAAAGTGGCCTCCGCAAGAACGGGAGAATAGACCCTTATGACAGGGCGTATACGCATATGTGTATGTATATGTCCGCGTTATTCTAATAATAGGGGCATCCTGAAAATGGTCGAGTTCGCTCGACAATTTCACGCCGTCGCCGGAAGTCAGGCGAGCAACCTTCTTTATGGAGTTGTAAAGGCAACGAAAAGGAAAAATGACGAAAGAAGAAAACGGGGAGAAAAAATGAATGGGGAAACTTGTGGCGAAGCTCCCGCATCAATAATCGCTTCGAGTCTCTCATTTGCGGTCTGGTATTTCTCGCGCGCTCGCTTCAACAAGCCATGATATAACACACACACACACACACACACACACACACACACACACACACACACACGCGCGCGCGCGCGCGCGCGCGCGCGCACGCACGCACACACATCAGGAGAGAGAAAGCTGTCAAGAAAGACAGAGAGAGAGAGAGAGAGAGAGCCTTTGGACAGGTTCGACCTCAAACCGGAAGTACCTCGTGCCTCGTACTTCTACTGCTATATATGCGAGGCATTCGCAGTCAACTCGGGCGATTTTTTTTATCAGCCCCCTCATGTACCATCACTTGCTACTTTGTAGTACACCTTGCAAGTTTTTTTCCGCAACATTTATTCTTAGTTTCATTTGTGAGCGATAAAAACCTAACTAATGTACACGGAGTGTACATGATCGTTATACTATAAAATGTTATCAAAAAAAAATAGCTTTGGGAGATTTGACACGAACGAGATCATTCGTTAAAGTTTGCAGTGACAAAAATCGAACCTACGAGTTCTTTTTTTGGCGAAATCTATCGTACGTTGATGAAAAAAAAACAGTCGGGTGAAAGGGAAAAAAAAGATTGACGGTCCGGTATCATAGACATATCGGAAAGCCTTGAGCAGAGGAAAGTTCTATCAATGAAAAAAGGCATGATCTTTTCTCCTCAGATTTCGCATCCGAAGAACGTCTATTAATATAAGCGATTTCAATTGACTTCAATATTAATATAAGACTAATTAACTAGAAGTGCAATTTTGTCTTGAATTTTGCCGGGATTATCCGAATCGTGCTAGATTCCGAATGTCATGACTTTGTAACGTTAGAATATCGTGCATGGTAGAGGTGTTGATTGGAAATTGACTAGATGTTCTTGTTGTTGCCTCGACTATGCTAATGAATTATTACGATGAATTGTTTTATACGATCTTGTATGAAAAAAATTAATTGTTTTTTTTTAATGAGTCCAACAGTATGACGTATTTTCGTCTTCGCAGAGTATGTGCCCGTCCGTTCGTTCATTGGTTCCTATTTGCATATCTCTATCCATGGAAATGCATGTATGCATTCAAACTTTCCATGCTACCTTCTCATGCATACATATATATTCAAATTTCCGACATACAATAATCATTATGATCTCCCGTGGCACGCGGTCAGTTTAAGATCGGAAATAGAACTCCTCAGCAAAAACAGTTCAGTAGTAAATTATAAAAATAAACGAACAAAAAACAGTAGTAAATAAAAAATAGTAAAATAAAAACAACTGTAGATGCAGCAGTCAATTTTAAAAAATTGCAAATTCCGTCGTAAATTCAACAAAACAGTAAATCCAACAGTATAATAAAAACAACTGTAGATGCAGTAAATTTAAAAGAATTACAAATATCGTAAATTTAAAGAAACAGGCAAAACTATCGTTGAAAAAATAGTTCTTCCTGATTTTTTTCCGAATTCGAGTTAAATAGAAATGCATTCGAGGCTCGCAGTACCAAGCTACTCGTGTAAAATTATTTTACACCGTTGAATTGTTCAAATTTTAAAAACTGTAAATTCAGTCCTAAACAAAAAACAAGGCAATGCAGTACTAGATTAAAAAAAAAAACACAAATACAGTCGTACGTAAAAAAGTCGAAAAAAGGTAAAATTAAAAACTAAAAAAAGTAAAAAGTAAAGCTGTCTTAATTCGAAAAAACCGTGTGTACAATAATTTAAAAATGTTTACATTTTTTTCGACTCCGAGTTGCATGAAGATGAGTACTAGCAGATCGAAACTATTCGTGTTAAATTATATTGCTCCAGCGGCTCGTTGAACGAAAACCAACACAATGTACACGAGGGTACACAATGGGAACTTTTTTTTCGAAACTTTTTCGTGAATAATGCGAATGAAAAACGTACGTACGTAGAACGTAGGAGTGTAAATTATTTAAGCATTAGGGAACTGTGGAGTCTGTTCGCTCTCGCAATTACGCCAATTTGTAATAACCATCGCAACAATAATAACAACAAAGTGAATAGTAATCATGCCTGAGGAATTATGCGTGCGTTGATACGGCTACGGATATGTATATATATACATATATATATATATATAGCTACGAATGAAACGAGCAGCAATTTTATTGATGCACTATACCGGGCGCGTTCGTGTACCAGGTAACCACCTCACGTAGGCTAAAACTCGACTTAGTCGGTTCGTGTAAGCGGTGATTTATTCCCATCTAATCCGACGGAGCGGATTAATCACGTTAATCTGTGTGGTTATTCGAGCTCAAGTCGTGGCCATTTATCGAGGTCGTTAGAGGCAATATTAGCGAGGGAACATTAATGCGTGTACCTAACATACCGAATCGCGCATACACTTGGGAGGGCCACAAAATTATTTTCCGCCGTCCCTTATTCCCTGTATGATAAAATTAAAGAGCATACTACATAAACCCCTCGCTGAATGCACAAGGGAGTCCTTTTTTTCTCCCACACCGATGCACTGGCGCGCTTGATAACGGAAAGAGGGTCATATGTAAACGGCAACGATCGTGCTCTTCATGTACAGGGTGTACGTTTCAAGTTGGCACAACGAAATATCTGGAGAGAGATGGATTTTGGGAAAAAATGTTTCGAGTAAAAGTTGCATAGTTTTGGGAGGAAAAAATAATGGTGTTTGATGGTTTTTATTCGGTGCCAATTTTCGAGGTTATTTCGGTGTTTAATTTAGTTTTTTTGTATGGAAAGCAAGATTTTTTGTTTGTGATTTTTTTCTTGTGGGGCGTGATAGGTAAGTTTTGTTTGGAACTTTTTTTGTTCGGCTTCAGTTTTTTGTGATACCACAAATGGGTAATCAAATATGTTGTACTGAATTATTGGAGATCTGTCGGTTGGGTATTCTAAATACGTTTAGAAATTGAAGTCGAACAGAAAAAAGTTTCAGACAAAAGTTATCCATTTTATTACGAGGTAAATAGTTGTGAAATGAAAAATATTAGTTTTCATGTGAAAAAGTCGTTTCGACCTTAAAATAACCTTGGAAATTGTCGTTAACTGAGCAAGAACCAACATCATCATTTTTGACCCATGAAACTATGAAACTTTTGTTCGAAACGTTTTTTGATAAAATTCATTGCTCTCGGGATATTTCGTTTCGCAGGGCCGTATTTTGTGGGGGCATAAGCAGGGCCCTTCTGAATCGTCGATAAATTGGAGTGACGCTTAATGAGAAATAAGTTACAATAAATTATTATAGCCATTCCATTTTATACAAAATTCCATATTATTCCATATATCCATGTTATACCAAATTCAGTAGATTTGACATTTTTACATTTCTTCTGAAAAGTCGCGACTGCAAAAATTCCTCTGCAAGTCACATTTTTCGGGGATATTACGATATCTGTGGCCCCTAATTCTGACCAAGCAGACTTCATATGTGAGCCAAAATAAGACTATTTACAACAGTGATAGAAAACTCGATTCGACCTTTAAGGGGATAAAACAGGGCTTTAAAATTTGTATGAGACAACATATTTTTTGTCAGATTTGCTTGAAACTTGGCGCGAATACTCTGCATTACAAATAATTGAACCCGTATTTCAGCATTTCCTAAAATTCGACCCTTGAGTGGATAAAACGGGGGTGTTAAAGTTTGTACGAGACAACACATTTTCTTGTCAGATTTACTGTAAAATTGGCATAAATACATTAAAATACACATAATCAAACATGTATTTCAGCAATTTTCAAAATCCAACCCTTAAGGGGGTTAAACGGGAGTGTTAACGTTTGTATGAGAAAACATATATTTTTACCAGATGTACTTGAAACTCACCAAAGTTGCGTATAGACAGTCAAATAATACTTTCAACCCCTTAACTGTGTTTGCTTGGGTTTGTATGGGTTGGCATACATACAGCAAACAAACCCAAACAAAAACATATTTAATTATTCGCATTAAAGCATATTTGTACCAAGCTTCAAGCAAACCTGACCAAACAATATGATGTCTCGTATAAACATTGAAACCTCCGTTTCACCCCCTTAAGGATCGAATTTTGATTTTTTTACCACTCGTAATAAAAGTTTTATTTTTGGTAAGATAAGAAGGCTGCGAGGTCAGAATGAGGGCTCACAGATATCGTAATACTGCCCATTTATCCAAGTTTTATCCTTATTTTTTTTAAACATTCGGTGACCCCCCTTTTTTCATTGTCAAAATAAGTTAATTGTTAAATATTCGGGTGCGTGAAAGGAATATCTTAAACGGTACACCCTGTATACAAGGGCGTATCTACGTGTATACGTGTGCTCAGGTCCGTCGACCGGTACGCATTAATGGGGGAGGCAACGGAACACACGCTCTGCTAATCTTAAAAGTTTCCGGCGACAAAGCACGGAAATGTTGGCTACGCGCGAGATACGCGTAAGCGAACGTAATCGCCTATCTTTGTATGCAAATAGAGTGAACTGAAATGTATAATTCCCGAGCAAATAGACGACATCGTGCAAGCGCGGTTAAGTTACTGTACCATTTTTGAGTATAGTGCCTCGTAATGGGAGGCTGATAGAGAAAGATCGAAATTTCATTGAACGAAACCTCAATAAAATCCTAAAAATGAAACCTCAATGAAATCATTAAAAATAAAACTTCACAATTCAGCGTCGTAAAAAATTAAGCCCCTACAATCTTCAAGCTTCATTCGGCTTTATCAAATATAGTTTCATTGTTTCGAAATGTCTTTCTTGTTCGAAAATTACTGTTTGGAGTCTTCACTGTCGAACTCCAAATAATGAGAGACACAATTCCTAAGGGTTTTTTTTTCAAAACGATGCTTTTTAAATTAGTGCGAGATTTGTCGAAGACTCCTCTCACCATCAACAATTTTTCACACTTTTAATCGCCTGAGAATGAACCTCATTTTTTCCAAATCCCTGACAATTTGATGAAAAACAACACAAGGAAAATACACTAGCTTCTCCCTATTTTCCATTGCGCATTTCTCTAGCTAGTAATGTGCACATAATGAGAAATTGGAATTTAGATAATTCCCTAGCTTCTCCCTATTTTTCATCCTCCATTTCTCTGGCTACCATCATGCTGATAATGAATAATTGGAATTGAAATAATCCTCCAGCTTCTCCTTAGCTTTCATCCCATACTTCTCTAGCTACCATCGCGCAGATCACGAGTAAGTGGAGTTCAAATAATCCCTTAGCTTCTCCCCATTTTTTATCGTCCATTTCTCTAGCTACAATCGTGCACGTTATGAGGAAATGGAGTTCAAACAATCCCCTAGCTTCTCCCTATTTTCCATCCCCTATTTATCTAGGTATCATCGGGCAGCACGTGAGAAACTTTGTTTTTTTGCACGCTCAACATTTGCTGCTTTTAATGGAGTTTCTCGAAAAATAATTTCATACACTTCAAGATATGTGCAATAAAATCCTTACGAATGAATTTTCTTCTGACTCTTTTTTCGAGCACAAAAAATGTTTACTTACGACTATTTGTTCAAGGCTGCAGAGCAGTGTTGCCCCTTGAGGGGGATTTCGCACGTTCGCTAATAACGAATAGATGAAATATCACGCGATATGTTGACTCACTTGCAACGTAATATATATTTCATCAGCTCGGTTTTTTCTCCAACTCTCCCTCTCGCCCTCTCTCTCTCTCTCTCTCTCTCTCTCTCTCTCTCTCTCTCTCTCTCTCTCTCTCTCTCTCTCTCTCTCTCTCGCTGCGAGAGGTTTCGCGATAATACACGTTCATTACAACGTCTCTCCCATTTGTCGGGTCTTATGCTACAATATGCCCCGCACACATTTCCGCATATGCAAGTACCCACGTATATGCGTACACGCGCATACGTGTGCGCACATACGCTAAGAAGAAGCTTGATTCGCACGGAATGTCATCAACGAGAGTAATAATCTCTCTCGTATCGCGCGGCAAATCGTTTCCGGGGCGTATATCCAGTCTCGTTTTTTTATTTGTCAAACTTTGTTTTATTTTGATTTTTTGTTTTCATTGCTTTTTCCGTCGAGAAGTAACGAGTCTCGTACGAAATGTGCTTGAAGAAAATCTAGTACAAGGTTTGTGCTCGTCACGGATTCGATCTTCATTGTCGTCGGAGACGAAGTGTCATGACGACAATAAAAATTCAGCGTCCAGGTGCAGGAACGACCCGACATAAAATTTATAAAATTCCGTGGGCCGTAAAAAACACGCATTATTGCAATATTAATTTAAAAAAACAACTTGAGTACTTTTCCGCGTTGTGTCACAATTTTAGAATACTGTCGAAAATGTGGACTGGTGAAACTTGTGGTAAAATTAAAAACGGTTTTTCCTAATTTTTTGTTCGCAAACTAATATTACAGTAATCTAGTTTTAACGTCGATTAGTTACTGATTCAATTGATCAGTAACGTAAATTGAAAACATGCTCATTTTACGAATTATTTTTGATTTTTGAACCGTAGGGGTTGGAAAAATCGAGGAGCAGGAGCTTTGGAACTGATGGAATTTTGTGGAATTTTTTTTATACGTATGTGTTTTGATATGTGCATATATATATATATATCGATTTTTTAATATAAAAAATATATTCTTTGTACTAAAAAATGTATACCTCAATTTGAAATAAAAATAAAATGTTATGATGTATATATTAGGGTAGGAGAAAAACGTTTATATTTTTTATGGATCTTTCACTCGTGATTAGAGTTGAATATTGTAATTTCCAATGGTAACCACTTGAAGAACCAAACAAAGTTGATTTTTCTAGACCCCTGAATGTATTATATTTTTATCATGGTAAGTGTAATATGGTAATATATTACCATTGTAATAACCATGTTACCATGGTAATATATTATCCTGGTAATGTGATTACTAACACCCCGTATATGATTTATATATGAATCAAGTATTAATCAAACATAAATCATTTAGGTACACAACAAATTTATAAAAATTATATTTACATGCACTGAGATAAATGTATAGTAACTTCAACCATATTTCAACTATATTTTTTATGACTCCGAGGGGACAATAATATTTCATAGTGATGATATTTTAGCAGTTGTGTTAACTATGCTCATATGTTGACCGCAACCAACAATCTTTCAAGCATACGTTAATTGTCAATGCTATATAATATAGTAGGTTTTCAGAAAATGGATATTTCCATACACTATCAAAAAATTGTGATTTTTACCATATTGAATGGTATGTGTACTAAATGTATATAATATTTCATAAATTCAAATATTTCCAATTGAGAGTACTACCTGTATGATTGTTTATCATGATTTGTTATTCCCTCACCTTTTAAAATGATTCCGATCGAAGAAAATATTTCACCTACATGGAGATTTGAACTTACGACCTACCTATCTTTATTTACGCACGCTGCCACTATGCTACCGGGTATTTCTGTTATTTCGATCGTAGGTTTGGCATAACGGATAAAAGTAATTCTAGCTGCAATTCCGAATAGCTGTTACCTCTGATATAGGTAGAATTTTGCACAGATCGCCTTTTTGATGATATATGCTATTGCTTAAATGGATTTTTGGTGCAGCCCAATAGTTTTCGAAATATCGAATTTTAAAAACTGATAAATAAATGGGCTAATATATCTATATCAATCATAGCCTGCCACCGCTGTCTCTACTTTATTGACACGTTCCACCAATGATTTACGTCTTCACTATAAAATTACTATAATGTCGTTCGTATAGTCACTTTTCGTAAGATCTTGTAACAGTTTATACTCAAAAAGTGTTAGTGTCAACCATATAAATAGTACAAACTTGCACTGAGAAAAATGTCCATAGTATTTATTTTAAAAAATGCCCATGCTAAAAGTGGGCACAGTAAAATTCATATAGCTTATTGCTACCGCAATCATAATATGGTTAACACAACTATAAGCGTCTATCTAATCATGCCGTTTTGGTATTGTTTTTCAAAATTTAGTATCCCTAAAATAACTATTATCTACTGTGAAAGACTTTACAATATCGATATAGTTAATTCAGTTAATATTTTTACAATAGTTAGTAGTTTTTTCGGGGATAATAAATAGTCGAGCACGCCACCGAAGTCGCATGTTTACGTATACTTTTCGCTCATAGTTGTGTTAACCATATTATGATTGCGGTGACAATAAACTATATGGAATTTGACTATACTCTCTTTTAACATGCGCGTTTTTTGTAAATATTATACACTTTTCTCTCAATGTATGATTTATTAACATTTGATTTATCTTAATTAATATTACATATATTTCATTAAAAAAAAATTTTTTTTCATAAAATTTATGCGACAATGTAGTAGTATTCTTTATACCACGGTAAGGTGGGCTCCACCTTTTACATCGTACAATTTTTCGTACTTGCTTGTTACATTGGATTTTCGTTCGCTTGCTCTCTCCTCGATTACATTTTCCAATTTTCCTTCTTATGTTTATGAAACAATTTATAAATCATATACGAATCTATTTTTTATATATTATATTATATATATTTTATTATGTAAAAAATAATTTATATATTTTCATCGACATTTTCTATATTTGGAAAACATTGCAAAAAAAATAAAAAATGATAATTTTCCAATGAATCACCCCGCATGACATCGCCTGTCAAACTGCAACCGCGCGTATGACCATCGCGAAATTATAAGGATTCTAAACGCTGCTTCCTAAAAATAGGACAAGAAACGTGTCACCTGCAGCCGCGAAACTACTTTCGCGATCTTCGGAAATAGCTGTAGAATTAATTAAATACACTCGCGATTGCGGTCTCACGTGACTATATCCCATAATGCATCATAGGGTAGTATGCTTATTATATCGTGGCTGAACGTGTTCTCGTACCTTTTCCGGCTGTGGACCCCAAGGCTTAACAGCGAGCAGCTCCTCTTCCGCGTTGGGTGCCATCTCCGATTCGCTGTAACGAGAAATACGAGAAAATGCACGAGATTAGAAAACAGGGCTGAAACTTCTTGGCACTTATTACATCATGTGTGTGTGTGTGTGTGTGTGTGTGTGTGTGTGTGTATGCACGTGGTATGGATATTCGCGAGAAGGGCTCCGCGAAGTATTTATCAGCAGGAAAAGCGTCACGGAAGTTTGCTGCCGCTTAGGGAATCCCCCGCTTCGTGGGATTTTCGAACGGTACTGCGTTTATATCCACCCTATGAACTATTCCACCAATATATCTATGTACACGAAGAAGTAGCCTTTTTCCTTCGTAGCTCGTGATACGCGTAATCGACGTGTCGATCACTCTTTGGTCCCCTCATTGTTGTTGTTTCCTTAACGCTCAGTGGTGTGCAATCGTCGAGCAGCATTCGAACGGAATCGTGACCCGATCGAAAGAAACGCTATGGATGAGGAAGCAGGATTTTTTTTCTTTCCATGATCGCTATGCATGTACGTGTATATGTATGTATATTTTATTTTGCCGGCGGCTCTTAACTCGCGAGTATATAGGAAATTTCGTTCACCGGTCGAGAATGAATTTTGAGGTTATATCGTATTGAGCTACCATGAGCGTGAAATGTCAAAAATACGATTTTCTGCATAGTTTCGTAAAACTAGGGACAAAAATCGACCGTAGGCTGTAGCTTAGGGACTTAAGGGATTTTCTCAATTTAGACGCCAAAAAGACTATTTTCGTGAATTTTTTTCATAAGATTATATTATAGATATTGATATAAAAGTTGCTACACTTAATAAATACACTTTCGAAATACATTAAAAAAAAAATTTTCATCCATTTATGTAACTCAAACAAACTTTCAACGCGTTTTTCGCGAAACAACGTTTTTCGACGGCATGTTGATAAAATCTTCGAAACTACTGAACGGATCCTTGTGATATTTTAATCACATATTCTTTACAACTATAGCTATAGCGCATATCAAGGATTTTTTAAATTTTGATATTTACTATTTTTTTGCCAAAATAGGAGAAAAAAACACGTTTTTTCTGTTTTTTCGATAAAATGTCCGCCATTTTGTTATTTTTGCATGTGTCGAAAATCGTATGATATGCGCTATAGCCATTAACATACTGAACTCCGACATTTCATCAACAGCGCAGACCTAACATCTTTTAGGACATTCTTTAACCACCATTTTCGTCTATAAATAGTGACTTGAATAAATATTTTTTTAAAATGTATTTCGAAAGTGCATTTATTAAGTGTAACAACTTTTATATTTATACATATAATATAAACCTATAAAAAATAACGAAAATAGCCTTTTTAGCGTCTAAAGTGGGAAGATCCCTTAACTTCAATTTAGGACAAAGATTTCGTAACGATTCCAAACATTGACTTACGAGAACTTTTGTGGAGGATTAGGCATTTGTCTTTTTTTTTAAATCCAGTTGCTGTTTTTGATTCGAAATCGTCTTTTGGGATCTGACATTGCATCGTAAGGTAGTCCGAGAATTCGGGCAAATCGAAACCATCAATATTTTTTGACAGGATGTATGAGCTTATCAGGCATGAATCAAATACTATTAACGTCAAGTACAGCATTTTCTATCAAAAGAAATCGAATATTTGTTTAAGTTAAATAAATATATAATCGAATTGCAGTGAATAAACAAATCGATTGCCTTAATTAAGATATAAGCGTCAAATAAACGATTTTTTAAAAAGAATCTGCATAAACTTAAAGATTGTTAAATACGATATTTTACAGCCTAGATTCTTAACTCCAATTTGCAATAAAGTTTGTTAAAAAATGTCAAAGATTGACCGAGCTATCACGATTTTTGTGACGGGTCACCCCTGCTGCTATCAATCCTTCCTTCATTTGCATTTTTACCATTTCTACGATGTTTCGTAACAAATGATCAAAGTACTTTTTTGTCGGAAATCGAACTTTTTTTTTCAACCCGAGACAGCGTCGGGCGTGCATAAAGAACTAGAGATAACGAAGTGCCAAGTGCCGGGTGAGAGTGAAAGGAACGGGATCGTAAAAATCCACAAGGGCAGTACGCAGAAACATTAGAAGTAGATAATAGGACGGTAAACTAGCGAGGAAAGTACTAAGTGGTATTTAAAACGTCTGCACTTTGCTTCGATCGGTTTGTTGCCCTATTTCCGGCCAGTGCGTTAACCGATATCTGTGGGACTTCGTTTCCCGTTGTTTGCAGTGCTAACTGAAGGGTAGAGAAAAAAGTCTTCACCGCATTGGAAGTTGCAGGGATCATGAAGGAGACAAAGAAATTGATTACTGGCATAGGAATATCATGGATATCAGACCGCCATGTCGATAAGAATCTAACAGCACTTTGATATCGAAAGTATCTGTTGAGGTTCATGAGGTGTTGCCTGCTCGTCTGACAGCCATTTGACGAAGAGCTGTAGGCGAAACTGTGGCGCCGAGTGCGATCAGCCTTACACGAAAAGTACCACATGGTTATTGCTTGCGATGAATATTCAATATCGGGATCAATGAAAAATCGGAAAAATTGCACTTGAAGGCGCCACTTGGACCTCATCCTCATGCAAACGATCGGTAGCTCGTTCAATGTCTAAATATAACATCGTCGGGGACACCTCGACCACCGCAATTACATATCTAGCAAAGTGGTTTGACCTTCCGGCGACTACGCGATCTGCACAGATGCCCAGAGACGGGAGACGAGGTATCTCGCCTGTGTATAACTATACGCAGCAACCATTTACGATCTACACTCGAGATACATTAAATGCACACGTCTGTAGTGAAATTGGTGCAAATATGGACCACCCCCGTACGACTTTGTACTATTTTTGTTTCGGTACGCGTGCCCTACCTGACATTAGACAAAGATATATCCAGTTTGGTGTCAATTTGATCGAAAAGTCATTGAATGAAATTGGAGCACGTTCGACCAAATTTATAAATCTTCCATAAAACTTTTAGATCTTTGATTAATGTCAAAGCTGTTACATAACGCAAAAACCATTGACCTAAGCAGATGGTCCAAATTCCCATCAATTCTTCTATACAAGCAAATCATGCTCTAGCATCCACAGATTAAGGGTGAGTTGGAGCCTACGTTTATTAATCTTTACGATTTTGGATTGCATGTGGAAGCTGTTTCACAACGCAAAAATCATTAAGCAAGCAATCACCAAGCAAGTGGTCCATATTCCCACCAATTTCTATATAGAGGCATATCGCGTTCTACATCCGAGACTAGCGGCAATTTGAATCATACGTCCATGAATCTTTACGATCTTTGATTAAATCCCAACGCTGCAACAAAATGCATAAATGGTTGATCCAAGCAAGTTGTCCAAATTCCCACCAATCTCTCTATACACGCACATCACGCAATCTAACATCCACAGATTAGGGATGAGATGGGCTGTACGTTCATCAATCTTTACGATCTTTGATTACATGTCAAAGCTGTTACATAACGTAAAAATCATTGACCCAAGCAAGTTGTCCAATTTCACACCAATACCTCTATACTGAAATATCATGTTCCACCATCCACATATTAGGGATGAGTCGGACCGTACGTTCCTCAATCTCTACAATCTTTTATAAAATCCCAACGATGCAACGTGTTCTAACATCCGAGACTAGCTGTTATTTGGACCAGACGTCCATGAATCTTCTCGATCTTTGGTTAAAACCCAAAGCGTCAACATAACGCAAAAATCAATGACCCAGCAAGTGGTCCAAATTCCCACCCATCCCTCTATACAGCCGCATCGTGTTCTAACATCCACAGATTAGGGGTGAGTCGAACCATACGTTAATTAATCTTTACGACCTTTGATTGCATGTCAGAGCTGTCACATAACTCAAACGTCATTGAGCCACCCAAGTGGTCCAAATTCCCCCCAATCCGTCTATACAGACATCTCATGTCCTAACATCCACAAATTAGGGGTGGTTAAAAGCTTACGTTCCGGAATCTCTGCAATCTTTGATCAAATCCCAAAGGTGTTGCAAAACGCAAAAATCATTGAGTCAAGCAAGTGGTCCAAATTGCCACCAATTCGTCTACCCCGGTCAATCTCATGATATCGTTCACAGGCGAGGCCGCCCTGCTCGGACACGGGTCGCCCGGGTCCTCCGATTTCCGCAGGAATGAAAAGATCCGTCGATCGTAGCTGCATCGAAGGCGATCAAGTGGTCCAATTTCACACCAATTGCTCGGTGCACGCGTATCGGGGAATATTGTCTATCGTTGGGCGGACGAAGGGGGGGTTGCCTGGTCAGAGGGTGAGTTGGGCCCCGTGCTGACGGTCCTCTTTCCACTTTTTCTCTCCTTCCGCGGATACACGCTTCTCGCGACGAGAGACGAAGAGACCGAGGGAGCGAGAGAGAGGTAAGAAAGCGGTAGCTTCTCGTCGACGTCGTCGAGGACGCTGGAGAACTCTGATCCACCTCTTCCTGAGGACAGGGGAGGCATTGACCCGCTGCGCGCGCGCTTACTTCTTAGTCATCACGCACACATGTGCAGCGCGCGTGCATTCCTTCGTAGCCTCGTGTGCTTCGACTCGTGGTCATCATGCGTGTGCGTACCTAATGTCCGCCGTATACGTGGTCTCGGGTGCCTACTCATTCACTCATGAACGACAGCTACTCTACGGTATTATATATATATATTAACGTGCATCACTGTGTGTATTCCCGTATGTAAATGTGTGTCCGCGTGCACAGGGAGTTCCGGTTGGTTTATACAGATAGCGTTAAATGCAGGTTAGGCGCTCCGAGGGTAAAGAGCCGGGCGAAAACGGAAGTTTGAAACCATGAAAACCACAATCAATTGCCAGTGTTCCTCATCATCAGTTTATCGGCGACTGGCCACAAAAATGCACTTTCGTTGCATCGTTGGAATACAACGGAAGTCTATTTTCACATCCACCCGAGTGGAAAACGTAACTCATCACCGTCTAGCCACAAGCTAGTCAAGTTATATTTTAAATCGCCATTAGCCAGCCGTTTTAGCTATTGACTACCCAACCTTGTAACGTTTTGGTCGTCTAGTGACTGGATACAAAAAAAAAGGTCGTGACTTGGTAAAAAGAAATATCTCACGGCTGTTGATATTTCTGACCTCGCCATGACCTAGTTTTTTCAGCTAGTGACTGGGAACAAATAATTAAGGGAAGAGAGACAAAACAATCTTCGGATATATATATATATATATATGTAAATATTTATTTGTGAATTCTTTCTCATATTATTTACATTATTGCATCTTTGTACGATATTCCTCATTATTCGTTAAATACGGTAATAATATTTGCCTGCGAATATATTGATAGTGATTAAATTTTGAATTATGGCAGACAAACGCTGAGGGCGTAACGTGGTTTTGATCCCGGGAACCTTCGGGTGATGAGCTGTGACGTTGTCCACTGAGCGAGTTCTACTTGGTTAATTTCTAAATTTTCGTATGGTCAACACTTGTTACAGTAGACAAAGTTGGATGGATAAATTGGTGGATTAACTAATGTAAATAACATTATCAGATTAATGACTTAATTTCATTCGTATTGAGAGCGCCAATCGCATAGAATTACATAACCTTAAATTTCATTTGTCCGATCATTTATTCTGGTCAGTGTGGCTGCAGTTGACTAGTGTTGGCTAGGGTATCGCGTGGTACCCACCAGAGGATCTTTTTTTTCATTCGCAACGAGATCGGCAACTCAAGTTGCTTAACCAGCTATGAGCCAATCACTCGATGAAACTACACGTAGTCACATAACCTCACTTTGTCATTTATGACCATCATTGGCTAGCCAGATACGACTTAGTCATTAGGTGGTATTTTAATCGTAAGGCAGCGATATCTTTAATCAAGATCGGCTGGGCAGTGACCAGCCAAGGGGTGCATAGCCGCAGTTAGCTAGTGTCGGCGAGGTCGTGGCGAGATACCTACTTGAGAATTGTTTGCATTCGCAACGCCATCGGAAACTCCAGTTAGCTAGCCAGCTATGAGTCATTTGCTCGATAAAACCATATGTACTCATATAACCTCACTTTTTCATTTACGACCATCATTGGCTAGCCAGGTACGCTTTGGTATTTGACTAGCTACTCAAATGCCAAGTTAGGGACTAGTTAAGGGGTGCATAGCCGCAGTTAGCTAGTGTTGGCTAGATCATGCCGAGATACCCACTTAAAAATGTTTTTCATTTGCAACGCCATCTCAAATTCAAGTTCAAGTTCAAGCCATGAGTCATTCACTAGAATGACTCATGGTACGGTTACACTTACACTAGATGGTACGTGTAAGTCACATAACCTCACTTTGTCATTCGTGATCGCAGTTGACTAGTCCAGTACGTCTAGTTATTAGGCGGCCATTTGTAAGGCCTTTTATTGTAAGGCAACGACATCTTATTGTAAGGCTTGGATAACAACGACATTTTATTGTAAGGCTTGGATAACAACGACATTTTATTGTAAGGCTTGGATAACAAAACATTCAGAATATTACTAGCTTATAGCGAGGGCACCCCCCGGTCAGTTCGTGCAAACTCAATTGGGCGAGCCAGCTACTAGGTCGTAACTCAGTAACACTAGCACAATATCTACTCGGGCTCATTTCTCGGTATTGTCATACAAAATCATTTTTGCACATGTATATCGTAGATCTCTAAATTTGTATACCTCAAAAAATGAACGAGACATTTTCGTGGCAGAATCTGCCAAAATAAATTAAAGCAATTCAGAAATACGTTCTCACTGCACTCCAACGATGTGAGTAGTCTCATCAGACATATCAGACACCCTCATCTGACTATCACAAACCGGACATAAATTGTCGTAGAGATCCGATTGGATTCTCATACTTGTCCATGCTTCTTGATAGGGATCCATTGGATCCGTATACTAAACAGCACGCTTCTACATTGGGTTCTTGTCTGGATTTCCCATTGGAATGTACGAATCAAATTTGAATCCAAGTGGATTCCCACATTATAGAACAGAATCTGATAGAATTCTTGATGGATCCCATAGCATTCTGTACGTTGAATTTTCCAAACGAAATGTATAAAAATGCAAAATGGTGGCTCTTGAAAAAGTACAAATCGCTTTAAAAATATATCTTAAACATCAATTTTAATCACATCACTGAAAATCCACTGTAATTATCGTTTGTTATTTATTTTTCTGCACTTTGACATAATATCGCGACATACGTATACGCTCACAAGGCGTGCTGGTTATGTTTCTACACGCCGATCTTTTTATCGTGACTTTGCACATATTTTCGATTCAGACGTGGTAAGAATTCTCAAACGGCGTTCATCAGGGAACAGTGCAGAATCCAATTGGATCCCAATGAGGACTTCCTATGTGCGGAGTCCCTACCAAATCCCTATAGAGATGTAGGTGTATCTTAAGACTTCCCAATGGATTTCTGCATTAGATCGCGAGAATATTTTTTTTACGGAGATCCAACAAATCCAAAAAATGTCGCAAACGATATTCATCGGAAAACAATGCAGAATCTAATTGTATTCCAAAGTGGACATCCTACATACGACATCTTTAGCAAATCCGTATAGGGATGAGTTAGGATCTGGCGAACCCCCAACAAGTTTCTGCACGGGAAGGTATCCCCATTTGAAGACATGGCCAAGCGGGGTGTCACCAACACTTCAGAAACACCATTCACCCATATACCGAGATTTCGTAGGTCCACCTTCCAGCCCAAGGATCACGGTGCTTATTCTCTAGCCGGCGAAAATTCTACCTGGCTGTTACCTTTGTCCTCCATGTCATGAAAGTGAAATGCAACCGGCATAAACGAACATTGGTGATGTGTAGAAAATCGTTATATATCGTTATACATTTTGTCAGGGATATTCGCCAGGATAAAAGTGCCTCAGCTTCTGTAAACCGAATCGAGATACAATTTTTAAGAAAGCACAAAATACTTTTGTGCCAAAGACAATTAGTGATGTTTTGTCGGAGAATTGGATAAATCTGCCATTCACCGTTGGATCGCTCGAGAATGACCATTTGCGGTATAAACACGTATGTACACACACACACACACACACACACACACACACACACACACACACACACACACACACACACACACACACACACACACACACACACACACACACACACACACACACACACACACACACACACACACACACACACACACACACACACACGCACACGCACACGCACACGCACACGCACACGCACACGCACACGCACACGCACACGCACACGCACACGCACACGCACACGCACACGCACACGCACACGCACACGCACACGCACACGCACACGCACACGCACACGCACACGCACACGCACACGCATACGCGCACGCGCACGCACACGCGCACGCGCACGCGCACGCGCACGCGCACGCGCACGCGCACGCGCACGCGCACGCGCACGCGCACGCGCACACGCACACGCACACGCACACGCACACGCACACGCACACGCACACGCACACGCACACGCACACGCACACGCACACGCGCACACACACACACACACACACACACACACACACACACGCACGCACGCACGCACGCGCACACACACACACACACACACACACACACACACACACACACACACACACACACACACACACACACACACACGCACGCACGCACGCACGCACACACACACGCACGCACGCACACACACACACACACACGCGCGCGCGCGCGCGCACGCACATATATATATATATATATCTATATATGATAGTACACGTGTAAGATTCTGAGAGGTATTCGCGCGACGTATATAGAGTGGAAAAAGGAAGAGAAGAGAAAAATTCCACGTGTGTCATTCTGATGCACTTGGGTCCAGGGCCCTCTTGGTTACCGCGTCCACAGTGGATGTAATCGTGATGTTTTCCCCCGTTACCTTCCGGGTAATTCCGGTACTCTGGCTTTTACAGCTCCGTGTTTTGCTATATATATTATACAGTATAAAATGATATGTCTATAGATTGATACACAAGGCATTAGATCCGGTTCGTTCCCGATCCCATCGCACTTTCGGCACAAGAAAGTGCGAGCGTTTCTTGAGAGGTGAGAGATCTCTCTGTTACCTGCGTGTTTGCAATACTTGTCCACTGGTATCGTACTCGAAGGACATGAACGTATTAGAGTAGGCGAAAAAAATGTAAGGACTTACTAAAAATATGATTGAACATGAGAAAAACGCACACCGAGTTGAGCTTTTTGAATTCTGAGTAGGTTTTGATAATTTTTGCTCCTTCTGGTTTACACGGGGAAATTCGGTTTGGAGCGAAAATAAAGTCTGGTCAATGGTTTCGGATTCAAATCCGGTTGGAGATTCTTGAGACTGACCCTCGCGGATTTAAGGGGTCCGCGTGAGCTAATAATTTGAAAAAGAGAATTGTTGCATTGGTTTGTTTTGTAGCTTAGCATTTTAACTATAATTTGCAGTGAAGATTTTGCAAGAGTTCCAAAAATCGATCGAGTTTTGAGGATTTATGCAAAGGGTCGCAACACCTTTGGTTGTTTCGTCGTTTCTTCTTTTTCTAAGTCATATGTTAACATCAAATTCGGATGGAACGTAGTTTATAATATTTTCTATCCTATAGCCCAATGATTTTTTGATACGTTTATCCATTTGTTAAAGACAAATGTGTGAAGTACATTTTTTCGTCGAAAATCGACCTTTTTTCGTAACTTTCAGAATTTCAAAAAAGGGTCCAGTCATATACGGAAGTGGTATTATTACATTTTATTATAATACTTTTCCTCTACCTAACAATATTGTTTGCAGGAATAACAAATGTTTTTTTACACCACTCCAAATGGGTCAACTCCACGTTGTCAAAGTATGAAAAAAGTGAATAGTTAAAAATAGAGCGTTCGCACCGGAAGCGAAGATAATGAAAAAAAACCGGTTGTTCATACGCGAGGTATCGTAATGTACAATAGCGGTATAAAATTTTTTTCGCTCCTCGTGGTCTCGTTAGTCGAGGCCTCTGATTAAAACGGTCATACCTCAAGAACTCCCGATTAACATATCAAGGCGTAGCTGAGAAAATTACGGAATTCGACGCAACTTTGCGCAGTCAGCCTCGTGCATTGAGCCCTTTTGTGTTTGAGCACGCCCACGCGTATGCGCGACTGATACTTTTGCATATTCATATGCACACGCAGCGCTACCGTAGAACGAAACCGCGCGCTACGTCTCATGCTCGTGTTAATAAGATCGTTATCGAGAGCTCTGCAAGAAGCGGAGATGATCGCCCTCTTCGTCGTCGACGGGGATAAATGCAGGAAGAACGATCACGCGTTAAAGTTCAGTCTGGCGCCTATAAAAGATACGCAGACGATCCTGCATACATATATATCAAAGGTATGAATGCATTTTCCGATCCTTTTTGTTTTATCGAGACATAAAGTTGCAGGTCTTGTGAAAAGATGCGAACGTTCAAGCTACATCGCTACATTGCCACTGTCTCTTTCTAATTTTCTTGCAGTACCTCTAACGGTGTATTTTTTAAGGAGGTACGATCATTACTACGAATCCAACTTTCGGATTTGAAAATTTTATATGATTTTGACGAATACTTTTTGCGCCTATTGCCAAAATTTGATCTATTTCGACTGTTTAGTTTTTTCGCAATAAAACTGCAAAGTCGAGCACTTTGAGTTACCGAAGCACGTCGTCTTATGGAGACGGTCAACCGGAAGTGCGGCGATCGTGGTTTTTCTGCTTACGTATCCAATTAAACCCGTTCGAAAACTGCAATTCGATAGATTAGATATAATAGATATTGTAAAAAATACGAAAATCAATCTTGACCCTGTAGTTAAAGCACTGCTTTACAAGAAAGTTTCAATTTCCGGTTGAAAATGGTCAGAACGACAAAATAGCACCCACAGACTTGGCAACGTCGCGAGTAACAGCTGATGCGTTTGGCGAACATTATCCAGCTTTGTTTTGAAATTAATTTGAACAGAAGCCGCCACAAAATATGCAAACAACAATTTATGGAGTTTTATCATTTATCACGTATCAATAATATGTATAATTATATTCTACCTATCGTGTTAATTCCGCTGAGGTAATTCAAGCCTATTTTAATAGGTTTTTCGGCTGATTTTATCGTCTTTTTAGTCCCCTTTTATAGTGGATATGTTAATATTGTTATTACGAATATTACTACCGAGTCGTTGACAATCTAATTTTTCAGTTTTTATTTGTTCGCGTGCAATAAATTCATCATTTACCACAGCATTTGGCACACTGTAATCGATAATACGAACAATCAACATAAGTAAACATCAATCAGAGCAGCTGTGGGTAAAATAAATTTAGACTCTTTTTTGACCCCGTGGAAGTGATGGTACCTCCCTAACCAATTTCGCATGTCTGTTTCTGTTGTTTTTGGAAGATAATCTGTAATAGCAATGTTCAAACTGCGCAAATATGTAACAGATAAAGTAAGGGTAATTATGCAGTTTGGCGCCTTTTCCGAAAAACGACGGGAAAATTTTTTTTTCGCCACAAACTGCCTCTATTAGCCCTAACTAATGACATTTCGTCGGGGGGGCTGACATTTTCCATAATTACCATGAGTTATGGGGTTTTCAAGTTTGAGAAAACACATGATGGAATAGGGCATTTTCATGCATTTTGGCAGTGTGTGTCGGCTCTGGAACGACTTTCAACTTAAATCCACTATCCAACGCACCCTCTGGGGGGGTTCGGGGGGGGTGAAACCCCCCCGACGGGGTCAAGGGGCAGGGCCCCTGCGGGGGCGGAGGAGGCGGAGCCCCCCCAAGATACTGGAAAGAGATTTTTAAAAGAAAAAAAGTCTCTTTTCCATAATTTGAAAATGGGTCATTATTTTGAAAATGAATCTGGAAATCGTCGAATGTACTGTGTGTAGATTTGTTTTGCTATATGTGCGTGCGTGTGTGTGTTACCTGTTTACAAGTTACCTACACAGCTATGTGTCTTCTTATAGGTAGTATAGTACCGAGGTAACAATGTACATGTTTCGTTTTGATTTCGGCGACCACATTGTCCTCTCTCACTACTATCGTATATGTCTATTTCGTCTCGAAATTCTGAAAAATAAACGAGAACAGCTCAGTTGCGATTGTATCGTGGATATAACACGTTTTCAAAATGAATTGTGCCAATTGCTCGTACGGATTGCGACAATTTCATCGTTTGTGCGAAGATCAGGAACAATTGTTGGAATTTCTTCGAGATCACGACGTTGTGTTTCGCACTGTACAGTGCACAACTTGTGAGGAACTGGCTAAGTGGAATGCGACGGAATTATCTTGGAGGTGTCAAAAGAAAGAAAAAGTGTCGAGAGGAAAAAAAGTATTCCTTAAAAAAAAAATTAAAAATCTCAAACTTCAAAACCCCTATAACTTATGGAGTTTATGGGAAATGTCAGCCTCCCCCGACGAAATATCATTTGTTATGATGGAATAAACAACCCCATGGCGAAAAAAAAAATTTCCCGTCGTTTTTCGGAAAAGGCGCCAAACTGCATAATTACCAAAATATCATATCCAAAAAGTAGATAAAGCTACAAAAATATTATGACAAATAAAATAGGTAAATGTGACGAAAAAATTTCGACCAAAAAAGTAGATAAATTCAAAAAAATCTAACAGTATCTATGAAAATGTCCTATCGAAAAACATGCAAAATGCCCTGCCAAATCAAATAGATGAACATACATAAATATCCAACCACAAAAGGTAGAGAATCTACAAAATGTCCTGCCAAATAAGATAGGTAAAAATGAAAAAAAAATGTTTCACTTTAAAACATCCTCGTAAAAGGTACATACCATGAGAAAAACTCCTACCCAAAAGATAGATAAATTCACAGAAACATTCTACAAAGAGGTAAATAAATCCACTAAAATATCCTACAAAACGGTATAGAAATCTACTAGAACATCGTCCCGAAAGAGGTAGATATATATCCAAAAATATTCTACCCAAAGACGGAGGTTAATATACAAAAATAACCTCCTAAAATAAGTAGGTAAAGCAATCCTACCAAACCGGTAGGTAAATCTATAAGAATATTCTCCCGAGAAGCGTGGATAAATGTGCAAAAATAGCTTACCAAAAAATATGCAAAATGCCCTGCTAAACAAGATAGGTAAATATGCAAATATATCATACAAAAGAAGATAGACAAATATCAAAAATATCCTGCCATATAAGATTGGTAAATAGGCAGTAAAAACCCTACCGAAAAGGTAGATAAATTCCCAAAAATTAGCCTACAAAAAGGTAGGTAAATTTCCAAAATTACCCTGCCAAACAGGTAGGAACGTGTACAAAAAATATCTTCTCAAAAAAGTAGGTACATCTCCAAAAGCATGCTCTCAAAAATGGTAGACAAATTATCAAAAATATCCTTCCGGGAAGAGGTAGCCAAATCTCCAAAAATACTACCAAACAAGGTATTTAAGTCTCCAAAAATATCCTTTCAAAAATATAAGTGAATCTACAAAACTATCTTTTCAAAGAAGGTAGGCTAAACCTCCAAATGCAACAAGCATCCAAAAACAAACATTTTTCGTCTTGCTAAAAGCAAACACCATTTTTCTCTTTTCACGCTAAAATGTTTCACCATAAAACAATCTTTCCCTCGTATTAATTTCATTACAACTCCCATTCCGAATACAAATACATCCCATTATGTTTTCTTCACATCAGGCAGCGAATACCGTAGCTCCCTTGCTCTTGCTGCGTCTTCGTCGCTCACTGCGATGCTGTTCGATGCAATTGTTGTTTTCAATGTAAACGGACTTAAAGTGTGCGAAAAAACGATCTCCTCCTCGCCCCTTTTCCCGTTACACGCTCCTGTATTTGCACGGTGTAAAATGCATATTAGGCTCAAAAGAATCTCATCTGTACGGGAGAATGTACATGCTCATGGATCACCATCTCCTTTTATTTCTCCCCGTCTCTATCTGTTATATGCTTCTTTAATTGCGGTGTGTAAAATGGATATTAGCCTTAAGAGTCTCATCTATACGCCGTGTACTTTCTTATGCATATGAGTATGGATCACCAACTCTTTTCCGTTTATAATTGTATGCCGAACTGTTGCAATTTAGTATTGGTTCTTCCCACAGTTCTCTTCCTCCTCGCGCATACAAGTTCTTCGCAAAAGCCATTATACTTTCCGTGGTAGCAGTTGAGAGGAATTTTCCGAAGCTTTTTTTTCCGTTTAGAATTCACCCGGAACAGAGAAAACTTGTACGTGCGAAGTCGAGGACTGAGCAATCTGATTCAGGGTTTCGTAATCACGCGAGGAATGAACAAAGCAATAATGCAATTTGATATTTATCGTTATGAGAAATAAGTTTGGGATGGCTGCGGTGCAGTGAGTGCTCTCTCTCTCTCACTCACTCACTCACTCACTCACTCACTCACACACTCACACACTCACACACTCACACACTCACACACTCACACACTCACACACTCACACACTCACACACTCACACACTCACACACTCACACACTCACACACTCACTCACTCACTCACTCACTCACTCACTCACTCACTCACTCACTCACTCACTCACTCACTCACTCACTCACTCACTCACTCACTCACTCACTCACTCACTCACTCACTCACTCACTCACTCACTCACTCACTCACTCACTCACTCACTCACTCACTCACTCACTCACTCACTCACTCACTCACTCACTCACTCACTCACTCACTCACTCACTCACTCACTCACTCACTCACTCACTCACTCACTCACTCACTCACTCACTCACTCACTCACTCACTCACTCACTCACTCACTCACTCACTCACTCACTCACTCACTCACTCACTCACTCACTCACTCACTCACTCACTCACTCACTCACTCACTCACTCACTCACTCACTCACTCACTCACTCACTCACTCACTCACTCACTCACTCACTCACTCACTCACTCACTCACTCACTCACTCACTCACTCACTCACTCACTCACTCACTCACTCACTCACTCACTCACTCACTCACTCACTCACTCACTCACTCACTCACTCACTCACTCACTCACTCACTCACTCACTCACTCACTCACTCACTCACTCACTCACTCACTCACTCACTCACTCACTCACTCACTCACTCACTCACTCACTCACTCACTCACTCACTCACTCACTCACTCACTCACTCACTCACTCACTCACTCACTCACTCACTCACTCACTCACTCACTCACTCACTCACTCACTCACTCACTCACTCACTCACTCACTCACTCACTCACTCACTCACTCACTCACTCACTCACTCACTCACTCACTCACTCACTCACTCACTCACTCACTCACTCACTCACTCACTCACTCACTCACTCACTCACTCACTCACTCACTCACTCACTCACTCACTCACTCACTCACTCACTCACTCACTCACTCACTCACTCACTCACTCACTCACTCACTCTCACTCACTCACTCACTCACTCACTCACTCACTCACTCACTCACTCACTCACTCACTCACTCACTCACTCACTCACTCACTCACTCACTCACTCACTCACTCACTCACTCACTCACTCACTCACTCACTCACTCACTCACTCACTCACTCACTCACTCACTCACTCACTCACTCACTCACTCACTCACTCACTCACTCACTCACTCACTCACTCACTCACTCACTCACTCACTCACTCACTCACTCACTCACTCACTCACTCACTCACTCACTCACTCACTCACTCACTCACTCACTCACTCACTCACTCACTCACTCACTCACTCACTCACTCACTCACTCACTCACTCACTCACTCACTCACTCACTCACTCACTCACTCACTCACTCACTCACTCACTCACTCACTCACTCACTCACTCTCTCTCTCTCTCTCTCTCTCTCTCTCTCTCTCTCTCTCTCTCTCTCTCTCTCTCTCTCTCTCTCTCTCTCTCTCTCTCTCTCTCTCCCCCCCCCCCCGCCCGCTCTCCTTCTCTTAGGCACCATGCTACAAATGTCACGACTAAAGTCTGAATAGCAGTTTAGTGTATTATTTTGATATTATTTTGTATTATCTTGTATTTTGTATAATTTGAATAGTTTTTATACGATTAGGTATAGTTTTGCGTCATTTTGCATGTTTTGTAGGACACAGTATGATTTAGTATGTGTTGGTGCGATTTTCGGTATGATATAGTATTTTATTCATTTTCCGCGTTCCAACGTATACACTTGCGGATTTTCACCTATTTCGGTTTCCGCTGGAACCCTTTCCTATACTCCCTACCCGCACACTCGCTAATCTAACCTCACTTTTGCTGCGTCCGCAGCTCTCTTAACCCTGGGACCCTACACATGGATACTGTAAACCAAAGGTAATAAATGAGAAATGCTAAAATCATCTTTCTTGTATTTTTCAATAGCATTTTTCACGGCGAAAAATTTATATTGGGTTTTTATCACAGATCCTATTCCATTCTTCAGTCTTTCAGCGTTCGTATGAAAAAAAAAACTTTCTACGACAAACAGTTCGATAGCGGCATTGATTTGAAGTGTTGGGCCGCGCGTAACCCCTGTGTAGGTTATTTGTTCCGTACAGACAGTGTCGGTTCCTAGGGTTACGCTACACTGTACCGCATTTGCCTATACATTAATGTCTCAGAAATATTGGCCGTCTGCTGATTGGTTAATGCTCCAGCCGGTGCACGACTATGCAGTCACCCCTTTGGGTATCGGTTATGCCCGACTCGCTGCTCAACTCGAAGGACCGTCGTATCCAAACCCTGAACACGCATTCATCAGTATCTGGAAATACTACTTTAATAATATTACTCTAACAATATGACCCTATTAATGCTACTCTGATAATATGGCTCTAATAATAATTACTCTCAACGAGAAGTGTAAGAAACTTCGTCTACAATCAGTATTCGGTTGCACCTTTCTGGGGCCTGTGTATCGAAGAGTAAAAAACCAGAATCCATCGAGAGAGAGAGAGAGAGAGAGAGAGAGAGAGAGAGAGAGAGAGAGTGCGATATATTTGTTTAGTGTCATTCTCATGCAGAGAAATCGTGAGGATCAAGAGCCGCGTCAGCGTCTCGGCGCCAAGTAATTTAAAAAAATCGACGCGACTACCGCACACGCCGCCTACCTTTTTTACAGCTAGTTAGTTATTGCTCTAACAATATTAATCTTATAATATTACTGTAATAATATCGCATTGATAATATATCCGTAATAGTATTACTCCGATAATTTTACTCTAATCATACTACTCTAACAACGCTACTCTAATTATATTTCTCAATTTTATGATTCTAACAATGTTACTCTAATAATATGACTCCTAATATTACTCTAATAGTATGCCGCTAATTATGTTACTCCAATAGTGGTACTCTAATAATGGTACTCCAATAACGTTACTCTGATAAAGTTACTCTGATCATGCTACTCTAATATTACTACTCCGATAATGCTACTGTAATAATGCTACTCTAATAATCCTACTCCAATAATGCTACTCTAATAATGCTACTCTAATAATGCTACTCTAATAATGATACTCTAATAATGTTACTCTGATAATGCTACTCTAACAATGCTACTCTAATCACGCTACTCTAATAATGCTGCTCTAATAATGCTACTCTAATAATGATACTCTAATAATGCTACTCTAATAATGCTACTCTAATAATGCTACTCTAATCATGCTACTCTAATAATGCTACTCTAATAATGCTACTCTAATAATGCTACTCTAATAATGCTACTCTAATAAAGCTACTCTAATAATATTACTCCAATGCTATTACTATAACAATATTACTCCGATGCTATTACACTGGCAATGTTACTCGAATAATATTATTTTAATGATGTTATTCAGAAAATATTACTCAAATAATATTACTCCAATGCTATTGAGTAATATCATTTAAGTCATCCGTTCTAATTATATTATTCTACTGATGTTATTCAGATAATATTACTCTAATAATATTACCGAAATGCTATTGGGTAATAGCATTTGCGTCATCTGTTCTAATGATATTATCTGAATAATATTATTCCAATGATCTTATTCAGTTAATATTACTCTAATAATGTTACTCCCATAATATAAATTAAAAAATATACCGCGAATAATATCACTCCCATCATATTACTCTAATAATATTACTTTTATAATGTTACTCGAATAATATGATTCTCATAATGTTATTCACATAACTTTACTCTAATAATCTATTCTATTCATAATTATTTGTTATTGTGATTCTGCTAATAATTTACTCTAACAGTGATTAGTCTCAACAGGAAGGATAAGGAAATTCGTCTACAATCAGCTCTAGATTGCATCTTCCTGGTGCTGGTGTATCGAAGAGTAAAAAAACTCGCAATCATCGAGAGAGTGCAATATATTTCTTTAGTGTCATTCTCGTGGAGAGAAGTCGTGAGGATATATTATTATATATCAGGCAGATGTTCATTGTACATATACACCAGATTTAATGCCGTTATCTCTAGTTTTATATTTATTTCGCATATACATACAATAAGCACACACGTATACCCACAAAACGAATCCTCATCTCGAGGGCTCATCTCCTCTCGCGGTGCGGACTCTGAAGAGAGCGCATAACTGTAATATCTCTTTTCGCCTGGGCACGCGTGCGCATACGAGCCTTAATGCGCATCGTAGATCGAGAAGCTGCTGCTGCAGTTGCAGTCGAGACAGGCAGAAAAAAGAGCATCGCGAAGAGAAAGAGAGGGAGAGAGAGAGAGAGAGACAGAGAGAAACAAAGAAGAAGATGCAAGATGCGTAATAAACGAGAGACACCGGAAAGAACCGTTATTCGCTCACATCCGACGTTTTATTACTTCGATCGACTTTTTGCAAAAAAATTTAATAAAATCAAGCCGAGGAAATGCATTATTATAACGAACCCACTGGTAGAAGAGAAGAATCGAGGCAACTGGTAACGTGCACAACCGGAAGAATGCTCGATGCTGATGTGATCGTGACAAAAATATGGAAAGGAATCGAAAATGCATTATTAAGGTGATTAATAATTGGTCTATAGAAGAGTTCGAAACGTCTTCGAAGATACCGGAAGCAGACGATCTTGAACAGGATTATCAATGGGTCCAGAAATGAAAATTTAAGGGGAGAGAAACCTTTAGTTGAGGAAAAAACTTGCCGATTATCATCATTAAAAAAAAAGATAAGGTCTCTACGATTTTTAAGACTCAGGGTATGATTCATCACTACTTTCGGCTGTTACATGCTATGTTTAAAAATTAATATTTAAAAATGGCCAAGGTATGGCACGGTCTTTTTAACTGCATTTTCAAAACTGGCATGACATACAGCTAAAAAACTAATCGACCGATTCTGATTAAATTTGGTGTAAATCTTTCTAACCTCCATGTTTAGAACGTAACCCTTAATAGTCGTGAATATGAAAAAAACTTTTTTTGATTGCAAAATGTAGCCATTTTTTCGAAAAATTCAATTATTTTTATTTCACAGCGTAACATTTTATCGATTTTTTACCTTTCTCACTTTTTCTTGTTTCATATTCTGCGTATGAGTGTTAAAGGACGAAAAATCTTCGCTGGGTTTTTTGCAGACTAATCCCGTCGACGCTACGTGTTGCGCAGGCTGACACGCAGGTTTAAAAGACCGTGCTATACCACCTCCATTTTTAAAGAATAATAAAAAAAATACCATGTAACAGCCAAAAGTAGTAATAAAACATACCTAAGGCGCAAAAATGTTAAAGAAATCTTTGCATTAAAAAAAAAAATGATGAAAATCAGCAATATTTTCCTCGTCTAAACTCTCCCTTTGAATACGAGCAATTACGATTAGACCGTGCAATCTTTTTTCTAAACTTCAAATAACGCGCATAGATGTGTTTTTTAAAAACTGAAAACTTCCGGCTGTTTAGGCTAAATAAGCCGGATTTCTGAATTCGAAATCAATCCAAAATCAGAAAATTTTGGAAAAAGTTCTCCCTGTCGATCAATGTGAGTCTCAATATTTTCCAAATTGCCAACAATCAAGTGACGCACTACCTTGAGAAATTAAATTGGCCACGGGCAATCGCTGCTCAAAATTATCGTCGATGAAATCGAAAACGTTGCGCGGGGGTGGAAAGATCCGGAATTGCAGCGGAAAATTGCAATCGACTTGCAAATCATACATCTATATTCGTACATAGTTGGAACACGTGTGTGCAACGGCTATGGAATGCCAAAGGCATACTCCGAGTCGAGGAAGTCAAGGCTCGATCGAGAATTCAAGCCACGCGCTCTGCACTACAATATACAAGCTTCGATCTCGTAATTTCCATAGGGGGAGTGTTATTACCCGTGTTTTACATCCACGCGCTTCATATGTAGAAAAGGAGTTCGCGTGCACTGCAGAGGTGATTGATCGAATGACTCAACCATCACGTTAATTAACGGAGGCTTTTTATTGTGTAATTGGATTTTGTAGATGATTTGTACACTTTAATGATATGTATATATTTTTACGTATACAATAAAAGCAGGTTCGTTTTCTGGACGATTCAAGCACAAGCTTGAAATTTCTGAAATTCGATTTTTCCGAAACGTAAGTCGGCATCAATTAAATATCAAAATCTGTTAGTTCGATTCATTTCAAATTTGGACGGAGCATTATAACACTTCCGATCGATTACCAAACGATTTTTTAAATATTTTTATGCACTTGCTAACAACAAATGATTAAAATAGTTTGTTTTTTTTTCGAAAAATCGAACTTTTTTTCTATAGCTTACCTTTTCCGTAATTTTCAAAATTCCAACAAGATATCCGGCAATTTTTTTCAAATTGTTTTAAAGGAATTTTTTTTCAAATTAAAAAATTGCTTCGATAATGTTTGGGTATAAAAGTATTTTGCAAAATAATTGCTAATAACAAATGATTGAAATAGTTTGTTTTTTTTCGAAAAATCGAACTTTTTTTCTATAGCTTACCTTTTCCGGAATTTTCAAAATTTCAACAAGATATCCGGCAATTTTTTTCAAATTGTTTTAAAGGAATTTTTTTCAAATTAAAAAATGGCTTCGATAATGTTTGGGTATAAAAGTATTTTGCAAAATAATTTTTTTAAATAAGTTTTAAATAATTGTGTGAAACGGAAAACTAAAGCCTTTTCATTAAATGGACTTTTATGCCTAAGCGGGGTTTTCTTTTACCTTTCGGAAAATCCGGATGATAACAGAGTTTGAAAAAAAGTGTAGATTTTCGCGGAAAATTACGTTTTCAAGAACTCCATTTTTCGAATGTCTCAAAAATGTTCAATTAACTTCGTTAATGATTGGGTATAAAGGTATCTCAAAATGTAACCGTTCCGATTCACGTCTAATTGGAACAGCATAAACAGTGTTCATGCATTCGTTGATAACAAGTTACTAAAGCTGTTTTGTTTTCGGCCGAAAAATCGAACTTTTGTTTCTCCAACTTGCGTTTGCGTAATCCTCAAAAACTCAAAAAAATATCCAGTCATACCAGTTTTATTATTATAATGAAAGTACATTTTTTAGTTTTCATTTCAGATGACACTAGTTACCAGAACCACCTGCACCGATTGGCCATGCAGCAACTGCGGTGCTGTCTTTAAATAATAACTTTATTGTTTATCAATATTTTTTAATTTACAAAAACTCAAACTTCGGAAGACTATGTATGAATTGTCGGTAAAATTCCAACCTCATTATGCTAATACTTTGATTTTTTAAAATATCAAAAATCGACCTGTTTTTTTGGGCCGAAGCTTGTGCAGACCCATTAAAAAAATGCAACGTGCCTGATGTGTGTGTATGTATCCATGTATGTACGTGTGTCGCAAAGTGTACCGAGCGAAAGCTCCAAGAACTGCAATTATAATTATTAAAGTAGAACACGAACGATTAGGGGATTTTTTTTATCGCTTCTCGATCTCAACGTGCGCAATTACTCACTTAAAAAATAATCTCTAACCCATTAACATTGAATGACCACTCGGTGCGAAGGAAAACCGCAACGCGATGTGTCCCATTTTAATACAACTCACCATTACGTTGGTCACATACAAAACCAGCAAATGTGAAGAAAAAAAAGAAATATTGTCGCGTGCTGACCACCAACTAGAAGAGAATCTCATCAAGCGACCCGAGATTGCCGTCACGCTCCGAAAATCGGGAAAATGCGCCGCGACAATTTCTAACTTTGATTTTCGAAACTACATGCCGTCGCCCAATTACTTTTTTTTCTCTCCAAGTGCGGCTATGCGCACGCTGCTGAAATATTCCAGAAAATTCACGATTCAAAATTTGTACAAATTTTCGAGTATTGTTCCCTTTAAGGGGTAAGTCCAAAAAGTCGAAAAAAAAACGATTTTTCGAGATTTGTATCCAGGATTTAAAAAAATTCCGACACTGGAAAATGTATATTTTAACTAGTAAATTTGCACTAGTGAACTCAATATAATGTGACGCAAAACTTCAGACGCGTAATTCCCGAAACGACGTTTTTCAAATGGTCTCAAGGCATAGCTCAAAGAAATTTTGGGAGTAATCCCAAAAAGGACATGTCTCTGATTAATTTGGAATTCCGTGTACCCGTGCATTTTGACCCGCTGATTACGAATATTATAGTGAAAATACCAGCAAATTTGATTTTCAAGGTCAAAACTCACAAAAACTGATATTTTGAAAAGTTTTTTTTTTACTTTATTTCAATAAATGTGGATCTTAGAGAAAAATGTTCTGGAAAAACGTTGTAGCCTACGAAAAAATTGATCTTTTATGTTCTATACAACATTTGTCGAAAACCATTCTGTTTCAAGAAAAATGGGATAATGCTCCACCGAGTGCATTTTACGTTACTCCATGAGTTTTGATATTATCTACTTACGCATTTTACCAAGGGAAGGTCGGACTTTGTTTGAGTTTGTTTATTGTGTTATGTGTTTGGGTTTCTTTGAGTTTGTTTGGCGTTTTGTGTGTTGTTTGGATTTGGTTATTGTGTGTTGTTTTGGTTTGTTTGTTGTGTTGTGTGTCGTCAGTTGTTTAGATTTGTTTCTTGCTTTGTGTGTTGTTTGAGTTTGTTTGTTGTTTTGTGTGCTGTTCGGGTTTGTTTGGTGTTTTCTGTGTTGTTTGGGTTTTTGTTGTTGTTTTGTCTGTTGTTTGTTTGAGTTTGTTCGTTGTTTTGTGCGTTGTTCGGCTTTGTTTCTTGTTTTGTGTGTTGTGTCGTGTGTCGTTCGTTGTTTGGGTTTGTTTCGTATTTTGTGTGTTGTTGGGGTTTGTGTATTGTGTTATGTGTCGTTTGTTGTTTGGGTTTCTTTGTTCTTTATGTTACTTTGTTGTTTTGTGTGTTGTTTGGCTTTGTTTGTCATGTGCTGTTTGTTGTTTAGGTATGCGTATAAGATTAAAGATCAAACTGCAACCTTCCCACGGTAAAGTGCCTAAGTATAGGTAATATCGGAACTAATGGAGTTTAGGAAAATGTACTATTTGGAGCATTATCCCGTTTTTCACGAAACAGATTAATTTTAGATGAAACTTGTATGAAACATGAAAAATTCACCTTTTTATAGGCTACAATTTGTGTGGGAAATTTTTTTATAGGGGAGACCGGGGCAAAATGGTATAGCGGGGCAAAACGGTACCGGGGCAAAACGGCACTGGGGCATAATGGGATCGGGGCAAAATGGGACAGAGAGGAGTGGAATATCAAATTGGGGCAAAATGGGGCACACAGTCATTAATGCATTAATACACTACACCAAACTTGCGAAGATTCTAACCGAATGATAAAAAATTATTATTTAAACAATTTCATTAACAATTAAATTGTTCGAATCGAATTGTTACGCCAAACAAACCCGTTTTGCCCCAGTCCCATTTTGCCCCGGTCCTATTATGCCCCGCTATACCATTTTGCCCCGGTCTCCCCTACAAGATCAACATTTAGTAAAACAAAATAGAAAAACCTTTAAAATCATTAGTTTTTGTGAAGTTTGACCTTGAAAATCAAATTTTTTACTATCATATTCGTGATCAGCGAGCAAAAATACATGGGTACACAAAATTCGAAATTAATCGGACGTATGTCCGTTTCGGAACGTCATCCGAAATTTTATTCAATTCGCGTCAAACTTTTACACCTAGGAATTCCTCACCTTGTTGAAAACGTCTCTCCTTATAAGCAATTTCTCACGATGTTTCTTCCGAACATGAAACTTTTTTTCAAATCCTCGCCAATTCTATAAAAAACAATATTTACAAAATCTCCTATGTATTTCTCTACGCATAATCGTGTAGTAATTAGCGACTTGTTTCGAACACGAAAATTCCTTAAAGGTAATGTTACCTCACTACGAAATTCTACAAGCTCAAGAAAAAATTCGAACGATCATTATTCCGATTTTTTCGTAATTGCATATACTCAAACGTAATTTTTTCCATGTTATTTATTCGAACTTTTTTATTTGAGTTTTTTATTCGGTTTTTTTCGTAATTGCATATACTTGAACGTCAATTTTACTTTTTTTCGTGGCTTTTATTCGAATTGCATTGGATGTATAGGAGACAATGCCAATTGCGATGTACAAATGATTTTATGATGACGGTACGAAGACGGTAATGCTATTCTGCTTACCTTGCGAACTCTCACGATAAAGCACACAGGGTTTGTTTCTTTTTCTTTTAACGCATATGGCATTCATAAGAGTTATATATATAAATAATGGAAACGAGAACGAAACAATGCCTAGTCACGGATGTACGCAGAATATAAACGAGTCGGTATGGAATTACTCTCAGGAGCAATCATATCTTCCCTGGAAAGAATGAAAGACAGAGCAGGACCGAAAGAGAAAGAGAAACGATCTTTGCATTGAAGGTATTTCTATAATTGAAGTAATTGCATGAAAGTAACGTCGAGTTGTTCAGATAGTCGTCGCACCAGCATTTTTGCCACGAGATAGATTGCCACTTTTTGTTCTACGGTGGTTTAAAAAAAAGAAAGAATTCCGCACCAGTACGGGAATATTTGATTCTCCGCACTTTAACTATTCATTCATGCCTTCTGTACGTATAAACAAAGCGTGCAATCTGCAGTCCAATTTTTGCGAAACTTCTCACACTGTCTCTCTACCCTACGACATTTCATATCACGAGGGCATCGTTAAATTTCGAAATGGCACTTTTGAACGCGGTATATGGGTCGTTCCATAAATCATCGGTTAAAGACGATTCTCTCGTCGATTGTTCCTTTTTTTACGACTCCGTTTTAAATCCACCGAGCAGGGTTTATTTTTCTTTCGAATTGTTGGGACCAATTTTCTGGTCGTGTTTTTTTTAACGTAGTGTGCTTGTTGCATTATATTTTTTATCTCTATTCCTATCGTGCAATTTATTGAACATTGTTTTTTTTCAAATTCTTATCGTACAATTTATCGTATACATTTTTTTATTTTTTATCGTTATCGTACATTAATTTTCATAAAAAATGGGTATCGTCCAATTTTTATTGACGAAAATTAAGGGAATTGCACCTTTGGCAGTATTACGATATCTGTGGCCCTCAATTCTGAGCACGCGATCTTTATATTTGACCTAAGATAGGACTTTTTTCAGGAGGGGTAAAAAACAAAATTCGACCCTTAAGGGGGTAAATCGGGGGTTTTGAAGTGTATACGAGACAACATATTTTTTGGTCAGATTTGCTTGAAACTTGGTACAAATACAATCCAATAGAAATAATAGAACATGTATTTGTTGGTGGTTTGATTGGTGTATTTATGCCAACCCAAACAAATACAGTTAAGGGGTTAGAAGTACTACTTGACTGTCTACGCGCACCGAACAGCAAGGAAAACATATAGTGTTGTATATAAAATAAATTGGGTAAGTTTCAAGTAAATCTGGTCAGAAAATATGTTTTCTCATACAAACGTTAACACTCCCGTTTAACCCCCTTACAGGTTAAATTTTGGAAATTGCTGAAATACATGTTACATTATTTGTATTTTAATGTGCTTATACCAAGTTTAAAGTAAATCTGACCACAAAAAAAATGTTGTCTCATACAAGCTTTAACACCCCTGTTTAACCCTCTTAAGGGCCGAATTTTAGGAAATACGTGTTTAATTATTTGTATTGTAGAGTGTTTACGCCAAGTTTCAAGCAAATATGACAAAAAGTATGATGTTTAAACTTTAAAACCCCTGTTTCACTCCCTTAAGGGTCGAATTTCGATTTTTACTACTCTTGAAAAAAGTCTTATTTTGGGTCGAATATAAACGCTGCGTTGTCAGAATTAGACGCCCCAGATATCGTAATATCTCTGTACTGTTGATGAAAATGACGTCAAAAGTACCGAACTAATGAAACAAAGATTTTAGCTTCTGGAAAAATCTTTCGTGGAATTCGGGACGCGATTTAAAAAAAAAATTCCGCCGCTTTGTTTGGCTTAAAAAATCGTACATCGAGCTGAATAATCACGGGAATTTTTAGTAAATTTTTGTCTTTTTTGGAAATGATTAATGGGTATCCTCGGTGAAATTAGTGCAAGTACCTGCGATCAATGCTGGTCATTAAATCCCGTGACAATTCAACGAAGGTTGCCCATAATCGCGCCTCGTCACTCGCGTGTACAAAACTTTCGATCGAACACTCGGTAAACGTGCGAATTCATCGAGTTTGAGAAATTTTCGTAACACCACTTTTATTTACGTTGGACGGACACCCGAAGTGGGTCCGCTCCTCGTAGTAGCCGAGAGTTTACTGACAGCCAAGTATACCGGCGTGTTCACCATGCGCGATCGTCAACCAACACATCGGCTATGCTCGAGGGTAGGGATAGAAATAAAAGGGCGCTTGTACATCAACTCTCACCTGGCCCACTAAAATCAATATCCACAAATCTTGCCATCGTCTCGTACTTTTTTTCCTTATTGATGTGATCAATGGAAATTTGACCCGATCGGCATACAGCATTGTCAAAAGTGAATTGGCAAAATTGAAAGGTTTAAAAACGTTATCAAATCGGTGACATTAAAAAATATCAACGTTTGCAACATTCAAAAATATCACGCAGAATGATTTAATTTTTGTAATGAAATTTCTTGCAGCGGATCGATCATTTTCGAATAAAAAACGATGTTATGACGGACCCAATTACAAAGACAGCGTGGGTGACAGGCTGTCAAATTGCGACGTGCCTCTACCGTAAACTAGAGAAACGATACGAATGTATAGCAACTGCACGAAAAATTGAGACAAGTTCAATTCTGTTGCAAGCTTTTTATTTCCTAAATGGCTGAAAGTCGCTCGAATTTCATTAGCAAATAAAAAAATCAAATTAATAACCCGTGGGTAAAATGGGACCTTGAAGGAATGCTTGAAATTTTAATTTCGAGAATTTTTTTTCTTATTTTTGTACACATTTCAATGTTTCTATAGAAACTTTTAAAACATTTAACGAAGAAGTAATCCTAAATGCTGCAGGATTTTTTTTAGCCCGGAACAATTTGAATACTTAGAATTTCCCTTAAAGACCCAGTGTGTATGCCAAAATTCTCAAAAAGTATATATAGAGAGTTAAAGAAATCGAACAAATAAAAATTGCGAAGAATTCCAGAGGAAAAATGTAACGAACGAAATCATTCCGTTCGCAATATGAAAGTTGTAACAAATGATAAAGGAAAAAATATAATTTAAAAAATCATTGCGGTCGCAATATAATATCGTAAAAAATATAATAAAATGATTCATTCCGGTCGCAACCAGTAGGAAAACAATATATAAAACACTTCTAGATAGATCATGAAGATGCCAAAGGGTGTTGAATAAATAATCTTGAGTTTTCTCAATACTTCGAGAAAATTCCAAAATTCCACCATAAAGTCGATGAAACCCCGACGTGTGCAGTACGTAAAGCAAGTCCCTTTTCTAGTCGTGAGCGGTCGGTAACGTCATTTTGGCCTGTATGAATGATCACGACACAAATGAACACGCGATCAAAGATGAGATTTTGTATCAACCGTCCTTAGGTACAAAAACGCCCGAACATTACCTGCTTTACCAGCTATCGATAACAATCCCAGTTTTCTTTTTATCTCCCATCGGTAAAACAGTTTTCCAACTTACCTGTCGAAGGTAAGGCTGTCCTGTCGGTAATGGCAGCTCTTGCAGTCGCTGCAGCGCGACGACGATACCTCGCTCTGTCGGTCAGTGCATCCATCGGGATCTTCTTTATCTGCAGGTTCCACCGTCTTGCCGACCCACGTACGCTGTATCAGATAAAACAGGTACGAGGGACGGCCCCGTCGGCACGGTTGCGACCTCGAGTTGCCCATATCCGTCGAGAAATCTTTCTCGACTTTACGCGTTCGTCCGAAGCGCGGTTGTTTCGAAAGTACAAAAAAATAGTAAAAAAAAGGTGTAAGCCAAGTTACGCGACACTTTGTCAGATCAGAGCGTAAAACAGCTTCACATCGCTCGACGTTTGGCCGTAAAGCGTCTCGCAGATTCGTGTAATTGATATATAGTCTCTCTAGGTCATATCCTCCCGAGGCCTCCCCGACGAAGCAAACATCTTTTTTTCTTCTTTTTTACGCCTCTGCAATTGCGGGTCAAGTGAACGACTCGAAAGTAGTATTACCGGGTTTTAACATCGAGGCAACGCTGTTTTGCAAGAACCTTGCGTCAAACCACCGATACGGGCACACCATACGAATGCTACTTTTCTCACAATTCACTCGTCAATTAATTATCGTCGCACAAGATCAGCGATGACGAGATCACGAAACATCGGAGATCGGTAATATCATCGCCCCCATCACGATTTAAGGCCCGAAAAAAATCGCTTGACAATTTTGCAGAACAGCAAAAGATCTGGCAAATAAAATTGATCGCGACACTTTATCCACTAGTCGCAACGATCACGCATCGGTAAAATCGAGCTTGAACCGATTTTTTGCCTCCTTTTGATTAATCGAGGCCGGTTGAACGATTAAATAAATCCGTTGGTTAACCCGAATCCATGAGCAATTAGCGAAGAGGTTGATTGAGTTGGGCGATCGGACGCGACAAGTTGACCGGTATGGGACGCGAACGATATTGCCTCGTGAGAGGCAGGAGTAAAGTGCTGACCGATGCTCTAGTCTGCACACGCACACACGTCGCGCATCAAATGCAATTCGCGTTTCGGCCGTGCACTACACGCTCGCGCGCGAATCCTCCGCGGAACGCGGATCTCTCGTCGAGATATTCACTTTTTGTACGATTGTTTAGGGTTTTTTTTCGCTTCTTTTGGTTATTTCTTTTATCACTCGGAGCACAACGATAGATCGGAGCGCGAAGAGAATGCGCATAACAGTTACGTGCCGATAATTATCGAAATCATACCGATAACTCGTTCCGGATATTTCCACCGCGAATGCGCTCCGCTCGTTTCGGAGAACGCCTCAACATCTCATTTACGCTTGGGAGAAACAGGATGCCGAGACCTGTTGGATGCAACAAAAAAGAATTAGTAATTTCTCGAGAAAGCTTTTGTGTAAGCGTCGCCGTGGATATTTGAATGGGCGGCCGGCAAAAAGAGGAGCCCGCGGTAGAGAATCCTCGTCCTGGGAACGAACGGCAAAGACGATGAGAAAATTATCTCTATGGGTCTTTTTTAGTTTGCTGGATACCGATTTTTTTACGCTCCTCGATTTTTTGTACGTTTTTCCAAGGCAATTTTTGTTGTTTTTCGATACCGATTTCTCGTACGTTTTTCGATACCGATTTTTTTTTCGATACCGGTTTTATGTACGTTTTTCGATACCGATTTTTTGTACGTTTTTCGATACCGATTTTTTGTACGTTTTTCGATAGCGATTTTTTGTACGTTCTTCGATACCGATTTTTTGTACGTTTTTCGATACCGATTTTTTTGTACGTTTTTCGATACCGATTTTTTGTACATTCTTCGATACCGATTTTTGTACGTTTTTCGATACCGATTTTTTGTACGTTTTTCGATACCGATTTTTTGTATGTTTTTCGATACCGATTTTTTGTACTTTTTTCGATACCGACTTTTTGTACGTTTTTCGATACCGATTTGTTGTGGATTGCTCGACAACGATTTGTCCATTTCTCTCGATAACAATTTTGTAAATTTCGCTCCATACCGATTTTTTCATTTTATTCGATACCGATTTTTTACAATTCTCAATTCCGATGTTTTTACTGTGCTCTGTACCGGCAGCCGATGTTTATCATTGCTGGAAAACATCCAGAAACTATACAAACGGGCGTCGAGCAAGATAAAAAAAAATTGATCTGGAAATTATTTCCAGAACCGATATTAATGCCGATTTCTTTTACGTCACACGCGAGCGCGCGTGTTTTATTTTAATTTAATTTTATGCTGCTCCCTTTTGTATTTGGGAGAAAAGTAAGCTGCGGAAACCGCGTCTGCATACGATGCCTTTCCAACCGGAAATCCGGCGAAGGCTGCCAATTGGACATGCCTCGTAATGAAAACTTCGCGAGAAAAGAGAAAATATCATCTCGTCGTGGCTTCCTTGAAGATTCACAAATCGATCACATGCAAAGAGCTTTGACTTTCGCCCCAGTAATTAGGCGAACGCAATGAACAACCAAGAGTGGGGGTCTATTTTCAAGAGGTTGAAGTAACAATTTTCGTGCAATTTGTGGGACTTTGTGGCCGTTCCATTTTCAAAAAGTTTCATGGAAAAGTGAACCTCACGGAGAATTATTCGTTATTAATTGGAGCCTATCGACCTCGGCACCGAATTATTTAATTATTAATTCGCACTTATCATCCTCGGCCCCGAATTATTTGATTCTTAATGCGGACCGATCAACCTCGATGCCAAATTATTTGATTATTAATGCGCACATACCAATCTCTATAAAATTGAACCTAACAACCTTAGTCCCGAATCGAACCTCCCAACATCAGCTCTAAATAATTCCATTATAAAATCGAACCTATCAGCTGAGCCTCGAATAATGCAATAATGAAATCGAATCTACCGACTTCAACCCTAAATAATTACATTATCAAATCCAACTTACTAGCCTCAGCTCCGAATAATTCTAATATGAAATCGAACCGCCCAAGTTCCTCTCCTAATAATTGCATTCTTAGATTGAGCCTACCAACCTCCTCCGCGAATAATTCCATTATGAAATTGAATCTGCCAAACTTGAGCCTGAATAATTCCATTATAAGATCGAACCTAGTAAAATCAGCACCAAATAATTCCAATATGAAATCGAACCTACCCAGCTCAGCCTCGAATAATTCCATTATGAATTCGAACTTACCGTTCTCAGCCTTAAATAAATCCACTATGAAATCGACCCTACAGACCTCCCTACCGAATCCTCGACAGCAGCCCGTAAATAATTCCATTATAAAATCAAACCTACTCACCTCAGCCTCTAATGTTTCCATTATGAAATCCAACCTTCCGACCTCAGCTCTAAATAATTAAATGATCAAATCGAACCTATTAACCTCAGCTCCGAATAATTTTATTATCAAATCGAACCTCCCAACCTCCTCTCCCACTATTAAGTTGAACCTACTTACTTTAGCCCGTAATAATTCCATTATGAAATCCAACCTACCGACCTCGTCCCTAAATAATTAAATGATCAATTCGAAGAATAATTCCATTACAAAATCGAACCTCCCAACATCAGCCCTGAATAATTCTATTATGAAATCGAACCATCCAACCTCCTCTCCGAATAGGTCCACTATTAAATTGAACCTACTAACCTCAGCCCTGAATTATTCCATTATGAAATCGAACCTACCGACCTCAGCCCTAAATAATGAAATTATGAGATTGAACCGCCCAACTTCCTCTCCTAATACTTTAATTACAAAATTGAACCTACCAACCTCAATTACGAATAATTCTATTATGAACTTGAACCTCCGAACCTTGTCCCTGAATAATACCATTATAAAATCGAACCTGGTGACCTCAGCACCGAATAATTCCATTATGAAATCGGGCCTACTAACCTCAGTCTCGAATAATTCCATCACGATATCAAACCTACCAAACTCATCACCAAATTACCCAAACATCAGCAAATTTGACAAAACACAATTCAAAAAAACGCCAGCTATGAAAATGATCGTCGTTGCGCCACTCGAGTACGTTCCATCTCGATTAATCGAACAACTCACCAGGAAGTTTGCAAAATTATCACGTGTGTTCTAACGCGTCGACGACACTTGTGCGCGCACTTTGCCTTCGCGCTCACATCGAAACATCGCGCTTGAAACATTAGACGGGACTTGTGTTGTACGTGGACGGGAGAAATGCGCGATAATATAATCCGTTTAATAATAACAATACGATTGTGGAGAAGAATGACGCGAGGGGATATGTGAAATTGGAGTTCAATCAAAGTGTAGCTTGACACGCGCGATTTAACGGAATCAAATTATTTGTTGAGATAATCGGAAAAAAATAAATTGAAGAGAAAAAAAATGCACGAATCGACGGTGCAGAGTTTCGCGATACGACTACCCACGACGATTATAATATAGCCGGCGAGACGAGAAGCTTCTCGTGCACGTGTTGGAACGATTCTCGTGCCGAAGCAATCTCTCGTCTACCTGAGGACTCTACGAGAAGAGCTCACGATGCTTCTCGGTTTCACAAGTGTGCGTGTTCTCTCTCTCTCTCTCTCTCTCTCTCTTTCTCTCTCTCTCTCTCTCAGTCAGTGCACGCATGTGTGACAAGAACGCGAATCTTGTACCATCTCTCGGGTGCCTCAGGACGCTTTCGAGAGCTTAGTGTACTCGCCGACGACTCTGGGTCAAGCCACGACCTACGGTGCGGGTCTAGCCTCGCCTCGGGTCACGGCAAACGGGCTGAACAAATTTTTACGAGACGTTTACGGCGCGAATAATATGAGTTAATTAATATATTTGCGCGGACATTAACGTCGGGAACGATTACAAATAGTTAACATTTCAATTGATACATTCATTCCTATATTAACTAAGTACTTAAGGGCGAAGATACCTTTAGGCGAGGAAAACATTTGCTGATTTTCATGTTTTTTTTTCAGAGGGAAGATGTCGTGGCGATTTTTTACTACCATTGGACGTTACTTGGTATTTTTCTATTAATCTTTAAAAATGGCGGAAGTTCGGCACGGTCGTCTAAACTGCACTTTCCAAACTGGCTTGATGTACAGCTGAAAAACTCATCGGCCGATCCTGACGAAATTTGCTATAAATCTTTTTAACCTTATTGTCTGACAAATGATGCAAAAGGTTTTTGAAAAAAAGTATTTTTTATTGCAAAATTTAACTATTTTTTCGGAAAATTCAACACTTTTGTTTTAAAGTGTACAATTTTATCGATTTTCAACAATTCTGACTTTTTCTTGGTTCATATTCTGTGTATGAGTGTAGATGACAGAAAAATCTTCCTTTTTTTCAGTTTAATCCCGCCGACGCTACGTGTCACGCTGTCTGCCAACCATAAAAAAGATACCATGTAACAGTCAAAAGTCGTAATAAAACATAACCTAAGTCTCAAAAATGGTGAAGAAATCTTGCCTTTTAAAAAGTCATAAAAATAAGCGATCTTTTCCTCACCCAAAAGTATCTCCACCCTTAATACATAATATTCGAGCGGACATTGAAGCGGGACACCACAATGACAGTTAAAAAAAAGATTTTCCTTTGCATATTCTCAAAGTATACATATTCAAGACTATGTGAAAAAAAGTTCACGTTAAAATATTTTAAATTGACCAAATTACAGACGATGTAGTGAGAGCAGGTAGTGCAACGATTTACGTATACTAAAACTTTCAATCGCATTTTTCTCGAAACGACTTTTCTCCACATGACCGGAATCGTAACTCTAGTGATCGATTTTCAACTTAAGGGCGGGGTAAAGTATTAAAAATTTTTTTCCATGTTTTTTTAATTTTTTAAATTAATGCATAATATATCAAGAATATTGTGTTAAAATTTCAAGTCGATCGGAGTAAAATTGTCGAAGTTATGAGTATTTGAGCGTCTATTGCTCCATGCCGGGTTTTATACCTGGGCGGCAGCTGCGCGGCGCGCAATGGCCTTTTGAAAGAATTGTTGGCCTTTATGGAAGAGATGCAAATCAGTACAGGGCCAAGTTCTCACGAATGGGCCCGACAAGTTGACGATTTGCGAATTAGTAGAGCAGAGGAGCAAGCGGCGCACGACACTAAAGAAGAAAGAGTTTTGCGTAGACAAACGCAAAAAGATGCTCTCGATCATCTTGATGGAAGCCTTTTGCTCTACGGACCTGGCATCGACGACTTTGCGTGAGTATAAGAAAATTATCGAGTTTTATTTTGAATTTCTAAAAATTCAAGGATAATTGAAAAATCTGAAAAAATTCATACGTATTCAGAAAAATGAACGAATCACGAAAAAAAATTGGGTTGCGGGGAATTTGTTGACTAATTTTTTTTTTCATCATTTTGTTAATAACATTTTGGAATTATTATTATGCAAAATTAATCTTTTGAGTACCTTTAATATGCATGAATTTTCTCAGATTTTTATGCAATCGAGAAGTGTTCTCAAACTTATATGCAATGAGCGCTAAGCGACCAAACTCTTCTGCGTTTTTCAAACCGTTTTTCTGAGACTTGTCATATTTAAAGTCCGTGTGCACGATAACTCAAAATCTACTGGACCAATCGCTTTGAAATTTTGCACAGTACTTCTTCACATAATTCACCAGGTATTGTCGAGAGCTTTTTTGTTTTTTTAAATAATTACTAATTTTTCAACAACAAATTAGCCGATTTTTTTTAGCGAAAATCGGGTTTTTAGCTCCCAAGTGCTACGAAAAATCGAAAAATCGAAAAAAAAAAAATCCTCCCGTCATTACCTCGAGAAACATCTCCTTTAACAAATGCATTTTGATTTTTTCGTTTCAGATGATTCTGTTGCGAGTTATGGTGCACACCGCAAACCAACTTTTTTCGAGGCGCCTCCGGGGTTTAATTTTCACTCGCTCAATTTTGAATATTTTGCAATGCAAATTTAGGAGAATGTTGTTCAAATGTTACTTTATTATATGTAAATTTTTCAATAAACGAACACTATTCGTTACGCCAAAAAAAAATCTTAAAAACATGCCTTTTTTCGCCGAATTAACTTTACCCCGCCCTTAAAAGAACCAACACATTCATCATCGCAGTAGGTATCCTTGCACATAGACGTATTTTTTATTTGGTATTTTTTAAGCCCCCGAATATAAGTAAAACTTTCGCCAAAATTACACTTTTTCAACACCCGCTATTTTGTGAAACAAATCTTTTTCGTAAAATGCCTACGAACAAGGAGAACTACATTGGCAGAAAATAAGGCATAACTTTGTCAATTTATTTAGGGAGTATGAAAAAAGGATTAGGATTTCTTTCGAGAGGGTTTATTGAACACATAATAAAGTATGAAAAAAACATTTATTATCATTTCCATACAAAATGGCGGTAAAAGAGCCTATCTTGAAAAACGTGTTGTGTACAAATAGCTTCACGGGAGGACGGTTTTCTCGTAAAGTATAAGACCTGGAACGGAAACCAAAAAAATGTTTAATTTATATATTATTAGCTATGGGACTACGTAGAGATTTTTTTAATTAAATTTTGAAAATTGGCGCACTTTGAAAGAAATCAATTGATTTTTTGCTAAAAAAATAAGCAGTCAATTGTTTATAAAAAAAAGTTTATATTAAATTCAAAAAACGGCTACGTACTCCCATAGAGAATCTAATTGTGCAGCTACTATCAAAATTTCAAATCGATCAATGCAAAGGTGTTCGAGTAAACCCCCCTCCCAGTTGGAAAAAAGTGGTTTCGAGAAAAAAAACGCGTTTAATGTTGTGCAAGCACTCAGCGCTGCGGTAAAATCAATAATTAAACCTTTTGAAAAATAAAATTCGCTGCAAGGGCAATTGCATATTGCTTTTATGAACCCAAAGTATTTTTTAAGCAAAGAAAAGGATTTTTCCAAAATCCTAGAGTGGTGTTATCCCTTAATAAAGAATATAAAACTTTTTTATTTTTATTTTTGAGACCCTCCATTGTCAGGTTATTGATCCGGCCGTTAGACCACATTATTCATACAGAGGCTCCATTATACTTAAAAAATGTGGATAAGTTCAATGTATGCTTAATAACAGACCTTTTTTTCCCAATCCTAAATAAATAATCTAATAGACAAAAAACTCGGTAAAAACGACCTTTTTTTGCCCGTCACAGTAGTGTCCTCCCTTAAGGTCGAGATTTTTTTCCGAATAATCAATAGCCTGATTGATACATTAATTATTATATTAATTCATCAATGAATATATTTGCGTGCACCGTACCGTTATCAATTTTCGCCATGAATTAATATATTGATGAATTAACATGTAAATATATTTGTATTTATTAATTATTATATTATGATATCAATTCACTAATGAAATAATACATTTCCCATAGCAGTAACGTCGTGAGTGTTCGCCCTGATTTAATATACTAATTAATCGATCAATTACCGTATTTGTATTCATTAATTATTATATTATTATATCAATTAATTCATTCATCAATAAATTCGCGTGTGCAGTGACATCGTTAATTTTCTTGGAATTAATATTAGTACAGGAATAACCAAGAGTAACGAGTAAAAAACAGAATTCCAATTAGGTTTTCATTCATGCACTTTTGACGAAAGGTGTCGTTTTTTTCGATTTCATTTATCAGGGGTAACGTACAATCGCGACGGCCCCTTAAATATGGATTCTGAGAAGAAATCGACTCGCGCGTGATAGGGCAATGAAAATAGACAACTCTCGACACCCACGATCCTTATCACGGTAGTCTCGGGTGGGACGCGAAATAATTGCCGTAATTGCGGGCAATATCCGCTGGAGGCAAACGACCGATATATCTCCGTATATCTCCAGCTTATGCCGTAACGACAAACTTAAATCATTAGCACCTTTCGTGTTATTTGTTGGCGCGATCGTGTGCACGTATCTAGAATGCGCTTGAGTGCGAGTATAGATATGGATATGTGTGTATACGTTTATGCACCGAGGAAGGAAAGTTTCGCTGTGAAATCCTGAAGGTAGCGGTGCGCATCGTTTTTCACGCTGGAAGAGTCTCTTGCTGTTATGCAACAGACGCATGTATATACAGTGGGAAAAAATGGGAACGTCTCGTTTTTTTATATATATTTATTTAGGATTGCCATTATTTATACATGTGTTAACATAAACTACATTTTCCTTAAGGCCTTAGGCCACAGTAACGGCTAAAAACTCATGTGCGAGTTTAACTATTTTTTTTCGTATGAAAAGTGATTCACTCATAAAATTAATTACACATCTATTTAGAGTGAATATCAGGCTGTTAGAATTTTTTTTTCGATGTACATAATGCAATGTTCGATGTACACAATGGCCGAAAATTTCTAACAGCTTGATATTCATACTAAACAGGTGTGTAATTCATTTTATGAGTGAATCACTTTTACATACGATTTTTTTTTAATTCGCACATGATTTTATACCCGTTACTGTGGCCTAAGGCCTTAATTACATATCTAATAGAATTAACTGCGAAAGATTCTTCGATTTTTTTAAGAGTTTCTTTGGGTTGGGAAAACGAGGTGGCGAGAGGCCCAAAGAACAGGTCGATTTTAGATATTTTTTTATGATGGGAGTATTGCGATGGCGAGGTCGGGATTTTACACACAATTAATACCAAGTCTTGCGAAGTTTGAGATTTATTTTTATTGAAAAATCGTCATAAACAATGATCTTATTATTATTTAAACGAAGTGCCGACGTCGCTGGGTAGCCAATCGGTATAGGTGGTTCTGGCAGCTCATCTCAAATGAAAAATGAACAAATGCACTTTTAGTATAATAGCACAACTTAGGTGTGATCTCATAATTGTTTGAATTTTTGAACATTATCAAAATATCATTCTGGACGAAAATGAGTTCGATTTTTCACGAAAAAAAAATTAAAACTCCGTAGTCCTAAAATAACGGTATGATTATTTTTTAATCGTACCGATACGACTAAGGACATTCCTCCCAGTACGAATTGGGCCCAACGTCTGAACGAAACATATGACGACACCGAATAAAAACGCGGTTCTTGCGGTCATCAAAATTTATGCCATCTTCCAAATTTAGGCAAGTCAACTACATATATTTATATACGCTACCGGTGTAAAGTTTTCAAATTCTCCAGATAATTGCAAAACGTTTGATCACTGGATAATTGCCAAACATTGTTAGAATAATATAATTCATTCTGTTTCCTATTTTACGAAAGTACTATATAGCTCTATTTAATGCATTATATGTAATATAATTAATGCAACTAATATTAATCATATAACTAATATGATTTTGCAATTATCCAAAGTGATCGGAAGTTTAGTAACTATCTGAAGTCTGGAAAACTTTTGGCGATGGTGTAGGTATTATACACACACACACACACGCGCGCGCGCGCGCGCACACACACACACACACACACACACAAATGTGCATGTGTGTGTGGGTGTATACATATATATATACAGGGTGTCCCATTTTAATCTTACACCTGAATTTTCTCGAAAAATATTGCTCGGACGAACTATTGTGTGGAACAAAACTTCTAGGGATTGAAGGGGGCCGTTTGAAAAAAATTTATTTGAGGAGCCAAAATTCAAAATGGCGGCGTTACAAAGGCTGACATGTTTTTTTCAAACGGAAACATAACTTTTTTTTTTGCCAAAAAATTTGTCAGCTGAAAACTAAAAACTTTTGTTGAAAAAATTTTTTGATAAAGTTCATAGTTTTCAAGTGAGTATATTATTTTCATTTATTTCAGATGTATCCAGGATTTGTGTGTGGGTGTGTGTTTTTCTACCCATCGTGATCAAAGTTCGTCAAGGATTTAAAGAAACATGTTTTTGGGCCTGAAAATGGCACAGACGCTATTAAAATGGAAAGAAACTATTTTTCATCGATTTTCCTCCAAAATTTTCTCATGAAATATCGTCTAAATTTGAAAACAAAAAAACAAAAAAAAACCAGAATTTTCAACATAAAAATTTGATTCTTTGTTTGTTCAAGTGGTCATACATTCGAAAATACAACATTGAGCGGCTTGCCGTGAGACATTTAGTCTAATTGTCCCTACCACCGGCATTTGCGTTAGCCAAAGCGTAGGAGGTTGCATGGCTGAGTCTGTTGCAGACCATTCGCGTTACCCAGAATACACCACGTGGAGGTTGTCTGTCTAGCATTCCTGGCCCTGAGAAGGGCCGTTTTGTGTGTGATTTGAATTTGAATTGAACGGTTGAATTTCAAAAAATGTTGATTTTCCTTCTACGTAATGTCTCAAAAGTACAAAAGTGCGTAAGAGAACTCCGCAAAGTCAGACTATGTCAGTAGTACCAATCATGTTTTCTTCAATTTCGCTTACCTTTCAGATCTTGATATTAAAAAACGTAATCGCGAGAAGAGTTCGGGCATATTTAAACATGAATGGAGGGATATTTGAACATCTCTAGAAAGGGATCACAATACACTTACAAGGAGGGTTTGGAGTAAAAAAATACTACGGTAGTTACGAACCGCAGAGACCTAATCCTTGTGAGTGTTCCACACGCACGCACACGCGCGCGCACACACACACACACACACACACACACGCACACACACACACACACACACACAAATCCTGGATACATCTGAAATAATTGAAAATGATGTTCTCACTTGAAAACTATGAACTTTATCAAAAAATTTTTTCAACAAAAGTTTTTAGTTTTCGGCTGACAAATTTTTTGGCAATAAAAAAAAGTTATGTTTCCGTTTGAAAAAACATGTCAGCCTTTGTAATGCTGCCATTTTGAATTTTGGCTCCTCAAATAAATTTTTTTCAAGCGTCCCCCTTCAATCCCTAGAAGTTTTGTTCCACACAATAGTTCGTCCGAGCAATATTTTTCGAGAAAATTCAGGTGTAAGATTAAAATGGGACACCCTGTATATACAATGGGAGGAGTCCAACAATAGTAGAAAACGATAAATATATCAACGGGACACCAGACGAATGTAGACAATACGTGGCGATCGTGGGATAGCTCGTGCTCTATTTCTCATTACGTAGTGGAAATAATAAGATTTCGTTGAGAATGAATCTAGCGAGTTTTTTTTAAGAATGAAAGAAAAATTTGTGTGCGGAATAAAATTAAGAGGCGTACACATGTTAGTGAGTATATGATAATAAGTGTCAAAAAACGTTCCAAAGGGAAGAAGATTACGATCACGATGTACCAATGTTGCGTTGTATAATAATAAAAGTTTATCAATGATCAAATATTCTGATATCATTGATGGGAAATTCTGTATTCCTTTCCCGAACTTAGCGCTCGAACTTTCTAAACTTATTGGACTTTCTTACTCTATGCTTACTTTTTGAACTTTCCTCTAACATTTGAAAATTTCTTCTTACTTTTTGAACTTTCTTTTTATCATTCGAACTTACATCTTACGTCTTGAACTTTTTTCTTACTTTTCGAACATACTTCTTACTTTTAAAACTTTATTATTACTTGTTTACTTTTTTCTTTTTAAACTTTCGTCTCCCTTTATGAACATTCTTCTTTCTTTTTAAATTTCCTTCTTTCTTTTTAAATTTTCTTCTTTCCTTTTCAACTTTTACTTTTTGTACATACTTCTTACTTTTTCAGTTTTCTTCCAATTTTTTGAACATTCTTATTTCTTTTTCAACTTCTTTGCTCACTTTTTGAAAAAAAACTTCTTACTTTATCAACTTTTTAAAATAATTTTTTGAACATTCTTCTTTCTTTTTAAGCTTTCTTCTGTCTTTTTCAACTTTTTTGCTTACATTTTGGACATACTTTTTACTTTTTGAACATTTTTGTTTCTTTTTAAATTTTCTTCTTAATTTTTGAACATTCTTCTGCCTTTCTAAATTTCCTTCTCCTTTTTCAACTTTTTTGCTTACTTTTTGAACGGTTTTCTTTCTTTTTAAACTTTCTTTTTACTTTTTGAACATACTTCTTTCTTTTTACTTTTTGACCATACTTCTTACTTTTTCAACTTTCTTATTATTTTTTGAACATCTTTCTTACTTTTTGAACTTTCTCGCACTTATATTTCTATGAATATTAACTCACCCATAAGTGCGAAAGGTACATCGATGATAAAATATTCTGATATAATTGATATGCAATTCTTGTATTGCTTTCGTGAACTTAGCGCTCGAATTTATTAAACTTTCTTACGTTTTTTTAACCTTTCGAACTTTCTTTTTACTCCTTGAACCTTTTTCTTACTTTTTGAACCTTCCTGAACTTCTCTGAGTATTGCCTGAACCACGAAGGCGACTGACAGACAGGCTCCGAGAAAGAGAGGAGTTTCAAAAACAGGCCCTGCATGATTAACCGATACACGGTCATGTTCCGGCGGTAAAATGTCACGAATGGTGTCATTCGAACCTTTCATTCGCCCAATTGTCTGTACGTTCGTACTTAAAAATGAGTGACAATGAAAGAGCCGCGATTGTTAGCCATGCTGGGCATGACTGATTTGGAGCCGCGTCACGGGGCGGGGGGGGGGGGTGACAGCTCGAAATTATTATGTCTGCGGTGAAAGGTATCTGTAACTATGAGTTGAAATTCGAGGCCCCGTTAGTCCTGAATGCCGCGGGTGATGCGATGTCACCGGCGTGGCGGAGCACGCACCTCGAGGCGGTGCGAATAGATCGGCTTGAGAAAGGAAAAGGAAAAAAACCAAAAAAAAAAACAACGAGGAGGGAAAAAGTAGTCGAGACTGGATCTCCGGAGTGAGCCTCGATATTAGCGCGACAACGCGTCTCAATCGGAGCAATAACGCACCGACGTGCGTCTTCCATCGATTGATCAGTCTGATGAATAATGGTCGTTCGAGGAGCTCATTTTTTTCTATCATCGCAATCATCTTCGTCCATCCAGATTCCTTGGGGGACCATCACATTTTTATCGACGCCCAAGACCTTTTCGGAGGCTCGGATAAAAGTCTTTTTTTTTACTTTGAGGATGTTGAGTCCCTATGAAACATATTAATGTTAATTGTTCAATAAATAGCTTCTTAATCGTCATGAAATTTTTACACGACCTCCTGAATACTTCATGTAAAAACGTACAAAATTTTCAGAATTCTATCATCATTACTTCAACCTCCTTAAGGGTTGAAATAAAAAATGATGAGAAAATTCTGAAAATTTGGTATGTTTTTGTATGAAGTATTTAAGAGGTCGTGTTGAAATTTCACGACGATTAGGAAGCTCGTTATTAAAAAATTAACATTTTGTTAAGAACAATTTTTAAAAGAAATTAAAAAAAATTATCCATAAACTTCGTTTTGTTTCCGTTGCTTTCAGTATATTGTAGATATTAGAAAATTGAGAGGCAAAAAAAAACTTATTGCGAAGTTACATCAGTTCCAATAAGACAGCATTTAATTTGTGAATGTTAATTGTTCAATAACGAGCTTCCTAATTGTCGTGAAATTTTCACGCGACCTCTGAAATACTTCATACAAAAACATACCAAATTTTCAGAATTTCATCATCAGTTGCGGTTTGGGACTCAACATCCTTAAATGATACCGTGGGGTCTTGAAAAAGGTGGAGTCTCAAGTACTAAATTTTCACTGGCAAATTGAAAATAATGGGACGAGTTTGGAGGCGTTTTCCCAAAGCGACGTTTTTTTAAAGTAACACATTTTAAATGGTTCACCGCAAATTTTAATTGTATTTTTCTCGGAAATGCTTGGGGATTTCTTCATTTGCTGAAAACTTCTCTTGTTGCCAGCAATGTCTAATGACTTTGGTTATGATATTTTTTAACTGCTTGATTATTCTATTTCGGGGTCTGCATATAAAGTTGGGTTTTCGAAAAAAAAAACGGTTTTTTATTACATAGTGTTGTAGCCTAAGCTATGCTCGAATGATTTTTTAATATATTCATCCATTTGTTGATAACCAAGGGTTAAGGTTATTTTTTTTTTCGAATATCGAATTTTTTTGTCCAGATTGCCATTTTTGTAGTTTTCGAAATTTCAAAAAGTATCGAGTGTGGGGTTTCTTCGACAAGACAGTAAAATGCAACTTATGTCAGAGATTAAAGGTTACTATTGATTTTTACTATTATCTTTACTAATAAAAGTTACTATTATTAAGTTAAGTGAAGTTAAGTTACTGTTTAAGTTAACGACTATTAAGTTACCATTTAAGTTGAGTTACAAAACCTAAGTTACTATTATTTTTATGAAATATTTAATATTTTATGCATTTTACATGGAATAAAATTTAAAAAACGACGATTTTTGACAATAAAATTGTCATCTTTATCAAGGAAACATTTTACATAAAAATATTAAGTACCTATTATACTATTATGAGTACTTAGTCACTCTTATAATTATCATTAAGATCTAAATCAACAAGAACACAATCGACATTAAAACTAACGGGAACAAAAAAAATGAGCAACAATAAAAAAGGTAAAAAAAGAATTAGGCAAAACCGTATTTTGGCGCTTTGCTAAGGTAGCCTCAAAAACTGTCAAAGTTGTCCTCAATATCAATTTAACCGCATTTTACGTATTCAATGTGAACGTATTTCTCCGACTGTTACCATGCAGATGACGCAATTTTTAAATTTTTGGATCAAGTTTAAAAATGTTTGCACATCTGCTACACTTTTTACGGAATTAGTATTTTTTTTCACCAGCTTTCTACACTTCCAGTCATGTGCGATGGATTTCTTTAAAATTATTTTTATCGTACTTTTTTCGAGTCCTAAAGTTCTTAAAGTAACACCTGCTGCTCGTGATGTTGGAGTAGAGTTGTCCCTTGACAGGGTGATCGGCGATTAGACAGGAAGAAACGTGACTCGTTGGGGCTCGGGAGTTTTGAGAAATATTGGATCGTGGCAACCGATAACGGATTGAGAGAGGCCAAGAGAGTCTAGATCGCTACTTACTACAGTTACGAGGGTCGCTAGAAATGGCAAGATGTGCAACATGCAGTCTTGAGTGTGTTCCAGTTCACGAGAGCTCCCGATCCCTCTCTTTCTCTCTCTCTCTCTGCCTCTTCCCCTCTCGCCCCCCCCCCCCGCACTCGCCTGCTCCTTCTTTCTCACCTGTACGATGAGAAAATACAAATGCGACATCTCCCGCGTAACGTCAGATGTGCTCAACGAAGTCTTCAATACGAGGGCCAGACATGTTTTAATTTTACGAAAAAAGAAAAATTCCCTAAGGGAGACTAGCTAACTAGAGACCGGAAAAAAGTAAATTTCAACATTTTTTTACTCATACCCAAATAATAAAATGAAAATTTCATTTAGCGGTCTTTATTGTAGATGCCTTCGAGTATCTTTCCAAATTTTTACCCACAATTTTGCAACGAAATGGCGTTGCTGAGGCTGAATGAAGCGAGTTACCATTTACTGACAGTGTCCTGCGGCAATAATAGAAAAAAGGAAGGTAATTTGGAATACCCTTTTGGTTTAGTCCTACGACTTTTATCCTGTAAGGTGTAAACAAATAAAACCTTCATGAGATTGAAGCAATATTTATATACCAACAATCTGCAAGCTATCAAAAATAACTAAACATCGCTACTGGATACAATTTTAGTTTGAACGCAAAATTGCACAATTCCGTTTTCCTTAGTGCTTAACTTAGTTATGTAGGCTATTATTATTAGGCCATTGTTTCAGAAGAAATGCAGACTTATGGTTATTCCTATAATCAGCTCTAATCAGTTTTAAATCGATATTTAATCAGTTTTAACAATTAAATAAATGGGTTATTTGCAAAAATCGCAAAGATAGGATCCACCTTCATAGCCGGCACATTCACCGTGACCCTTACATCTCAATAACAAAACACTGCACCCATTCTTCCCCCCCCCCCCCCCCCTCTGCTGTCTTCATTACACTTCCCTTTACAGAAAATAGACTCTACGTCAGCTGCAGGGGGTCTTCCACCAAATGGAGCTGCTAGTTCTCCTGATGTATGACTTACGACTGTTATAAGAGTTGGAAGATTTCGAACTTTGAGTGTCATCATAATCTCTTTCAATTATTAGGGGTAAAAATTAGCCTCCGCCGTTTTTTTAAATAAAAAATTGGGCATTTATTGTAAAAAGACGGTACTTTATGTTTTATTCAGATTGAAATTGCTTCTTGAATCACTTCTAATGTAAGTGCAAATTCTTCTTGCGTTTGGCACGAATCTCCCTCCAATGATGCTTCCAATTTCGTGTTTTCATACACTTTCGGCCTTCCGCTACAGTCTTTGTCTTCGACGTCAAACTCACCGTTCTCAAACCTTTGAAATCACTCATGACAACATCTCTCACTTAAGGATGTACGATCACTTCCACGGAGTCAAAAAAGAGTCTAAATTTATTTTACCCACAGCTGCTCTGATTGATGTTTAATTATGTTGATTATCCGTATTACCGATTATAGTGTTTAGGTTAGTTATAGGGGTTCAGTTGGATACGTGAGCAGAAAAACCATGACCACCGCACTTCCGGTTGACCGTCTCCAGAAGACGACGTGCTTCGGTAGCTCAAAGTACTCGACTTTGCAGTTTTATTGCAAAAAAACTAAACGGTCAAAACAGCTCAAATTTTGGCAATAGGCTCATCAAGTATTCGTCAAAATCATATAAAAATTTCAAATCCGAAAGTTGGATTCGTAGTAACGATCGTACCTTCTTAAAGCAGCCTCACCATATGCTTCTACCAGCAATCGAAGAATCGCAAATTAAAGAAGTAAATCAAAAGTTCTCGCAAATGACGCTTATTCGGCTCAAAACTCGCCATTTTCGAAAAAATTATGTGATGCTGATACAAAATCGCTAATATTTCAAGGCCACGGCCAGATGTCCAACCTTACGATATAACGTTTTACATCTGACAATGTCAACCATAACCTCCTGGTGGGGTCATCTTTTGTCAAACGGCGCAGTTATTTGTACTCCCAATATTTAGTTTAAAAAAACTTCAATTATTTTTAGTGTTTTCGATTGCCTGCCTTTTTAAGATTTTCTGATCTCACTTTTTCTGCTTTCATTTCTCTTTGGCCTCGGACATACCAACAGACAGACTTTCCCTTTTATATATTAGTGCGATAGATCTACATCTAGTTACGAAACTGATGGTAATTTGAGATATTCCAAATTATCATCAGAGCGGGTATTCCAAATTAACAACAAGACGTAGACATAACCTCTATTTTTTATTTATAAATATACAAATCTTTGAAATCAAAGCATTGTAGAAAGTTTATGGTCTATTTTACAGTACACGTAAAGCTAAAGAACATACTGATATGGAAATTTAGTGGTTTGAGCTCATTAAATACATACCTCGGAAGTTTTCAGAAACAGTAAACGGTCCTTCACTGTTCGAGTTCTGGTCGCCATCTTAGAAAAGTCGCGGACGAACCGTGTGAACATATCGACGAGTGACACCTTCTTTTACCATTTCTCGGCCATGAAACCGAGATGGCGCTACTAGTTTCCGTGAAAACCTGCTATTCTAAATTACTCGCCGTATTCCCAATATCCTCCCTTTCGTCTATAGGGCCAATTCTCCACCGATTCACTTGAATTTTTTTTTTAACCCTATAGCAACATTTCACATCGAAGTACCGAGTGGATTTGACAAATGTTGGAAACTTTTTGTGAGAAAAATTATTTTCTATTATGTTATATTATAAAATTATAAAATTGAGATTAATTAAAATAAGATGAATCAACATTCATAAAAAATATAAGATTAAGATTATAAAATTATTTCGGAAATGGGGCTCCTGTTAGAATCAGGCTAATTTCCTTCAAGGGTTCAAACCTGAACAGCCGCAAACAACCCTAACCAACCCCAAACAACCCCGAACGATCTCAAACAACTGCAAACAACCCCAAACAACCTCAAACAACCCCAAACAAAAATTAGCCTCATTCTAGGAGGAGCCCCCCCCCCCCACTTCCGAATATTAACCATTATTTCTCTACTGAAAACAATTCTTTTTCAAACCAGCACCCTTGTACCAAAAATCGATATCTTTCGACTTCCTCGCGTCATTCGATGGCGAATATTATCCAGAACTCAAATTATCAAAAAATTTCGTTCCAAGTGACAAATTCAAGATTTTTTTGCCTGCCACAGGACCCCATCAGACAAAGGTGGCACGCTTCCATCCAGCTTCAACGCGACCACTTTATTACAAAATATTGTTAAAAAATGTGTAAATATACTTGACCGTATGTAGAATAAATGCCACCAAATGGAATTTCCATTCTATCGACTGGGTATCCATAAAAAATTGACGAATTTCACATTATACCAGGCTTCTGACTTTCGGTCTTCCTTAAACTTCAATATTTTCCGAGTGAAACTCCCGTTCAGCTGGCTACTCTTCGAAGGCCTCGAGCTATCTCAGTGTCTGAGGAAACGGGCATTATAAAAGAGATTGTGATAAGGTCTCGCATTAGGAATCAGCGATGTCACATTCGACGTTTTGAGTGCGCAGAGCCGGGCGAACTTCACGCTCCGTGATAAAACACAGAGGCAAAACTCGACTTTCTACGATGGGATAAATAATATAACGGTAAATGTATAATCTAAAGTGCGATGGGCGTATCCACGGACGGTTTTGCCGATCTCGTGTGCAGCAGGAAAATACGAGTGCAGACGTTAGTAGCTACTTTGAGCCTCTCTCGTCCTCCACCCATTCTTCCTCTCCCGCCCTCTCGGGCCCTCTCACTCTCTCTCTCTCTCCGTCTCTGTCTCTCTCTCTCGCGCACGCACGCGCGCGTGTGTGTGTGTGTATATATATATTATTTTTCTCGTTTTTCTTCTAGGTGCTCGCAATATGAAATCATCTTTCAACCACGGCGTACCACACTACACACATGTATCTATATATATACAGAGGATCCACATATGAGGGATTTTCCGTCAATTCAGCCACTCTTTTTTCGACCATCTCAGACCTGCCCCATAATTGGTTATATCAAAGTACTACTAAAAGGCATTCTATGTGAATTTTTTCAGATTTTTCAATTCACCATTTTAGAAAATGCCGTTTTTTTCCAAATGAATATATCTCGGAAACTAGAAGTGACTGAAAAAAATGCCTGTACATAAAAGTTGTAGTTTTGTGTTAGCTTTCGAGCGGATGACTTGAAATAATTGTTACGTTCCGGTAACGGTGTTTTTTTACCAAAAAGGGGGAAATTATTTTTTTATTTAAAAACGGCCATTTTTTTGGCTGAAAAAATTACAGAGTCTTCCATTATGTTTGACGATATCGCAAAAAAATCGCCAGAGTGGCACGGAGCGAGGTTCCGGTATAAAAAAATTAATTTGTGTAGTTTCATTTTTTTTACCCTAGAACCTCGATCCGTGCCACTCTGGCGTTTTTTTTGCGATATCGCCAGACATACTGGAAAACTAATTTTTTCAGCCAAAAAAATGGCCGTTTTTTAATAAAAAAAATAATTTCCCCCTTTTTTGGTAAAAAAAACGACGTTACCGGAGCGTAAAACTTATTTCCAGTAGTCCGCTCAAAAGCTAACTCAAAACTACAACTTTTATGTACAGGCATTTTTTTTAGCTACTTCTGGTTTCCGAGATATATTCATTTGGGAAAAAAAGGCATTTTCTAAAATATTGAATTAAAAAATTCACATAAAATGCCTTTTAGTAGTACTTTAATATAACTAATTATGGGGCAGATCTGAGATGGTCGAAAAAACGTGGCTGAATTGACGGAGAATCCCTCATATGGGAGATTCCATCCGGAATGAATCTTTATTGTTCCTCGAGAAGGGCCACATTATTACGATCTTGTTTAAAAACCAGCAGCTCTCTTTTGTATTGCCTTCAGATTTAACGCAAGTATGTACGGAATATTCCGACATGCTCAAAGTTACATTTACGATGATGTTTTTACTCTTATCCAATTGTCAAGGCGGGATATATATTTGGACGAGAAAAAATTAACCAGTTTTGAGGGATTTTTTTTTAAATTGAGAAATAATTAGTCTACAATTATCAAACTATAGATACACTTTATTAGTACATTGAAGTATACCAAACAATTTTTTTAAATATCACTTATCCTTAGAATGACAGTCTAGCTTTCCATAGACTGATTTGCAGAAAAATACAAACATTTTTCAGTTAGCAGTTGTATAGAGTCTATTTGACGGTAATTAAAATGAAGAAAATGCAATTTTGACAGAATGACACGCATATATTTTTAAAAGTTAACATTTGAGGTGACATGTCTGTAAAATTTGGATTCAAAAAGTAGTTTTTTTTCTGATTTTTCCAAAACAAATCTCGCGAAGTAGATGGTAGCAATATTATTAATATTACTACCAAGTTTCATGTCAATCGGTTTACCGGTTTAATTGAGTAATCTTGGTGTAACGTTTGGAGTTTTTCGAATTTCGCTCTGAAACTTTGGGAAAATATTCTACATGTATAGTTCTATCGTTCACAGAAAAATGAAGGAATCGATTTTTTTATCGTTGTGAATATATATCCCGCCTTAAGGGAGGACTGTAACGCCCCGAAAAAGGTAGTTTATCCGATTTTCTTTATCCCCTAGACAATTTATTTGGGATCTGGAAGAAAAGTATTTTATTAAGCTTGCGTTCAACGTATGGTGTGTAATTTTTTATTTAAAAAAAAATAAGCAATTGACAACGTTATCAAGGTATCTTAGAGCTTTTGTATGAAAAATGTGGTCCACCAGCCGAATCGACAACTCAACAATGGTTGGTCTGAAAAATAAAAATAGAAAAGTTTCATAGTCTTCATAAATGGAGTTCTCGTTGTACGTAGCTGACTTTCGAGAATAACACATTTACAAAATAACGGGTGTTTATTTTATAAGAGGTAATTACGATCCCCTTTATTTTACAAAATAAAAGGGGTCATCCCATGTGACAGGTATTTTTTTTTCGTTTTATTTGGAATGATTTTTTCATGTTCCATTAAAATACACTATCTTTGAATCTTTACTACACATTTATTAACATTTTTACAGTCCCTCAGAATTTTATTAAGCAAAAATAACGAGTTGAATGCACTGTACACAGTTCGGAGGACGCTCATGTCCAAAAAAAAATTTGTTGACGGCTGCCATGATTCCCGAGGATATGTTCATCTGAAATTTAAAAAATCAAACGGCATTTCGAATTATCGAGAATTTAATTTTTGGCACCGTTTTAAATATTAAGTTCCAAGTTTCGTCATTTTTTTTACTTTCGATTTTTTTCGTCTTGAAAAAACATTGGCAGATATCAGAAATGGTTAGATCAAATTCTAGTTCGGATGAGAATTATAGATGAGCTGACTATACCGTAAAAATTTGAGCGAAATCCGTTCAATAGTTTTTGAGATATCATGGAAGCCAATTTGAAAAATACAGTTTTGAGAAAAAACGCGTCGAAAAGTTCGAGTACGATTTGCACAAAGAAAATGTTGACCCACCATTCGTCTGGTATGCCGGGTCCATATGGACCCGGCATACCAGACAGGCATTTTTTGCAATTTGTGCAGAGAAAATCGATTTTTTAACCCGTGATAGTGGTATCTCGCCTTAATAACAAATAATTTTTTTTTAATCGAAAGTTGAATTTTTTTCGTTTTTTTTAAAATAGAAAAACTGTGTAGTTTTGGTGAAATTGTTCACTTATATTCGGGGGTTTAAAAAATACTGAATTTAAAAAACGGCTACGTACTACGTATGATAGCTACTGCAATTACTAAATTTTTTTTTTTTAATTGAAATTTGGACAATTGTAGACTTATAATTCCGGCCAGGTTTGACGCAATTGAAAGTTTTACGATACGTAAATCGTCTGTACAATGGTCAATTTTTAATATTTTAACTAGAAATTTTTTCACATATTCTTGAACGTTGAGATACGTTGAGAAAATGCAAGAAAATCGATCTTATTAAGCGCGTCGATACGGAATCTCGCTTAATAACAAATTACTAAACCATTTTTTTCGACCATCGAACTTTTTTCAACAACTTGCTGCTTTCGTAATTTTCAAAATTTCTTATAAAATATATTATATATAAAATATAAGTTCATTTATTTATTTCTCTTTGGAGATGACCCTAGTTGCCAAAACCACCTACACTGATTGGCCATGCAGCAACGACGGCACTTTGTTTGAATATCTTTAAATAACAAAATCATTGTTTATTAATATTTTTTAATTCAAAGGCAACTCAAACATGGCGAGACTATGTATGAATTGTGTAAAATTCCGACTACCTCATCCCAATCCACTACCAGAAAAAAAATGCAAAACCGACCCGTTTTTCGGGCCCCAAGCTGATGCAGACCCGCTGCCCACCCACGCTCATGTGCATCATCGGTAGCCGAAAATGGACGCATTCTGTCACTGTAGAATTCGAAGTTTTCTTTATCGACAAGTTTTATCTCGTTTCCTCGCTTACCGACTGCGATACGGCGCGGAGCCTGCCGCACCATAGATGTCGCCACTGCGCGTCTCGCGCCTCGCTAATTCAATTGCCACCAAAACGACCCATCGTTGGTTTACTATTCCCATTCAGCAGCTCGTCATTCATCGATTTTCACGTTGCCAACTATCGCGTAACCCATATATCTGCAATCTATAATTTCGTCTTTCTCCCGCCATCCCTCGCCCCGCTGCCGCGTCGCCGAGTGGTGGCGGGTGGAGGGGGGGGCGAGTGACATCGTCGCACGCCGTGTAAATTCCGCGTCAACACAACACGCGGAAAAATGGCGTCAACGGAGCAAGTTGGTTTGAACAAAAATTGGGAATTATCGCTTTACGAATTGCATCGCATACCCCAAGATCCTATAACCGACAATACCGAAATAGCCGTCAGTCCCCGAAGTTTGCACAGTGAATTGATGTGTCCGATCTGCCTGGACATGCTGAAGAAAACAATGACGACCAAAGAGTGCCTGCATCGTTTTTGCTCCGACTGCATTATTACTGCTCTTCGAAGTGGCAACAAGGTATTCAAAAATTCTCGCTTTTTCTTTCCGTACGGCTTTAGTCTCTATCGTGGTGTTTTGAGCGCTTTATCGGGCACGCGACGATCGCGCACAAGAATTCTGGCTCACGTTCGCAGGATAACGAATATTCTTGGACTACTTTGTTTTTGTAAGGTAGAGCACGTACTTGCGATATTTAAGCTGAACAAATAAATCCAAAGTCGGCAGATCGAGTGTGCTTTCTCATGAAAAAAAACGTTACGGCGTACTCGAGTAATTGGAACAAATACGTGCTCGTTGCATCGTCACGATTGGTGATAAGAATTTGTATACGATTTCGTTCTAATTAAGGTAGTACGAGCACATACTTTATTCTCAAATGGTCGGTCTTTGCCGTGTGCCAGAAATGGTAATGATAACGCACGGGTGTGGGTCCAAAAACACGAGCAAAATTACCAGCCATTGAGGCTAAATAAACGATGTCGAAGTTTGCATCGTTGGAACACAATGAAAATTCTTTTTCATTCTTTCTTTTGCTCATCTCCGTCATCCAAAATCTTTCCTTACACACTTAGGCCGCAGGTCTCTGATAAGGAGCCTGAAGAACGTTTGCGTGATTTTCAAGCATTGGATATGCCAGAAAAGTAGGATCCTAACCTTAGTTCCGTTCCAACGATCCAAACTTCGATATCATCGAAATGAATAAATTCAAAGTTGGCAGACCAGACGTGGTTCCTCATCCTAAAGGCCTCACGACCGTTTTCTCGCGCAGTTCTACTCGTATTTCGCAATTAGAAGAATAAAGAAACAAAAAGCATAGCCTGCTCCAGAGACTTCGAGGATTGAAGTGATATTGGAAAGAAAATAGCGGTGGCCAAATGTTTCAATGCGAATTCTGTAAGGAGGCCCGGCACGGCACTCAACAGTGTGAACTTTGTCCGAGAATCAATAAATCGCATCCTCGAAGTCATTTGCGAAACTACAGCAACAAATGTGCTATGTTCGAGTAGCTTTGAATTTGCAAATTACGAATAGTTATTACCGTCCGCTTGTATCGCAGGAGTGTCCGACATGCCGAAAGAAGCTCGTGTCCAAGAGATCTCTGAGGCCGGATCCGAACTTCGATCTGCTGATACAGAAGATTTATCCGAGCAGAGACGAGTACGAGGCGCACCAGGAGAGAGTACTCGCCAAGCTCAACAAGTCGCATTCCCAGGCGGCGCTGGTGAATTCCATAACGGAGGGTATAAAGTTGCAGAGTCAGAACAGGCCGCAGCGTTCGCGAAAGAACGCCAACGAGCCAGAGAATCCGAGCAACACGCCGTCCTACAACAATACGCCGAACGTGAGCGCCCCGGCCACTCCGACGCCTGGCGCAGTGGCGGCCAATCAGAGTGATTCGTCGCAGAGCGCCACGGGACCACTGAACAACAACAGCAACAGCTGTCCGCTGGTGATCAACAATTCGAGCTCGCAGAACTCCAACAGCGTCTCGCAGCCCGCCAGCAGTCCCGCGATTTCCGGCACTACGTCCAGAAATTCGACGACACCCTCGCCCGGTCCTACCAACCAAATGCCCAAGTCGGCGAAGCGCTTGAAGAGCTTGCAAAATTCGGAAAATGATTCCTCCAGCGCGGAAGGCGAAACGCCTGGCGGCGATTCGATGGTCGACACCGAGGGCGAGGGCAACGGCGAACCTTTTCTCCTCAACGAGATCGAACTCGTCTTCAAGCCTCATCCCACCGAAATGGCCGGTGACAACTCGCTGATAAAAGCCCTCAAGGAAAATTGTATCAGATACATCAAAACTACCGCCAATGCTACCGGTAAGAAACTACACTTTTGTGTGCAGACATTTTTTTTCAGTTACTTCTAGTCTCCGCGATATATTCATTTTGAAAAAAACGGCATTTTCTAAAATGTTGAATTAAAACAGCTGAAAAAAATTCACATAGAATGCCTCTTAGTAGTACTTTGATATAACCAATTATGGGGCAGTTCTGAGATGGTCGAAGAAAAGTGGTTGAATTGATGGAGAATCCCTCGTATGTTGAAAATATAAATTGTACAGGTCTCAAGTATGATCAGTGGTATGACTAGTGTGAAGCGATAGGACTACGTTAATAAATACACTTTCGAAATACATTTTAAAAAATTCTAATTTATTTTAGTCATTATTTATAGACGAAAATGGTAGTTAAAAAAATGTCCTAAAAACTTGTAGATCTGCGCTGTTCATGGAATCTCGGAGATGGATCATCCGAAACAGCAAAATCGAACGGTTTTAGATTAAGTATGTTAATGGCATATATCAAACGATTTTTTATATATGCAAAAATAACAAAATGGCGGACATTTTTCGAAAAAAAACGTGTTTTTTTCACCGTTTTTGGCAAAAAAAAGTAAATATCAACATTTAAAAAAACTTTATAAATCGAATTTTTAAAATTTAATAAAATTTCCTACTGATCGGTTCAGTAGTTTCGAGGATTTTATCAACAAGCCGTCGAAAAACGTTGTTTCGAGAAAAACGCGTTAAAAATTTTCTTGGGTTCCATAAATACATAAACAAATTTTTTTAAATGTATTTCGAACGCGTATTTATTAAGTGCAACAACCTTTATATCAATATCTATTATATAAACTGATCGGAAAAATTCATGAAAATAGCATTTTTCAGAGTCTAAAGTGAGAAGAGCCCTTAACGAAATTTCGTACCGAATTTTACAAAAAAATATTAATAATTGAATAAGTTATAAACACTCTCGCGACGGACCTTTGACCGTGAGGGGCTGAACGGTGTACTTGATTTTGGGCACTCGGTTGATTTGGAGCAAGATCTTTTTTCCTTAAAATAGATAGTATTGGCTAAGACTTGACCGAGCTTTTTTTGTTATTGTTAATTAGCCAATCCGTTAATTGGATTTCGAGAAATCGTGTAACAACGTTTCGTAATAATGCTGAAGTTTGCAACGTTCGAATGCAACGGAAATTCTTCTCTATGTTTTTTTTTTTCGTCATTTTTTTACCCTCTAAACTCTTTTTCTCCCGATTTAGATTGTGACTCCCTGAAAAGGACGTTAAAAAATGTTTCAATGATTTTTGTAGCTTTAAGGAGGTACGATCATTACTACGAATCCAACTTTCGGATTTGAAATTTTCATATGATTTTGAAGAATACTTTATGCGCCGGATGCCAACATTTGAGCTATTTTGACCGTTTAGTTTTTTCGCAATTAAACTGCACAGTCGAGTACTTTGAGTTACCGAAGCACGTCGTCTTATGGAGACGGTCAACCGGAAGTGCGGTGATTGTGGTTTTTCTGCTCACGTATCCAACTGAACCCGCTGGAAAACGGAAATTCGATAGATTAGATATAATAGATATTGTAAAAAATAAGAAAATCAATCTTCACCGTGTAGTTAAAGCACTGCATTACAAGAAAGATTCAATTTCCGGTTGAAAATGGTCAGAACGACAAAATAGCACCCACAGACTTGGCAACGTCGCGAGTAACAGCTGATGCGTTTGGCGAACATAACCCAGCTTCGTTTTGAAATTAATTTGAATAGAAACCGCCAAAAAATATGCAAACAACAATTTATGGAGTTTTATCCATTTGTCACGTATCAATAATATGTACAATTATATTCTGCCTATCGTGTTAATTCCGCTGAGGTAATGTAAGCCTATTTTTAATAGGTTTCCGGCTGATTTTTTTGTCCTTTTAGTCCCCTTTTATGGTGGATATGTTAATATTGTTATTACGAATATTACTACCGAGTCGTTGACAATCTAATTTTTCAGTTTTTATTTGTTCACGTGCAATAAATTTATCATCTACCACAACATTTAGCACACTGTAATCGATAATACGAATAATCAACATAAGTAAACATTAATCAGAGCAGCTGTGGGTAAAATACATTTAGACTCTTTTTTTACCCCGCAGAAGTGATCGTACCTCCTTAATGTAGTAATCGTTTTTTCTTCATTTTTTTTATTTCAAAATTTAAAAAAAATTCTTAAAAATATTTTCTTGAAAATTGGGCAGTACGAAAAAATGTCATTTCTTTGCATCCCAACGATGCAAACTTCAATGCCATGTTTCGTAATGATAAGTTTACTTTCAGTCTGCGATTCCTGCGACATATATTGGACCTTCCTCTTCAATTTACGTTGCCTCAAGCGACTATCGATTTGTTGAAATTTTCACAGTGGCCTAACCCCTCAACGGCTCCCCGCGAGCTTGAGGCTAAAGAAACAGGTCGATTTTCAATTTTTTTTTTCTGATGCGCGTATCGGAATTACGGGATCGGAATTTTACACACTATTAATACATAATCTCGCCAAATAGAAGTTTTTTTTCAATGAAGAATATTAATAAACAATGAAGTTATTGTTTCAATAAAGCATCGTCATCAGTAATAAATAAAAAATAAATAAATGTACTTTGAGCATAATAATGAAACTTTCGCATGACCGGATACTTTTTGCATTTTGAAAACTACGAAGTTGTCAAGTCGCAGGAAAAAACGTTCGTTTTTCGACAAAAAATAACTTTGATCATTTGTTATTCAACAAAACGATAAACGTATTTAAAAAATCATCCGGCGATACGACAGAAAATGTTATAACCTGTGCTCTCTCCGAATTTCGATTAAATCAAACGAATAGATTTTGAGATACGACTTGTCCCGTTTCGAAAAACATAATTTCGCGTAAAACGCAAAAGAAAAAGTGGAAATCCGATCCTTCTTAAAAATCGTCAGAATTCGGTCAATTTTTTGGACTTCTACAAAATCGTCTTTGCAAATTAAAGTGGAAGACCTCGACGAAAAATCTATTAAGGAATCACAGTTCAATGGGTCGAAAAATAACTGATTTTCGAGTTTTTTTTTCCGACGGTTAAAATACGCTAATCAGTCTGATTTTTCTATGTCAAATCAAAGCATTCATGAAGAACAGAAAATACATTTTTAAACATTTCTCTTTATTTTTTATGCACATTAAAACAAAAAAAATTACACTGCGAGGATCCCTTAAATAAAAACCCGTCTACTCAAAAGTTCAAGCATATGCAGACTCCTTGTTCGACTTAGCACAACTCCTTCCGCGTGACAACTTATTTGAATTCCACAATTAGTTCCCATCGAGAGTGTCCAAATGCACAAGGAGGCGTACATAAATTACGTAACGCACTTGAGGGGGGGGGGTCGAGGTTTGCATTACGTCACGATTTCAGAACTGCCAGAAATAGCGAAACGTCTGCAAGTTCAAGTTTAAAAAAATTTTAATTCATCGTTCAGAATGGATAAAGTGCAAGCTCTTATTATTTTGAGAAACATAATGAACATGAAAAACCGTTATATCGCCCGCGACTTAAAACTTTAATGTAAGTATCAATATTGTAGAAAAAAAACATAACTTTATATCAAGAAAAACGGACCGAAAACTTTCATCGCGATTTTCTCGAATCTACTTTTTTCGACCTTGTCTCAGCGAATACTCAAATACTTATCAACCGATTTTCAATTTTTTAAAAACATTTTTGTAATCGCGGGGCCTAAGGTTTTACGTAGCCGATTTTTAAAAATGTTGATCATTACTATTTTTAAAGATTGCTTGCGTACGAAAAAAGGCCTTGAAGATAGAAAAAAAAATATCGAAACTGTCGGCATTTTGTAAAAAAAATCAAAATAAAAAAAACGGCTACGCATAACGATAGCTACATTGGTATAGATATCGACAAGTTGTTGACTTTTTATTTACAGATAATCTTTTATATAGATATCAATGGGACATTGAAGAGAATTTCTTTCCGTCGCCAAATCAATGTTAACTTGAAGAAAAAAAACATAAAAATTGGTATAAAACTAGATGAATATATACTTCATAAAATGACTATAAACCCGATCCTTTCATAATTAGTTATTTCTTTGAAAGAAAAAAACGTTGTTATCGACGACACAGTACCCGTTACGTAACGGAATAAGGGGGGGTTCAGGTCAGGCGTTACGGTTCTCACGTGGGGGGGGGGGGGGGGGGGGGCCAATTGAGAAATTTTGCGTTACGCAATTTATAGACGCCCCCCCAAGCATGGTGCGTGCGACGAAGCATCGTCAACCTTTTCATCTTCCTCACTCGTTCGTTTTCAGTCGACCATTTGAGCAAATACCTGGCAATGAGACTGACCCTGGATCTCGACACGGAGCTCTCCGAGTCCGACAGGCTACTGAACTTCTGCATCTACATAGCGCCAACCCCGGGCCAATTGGTGGTGCTGAATGGCGCTCAGACGCTCCGACAGGTGAACGACAAGTTCTGGCGGGTCAATCGTCCGCTCGAGATGTATTACTCGTGGAAAAAGACCTAGGGACGGCTCCAAAGTTCTCCAGGCGAGCAGCCCAGCTAGTCAGCGGTGAGCGTTGCTCGTCGAAGCTCGAGCAACGTGTGCCTTCTCGCGCGCACGACCTTCGATCGTGCGAAAGGCGAAAACGAGCTACAAACGCGATACGATATCTCCCCGAAGATGAAGCTTCGGACGAGACGATCGTCTCGAATCAAATGTGTATATAGATGTTGGCGTCGAAGGAAAATCCATCTCTCAGCCTGCCAAACCAATTTCATCGTCCAGGAAAAATTCGTGCAACATTCGAACTCTCTAACGCAATGAGTGATCATTTTTTTTTTTCGTATAATCGTCACGGTAAATTCGCTCTTTTGAGAACAAACTCGAATGACTCGACAACCAATTAATATTTCACAAATCCGCTTGAAGATTCTCACAACTGGCAATCACCGCTACAATTTTTAATCGGTTACAATCTATTTTCCCACCGGTGCTTTTGAATCTTCAAAAAATTACGAAAACAATCGATATTTAAAATTATTATTTTTTCATATCGTTGCTTTAAAATATTTTAAATCAAAAATATATTTTTTTAAGTCCCGCTATACAAATGAAAAATGAAAATGCATGCATTACGTCGAAATTATATTTTTTCTTCAAATTCCGCCAATTTCGGTAAAATAATTAGAGGTTTAGAAAACAACACGTTTTTTTTAAGGACCATGACTTGAGATTGCGCAAATTTGGCGTTTATCTTTGTTATACCTAAAGATATCGTTTGAAGACGCGATAGATGAATCTTTCTTTCGACACACCCTTATACATATATTTAAATGACGACGATCGGGAAGAGAGGATTTTCCGATCAGTTTCTTGATTCGACGCGCGACGCGAAGCGTAAGTTAATTTTGCGGAAAGGGAAAATGTTTATATTTTAATGTAAAACGAGAATAAAAGTGACGTTGTGATAAAATTATGGCTCTTTATTTTTGCGGCTCCCTAGCTATTGGGAAATCTCAAATTTTCGAAATTACCCCCCCCCCCGTGGTATGATTAGATAGACGCTTATAGTTGCGTTAACCATATTATGATTGCGGTAGCCATAAGCTGTATGAATTTTACTATGCCCACTTTTACCATAGGCGTTTTTTTATATTATAAATACTATGGACATTTTTCTCAGTGCAAGTTTGTACTATTTATATGGTTGACATTAACACTTGTTGAGTATAAACTGTTACAAGATCTTACGAAAAGTGCCTATACGAACAACATTATGGTAATCGTATAGTGAAGACGTAAATCATTTGTCAATAAAGTAGAGACAGCGGTGGCACGCTATGATCGATGTAGATATATTAGCGCATTAATTTATCAGTTTTTAGAATCCGATATTTCGAAAACTATTGGGCCGCGCCAAAAATCCATTTAAGCAGTGACATATGTTATCAAAAAAGCAATCTGTGCAAAATTCCACCTATATCAGAGGTAGCAGCTATTTGGAAATGGAGCTGGACTTACTTTTATCCGTTATGCCAAATCTACGATCGAAATACCATATTTACCCGGTAGCATAGTGGCAGCGTGCCTGAATATAGATAGGTAGGTCGTAGGTTCGAATCTCCATGTAGGTGAAATATTTTCTTCAATAGGAATCATTTCAGGAGGCCAAGGAATAACAAATCATGATAAACAATCATACAAGTAGAACTTTCAATTGAAAATGTTTGAATTTTTGAATTTATGAAACATATACATTTAGTAGACATACCATTCAATATGGTAAAAACCACTATTGTTTGATAGTGTAAGGAATCGTCTATTTTATGAAAACCTACTATATTATATAGCATTGACAAACAACGTATGCTTGAAAGATGGTTGGTTGCGGTTAACATATGATCATAGTTAACACAAGTGCTAAAATATCATAAGCAGTTCTATATTTTCGGCAGTAACCATGACTATAAAATATTATTGTCCCCTAAGGGTAATATAAAATATGGTTGAAATATTGTTGAGGTTACTATACGTTTCCCTCTGTGTAGCTGTAAAAGTTTTAAGAAATCGCTTTTTTCAAAACCAATATATTTCAACAGCATGTCATGTTATAAAGGGTGTCTCAAAACAACCTAACACTTCAAGTTGCGCGCCATTCTTTTGTGGCGAACATAGAGTACAGAAAACTTTCCCTAACTCAACGCTCTGTAGTAGGACATTTACCCTTCAGGGGAGGTACCTGAGTAAATTTTTCAAATAGTCGATTTTTTTTCTTGCAGTTTGTAGGTCAAAGAATATGTGTAAATTTCATGTAGAAATTTGCAAGGTTGAAGAAGTGGTTTTTTCTGCGAAAGGCTGCAGAACGTTAAGCGCGCGGTCGGTTGGGTCTGCAGCTGTCGCGCTGGGGCAAATATTGTTCAAATATTGTGAACATTGCTGCCAATATTGCCACATGCGTTTTAAACTGTCGGGCAAAATCCGATCTCCAAGTGATGAATGCCTTGGGAATTCAAGTAGGGAGAAATGCTGACAGGCAATGCGAGATCGAGGATGCGGACCGCACTGCGAAGACTGAAATTCAAACTCGAAATGCGACCCGTGAAGGTAGAATTCAGCGCAGACAATTGAGAATTGCAGCTGACGAAGCAGCGAGTATTTTGGAGGGACACCAATGTATGGCCCTGGGATTGCTGATTAACGGTAAGGTAAAAATATCTCTATCCTGCGAGTCTATTTTTCTGACAAACTTCGAAACAGCATTGAAGTACACTTTTGAAAAATCGATTTTAACTTCTTTTTTTTATGTTTGAAGTACGAAGAATATTGTGTAAACATTTCATGTTGAAATTCCGCAATCGCCAAAATTATACGAAGAATTTACCGAAAGATCGTGCAGCGGCCCAACGGCCCAGCGCGTCATTTCTATACCCACTTTTCAAACGTGATTATCTCTAAACGTAATTTTCAAATTCGGTGCCAGATGTATCTCGAAAACGGCGTGTCCGGTTTTTTTTCCAAATATGGATACAGTCCCGAGCAGAAATTGCGCTAGCCTGTCTGAGTTACATGCTAGTAGCTGGTTCGCCCAATTGATATCATACGAACTACCTAGTGGCTGCCTCACTGTGAGCTAGTAATATTGTGAACATTTTGTAACCTAGCCCTGGTCTAGCCACTGCCTAAGCGATCGTTACCGCAGATGTCGCTGTATTACCGTAAACGTGCCACCTAGTGACTCGAACGTGATGAACTAGCCAACGCTAGTTACGAACGACAAAGTAAGGTTATGTGAAATACATGTAGTACCGTCTAACGATCAGCTCACGGCAGGTTAGCTAACTTGAGGCAGAGCGATTGTTGCGAATGCAACAAAAATTCCCGTGGCTACCTCGCCGTTCACTAGCAGATACTATGTAATGGCGCCTATGGGTTCTTTGGCTAGTCACTATCTAGCAGATTGCGGTTGTAGATGTCGCTGCGTTATGGTCAAAATTCCACCTACCCCGCCAACACAAGTTATATATGCCGTTTGAAATAGGAAACAAAATGCAGTACAAACAAACAAACAAATGCAGGAAACAAAATGCAGGGTACATCACCGCGAACTAGACAAGACTCCGTAATGGCGGCTATGTGTTCCTTGCATAGTCGCTGTCCCGCCGATTAGGGTTATAGATGTCGCTGCTCTATGATAAAAAGTTCCACGCAGTGTCTACGTCGTGCCTGCCTAGCCAACTCGAGTTACAGATGGCGTTACGAATAGAAAATAAAATTCAGTTGGGTACATCGTCATGAACTAGCCAAGACTCCGTAATGGCGGCATTGTGTTCCTTGGCTAGTCGCCGTCCCGCCGATCGTGGTTATAGATGTCCCTGCATTAGGATCAAAATTCAATGCAGCCCCTACATCGTACCTGCCTAGCCAACCCGAGATAGAGATAGCATTACGCATAAAAAAAACAAAGCGAACAGCACGCGCTAGTAACCGCTACAATTTTTTCACTTCCTTACTGACGATACATTTACATCGTTATAACATTATAACTTATATAATGCTATAACTATTAATTTGCCACTAGCCAAAATAAGTGAACAAATTTAATTTGAGTTTATGTAACTCCACACGAATATAGCTTTCAATAAGAAAGAAATTATCATTTTAATTCGATAATGTTATTTGCATACATTGTCACTACGCCTACTTCTTAATAACCCAACTTTGTGCATTGCCACATACGAGTATGTACCCGATGCGAAATATCATAATTAAGAAAGTAGGATTGGCTCAGTGGACAACGTCGCCATCCCCCAATTCAGAGTCCCGGGATCGAAACCACCTCACACGTAAGCGTTATTAATATAATTCAAAATTAATATGTTTAATTTATTTACATCAAACAATACCCTATTTGTAATTAGTACATCACGAAGCTCAGCGAAATACTGTGCAGTGATGTAAACAACGTTAATACAAAAATTCAATTTTTGTATCTAGCCGTCACCTAGTTTTTTATTGCCAGTCACTAGCTGAAGAAAAGTAAGTCATGGCTAGGTCGGAAATATTATGCAACCGTGAGATATTTCTTTCTATATAGTCAGCATATAATTTTTTGTATTCAGTCACTAGAGGACCAAAGCGTTACAAGGCTAGGCAGTCGATAGCTAAAACGGCTAGCTAATGGCGATTCGAAACATAAATTTCCTAGCTTGTGGCTAGGCGGCGATGAGTTACGTTTTCCACTCGGGGTATTCTTCGATAGTTTGTTTCGTTCGCCACGTAGGGGTTTTTCATTTGATTGAACCATTGCTTTCTTATGCAACGAAAATCGTCGGAAATTGCGAACAAAAAACCAATGTTAAATTACAACGGTCGCAATTCCGTCAAAAATGAAAATTTCAAAAAAAAACCTACGAGGCGAACTCCTTTGTATATTATATTTGAAGAGTCCGTTGCGTTTTCATGTTCCAGATCAACCGACTGCCCGGAATCCTTGGCAACAGAAGCCATGTCAACGAACAACACGTCTGACGCTGACCACAACAATGGCGCTTCCGGTCACCGAATTAATTTTTTTTAATTCCTTAACATACCTCAATGTACATATTTTCCAATAAAAAAAATCCGAATCCAATCGAAACATTAGTTTTTGAGATAAAAATTCCCAACGTTTACCTGTTTTTCTCGCCGTTTACTCAGGTACCTCCCCTTAATAACGAACCTTACTGCCAATTTCTCCCGCTAGGGGGGACATGGCATTATGACGTAAGCAGAACATGACGTTTAGTGAGATTCTCTTTGGTTTTGCCCGTGTTTCTACGACGACTGTTGAATGTTCTTTTCAATAATCCGTTAGTCGTGAATAAATTGTGAAGAATGCATCGGTGTTGTGCAATTGGATGCAGAAACGAAGGCGTTTATTTATTTCCTAAAAATGAAAAACTTAGCAAGCAATGAGAAATTGCCATACGTCGCAAGCATTTTACAGCCACAAAACATTCAAGCCTATATTCGGATCACTTTAGATTTGCAGACTATAGAAATGAAGGGTTTGTTACAGCTCAATTTATAAACATAATATTTTTTACGCTATTTACTTCTAAAAGTATATTGCAAAGTAGGTAATTATCATAACCTAAAAATTTCTATTAAAAATATTTGCATTTTTTAAACCTTCCGGTATTACTTCATTACATAATACTTACCCAGCTCAGTTTCATTCTTTACGAGGATGAAATTGAGCCAGAAAATATTGTAAAAGGGGGTTATACCTTCCGCGTTTGTTTGGAGCAAAAAAGAAAACTTAAACGATGAAAAGAAAAGGAAAAGGGCAGAAGCCAATTTTTCAATTCCAGTATAGTCAAATATCCGTAATTATTGTCCATTCTGTCCATCAATATCATTTTAGTACAAGACAGACGCCGTGAAAATGTACCGCGCGCGTTGACCGCTTCTTTTTTTTACGTTGTGCTTACGTAGCGCCATCTGCACTGACCTTTGCGTAAGATTTGCTATTCTCGCCGGTGGCAACGCCGCGGAGAAGCGTTACCCTCCCGTTCCTTTATTTATGAAAAGCCGCGAGGACTGCGATCATAACCTCAATTTCAGTATTAAACTTTCCACTTCGTAATTCCAAAAGTCATAAAGAACATGAGCGGTATACGAAAAGCGAAAAGTGTACCGTTTTTAATTGAAAAGTACACGCTAATATGAAAAACCTAGTAAACATAACGTGTGACATTTGAACTTTATCTCAACCTAAATATATCCCGCCACACTACACCGCTCGGTAGCTCGCGGTGGGAGACGCTTTTTAGCAGGCCACTCTCTCCAGTCCCACGGAAATTTAGGCCCGATAGCATTGAGTTAGGAAGAGTTCACTGTATTAATCTTTTACAACTAGCATAACTAAGTATTGAGGTTTACTCATGGAGAATTACACGATCGAGCAACGCATAGAAATTGTGAAAATTCACTTAAAAAATGGTGAAAATTTTACAGACACGGTTAAAGAAGTCTGCACTGCGGGCGAAACAATGCAATTGTTGCAGACCAAGTATCATGGTCGTGTGGTCTCGCACCGCGGCAATCTGAGTTGGCCACCAAGATCGTGCGATTTTACGCCATTTGACTTTTTTCTTTGGGGTTTTCTGAAAGAAAAAAGTGTATGCCAATGATCCACAGACCATTCTAGAGCTCAAGAAAGCAATTGAGCGCACCATTAATGAAATGAGTCCACATATATGTCAAAATGTCATTAAAAATTTCTTTAAAAGAGTGAACAGGGTTCACAGGGTCAGGCACTCTTCAAAAGAGACCCTGATGCAAACAGGGTCGAGGCGGCCATTTATCGGATATTGGGTTCCACGCATAACCTCCATGTTTGTACCTTATATTAAAGAAAACATTTTCGTACTTTTCAAATAAATAATACGTTTTATTAATAAATTAAAATGTTCGGTTATTTTGAGACAACCTTCAAATGTTCCCTTAAATCTTCGTGGTAATCGCATCAAAATTGACAGATTTAGAGGCTATGTTGGCACCCGGCGAAACGCTCGGAGCGTCGTTCGAAACTAAGCGGCTATACCAGTGTGACACTTTCGAAAAATCGTTTTTTCCCTTTTTTGGCCTTTTTCGGCAGTTTTTACTGTCAAGAATATCCTGCAAAAATTTCAAGGCCGTATAGTTAATACTCCCCGAATGGTTGCCTTCTAAAGAGCAACCGCTCGTAGGTATAAAGTCGATAGTTAAATATTTAAACGCGTTTTTCTCGAAATGCGATTTTTCATATTTGCTGACATTGCAGCCCAAAGAGCAATTATCCGATTGACTTGAAATTTGAACTGAGTACTCTTGAATATATTTACTCTGCAATGACGTAGGATATTTTTGATTGGAGCAAAACTGACGATTTGGCATTGAAAAAAACGACCATTTTATAGACAAGAAAACAGACTTTTTTCACAACTACGCCATTTTGTTAGATTTTGATATTTTTCAAAAATCCTACGTCATTGTACAGGAAGTACCTTCTAGTTTAACGACATTTTTTGGTTTCAGCTACACAATCGGCCGGAATCATGTCAGCAGTGAAGGAACTTTTTTTTGCGCCTCCGAAGGCAGCGCATAAGTCGCTTGGACCTCAATTTTTTTTCTATGAAAAAATTATGTAATATAGGTCAAATATAGCCAAATATATTCTTAATTTTCCGAAACATTTACTTGAGTACTTTTCGTCCAAAAAATTCCCGAAAATCACCCAAATTTTCAGCGTTCACACTGGTATAGCCCCTTAAACGCATTTTTTCTCAAAAGTACGTTCTCAACGTCGGTGAGCAACATATCTCGAAAACTACTGCATCGATCTTTCTGAAATTTTTACCGCTTTTTATTCGCCTCTGCAGTAACTTTGGTGGTGGCGCCACGCAACGGCTGCCGGCGGCAAAACTTCGATTGGCGCATAGCGGTTAAGGGGGAATATCAGTGTGAAAAAATCGATTTTTTTTTGCTTAAATAGATAGTTTTGACCTTTAAGAATATGCCTACAAATTTTCAAAACAATATTCGGCTTAGAAGTATTTGAAATTGGCGCCAAGCGTCGACGCTCTCAGAGTCTTCTATACGGGCCGGACGCGTCCCGCCTTTTTGGTCTATTCAGGCGCCAAAATTTATACCTGCGTGACTACATACGTCCCAGGGGGAGCCAGGTATATATATACATATATTTGTGTATTAGTAGTCAGTTGGTTAGTCACAAACCATATTTCGAGTAGTGTGCGTCTTACAAGTCGAGTTTCGAGTAACGTGCGTCTCAACGGTTTCTTGTAGTACTTATAAATTGTGAGAGCGTAAATAAACAAAATGGAGAGAAAAAGTAAAAGACACGTTCCGGGTGCCAATGTGGTAAGGGCTGATAGGAAAAAAACGAAATTCGCCACTCCGAAGAATCGATATGTTTTGGAAAAAAAGAAGGAAATACAAGTACCTTCTGAGCTAAACTAAGCGTGTTTGGTGAGACTTCAGTTACAATGAATCCAAGTGTTTCTTACCGCTTGGTGTTTGGGAACGTTTAATCAAACAACAACGAAAGTTTTAATGCTGTGATTTGGCCATTTGCTCCGAAAAGTCATTTTTGCGGCTCCCAAGTAGTCAAAACAGCCGCTAATTTGGCTGCTATAATATTTAACGATGGTCACGTGGCTTTGTTCGATGTTGTTGAGGACTTGGGCATCTCCATAGGCGAGAAACTGTTCAATTATTGCCACGAAATCGACCGAAAACGTATCAAGGACGCCAACCGCTACTCAGCAGCAAACACGCATGAGGGACGCTTGAGTGCTATAAACCCACTTCAGGATGAGGATATGATATTGCTGGGCGCAAAAGAGCTCCTGCATGGTCCAGGGATAGCAGACTAATCGGTAAGAACATGTTTTACATTAATATTTAAGTTGCATCATTCAATTTTATCCTCTCAAAACTTTAAACGCGCTTTTGTCGAAACCATGTTTTTTGACCTGGTTGGCAGCATAACTCTGTCAAATGTTGTCTAATCGACTTCATACAAAAAGGATTCTGTTCAGAAAACTTATCGCTATCGTCGCATCGTAGAGTTTTTTAAAAAATTGTTTACTTTTTTATTAACAATTTACTGCAAAATTTTTGTGTAAAATTCGATTTTTTTTTAACGGCCGCCATTTTTTTTCTAATCAAAATTTTCAAATTTCCTACGATGCTGCGATAGCTATATGATTATAATTTAATGATCTTTTTGAATTTTTGATTTCAGATGCTTGCTGCGGCACTTATGCTATCAACTCTTGCGGACTCTTTTTTTGAGACGCCATTTTGCGACCGCTCCTCTGCTTAGTAAAATGTACTAAAAATAAATAAAAACATTTCCTTGTATGCTTTATTACTTCAATAATTAATACACAAAATTTCAAATAATTTGATCGAGCCGTATTTTCCAAAAAAAATGCCCAAAAAATACCTTAATTTTCAGCCTGTCACACCGATATTCCCCCTTAAATCATACCAGCACAAACACGACAGAGCTAGGGTTGAGCAAGCATCATCGATGCTCAGTAGAGTAGATCTCACATTGTGAATGGAATGTACTTGTAAATAAAACAAAATAGTGCAATGGGACTAATAACGATTACTTGCGGTTTTCAATGTATCCTCATGACTTTCTTTCGCCCTAAAAGCATATCTAAAGGTATGTGACGGAGAGAAAGTTAATGAAATTGTGTACATTGGCTGTACACAAATTATTTTTTTGCCGTACAGCAAAATTTATATTTAAATTATTGTTTGCATCGGTAATTTATATAAAGGATGTTGTAATATAGGCAGAAAACATCACACGCGGTACTGTTTTTCACCCAAACACCTGATTTAAATGGCGACCGGCATACTACACTAGCAGACGGAAACCAATCTGAGTTTAGCCAAAACTTGCCACGAGGGCTTCGCCACTAGAGTTACTTCAGAGGCGTATAGATGTAAAAATATAGTATTCGATCGAAGGATTTTTTCCGATGTATACTTTCGATTTGATGAACGAAAAAAGCCAATTTTTTCGCGAAAATCAATATTCACTTTGAACATGCGCCGGTTTTAAAAAATTTAATATTGCGAAAATTCCTTCGATTAATCTTAGGATAAACTAATATACTAACGAACTCTGTTTGACTTTTTTATATTAGATAACCTCATTCAGGCAGGCATTGCTTGCCGCAAAAGACGTTTGCAAGCGTTTTTTCAGATGATATTTTTTCAAATACCGAATTTTTGTAGAAATTTATCATCACAATTTTCTTCAAAAAGAATTTTTTTTTAATGAGCTGTTTTCGACTGTTCCAACTAGGCATAGCTCGTTAATTACCTAACTAATGAGGCACGTTTGAGCTTTATTAGCGACATGCGTCGCTTGTAAAAATTTTTTTCTTGCAAAAATTACTACATGACGTCACGTGGTTACACATTTGGTAACTATTAAAACAATTTATTTGAGACGTGAAAATCATTATTTCAGGCAAACATCAAGAAATTACGTAAATTTGGAGCTTGCCAAAATTACTAGCAATTTCAGTGTATTTTCTTTAATGTAGGAAAATCGAGTTAAAGTCACACTTTGGCCACTCAATAATTCAAGAATCTTTCGTTATTCCCCTTCAATCGCGCGTGCACCCGGACGCACACATATCTCCGGCCAGATCAATAAATCCTGTAAAGTTCTATTACAACGATTCCAAGAACGCGTTTGTACCTCGCTCGTCTGCAACTCAAAGGGGGATGTTCATATTTATTAAATACACTCTTCACAAAAATTAAGGGATTTTAAAAAAATCCAAATTGTTGGGCTATTTTCAAGAAGGTATAACTCGGAGAAAAATGGTCGTATAGGAAATTAAAAAAAAAGAAAATTGTACCCTCAAGTGTCTAGTTTTCAGATCTTGACGCGAAATTTTTTTCGCGTGGGCGGTTTTCAAGACATCATCCAAAAACCAACGAAAACGAACGAGCAAAAATTTGGGAAATGTTTGTTCGTCTTTAAATTGGTCTGTGGACTTCAATTTTTTTTTCCATGCGACCATAAAACTCTTTTAGACAATTCAATCAGCTTTAATTTGACCTTTTAACGAGCTCCGTACGATGATTTGGCGCGGAGTAATCGTCGATCAAAGAAAAAAGTTCATTTTAACTTTGACAATCAATTACTCGAAAACTAATGATCGTACAGAAAATGAAAGTAGAGTTTTGGAAGCTGCAAAACATTCTCTATGGCATGCGATTAGTGGCTATTGATCAAAATAAAAAATTTCGTAGTGATGTTGACTGAAAAAAAGTTGAAAATTTGTGAATTTAAGGATATTTGGAAAATTTGGTATAACTTTGGATATAGTGCATGAACGAAGAATATCGTCGGTAATTTTTTAACCTCGAAGTGTCCCCAAAAAACCCTTAAAGTTGCAAAGCGCTGAGATTTTTTTTTCTTAGTGCCGCGAAGGTTTAAATTATCGTTTCTATCGAAATTTACCGTAACAAGCAATTTTTCGATTTTTATTCATTTTTTCTACTTCAAAAGGGTTTTCAGCGATAATGCGTAATTTTTCTATTCAAAGACATCAATAACCAAGAACAAATAAAATTTAAAAACTTTCAAGAAAAAATTTTCTTTTTCACAAAACTTCGACCTGAGTACGACCCTTTCGAAGTAGGGTAACGATGCGAGCCACATCTGTGGCAGCTAGGTGTTGCCTTGGCATCAAATGGCAAAAAAATTCAAATTAAAAAGAAAATTTAAATTTTTACGGTAGTTTTGAAAAAAAACTGGTTTTTGTGTTAGGAAAGTGTATATTTCAACGATTGAAGCTGCAAAAAAATTAAAAGTTCGAGATTTGTGACCAGAGAATCAGTCAACCGAGGAGGGTATATCAACTTTTTTAAATCAATTTTTAAATTGACATTGAAATCAAAGGTGTTTAGACTGGTAAAAAAAATCGACCAAATTTTTTTTTACGAGAGGAGAGTATCTTTAACACGTGAAATTTTTTAATGTTTTGAAATTTTTTTTCTCGAAAAACTTTTTTCCTCGTAATTGATGTCTTTGAATAGAAAAATTACGCATTATTGCTAAAAAATCCATTTTGAAGTTGAAAAAATCTATAAAAATAAAAAATTGCTTGTTACAGTGATTTTTGATAGAAACGATAAATTTAAACCTTCGGGGCATTAAGGAAAAAAAATCGCAGCGCTTTGCAACTTTGAGGGTTTTTTGGGGACACTTCGAGGTTAATAAATTACCGATGATATCCTTCGTACATGCATTATATCCAAAGTTATACCAAATTTTCCAAATAGCCTTAAATTCGCAAATTTTCAACTTTTTTTCAGTCAACATCATTCAAATTTTTTTTTTATTATCAGCAGCCACCAATTGCATGTCATAGAGAATGGTTTACAATTTCCAAAACCCTACTTACATTTTCTGTACAATAATTAGTTTCGAGTAATTGATTGTCAAAGTTAAAATGGACTTTTTTGCTTTGATCCACGATTACTTCGCGCCAAATCATCGTACGGAGCTCGGTAAAAGGTTAAAATAAAGCTGATTAAATTGTCTAAAAGAGTTTTATAATCGCATGATAAAAAAATTTTTTTTTGAAGTCCACACACCATTTCAAAGCCAAGCAAAAATTTGGAGATTTTTTTTCGGTGGTTGTCGGATGATTACTTAAAAACCGCCTAAGCTAAAAAATGTACAGCCCAGATCTGAAAACTAGACACTTGAAGATACAATTTCCTTTTTTTTATTTTCTGTACGACCATTTTTCTTCGAGTTATCCCTTGTTGAAAATCACCCAAAAATTTGGAATTTTTTTAATAACCCTTAATATTTGTGAGTAGTGTAGGAGAAAAATGTTTATTTAAAAAAAAAATTATATGAGACTCCGATCGGCACGAGGCTGCTTCTTTCCAAATTAGTGATACAACAAGAAGTCTCCAGTAAAACATAACTCTTATATAAATTGTAATCTCGCCTAATTGGAAGTTGTTACGAGGGAGTGAGAGAGAGAGGTAGAGAGAGAGTAACAGGCGTTAATTAGAGCTCGAGCGTAAGGGAGGGAAATAATTACGAGATGTGCATCCTTGAGCGAGATTCAAGACAACGGAACATTCTTTCTCGGAGGCCGTGCAACTTGTTTACGGAAATTTTGAGCGATGATGAGCGTTGGAATTTTCTTAAGGTGGTACATGCACAGTCAAGCTAGTCGGGAGAGAGTTTCGCCAGCAAAAAATATAAATGCCCCTTTTTCAATATTTTTGATTATATTGTATAATAATGCAATAATGTAATTAATCGTTGGTAAATATTCGGAAGCGGGGCTCCTGCTAGAATCAGGCTAATTTTGGTTTAAATAGTTTAATATATATCAAACCCAAACAAACCTAAACCAAAAAATAAAAAATAAAATAACCTGATTCTAGCAGGAGCCCCACTTCCGAATCTTTATCAAATCATTTTATGTTGAAGTATAAATTTCCACGATTTTTTACAATCTTCTATTTTCGAAATATTGCATTATATTACAGAATAATTTATAATAGTTTTACAGTACTGCATTTTAAATTAAGTGTACTTAAAATCGTTACTGAAAGATAGGTGAAAGAATATAATTCCAAATAGCTGCATTTTTGAAAATCTGTTTCAAATTGAATTTTTGTTTGAATAGTTATATATATATACATATATAAACTAAACAAACATAAGAAAAAAAATTAACCTGATTCTAGCAGGAGCCCCACATTCGAATATTTACTAAATCGTTATACGTTAAATTATAACTTAGCACGATTTTTTTACAATGTTCCATTTTCGAAATATTGCATTATATTGCGATGTAATTTACAATAATTATAATATTGCATTTTTAATTTAGTATACTTAAAATAGTTATTGAAAGATACGTAAAAGAATATAATTCCAAATAGCTGCATAATATTGCATTTAAAAAATATTGTATTATATTACAATACAATTTACAAGAGTTTGACAATATTCCTTTTTTTAAATATTGCATTCCATTACGACATTATTTAAAATAATTATAATATGGCATCTTACAATACTTTTACAATGTTGAATTTTACTACGATATAGTTTACGTCCAAACTTGTCGCTACAATTTTTCGATGAACTATAAATTTGCGAATGATTCATTCTCGTACGAATTTCACACGGTTCAGTGGTTAAAATACGCTAATGAGTCTGATTTTTTTATGTCAAATCGAAGCACTCATGACGATCAGAAAATAAACTCTTTAACGTTTATTTATTTTTTTTACACTTTTTTAACGATTGAAAATGGCTCTGAAAAAAAGGAGTCCTCACGGGTACACGGTTGTGGCCATGACTATTATCTTAAACAAAATCTATAAAAAGATTATTAATCAGTATGAAACCCGCTATCTTGCTATGAAGGTTTTTAAAAAAGAAAATTGACAAAATGGAGGTGGTTTGAAAAAAAAAGTATGGAATTTCGCATATTTTTTTGACAGTTTTTCCTTAAAGAAATATGAAGATTAAAAAAACTTTCCATAGCAAGATGGTGTGAAGAATGATAGGTCCAAATTTGAGACGGACAGCTTGGAAACTCTTCCCTTGAGAGTGTACGCCGTTTTGAAGTTTTCGGAATTTGCGGAATTTTCATACAAATTGTCTTCTTACGTTCAAGTAAGTATATAAACAGCACGTTTATAACCGTTGATACTATCGGATAATGCAAAAAAAAATCGATTTTTTTAAAACTTTACACTGCGTTGATCCCTTAACTTCGGAATTCTTATTGAAACATTCGGCAACCGCAATTTTTTTCCAGTCTCATTTCAATCCTCGCGATCTCTGGAACTCGTTACGCTTTTTGTTCCGATATTCTTCTAATTGCGAAATACGAATAGCACGAGAAAACGATAACGAGGCCTTTCCATGAGGAACGACGTCCAGTCTGCTGACCTTGGATTTATTTATTTTGCCTGAATAGCCGGTAATCTCGCTCGAGTTTTCGAATTCACACGCGTGCATTATCATTACCAATTGTGGCACGCAGCGAAGATTGACCATCTAAAAATAAAGCACGTGCTCGTACTAATTTAATTCGAAAAAAAAATTGTAAAAATATCCTCTTATCGCCAATCGTCACGATGCAACGAGCACGTATTTGTCCAATTACTGCAGTACACCGGAATTGCCGATCTCAATTTCATCCACAATGTCTGTATGCATTATCCGAAGTATATTTAAAAAAATAGGAGCGAGTCGATAAACGAGTAACGTGCTCGTACGTGAGAAGAAAAATCCATTCCCGTTGAATCTTTTCCCATCGTAAGGGATCATCACAGTCGAAAATATACTTACTTTCGAAAAATAACTCACTTTCGAAAAGTCGTAACTGACTTCCTATTTATGTTGGTCGTAACTAACTTAAATTTAACTTAACTAACTTACATTCAACTCAACTAACTTAAATTTAACTTAAATTTACCTTAACTAGCTTAACTAACTTAAATTTAACTTAACTAACTTAGATTTAACTTAACTATTTAAGTTAGTCGTGACTAACTTAAATAACTTACTTTCGAAAAGGGTCGAAAAACAACTTACTTACGCGATTTTTCTTCGGTGGTTAAAATACGCTAATCAGCCTGATTTTTTTTATGTCAAATCAAAACACTTGTGGAGAACAGAAAATACATTTTTAGACGTTTATTTTTATTTATTTTTTACATCTTTTGAATGGTTGAAATTGTCTTCGAAAAAATCGCGTTCACGCGGTGTACACGGTTGTGTTCGTAAATATGATCCGAAACAAATTTTTTAAAAAGATTATAATCAATATTAAAGCCGCTATTTTGCTATGGAGGCTTTTTTTCATCAAAATTGACAAAATGGAGGTGGTTTGAATAAAAGTATCGAATTTAGCATATTTTTTCGAGTTTTTACTTAAAAAAAATTTGAAGATTAAAAAAAAGTTTCCATAGCGAGATGGTGTGAAGAATGATAGGTCCAAATTTGAGACGGATAGCTTGGACACTCTTCCTTCGAGAGTGTACACCGTGTTGAAAAATGATATTTCGAGAAAAAACGCCAGGTGTCACGCAGCCGGTCGAATCCCTTCTTCTGAAAAAGTCCGTAGCAACCGGAATAATTCGAATTTCGCACCAAAAATTGAACAGCACGTTGATAACCGTCTATACCATCGGATGAGGCAAAAAAAATCTATTTTTCGAACATTTTAAACTGATGATCCCTTAACATTTTTATTTATAGAATTTTTCTACGCGACGAAAACATTGATTTCTCAATTCTTCGCATTCGGTATCGTCTTCCGTGGTAACCAACGAGTACAGCGTGACTTTCGAAGCGATCGGGGATGACTCGTAATTGTTCTCGCGATCTGCCACGTCCAGGCTTTCCTCGCTATCGATTTTACTCGTCGCGTTAATTAGAGTAGACCAGTCGCTTGTTGCACTCTCGCATCGTTGCATTTTACTCGTCGGCACCGTCTCCTCTCCCGTTTCGATCGAACGCGATGACTCGTTGCTCGGAGATCTGTAACTGATACGTCGGAATTAAATCGTACCGCAGCGTCATCGTAAGTAATTCCTCAGGCCTTTTTATCCTCCTCGAACTACACGAGGCACTGTGAGCCGGATATATTGAACTTTAATTTATTTATCAAAAAAAAAACTACACGCACATGCGCGTGTGTTCTTCTCGTGAGAGCGAACACAATTAATTCGCTCGAATTCGAAATGGTTTTTGATTTTTTCTTCAAGGGATCATCACAGTGTGAAATTTTCAAAAAAACATTTTTTTTTGCATTATCCGATAGTGTAGATGGTTACAAACTTACTTTTCATGATTATGTTCATATACTTACATAAAAGTAAGTACACAATTTATATGAAAATTACGCACTCGAAACGTCTCAAATTTTGCCACAACATTCTTCACGCCATTCTTTATTCTGCTATGGAAGCTTTTTTTAATCTTCATTTTTTTTTTAACGAAAAACTCGAGAAAATAGGGCAAATTCGATACTTTTTTTCAAACCGCCGCCATTTTGTCAATTTTGATTTTTGAAAAACCTTCACAACAAGATAGCGGCTTTCATACTGATTAATGATCTTTTTACAAATTTTGTTTCGAAGGAATTTACTTCTTTTTTCGAAGACATTTTCAACCGTTAAAAAAATGTTAAAATAATAATTATAAACGTTTAAAAATTTATTTTCCGTTCTTCATGAGTGGTTTGATTTTTCCATTTAAAAAATCAGACTGATTAGCGTATTTTGAACAAAAAAAAAAAATTGCGGAAATCAGCTATTTTTCGACGTGCTACACTGCGATGATCCCTCAAATGTTATTAATTACAGTTACTTGCTTGATTTTCTCGGGATCCTTGTGCCATAAGGGATAACTCCATGAGTCGAATCCCTCGTGGGGAAAACTGTCGTCGGCCGGCTGCTTCACCTTACGAAAAGTACGTGTTCGAGTATTTAACGAGCTGTGCAAATTTACTTGTCGTAAGTGGTGATTGATTTCTGATCGTCGTGAATGACAGAGCGATTAACCTTCCGTTGACACACTGGACCATTTTGACCCAAACGCGTTTCAACCCTAGGATGTTTCTTTTTTTTTCGCAAAACTTTTTCATCTGTTCCAACTGCTTTATTCGATAAAATATGGGCCGAACGAAGAATTTCTCTTGATAAGCGCTTTTCTAACAGTCTGGTTTTTCATTTTAAAAAACATCATCTGAATATATGCAGTTTCAAGGAAACTACAGCATTCGAAAGTTGGGCGGGTTTCACAGCCCCAGTGTAATAACTAGGTAGCGAAAAATATGTGTCATCCTAGGGTTAAATCAAATGTTCATTTTTCTAAAACTGAACATTTCCAGCATTTTTTTATAACAGTTAAATTTTGTATTTTTCGAATTTCAGTCATGAAGATATATTGAGGTGTTAGAAGTGTATACCTGATTTTAAAAAAATAAAAAGCGACCGAAGCGTTGGTAATGGCAGGTGGATGAAGTACCGTCCGGGTTAAAATTGTGGCGAGATATAAGTGTGTCAACAGAAGGTTAAGGGGTCTGCGTAATCTAGAAATTTCAAAGATATGAGATATTCAAATATTTCAAAGATATTCTTGCGTAGTTCTATAGCGTGGGTCTTAATTTCAATCTGCAACAAAGATTTTGAAAAAAAATCAAGAGTTTGCTGAATTATGACGATTTTTTTCAAGGGTCGAATCGTCCCGCTGCGATTTGCCCTATTTCTTTCGCGTTTTTCTCGAAACTGTGTTTTATGATCGGTGCAAGTTGTATCTCCAAATCTGTTCGTCCGATTTACTTCAAATTGAAACAGAACAGAGTTTATAACATTTTATACCGCATGACCGAATGATTTTTCGATATGTTTATCCATTTGTTAATACCAAATAATTAAAGTTGTTTGTTTGGTAAAAAATTGAACTGTTCGTGTACAGCTTGGCATTATCGTCATTTTCAGTGTTTAGAAACAGTATCCGATCATAGGGAAATTTTATTATTATACTTGAAGTACATTTTTTATTTTTATTTTCAGATGACTCGAGTAGGCAGAATCACCTACATTGTTCAAACAATAATAACGTCGTTGTTTATCAATGTTTTTCCATTTTTAATACCTCAACCTAAGCAAGACTATGCAATAATTGTGTGTGAAATCCCGACCTCGTCATCCCAATGCTCGCATCAGAAAAAAATATTGAATATTGACCTGTTTTTTGGGCCTTACGGCCCCTAGAATCCTTAATTGAAGTCGAATATTAGTGACAAATGACGCATTTGAATACAATTTTAACCTACAATATTGCATTAATCAATTGAGTTAATGAATTTCAAGGACGGAAAATAAACAATATACTTATCGCACCACGTAAGTCGGAGACTCCACAGTCTCTTCCAATAGTGCAGAGATCTGTCGCGCGTAATGTACCGTACCAGCCAGCCTCTCCAACCTATAGAGAGAATGAACCAATATTCCAGAATTTTTTAAACCGTGAAGGCTGTGATACTGAAGATTGAATTATTTTATTATTTTATTAAATATATTTTATTGAATTATTTTATAATTTTCTTCTATATATTATTATATATTTTATTCAATTATTTTATCGTATACTTTGATGAACGATATAGCCACATTTGCGTATTTGTCAGAGCAAATATACATGCCAGTACCCACCGAGGGACGGCCTTTCAAGTCCACTTCCGGGGCGAGCGAATTGTGCCCTCGGAGAGTCCCCGATTATATACAGGGTGGCCCGAATCGTGACGCCCAAAAAAACTAAAATGCCTCGTATAAATACCTACAATCTTTTTGGTTCTGGAGAGAAAAGCATTTTTTTAGTTTACCCGTAGCATAGGTTTTTATTTTTTTTCTCTTTTCTGTATGTAGGGGACCTTGGGGCAAGACGAATGCGCGGAGTAAGAAGAATCATAAGCCTAGCCACTAGGCAGTGTGTGCGAGCGCAGTGCTCCCGTTGGAATTTGGAGGGGCGGTGGTGAGGTGAATGAGTGTGAAAGTATCAACTGTGGCGGAAGCATGCGTCTCGAGTGAGAAAACAATATCGATTTTTTAACAAATCGATGTAATTTTTGGGAAAGTTTAACATCGTTTCAGTTTATTTGAGTTGCTGCTATTAATTAGAGACAGGTAGGTAAACAAAATGAAAGTACTAATGATTAAAATAATAAGAACGGTTTGTCAGAAATTTTCAAGGTTATTGCGCGATTTTTTGTTAATTCGTTAACCGTCTAACGGGGCAAGATGAATACAAGCTATCGCAAACCCGGAATATTTTACAACGTACCACTATTTCCCATGCCCCGACTTCCACCAATTTCCTCTTATTGTTAGAACTTTTGAAGAATGTTGCTCAAAAATATTGGGGTGAATACATATAAATGGCAATTTTACTAGTCGTTATGGTATATTTTCTGAATATAAGTTCTTAAGTATGTTTATGCAGAAATAGCATTTTTGTTAATTTATTTTGGTTTTAAACTTGGTTGACGTAGTCACTTCATAAAGTTTTTTTTATTGTCGGAATACCGTAGGTGTCCGCCACTGGGGGATTTCCCTCTACTGGTAAAAGGAGAACCGAGGTATCCGCACTCGTTTATTAAAAATTACATTTTGAAGTGTGCGTCAATCTCAGCTTGATGGCATTGATAGTATGAGACAACGTCGTCAGCATTCCAGTTTCTCGCGTTAAGCTTACGCACATGTGAAGAAAGTGATCCAAAAATCGAATATCATGTGCAGGATAGTGTCCGGAACAATATTACCGAAAAAAGGCAGGTTAGTGATCTAATTATTGAGAATGGATAAAAGATTTGCGACCAGTTTACGAAAATGTGAGGCTCGGTGAGACCACGGTCTTATATGCAGGTCTTGGAACCGACGGTAGGGTCTTCTCATGTGCGAAAGAGACAGCAATAACGTGTGCGAAAGAAACAGCAATCTCCTTCTGTCTTGCACACAGATTCAGACTGCGATTTCCCAGTTTACATGTTCTTCATTCTTTTCCGTAAGAAATATCCAGTACACGAAAAGTTAATTACATAAGCATGTATTTGCATGCAAAAATGAACAAATAAATACCTACATGCTTAAAAATATAATCAAACCTTCGTTAACCGTGTGCAGAACTCAAGTGATCATGATAAAAGTGATTCGTATTTTATTGCTCTTATTACGGTAGCATAGTTGAGTTGAACGGTTCCGCTTGCACTCGGAAGCGGAAAGTTGTGGACCGGATCACAAGATACGTTTCTTTCTTTCTCGTTATCAATATAGCATTTTAAATCAAAACTTCGGTATGGACAATTTATAATTGAATACGTCTTCCAATGTTTTATTTGATTACTTTAATGGATTTTTGTAAGTGAATGTATATAATTAACCTATAATTTAAAATGTTATTGATTTAATTCTCATTGATTGAGTGAAATTGAGGATTTTATAATAATGATAACAACGGCATTTCGTTGAGTGCAGCTGTAGAAGCGAATGTACGTCATGATATAAGGGGGCGTACATAAATTACGTAACCGAATTGGGGGGTTCGGTCTGCCGTTACGGCCTACGTACGTGGGGGGAGGATGGGGTCGAGGTTTGCGTTACGTCACGATTTTAGAACTGCCAGAAATAGCAGAATATATGCAACTTCGAGCTTAAATTTTTTTTTAACCGATCGTTCAGAATAGATGAAGTGCAAGCTCTTATTATTTTGAGAAATATAATGATTCTAGAAAAAAATCATAACTTTATATCAAGAAAATCGGAACGAAAACTTTGATGGCGATTTTCTCGAAACTACTTTTTTCGATTCTGTCTCAGCGAATACTCAAACACCTATCAACCGAGGTTCAATTTTTTAAAAACATTTTTGTAATTGCAGTGACTAAGGTTGTGCGTAGACGGTTTTTTTAAATTTAAATAATTACTATTTTTAAACATTGCTTGAGTACAAAAAAGTGCCTTGAAGATAGAAAAAAATGTCCGAACTGTCGGCATTTTGTAAAAAAAAAACAAAATAAACAAACGGCTACGCATAACGATAGATACTTTAGTATAGATATCGATAAATTGTTGACTTTTTATTAACAGATAACCTTTCATAAAGATATCTATGGGAAAATGAAGATTTTTTTCCCTCGCCAAATCAAGGTTAATTTTTAAAAAATTCATAAAAATTGGTACGAAACTAGATGAATATATACTTGATAAAATGAATATAAACCCGATCCTTTCATATTTAGTTATTTCTTTGAAAAAAAACTAATTATCGACGATAAAGCACCCGTTACGTAACGGAATAGGGGGGGAGGCTTAGGCCAGGCGTTACGGTACTGTTACGTGGGGGGGGGGGGGAGGGGCAACAATTTGGAAATTTTGCGTTACGTAATTTATGTACACCCCCGGATCGGTTTAGGTTAGTCCCATCATGTCCCCCCGATCACATCGACACCCGGCGGCGATAGGAAATAAAAGCTTGGTCAATAGACCGCCCTCTCGCCGCCTATCGAATACGACCGTCGTTTCAAGACCTGCATATAAAAACGTGGTTGAGACGTATGTATGGAAATTTGGCAACGTCGGAACTGTGGGAATAGTAGGACCATTCGAAGCGCGCCAATTTCAAATACGTTGAAGTCAAATGCGAGTAAGGGGAACTTAGTAATTTATTCATTATGATGTACTCCCTTTTTTCTAGCTTCGTTAAGCATAGTAGGATGCTTGTGAGCACGAGCACTGAAAAATCATGTTTTCCATCGAAAATATTGTGGCGCACCAATCTTTTGCTCTGACATAACCTCTGAAAACCTCTGTGCAATTTATTGGCAGAGAAGCTTCCTTTCTCCCCCCGCCCTTGAAAAATGCTTTAGAAACAACCTTGAAAGCAATTGGGAGTCATTTAGACTAGTATAAATATTTTTTTCATCATGTGAACTTCAACCGATCCTCTCAAGCCTATTCCTTTAACTTTTAATCGAAATCTATGCCATTTGCGTTACTATTCAGTTGGTCATTTATTGCTTAACAGTGCATTTCGTAATGATAACGCAAGTAAAAAAATTTGCACGGCAAGTACATACATAAAAGAGAAAAAGAATGTTTTTTTTCTCGAAAAATAAACAAGATCGTAGAACATACGTGGAATTGGGATGGGTATTGGTACTAGGCATCTAGGTATTCCTTCTGGAGGTCACTGTACGCGCCACCCTATACATATATCCATATACACGCCACAATACCAGAGCGTAAAAGTAAGAATCACTTGTGAACCATCTGCCCGGTGAATTCGGATCTCGGTGAGTCGCGAACCGGAAGTTGGCTTCTGCTCGTTCCCGCGTCTTTACCGCGAGCCCCATTATTCCCCGATTTCTTTTCGACGCAGTAGAAATTGCCGAAATGTACAGCCACGTCTTCCGGTATACCGAGTCCCGAATGGCCCTTTGATCTCTGCTCAGCGACGACCGGAAGTACCATCGTCCTCGCCGATCTCTTTACCGCTCTCTTGCCCTCGATTTTCGGCACGTCGGATCTTAAACGAGAATCACGTGGTAGCACATAACAGACGTCACCGTCCTCGGGAATCCTCAAAAATCTCAACCTGTCAACGTCTCGCAGGAACATCGATGACAGTGACGGATGGAGGCTGCTCGACGTCAGGGACTCTTTGCTCTCACTGGACCGGTATCCTTTGGACGACACGTTATGTCGTTTCTTCGACATGACCGGACACTTGTCCATCACGAGCAAGTGACCACTTTTTCGGCTACTAGAATTTAGGATCGAAGTTTCGCCATATTGCGCTTAACTTGCGGAATCTTGTTTCTCTTTGGGGGTGGAAAGGGGGGGGGGCGAAAAAAGAGGATCGGACGGAATGCTCGATCGTTTTCGCTTTCATCGAAAGATCTCTGGCCGCAGGAGGCTCTGGCAGGAAACCGCAAGAGGGATATACACGGTCGGGAGATTATTCGCTTAATAAGAAAAGAGACGACTTCCGACGCATGAGAGGAAAGAGGGGGAATGGAACCCCTTTTTCTCGTCCGTGTATCCTACGGTGGGATGTTTGATTATAAACGTGGACAAAATCTTCGCGGTCTCTTACCGTACCTGCACATATTTCCCTCAATATCCAATGTGTATTCTCTCACACGTAAAAGGGCACGCATACCTCATTGAATCGGGCCCATAGTCGTCCCCTGCATCATGGGACCGCAGACCTCCTCTCGCTCTCTCCCTCCCTCCCTCCCTCTCTCTCCCTCTCTCTCTCTCTCTCTCTCTCTCTCTCTCTCTCTCTCTCTCTCTCTCTCTCTCTCTCTCTCTCTCTCTCTCTCTCTCTCTCTCTCTCTCTCTCTCTCTCTCTCTCTCTCTCTCTCTCTCTCTCTCTCTCTCTCTCTCTCTCTCTCTCTCTCTCTCTCTCTCTCTCTCTCTCTCTCTCTCTCTCTCTCTCTCTCTCTCTCCCCCCCCCCCCCCCCTCCCTGAAACTCCCTAGCCCGGATGGAGCTCGTGCCAACTAGTGAAGTTCATTGCACCATGCACACCGTGTATGCAACAGAGACAAGCATTCTTATATAGCGATTTAACCGTAAGGTACGAGGCGAGCACACACGCGCGCGAACCTCGTCAAGACGCGCCATTGAGATACTCGTCCCATATCCAACAAATAATTATTCGTTGGCCGAATAATCACTGGCATTTGCAGCTAGCGTGCTGCGAAAAATGTGCGCGATTATGCGCTTCGGTATGCCACGTGGATAATCGCGTGCCAATTGAATTCCGCCGGAGGAAATTCCAGTTGGGACTTTGCCGATGATTCATCGCTGTACGAAGGGCTACGAAAGTTTTTTTGCCTGCGCCTCACTGCGTAGTCGATCGGGAATGGTGAGCGAACGGAGAAAAAATTGAACGGGAAGACCAACAGACACACGTATGGAAGCTTCGGTAGCTTTTGGCATATTCGTGGGAATATTTTTGCGAGGACATTTTTACTATATGGAAATGCGGTGAGAGTGTTCCGAAACGTTGGAAAATGATGTTTGGAAAGAACGTGTGCGCCTGAGGGTGTCGATCTTTTTGTATGCGTAAAAAACCATAGGTTTTGAAGTTTCTTGATGAATTTTTGCACACTTGTGGGCAGTATGAGGACACACCCGGGGAAGTATGTTGTTATTTGGGGAAAATTGGTAAAGATATGGATTTTGAGGGAGTTTTAATTTGCAGAATGTTTCTTGTGCCGCTGCTGTCATAGCTATTTTTTTTTTTTAGATGTTTGGTCAACTTTGAGGGCGATGATAAAATATCGTATGCGATATTTTTCGGTAGAATTTTATGGCCATCATTAAATTTATTAAAATATAGTCATGAAAATTATCAAATTACAGTTATTGAAATAATTAAAATACCGTAATTAAAATGATTAAAATACAGTTAATTCAATTCTTTTAAATATTCTTTTGAATTTTTCCACACTATTGAGACGTGTTGTAGGAAGTACGTTCTAGATTGATTGCTGGATAATTCGTAAAACGCTTTGAATTTTGAGATTTCAATTTTTAGAATGTTCTTTGTGCCGCTGCTGTCATAGCTATTTTTTTTAGACATTTGGTGAAATCTGAGTGCGGTAATAAAATATTGTACGCGGTATTTTTTTTATCGCTATCGCATTATCAAGATGATTAAGGTACAGTTGTTAGTAAAATGATCAAAATACAGTTATTATTTAAACTATTAAAATACAGTTGCTGTTAAAATAATTAAAATACAGTTATTGTTAAAATGATTAAAATAAAGTTAATAAAAATGATTAAAACGCAGTTTCAGAAGAAGCGTCCAAATGACAAGCTCGCGCGTGGCTTCCTTCGCGTGTTATTTCTATCAAAAGCTTCCTCCAAGTGCAAGCCAATTTAAAACAATCGTCTCAGGCCGTCACTGTTCAAATTTCAAGGACACGCTGTACGACGATCTTCCCTCTCAGTAGCAAAAAAATCCAGCGGCTAGTAATTCTCCAGGGAAATTGAGGGGCCGAAAAAAAGTCGCGTCTGCCAGTAGTCAAAGCGTGTCTGCATCAGACACAGGGGGGCGTAAAAATCGAGGGTTCATTTTTCCCTCGAGAAAAATCGCTTTGATCAGTGCAAAATAGCGTTTCAATTTTCCCTCTGCTTTTTTTTCCTCCGTCGATCTGTCAAACGCGGTAACGAGGCGGCCGACGTGAACTCCGACGAAACAAGCATCGAAAAAACAGCCGAACAACTATTTTACGAAAAATAATTGCTAGTTTGAAAAAAAAGGAGCTTCGTTAATCACGAGTCGTAGATTAATGGAGTGATTTGTGTCTGCGAGGTGGCCGTGGCTCGTTTAACACCCACGAAGCAAATCCTGTTAGGCAAACTGCCAGGTAAGGCTCCTTCATACGGGGCCGCGGGATTCTGACCATCACAAGAGCCCAGTGTGTCCGAGAGGACGTATTAAGGCTTTCCGTTACCGCGCGTGTGTACGCGATATAGTACGTACACGCTGCGAAACCGGCAACCGTATATCCCGATCGCTATATTGTGGGAATTTGCCCTGATGCTGTGCCCATACTAGATAGAGAATCCTACTGCATATACGGGACACTTCGATTCTTGTACCACGAGGATCGTTACAGATTTTTCCCAGCCGTACAGAAAGACCTGGTCGTCATTTTTATTTAATGTTAATTTGTCAAAAAAATCGTTATTTACATTTTAATATTTCGAAACGTCAAAATTTTAAATTGAGGTGAAGATTTTATTACCGAAACTGAGAAAATTGTATTTCCTTTAAAAAGTTGATGGAATTATACAAATACAAACGAACGTGACAAAATCATGTTTCAAAAAAATGTATTTCTTGTGGTGTGCAAGGGAGGGTACAATGTTAAGTTTTCCGAAGTCTTGAGGGGGGAAATTTAGACGCCGGAAAATGAGTCATTTTTCATGATTTTTTTAAGGTGTTAAAATAATCGCAAAGTATAAAAAATTTTACATTATTTTACTACAACTTTCGAGTGTTAAATTCGCTTTCGTTTTGAAACAAAACAAAATGGCGGCGTTATAATGTATTCCTTTAGACGTCTTTTGAAAAACTGCTCATGTTATAGCTCAAAAAGTTATTGATCGATATGGCGGAAATTTTGGGAGGTTTTTCACTGTAATATTATTGGAAGGATATACCGATAAAAATATAAAAAACGTATAAAATTAAAAATTAAGTATGCCTTGTAATCAAATTTTCATATTTTTGACCATTTTCTCGACAATTGTTACCACAAAAAAGTAATTTATTTGCGCTCTAGCCTTAAAACTTTAGGTATATCCTTCCAATAATGTTATAGTGGGAAACCTCCCGAAATTTCCGCCAGATGAATCAATAACTTTTCGAGCTATAACATGAGCAGTTTTTCAAAAGACGCCTAAAGGAATACCTTGTAACACCGGCATTTTGTTTTGTTTAAAAAAGAAAACATTTTTTTGAACACTTGACAGTTGTAATAAGATAATGTCAACATTTTTAAATGATGCGAGTATTTTATCACCTTAAAAAAAATGCATGAAAAATGACTCATTTTCCGCCACCTAACGGGATTTTCCCCCTTAATTGACGGGGGAAAATTGAGAATGATAATTTGGGATTGGTTAGAACTGACGCCCATATTTTATCAACGGACAATAAAAAAATCATTATAGATTGAATTTTGTGTTTTGTTACAAATTCAAGCGATAAGTATATCTTTCTCAATGCAAATTTGTCTAAAAATCTTTATTTACATTTAAATAATTCGCAACAATTATGCATTTGGCTTTTTGTTTGCGGTGCAGATTTTATTATTATAAATGAGAAATTCTTGTGGGAGGGAATTTTATATTATCGTTAAAATTTGATCGATTGATAAAAATACAAATGAATGTTCCTTTTTCTTTTTCCTATTTCGGAGCGTTTAATTTTATTCCTCCACCTACACAGGAGGCTATCATCGAGTATCGCCATTTGACACTGGCAAATTAACAATTGAAACTGCACAAGATTAAAGTCGCCCAAATTTCATTATAGAGCAAAAGAAATTTCATGCGTGAATACTTTGTCCGTTACAAATATTCGCGATTAATGAAAATAATGGATATTGCCCGGCAATTGATTGACAGATTATAAAAGTGAGCATAACAGATATAATCGATTGTTTCGTCCCTCGTCAGTCGGGGTTCGTTAATTATTGAGGTTTCGTCACGGCGAATAAATTTAGCGTCTCGCATGATGAAACTTGGATATATATTTATATATATATATATATATATATATATATATATATATATATATATATATATATATATATATATATATATATATATATATATATATATTTATATATATATATATATGTATGTATGATGTCGAGGTGACATTAAGGATTTTCAGGACAATTGACAAAATATTAGCACTTGATTTTAATTTATACAGTAAATTCTTTGTCATTTACTGAGAGTGCCCTCCAAATTTTAAATCGATCATCAAATCCATTTTTATAAAATGTATTAAAAAAAAAAAAACTTTTCAACTTAAGGAGATGCATACTCTTATCGCTAAATGGCAGTTTTCCGCATACAAAAGTGTGAAAAAATGTTTGAAATGTTATGCAAAACGGTCAAATCACTCAGAATATTGTGAAAATGTTGTCATCAGTGTCATAATGTACTCCCGAGTGGAAAACGTAACTCATCACCGTCTAGCCACAAGCTAGTAAAGTTATGTTTCGAATCGCCATTAGCTAACTGTTTTAGTTATTGACTACCCAGCTGTGTAACGCTTTGGTCCTCTAGTGACTGAATACAAAAAATGATATGCTGACTAGATAGAAAGAAATATCTCATGGCTGCATAATATTTCTGACTTAGCCATGACCTACTTTTCTTCAGCTAGTCACTAGGAAAAAAAAGTAGGTGACGACTAGATGCAAAAATTGAATTTTTGTATTAAGTCACTATCACGCTGAAAGCGTTAAAAGCTGTGCCCTAGCTAGGTAAAACGGCTAGCCAGTGGTGATTAAGAATATTTAATTCCGGCTAGACAGTGATGAGTTTGGCTTTTCGTTCGAAAAAATATAAAATTGTATTCTAGCTACTACCCAGCTGAAGTTAGAGAGCGGCTAGATATAGCTAGAATTTTTTTCGAACGTTGTTTACATCACTGGACAGTATTTCAATGAGCTTCGTGATGTACTAATTACAAATACGATATTTTTGCTGTAAATAAATTAAACATATTAATTTTAAATTATATTAATAACGCTTACGTGGGAGGTGGTTTCGATCCCGGGACTCTGGATTGGGGGATAGCAACGTTGTCCACTGAGCCAATCCTACTTTGTTAATTATGATATTTCGCATCGGGTACATATGTGGCAATGCGCAATGTTGGGTTATTAAGAAGTAGGCGTAGTGGCAATGTGTGTAAATAACATTATCGAATTAACATGATAATTTCTTTCTTATTGAAAGCGATATGCATGTGGAGTTACATAACCTCAAATTGAATTTGTGTACTTATTTTGGCTAATGGCAAATTAATAGTTTTGGCATCATATAAGCTATAATGTTATAACGATGTAAATGTATCATCAGTAAGGAAGTGAAAAAATTGTAGCGGTCGCAAGTGCGTGCTGTTCTCTTTTTTGTTTCGTAACGCTATCTCTATCTCGGGTTGGCGAGGCAGATACGATATAGGGGCTGCGTGGAATTTTGATCATAATGCAGCGACATCTATAACCACGATCGGCGGGACGGCGACTAGCCGAGGAACACACTGCCGCCATTACGGAGTCTTGGCTAGTTCATGGCGATGTACCAAACTGAATTTTGTTTCCAATTCGTAACGCCATCTATAACTCGAGATGGCGAGGCAGGTTCGACGTAGACACTAGGTGGAATTCTGTCCATAACGCAGCGACATCTACAACCACAATGGGCTACATAGTAACTAGCCATTTTTTTTTGCATTCGCAACAATATCTGTGCTTCAAGCTAGCTAAGCTGTCGTGAGCCGATCGTTGGACGGTACTACATGTATTTCACATAACCTTACTTTGTCGTTCGTAACTAGCGTTGGCTAGTTCATCACGTTCGAGTCAATTGGTGGCACGTTTATGGTAATACAGCGACATCTGCAGTAACGATCGCTCAGGCAGTGGCTAGACCAGGGCTAGGTTACAAAAAGTTCACAATATTACTAGCTCACAGTGAGGCAGCCACTAGGTAGTTCGTATGATATCAATTGGGCGAACCAGTTACTAGCATGTAACTCAGACAGCCTAGCGCAATTTCTGCTCGGGCTCCTTCTGTTATCTGATCATAGGCACTCCCTACATTGAAAAGTGTTTTTTCAATTGTACATTTTATAGGACCGGTGTAGACGATCGATTTAAAATTTGGCGAGTGCATTCAGCATGCGACAAAGAATTTACTGTATGAATGTGAAGCAAATGGTAACATTTCGTCATTTGTTCCGAAACTCCTTAACCGATTGGACGTGGAAAGCCTCGTGGACCTGTGGACGATATACCGCGTCTACAGGTAACCAGCACGACGATCTATCCTCCATAATAAATGAACAATGTGGCCCATTTGGAGCCTCTCGGGTGCAATGCCTCAATGCGAAGAAACATCTCCTGGTGAACAACGAGCGCAACGTCGCCACGTTTCCTCGTATTTACGTATTTAGTATGTCGACCATGCGATCGGGGCACACAAAGTCTCGATTGTCTCGAGCCCTGACCACGATTTATACGGAGCGAAAATTACAGTGATTGATCGTTCCGATTGTACGAGAAAAAAAAGCGTCACCTCGAATGGGGCTGGTGACGGACGAACTTTTTATCGATTCAATTTTCAGATCTGTAAAAAAATCGAAATATAATCTAACGGAATACATACAAGGTGGTTTGAAAAATTGCATTTTCCAAAAACATTTTTATTCGATAGTATCACCTTTTAGCGATATTCCCTGAAAATCTCATTGAAATATTCCTAACGTTGAATGAGCTATAGCTTATATTGTAAAATGTGGTTTTTTGAAGATAACTTTTTTAACATCCTTAGTTCCAACTTTTTTTGCTCCAATAAGACAATGTGTCGTTTGGCTATCAAATGTTTAAGAAAGTCAAACCCCACCACACCTTCACAATTTTATACATCATTTTTTTTAAGTGTCAAAGTAACCTCCAGTGAGGGTTTTCTTTGACCAGAGATTGAAATGCTACTTATGTCAAAGATTAAGGGTTAATTTGACATCATTTTGATAGAAATATTTAATAGTTTATGCATTATACATGCAGTTAAATGAAAAAGAACGATTTTTTACAATAAAATTGTCATCTCAAGTAAGGAAACATTTTATATAAAAATATCAAGTGCCTAGGGTACTATAGGGTTACCGAAGTACTACTTACCAATGTAGTAGTACTAGTAAATACTATATTACTAATTAGTACTAATTTAGTACCATATTACTAATTAAGTCCTATATTACTAATTAGTACTAGTTAAATACTATATTACTAATTAGTACTTATTGGTACTGAAGTGCTAATTAGTAACATATTAGTACTAGTAGTATTGGTAGTACTATAGTAGTACTGCCAGTACTAGTGCTACTATAGTAGTACTCATGGTACTAAGTACTACTTATTGCTGAAGTACTACTTATAGTACTTAGTACTATAATAGAACTAGAGTAGTACTAGGGGGTTACTTTGAACAGGTTTTGATTATCAAACGTATAAGAAAGTCAAGCCGCACCACACATTCATAATTTTATATATATATTTATATATATTTTTTTTTAAGTGGAAAAGTACCCTTGAGTATGCGATATCTCTGACAAGACATTGAAATTTTACTTATGTCAAAGATTAAGAGTTACATTGACATGATTTTGATAAAACAATTTAATTGTTCATGCTCTATACACGGAATAAAATTAAATACGACGATTTTTTACAATAAAATTGTCATCGTTAGTGAGGAAACATTTTACATAAAAATATCAAGTACGCTAGGGTACTATTATAGGCACTTAATCAGTCATATAATTATGATTGAGATTGAAATCAACTTAGGCAACATTATAATCAACTTTGGTGACGTTATAATAAACTTGAACAACAAATTAAAACACATTTAAATGCGCACACATTTAAACTGTATTTTGACGCTCTGTTGATGTAGCCCCAAAAACGGTCAAACTTGGCCTAATGTCAAATGAACCTCGGTTTACGGTAACAGTCAGCCGGGCGAGCGGTAGCAGCACTATTCTTTAAACTAAACGCGTTTTATTCGAAACACTATTTTCCAAGTCGGTGGACGTGGTATCTCGAGAACCACTTGATGGATTGTTCCCAAATTTACAGGATATATGATTACAAACATGTAAAGGTCGTTGACGATCTCACTTTTTTAAATCGATCTTCATTTCTTTATAGTTACGCAAAAATGACGATTTTTTTCATAAATTTTGTATGCTCGAGTGTCAGTTCGTCGTCACGATGATAAAAAAAATTATTTTCAAGATCGACGATTTTCAACAATCCGTATTTGTTATTAACGTGAATAGCCCGTTTGGTTTTTGGATTTCAGATGGTCCGTTTAAGCTGGAGAGCATCCACCGCCAAACGTCGCGAAAAAAATCATCTGCCGGCCGCTATGCTTTTGTTGTTTTTCTGTATTTATTAGTGATTCTTTTAGAGGCTCTTAATATATGTACCTTTGTGTTTTATAAAATGCGTTTCTTTTTTACCAACCGTTTCCCAGAAAAAAAATCGGCATTTTGCCATTTTTTCGGGCCTCTAGGTAGACCGTAGCTAACCGAATGTTAATCTTTGTGGCTATTTTTCTGGAAGAAAAAAAATTTCTAGGATTTGGATGTTGAAAAATGACGTTTATGAATTATTTGACGCCGAAACATTCCAGTTTTTGACATACCTGAGGAATTTTCGTACTAATACAAATTATCATGTATTTGTGGATTATATTTTTCGGACAATCGGCGGAAGCGTTTGTACCTTAAGGGTGTTTGAATTTCAGAAGTATGATTTGCATGGTGCGGATCTTTTTCAACTTTAAGATATCAAAATGAATGTCTAAAACGTGAAAAAATTACCCATTTTTTGCACTTTAGATTTTAAGGGCCCAAGAATTTAAAGAAGCGCTTTCTTGCTGTCATTTTATCTACGCTTGGAATTGCGCGCTTACAACAATTAATTTATATTTTGCAATTATTAAAACTATCATCATTATGGATCAAAAAAAGAATTGTCATTTTATAACTTTCTATCCAAGATCGCGGTCACCATCCAACCGTTGAGTTAGCGATGCTGTATGCTACTGCCAGTTGAATTGTACTCATACATTGTACTTGCTATTATAACAACCGTTATCAGTCCTCTCGCAGGGGCTCGAATATTCCACGACGCCCACTCACTGATTCCATCGAGTGAGAAATGCAGATAAATTCCACAAAAAATATAGTGCCATAAATTCGTACTGTGAAGTTTTTCTATGCCTAATTGACAGGCCCAGTAATTGTCAAGCCTAGATTTCCGTCGAGAAATCGTATAGATCTCTGGGAGGGTGAGCAACGATGGCAATTTCTTCTTGTCTAGTGTATACAAAAGGGTCGTAAGAAAACTCTTGTCTCGTACATTGCGAGCCTCAAGCCTGTCGGGCTGAGTTCCTTTGATCCCTTTTTCCAGTTGCTTTTTCTCTGTCTTGATTTCTCCTCTCTCTCTCTCTCTCTCTCTCTCTCTCTCTCTCTCTCTCTCTCTCTCTCTCTCTCTCTCTCTCTCTCTCTCTCGCATTGTCAGTCTATCTGTCTATCGTGTTTCAGTAGCAGAGGTTTGAAATCCCTTTTGCAAACGCGATGCGAATATAAGCTGAGCCGAAGCAAGTTAGCATCGAGGAATACATGAATGTGAAATAACGCGGAATCGTATCGTTCGTTGCAACTGTCCGATGGTCGAAAAAATATCGCGGATCAGGGGGAATCGGCTTATCGCCTTGCCGGATAAATCGAAAATTGGATAAACATTGATTCAACGACGAGGAACGAGCGAATGTAGATACCGTAGGATGGTAAAATTGAGATCGACAACTCTGGTATACTTCGAGTAATTGGATAAGCACGTGTTTGTTGCATCGTACACTGCTAAACAAAAGTATTCGATTTAGCGACGTTCCATTTGAGTAAAATAATTTTTTTCGTTGCCTCACAGTCTACTACGATTATATTTGTTTCAAATGTGTTCGCATTGAAAATGTTAGTATTGAAAATGTTAGCATTGAAAATGTTAGCATTGAAAATGTTAGCGTTGAGAATGTTAGCGTTGAAAATGTTAGCGTTGAAAATGTTAGCATTGAAAATGTTAGCATTGAGAATGTTAGCATTGAAAATGTTAGCATTGAAAATGTTAGCATTGAAAATGTTAGCATTGAAAATGTTAGCATTGAAAATGTTAGCATTGAAAATGTTAGCATTGAAAATGTTAGCATTGAAAATGTTAGCTTCGAAAATGTTCGCATTGAAAATGTATGCATTGAAAATGTATGCATTGAAAATGTAAGCATTGAAAATGTAAGCATTGAAAATGTAAGCATTGAAAATGTAAGCATTGAAAGTGTTAGCATTAAAAATGTTAGCATTAAAAATGTTAGCATTGAAAATGTTAGCATTGAAAATGTTAGCATTGAAAATGTTGGCATTGAAAATGTTAGCATTGAAAATGTTAGCATTGAAAATGTTAGCATGTAAATTGTTTGCATTGAAAATGTTTGCATTGAAAACGTTAGCATTGAAAATGTTCAGCATTGAAAACGTTAGCATTGAAAACGTTGGCATTGAAAACGTGACATTGAAAACGTTGGCATTAAAAACGTTGGCATTGAACATATTAGCATTGAAAATATTAGCATTGAAACTGTTAGCGTGGAAAATGTATGTTTGTTGAGGTAGGCCGGGTATACGGGTCAGAGTTAGCTGGATGTCGGACGAAACTAACACTACCCCCACTGTGCTGCAGTAGAGTGGGGGAAGCTGTGACACGCTGATTGCGATTGGTTGAAAAAGGCCCTCTCCCCGCCCAACACTAATCTTGTTATTAATTTAAAAATTATATTCCATATTTATTACAAAAATTATATAGCAATTATTGTACGAACAAACCCAAACGAATCTAAACAAAGTCAAACAAACCCAACCGAACCCAAACAAACCGAAAAAACCCAATTATATACCTCAATGTATAAATATTCTTTGAAAAATCATAAAAACCAACTCATATTATTTACATGTACCTGTTTTTTATTATCCGAAAAATCCGATTACATTTTCAATGCCATGAAATAGTTGCACTTTGTGTAATATGTGTACATTTTTTATATTTTTTTCAAGCATTTCTAGATGGGGACAATCCAATAAAAACGAAGTTAATCGTAATACTTTGTTGATTGGCACATACGAGGGATATATTTGAATTGAAAAATATCGTTATTCGCATGCAGTGAATGTGTCTTAAATTCAGATATATCGTTATTTCAAACAACTAAAAATTGCATTTGAATTAATGGTATTTAGATTTACCTCCAGAAAATGCAGTATACTTTCGTATGTACAATTTTTATTCGCATCGTTAACAATCTCCGATGGTGAAAAATTGTTGCACTTTATTCGCGAGTGAACATTTTTTTCAGATGATTCGAATTTTGAGGAATTTACACCGCGAAGTAATTCTGTGAATGTGTAAACCCCCTTAAATTCTTAACCTTTTCTTGTATTGCTCTATTGCCGTACAAAAATTAGACCAGATATTTTGAAAATTGATAAAATTGCGGCTCTAAAACAAATTTTTGAAAAATCAATATTCTTCCAGTCTTAAGCGTACCATCGATCATCACAAAATAAGTTTAGAGCACTCCTATGATACACTTTAGTCTGCAAAAAATTCCACCTCCATCTCAAAAAGTATAGAACTTTTGCATGTACAATAAAATTCGTCCACCCCCACACCTCCAGGAATTTCCCGACGTTTTGGAATATTCCAAAGCCACCATTGAAATATAAAAAAACATTCCCGAAAACGAAGCAGCAGTCTCGATTTTCGATCCTCATTCCGCCCCGGCGAAACGAGGTCGAACGGCGTAAAAACGTGCCGAGCCCAAAATCGTCACGGAAAGAGAGAAAAATTGCCGCGCCGATGTTTCCAGGACTTTGAAACGGGACCTCGGCCGAGTTCGGAAAACTTCGTCGTGTCTCGCGAGCGCGTGCAATCGCGCTCGTTTAAATCCTTCTCGTGGAGGATCCTCGAGCTCAGTCTTTGACGCGCGCTCGCACGGAACACACGAGGAGAACGAACCTCCCGCCCACGCATCTCTGTGAAGATTTTTCTTGTCTCCCCATAAGCCCTGAACGCGTAATTCGAAAAAGTGATACACAAATTTTTTGAACCGGTTTCCTCTCGGTTAACGCAAGCTAGAAGACTTACGTTGTGACGAATTGACAATGTGTCGAGGAACGAGGTACGTACTATGTTCATGTGGAATAACTCGTCACCCGGCATCAATTTATTTCTTATATCTGTATAAAATATAAAAGTAACAACTATGCATTATTTCGAGAATAAATTACTTTCGTATCAAACAAATGGGATGGGAATACCGTTACGCTTAATGTAACTATATATATATATATATATATATATATATATATATATATATATATATATATATATATATATATATATATATATACACACACACATACAGAATGTACCGTGCAAATCGCCGCAGCGAAGTATCCCAAGAGGGATGCACTTTACAAAAAGACAATTCGGACCAAACTCTCACAGAGCTAAAGAAAAAAAATTACGGTGTTGGATATCTTTTATTTGGCAGCAATTCTCAAAATATTTCAAGGTAAACCTCACTTTCCAAATGAAATCCAGTATTTTTTTGTTGCAGTATTATTTTTGCCCGAACAAAACCGTTTCCTTCTTTGAAACCTTTTTCTTACTCTAATCTTTTATGATATCAAAATAAAAACGAAATCCTTGGGATAATTTGTGCTTACTGATTTTTATGATATCTGTTTGATTGAATATTCAAAATATCTTTTAAAACTAATGTCAACCGAAGAAAACGCAGACTAAACCCGACTTTATCACGCACCGAATGATTCAAACATAAAAATGAGTAGCTCTCATTTAAAAAACTAAAGTTGACGTGGAAATCTTGAAAATTGTCACTAGATAAATAAATAACCGCCATTATCATGTTCTGCTCCTTAAAAGGAGAAAATGTTTGGTTGGAACATATTTTTCCGAAAATGCATGCCTCTTGGGATTTTTCGTTGTAGGCAACTCAAATATTAGGTGTAGTAGAAAGAAGTCCATTATTTTTGCCTTCAATTTCATGCAAAAATAATGGATTTCTTTTTACTACACCTAATAGTACAGCCTGTATATATATATATGGATTTATGTTTTGACGCGCGCGCGTCAAAACATAACAATATATAGTATATATATATATATATATATATACTATATATATGCATAGTCCCTCAATGAATATCAATATCGAGTTATTGGGAATACTACGCAAATATTGAAAGGAAACTGACTTTCCGTGATTCAATTTACCTTATAATGCCTTCGTACGGATATTCCAATACTACGCATCGTCTTTTACATCTACACACACACGCGCGCGCGCGTGAGGTATAAAAAACGATGCGTAGTATTGGAACATCCGTACGAAAGGCTGAGGCCTATATATATATATATATATATATATATATATATATATATATATATATATATATATATATATGATGTCTGCAAATATTGACTCGCGCAGTGCTGACTGCAGAGACGCTTTGTAATAAATCGTACGTCAGGAAAAAGGAGAAGGCAAATATAAGGACTCTCATGGTTCCGGGCCGTCGACTGGAACTCATGATTTTTCACGCTCCAAGACACAATGGACATTTTGAACACCGCGACTCATTTTTTCATCCGAGCGTTAATATTTGCATGAAAAATTCAAGTGATAATCATGGCGTGGGATTGATTTTTTTTCTCAGCGACCACGTAGCTTGATAAATTAGTTTAAAAAAATAATAATAACGACACTGGTGAATGAGCTGTCGGGGTTCGGTTCTAGCGGCCCTTCGAGTTAAGCAGCGTTGTGCATGGCCGATGCACGGAGCGGTGACCGCTTAGCCAGTGAGCGCAAGGCCAATACTTTTGCGGCCTTGCTCTAGGTACTCGAGTAAAACTGCTGTGGACCGGAGAATCAGAAGAATATGGAGCCGTCTAGTTTAAGGTATTGAGGGCCCTGCTGAAAAATCGGTTGAGTTACAGTGGCGCTTAATAAAAATAAATCACAATCAACTATCATACCTAGCGCTAAGTGGAATAGAAAATTTGGCGCGCATTTGGTAGATTTAGAAATTTGGACATTTTCTGTGAAAAGTTGGGCCTATGGAAATTCTTCTGCTAGTAACGATTTTCGAAGTTTTATTATGCGTACAACGGGGTTAAATTAACATTAAGAGTAACTTTGACAGTTCTTGGGACTAGTTTAACAGAGCGCCAAAATACGGTTTAAATGTGTGTGCTTTTAAAGCTTTTTTTTGGTGTTACTTAAAATTGTTGTTCAAGTTTATTACTATAATGTTGCTAACGTTGATTGTCATTTTGCTTAAGTTGATTTGATCTCAATGATAATTATAACACTGATTAAGTGCCTATAATCAGTGTCAATGCTAATATCATGATAATTTAATCAAAATGATAATATAATCAAAGTCATCATAATTGGCATCAATACAAATACGATTAAATATCAAGTACCCTAGGTACTTGATATTTTCATGTAAAATGTTTCCTTAATAAAAATGACAATTTGACGGTAAACAATCATTGTTTTTCACTTAATTCCATGTATAATGCATAAAATATTAGATGTTTAAATCAAAATGATGTCAAAGCAACTCTTAATCTTTGGCATAAGTTGCATTTCAATGCCTTGTTAGGAAGAAACCCCACATTAGAGGTTACTTTGACAGATAAAAGAAGCGTGGGTGGTGGGGCTTGACTTTCTTTATACATTTGATAGCCAAAGGACACATTGTTCTATTGGAGCAAAAAAAGGTGGAATTTAGGATGTTAAAAAAAAGTTACCTATTAAGGTAAAACTTCCAAAACCTGTTCAAAGTAACCCCATTTTACGGTATATTATTGAAACATTCAGGGACCCTGTTTTTGATTGTCGTTACGGAAACTTTAGATTTTTTTACACGCGTGCGAGCAGCTCGTATCAGGCAGCTAGAGTTATTTAGTGTTTTAAATTATCAGATAGTGTTTAGTGTTTTTACTTGATTATAGACGAAAGTCAGATAATTGTTAAATATACTCTAATATACTTTAAAAAACTATTAAGGGAGTAAACCCCTTTAAACGCCCGAAAATGGGTCGTTTTTCATGAATCTTTTTAAAGGTGATAAAATAATCACACTATTTTCAAATTTTTACACTTTCTTATTAAGACTGTCAAGTGTTAAAGAAAAATTATTTTTTAAACTAAACAATATGGCGGCATTTTAAGGTATTCCTTTAGGCGTCTGTTGAAAAACTGCTCGTGTTATAGCTCAAAAAGTTATTGATCGATTTGGCTGAAATTTCGGGAGCTTTCTCACTCTAACATTATTGGAAGGATATACCTGAAGTTTGAAAGTTATCGCGTAAAAAAATTATTTTTTTGGGGTAAAAATGGTCGAGAATATAGTTAAAAATATGAAAATTTGATTACAAAGCCTACTTAATTTTCAATTTTATACTTTTTTACATTTTTATAGGTACATCCTTCCACTAATATTATAGGGAGAAACCTCCCAAATTTTCATCCCTTGTAACAGCACCTTGTAACACCTTGTAACAGCGCCAATTTCTTTTGTGGAAAAAAAAAACGAAAAAATGTAACACAACAGTTGTAATAAGATAATGTCAAACTTTAAAAATGATGCGATTATTTTATCACCTTTAAAAAATTCATAAAAAATGACTCATTTTTGGGCGTCTAAACGAATTTTCCCCCTTAAGATGGCTGTGGACGGAACGGAAGTTGTGTTAGATTTGCGAAGTGCGGGTAGGGAGGGATAGGAAAGGGTTCAAGTGGGAACGAGTAATATGTGCAAACCCTCAAGGGTGTACGATGGAACTCAGGAAATAGTTGATGCCAACAAAGTGGTATCGCCAGGCTTCAATTCATAGAATTTTCATAATTTTTTTTTATACTCTACTAAATATATTAATAATCGTCTCTGGAAAATTTCAGGGTCGGTTATCGTCCTTATTACAGAGAAAAAAAATAAAACAATTGCGCACTTTTGTGAAGGAATCGCGAGACGAAATACCCACCCAATTTTCGGTGGCTACAAAAGTCTATACAATAGTGAGAATCCGTCAGATTCTTAAAAATAATCAGATTTACAGCCTTGACACGTGTAGTAGTCCAATGCTCTCAGAAAAACATACGTTTATTGACCTAATTTTCATGTAATATCGAGTTTAATTTAAACTTCCGGTATTGGATTTATTACTACTTGCTACGATAAAGAGAATCGTTGGAATAGCTATTTTTTCATTTTTCTAATTAAATGTGAACATTCATCAAACAGTTTACAAATGGAAAATTTCAGTTATTAGCGATAGGACTAGCTTAAAAAACACCCCGAATGAAAAGGCCATCCTCGTTTGTCATTGAAGAGCGTAAATGAACATTGCGAAAAAAAACGCCGGGCTTATTTATGTCGCCGAATCAAAGGGTACAAAAAAATCGAAAACTACAAAAGTTTGCTCACCGAGTTGGTAAAAAAAAATTACGTGGATGCAATTTTACGATACGGTGATCAGTAAAAAAAAAACAACATTCGTAGAGAGATAAGTTGCGGGGATTTCATTTCGCGAGCTATGAGCCCTCTATATAGGTATATGCAGGCTATAAATATGGCCGATCCTCTTCAATTAAATATGTGGGTTGATACGCTCCGCGTAATACGATGAATAATTTATGACCCAGACTCACAGATGAGTGCACTGTTTAATCGAAAATCTCTCTTTCGCTTTTTCTGTCTCTCATCCTCCTCCTTCTCCTCCTGCTCCTCACTCTCTTCTCTTGCCTCACTTTCTCGCTCTTTCTCTCGGTACTCCCTCCAATCGCTTGGACTATCCTCGCTGCAAGGGAAATTACCGATGATATATCTTATTAGCGGAGTCTCATCGGAATGCGGCATCGGCGGCAATTAGGAGCCTGCTCCCTAATTCAAATCGACCGGATTAATTTCACAGTACGGATAATTGTGTAACAGATGAAGAAATTGCATCGGTGCATTTCACGAGTGACGTCATTGGAAAATAAACAGTATTTCGAGCTTTCCAGGGAACAATGAATGGCGAAACGATGATGCGGTCGATTTGAGAAAAAAAAATATCGCGAACCAAAATAAAGTGGTGAAGCAAAGTGGAGCTTTTTGAGTTGGCGTTTTTTTTTCATACAGAATTTTTAGCTATAATGTTGCAAAGATTGGCGATGGTCATTGAGGCGGGAATAAACACTGTAGAGTAACTTCATCAAGATATATCGAATTTAAAAGAACGTTTTCTGAAAAGTCGATATATTTTGAGAGCAAATACTTTTGAGGGATTTATCAAAATCGAATCCTGACGTATTCGTGCCACAGACAGTTTTGGTAAATGTTTTGAGGTCCTATAATACATTTTTATCGCGGTGGAATGTAAGTAAATTACAGTATACGAGGTATTATGAAGGCTGAAAAAGTTACAGAGTGAAATTGTTGTTTGAAATGTCTCGATTCTTGTAAAATTCAATACGAATGTACTCATACTTTAACATTTAATTAAACATCTTACAAAGACTTGTACAGCAGGGTGGCACCATTTTCAGCGGTATTTTTTCCCCTTTTTCTCACCATCCAATTATTTTCTTTAAAGAAAAAAAAATTGTCGCGGAAGCTGCAAACGGCCAAAAAGTATTTAAAGGCTGCTCAAGTCTCCGGAAAATTCAAATTTTTATTTAAAAATCGCTTGTTTTCCGTCCATTTCTCACCCATGAATTTTACGCTTTATAATTTTCAAATTAACCTCGCGAAAGCTCTAGCCGGCCAATGAATATTTTGGGGTCGCGCCAAGGTTACCGAAATTCAGAATTTAGTTCCTTCATCAATCACTATAGTTCCTTGTAGCATAAAAATAAAATAAACAGCGCAATGTTACATTTTCCGAATAATTTATTTTAGTAATTTGTATTTAATAAACGTCAATTAGAGGATATGTGTTTTTATGTGTTATTGTATTATGGCGTCACTCGTCACAGAGTAGTAGCTACGATTAGTCCGTAGTTTGACTAACGAGACCAACTGTGGGACGCATTACGATGCGCGGAAAACAGCTGTTATTTCAGTTTTACGAGTAAAACGACCTACGATTTTGTTCACGGACAAGAGCTTTAACGAAATGTTTTATGAGAATACGTATTATAACCCTTGGGTTAGAAGTGTGAGGTAAATTTGAAAATCTGTTTCTCAAGAAAAAAGGATTAATTGCTTTGAAAATTTCACAAAGCGTCAAATTTATGAGTGAGACGAGTCAAAAAGTTGGCGAAAAATGGAAATTTCGAAGCTCTTGAGTGACCACTTAATATTCATTGACCGGCTAGAGATTTTGCGAGGTTAATTTAAAAATTATAAAGCGTAAAAGTCATGCGTAAAAAGGGGACGAAAAAATCCGATTTTTGCATGAAAATTTGAACTTTTGGGAGGCTAGAGGGCCTCTAAATATTTTTTTACGGCTCGCAGCTTCCGTGACAATTTTTTGTTCTTTAAAACAGATAATTGGATACTGAGGAAAAGAAAAAAAATAGAGCTTAAAATTGTGCCACCCTAATATACAGATAACTTCATGCTATAGACATTTAATCAAACATTTAGAGCTAATTTGTATAGCTACAGCACAGAAACTATCTGAAAATAGGAACCGCATTGAAAACTGAATCCCCTCATCGACTCCCGTAAAATCGAATCCAAAAATACTTTGTATACTCCATCCCTGTACAAAAATGTTCCCAAGTATCTAAAAAATTATCAAAGTAACTGGACTAAAAAGAATTCATAAAGTCCGCAAGGTATCTCAAAAACTGTTTTCGCCTGTAAAAAAACCCTATAGCCATTATTCCTTAACGTGTATTTTTGCGAACATTTCCAAAGTTTTTCAAAACGCCAAAAATATTTTCGCCGAAATATCGAGTAAAAAAAATTCTCACGCCGAAAGTTTTACGAGAGCGTAAACAAAATCACAAATATGTAATCGCGCGGAATAAACTTGTTGAATTTGGTGCAGATTATTATTGCGACATTCCGCCACCTCGGCACCACTCTGCGAGACAAGATTACAAGTAGAAAAATTGTCACGTGCTGGCAGTACAGATATTTATTGGATCGTTAACTTTTATGAAGTGGCGTTGCTCGCAGCGAGAGAAAGAGAGAGAGAGAGAGAGAGAGAGTGCATATATCGTGAAGGCGCGAGGGCGCGATTCGATAAGACTAGGTAGGGTCGCCCACGCAGCCCTGCGTTTAAACATCTACCTGTATACGTACATCGTATAGAAGATCGAACCAGGCCGGGCCTTTGCCGAGGAAGGCCTCCCGGAGCATGTACCTTGCGCCGAAGAATTACCGGAATTCGCTGAGCACAGGCGCACGCACGGTCACATTTATACACCTGTATATGGGCGACTCGAAGTGGACTCTAACGTCATGGTCGATACCTCCGAAGCTCGAAAAAAGGCTATTTTCATGAATTTTTTTGATAGGTTTATATTATAGATATTTATATGAAAGTTTTTGCACTTAATAAATACACTTTCGAAATAAATTTAAAAAAAAATTATTTATTCAAGTCACTATTTATAGACGAAAATGGTAGTTAAAAAAATTTCATTAAAAAATTGTAGGTCTCCTAGAATGTAATCGAGAAGATGGATAAGCCCAAACAAAAAAATCAAGCGGTTTTAGATTCAGTATGTTAATGGCTATAGCGCATATTATACGATTTTTGATATATGCAAAAATAAAATAATTCTAAAATTTTCATAAATATCGCCGTAAGAGGGCGCCGAGGATGTTTGGTTTTCAGAGCTCCGAACGGTTGACCCGGTAACTCGTTTTCGGATTATCTGTAACGCCAAAGTAAAGTTTTCTCATTCAATATACTTGCACACCGAAGCATGGACGGAGCCATTTTTTAATTTCATGAAATCGAAAATCGGCAACCTTTTTTCCTGAATTTTTCGAATTCGGTATAAAAGTGAATTTAAAAAAATATTATCGAATATAAAAAAAACTAAAATTATATAAAAATAAATATTTAAATATTATTAAATAATATTAAAAATAAATGTAAAAGTATATTTAAAAAAATTATTAATAAATATCCTTTTATACCTAGTATTATCGGCGTCATTTTTCAATCGACGAGAAATGCAGTACCATGAATATTTTAAAAAATCAAATACACTTCTATATCTAATCTTTAATGGAGCCATTTTTTTGGCCAAAAATTCGCATGATAATAGAGTTTATAAAAAAAAAGTGTCGGATGTCGTCGAGAACCAAGTTTCTTTTATATCAAATCATCTCGACAGATGAACCCAAAAAACGTTTTTTTTGTGTCAAATAATCCCAACAGACAAACCCAAAAAACGAGTTTTTTCAGCTTGGTTTTTTCATTTCGGATAATCCAAATATGATTTGTGAGGTTCGGCAAATCGGACGTTCAATTTCTTTTACAAACTGTACCTGAAAATCCAAACCTTTTTTTAGCCGTTGCATTATTCTGACCTTGTACTAAAAAAAAAAAAAAATTGCATGCCCGGCGAGGTCCGTTGGCCTGGACCAATACTTGTTCGCATTGCTCTGCACCGCAGCAACGGAGATAAATCAAACGAGCGAAGCGGAACACGAGCTCATCGATTCAATCCAGAAAGGCCCGTATATACGCGATGAAAAAAATATACCAGTCAGTGTATGAATGAGAATCTTCGAGGTCTCGTGCGCATTAAACGGCGCGTTAGTCACCCGTGCAAAATGAGAGTGCAGCACACCGTCGGCAGAGGGGTGAAAGGATCACTTTCTTTATCGTCCGCGTCGACTGGGAGAGTGGTGAAAAAAAAACTGAAAAAAAAATACACGAGAGAACGAGGAGAAATGAGAAAATAAAAGTCTTTTGTGAGCAAAAAAAGGGCAAAGCCATAAACGCGATAGGGTAGGGAACAAAAACGAGAAAGCCGGCATTCGACATGGCTTACGCGCGTGCTTAGGGAACGCAATAATTGATCATTTATCGACCCCTGACAGGCGTTGTCGATCGTTTCAATTTTATTCAATCGCCTGTTTTCCGATCGTAAGAAAAGCACATTGTAATGCACAATTTTGTGTCATTGCGTTTGGAAATATATGTACTTATGCATGTAAAAAACTCTCTCCTGTATCCCAACATCGAACACTAATGGGAACAATTTGTTTGAATGGACGGGCCTGCATAAGCTTAGGACCAAAAAAAACAGCTCGATCTTCAATATTTTTTTCTCATGCGAGTATTGGAATTACGAGGCTGGAATTTTACACACAATCAATACGTAACCTTGCCAAGGTCGGGTTTTTTTTTCAATCGAAAAATATTGAAAAGCAAAAAAGTTATTGTTTAAAGAAAGTGCCGTTGTTGCTCGAGGGCATTCGGTGTAGGTGGTTCTAGAGATTGGGGTCATCTGGAATGGAAAATAAAAAAATGTACAATATAATAATCAAACTTTCGTAGGACCGGATACTTTTTTCGGATTTTTGAAAATTACGAAACTAGCAAGCTCTAGAAAAGAAGTTGCGATTTTCGACCAAAAAAAAACTTCGATCATTCGTTATTAACATATGGACAAGGATATCAAAAAAATCGTTCGGCCATATGACAGAAAGGTTATAAACTGTACGCTGTTAAAATGTGGAGTGAATCGGACGAATACATTTTGTGATACGACTTACTCCGTTTCGCAAAAGACAGTTTCGAAAAAAAAGAGAAAGTTCCTTCACAAAAACCTTTATAACTCGATCAATTTTCTAAATTTTTACCAAATCTTTCTTACGAATTGAAGTAAAGACCCTAAGCTATAAAACTATGCAACAAAAAACTATTTTAAATATTTCAAGCTTAAGCAGACCTCTGAACTGAATATACAACATCCTTCGTTCGAGGTAACTGTATTCCTATCTACTTCTTCCGCAATATTGATTTTAAAAAAACAAAATATTAAGCTTCAACATACGATTTTTTCCCAGTCAGTTGCGGTGAATCAAATAGATTAATTGCACCAAATACATGTAGGATATCAAACACACGTGCATAGGACTTGAAACGAATTTTCGTCAGGCCCAAACTGGTCCTCTTCCAATGGGAATCTTGATAAAACTTATATATGTTGTGGAGCATTGAAAATTAAGCGACACGTTTTTTTTTTCATCGGCGGAACCACGGTTTTAAGGATGTTGATCCCAAATCGCAAATGATGATAAAATTCTGAAAATTTGGTATGTTGTTGTATGAAGTATTTTAGAGGTCGTGTAAAAATTTCACGACAATTAGGAAGCTCGTTATTGAACAATTAACATTCACAAATTAAATGTTGTTTTATGGAAACTGATGTAACTTTGCAATAAGTTTTTTTTTTGACCTCTCAATTTTATAATATCTACAATATACTGAAAGCAACGGAAACAAAACGAAGTTTATCGATAAATTTTTTTTTATTTCTTTTAAAAATTGTTCTTAACAAAATGTTAATTTTTTAATAACGAGCTTCCTAATCGTCGTGAAATTTTAACACGACCTCTTAAATACTTCATACAAAAACATACCAAATTTTCAGAATTTTCTTATCATTTTTTATTTCAACCCTTAAGGAGGTTGAAGTAATGATGATAGAATTCTGAAAATTTGGTATGTTTTTACATGAAGTATTCAGGACGTCGTGGAAAAATTTCATGACGATTAAGAAGCTATTTATTGAACAATTAACATTAACATGTTTCATAGGGACTCAACATCCTTAAGGAGTGAAACCAGGTCTCGAAGAAAGGCATGTCAATAAGGCAGTTTCACCCACAAGCAGTGGACCGATCGCAATGAAACAAAAACGAAAATTCTTCTAATCCGAAACGATGAAAAATCCACTAGAGAGTTGTCGCAAAAAAAAATAATTGAGGCATGAATCACCCCTTTTCGAGGAGTGGTTTCGTCATTTAAAATCGCTTTTCCGCCGATAACAAAAATGCGTGTCACTTAGTTTTCGATGCTTCATACCATATATAAGTTTCAATAAAATCGAAGGACGAAACCTGAGGGATGTTCTCTGTAAGAAAGACGTTTCCGTTCGGAAAGAAAAATAATTTTAATGAAATTGAATATCTTTATCTTTACTTATATTTCTTTACGTGGCACGTATGCACTTGATACGTGAGGTGAATTATCAGGATCGATCTTTGAGCATGCCAAGGATCGTCGCCGTATATAGATATCTCCTTTGATCTCGCGACGGCGACTAATTGTCGTTTGACGCGAGAACGAGATCGCCCGATGGAAAAAGTCTTCCATCAAGGAGCGATTGAGAGAAAAATTCAGGACACGCGTCACTTTTTCTCTCGTCCTCTCTCTTTTAACATCACGCTTGTGTTTTTGAACGAGGGATGCTGGAGTTGTGGCTTTTCGCACGCGCTATTTTACGCACACAGAAAGGAAAAAAGAGCTTCTGTAGGTCGGCAGGAACGTCGTATCGCTCTCTCTTTCTCTCCCTCTCTCTGCCCCCCCCCCTCACTCTCTCTCTCTCTCTCGCCCTTCCCCCTCTCTCTCTCTACCTCCCTCTTTAGTGAATGCACATATATTCGCATATCGTAGCTACGTACGCAAGCGAAGAAACGTACATTACACTCTTCGACTATTAGAGATTGTCCGGAGGGAGTTCTCGGGGCTATATTGCCTGTTTAGAAATGAATTCACCTCACGTTCCTTCGAGAACAAGACTCTCGTTAAATTCCGCGTCTCAAGCCGCGAGCATGGCTGTAAAAATTTTACAAGAGCAGGCTTAAGTGCAGCGATTGAAACATCGAGGGAGAGAGAGAGAGAGAGAGAGAGAGAGAGAGAGAGAGAGAGAGAGAGAGAGAGAGAGAGAGAGAGAGAGAGAGAGAGAGAGAGAGAGAGAGAGAGAGAGAGAGAGAGAGAGAGAGAGAGAGAGAGAGAGAGAGAGAGAGAGAGAGAGAGAGAGAGAGAGAGAGAGAGAGAGAGAGAGATACACGATACGATGAAACTGTAATTGCTTCGAGCGCACTTTAATTGCGCTTCGTTATTTTTTGTTTTAAACCAAAGCGAAATTTACGATTTTCTTCGTATTTTTGTCGGGTTCAAACGAGGGCTAAAAAGCCCTAAATACATTATGCTCTGGGATGATGAATGCTGTTGGAAAAATATAAAATTCAGTTTTGGGATGAGGAATGCTGTTGGAAAAATATACAATTTACTTTTGGGATGAGGAACGCTGCTAGGAAAATATAACATTCACCTCTGGGATGAGGAATAGTGCTGGAAAAACATAAAATTCCCCTGTGGAATGAGGAATGCTGTTTGAAAAATACTAAAGTGCAGCACTTCTCAATTGCATAGATCGATTGCCTAGATTCGCTGAAAACAAATAAGGAATCAAAGTTGAATTTCTCCCGTAAAATAAATCGCAAGAAATATTCTTAATTTCATGAAATTATTGTGCGCTGCTCCTCATTGATGTATAGCTTGTACTACATTCCCTACCAAAAGAGAGTTTCGCCGAGAATTTTCACTACTTTGCGATGGGATTGAAAGTTAAAAAAAATCAACCACATGAAGATGCCAAGGACATTAATTTCCGGTAATAATAATGCAAAGAAGTTATAAGTAAATAGTTGAAAAAAAATTGTTCAACAAATTTCCGGTGAACTACTTCTTTATATTACGAAAAGAATTCGTAAATTTTTCTGAACAGGTATGATTTTTTTCGAATTTTCTTTTTATTTTCATTTCATTTAAAAAAAAAAAAAAATGGAGTCACAAAGTTTCAATATTTTTGAGTCACAAATTATCAATATTTTTTCATTGCAATGTGCCATATCAAATCCCAGAAGTGTCCGGGGTATTGAACGAACATTGTCATAGGTACAGCCTCTGAAAAATTCCAAAGAACGGGATTTTCGAAATAGAGAGATAATTCTTTAAAAAATCATATGTATTCAGAAAAATATCATAATTCATTTAATGTCACTAAAAATCAAGTGTAGCGGAGATTGTTTTAACAAATTTTTGTTTAAACAATTTATTTTCTAAATTTTTCGCATTCTTATTATTCAAAACCAATGTTCTTAGCATCTTCAATACGGTTGATTTTTTTCAGATTTTAATGTTATCGCAAAGTACTCAAAATTCTCACCGAAACTTAATTTTGGTGGGGAATGTACGGGTAATCCTTGAAGGGACGACGGTACTCCGGAGACTTTGTCAATAAGATGTAACAGTAATAGTTTTGAATGTGACTTTTCGGGTTTCAAAAAAATTCCATAAAAAATGTATTTGAAGAACCTTACTGTACATGACTCGAAGTGCATGGAACCATAAAAAAAAGTATGTAGCCCATAAAGCAGCGGTGCCGGATCCTTAAAAGCGGGTTTTTTTGGACGTGGACCAAAAAAGCCATTTTTCCGCAATCTACATAATAATAGCTAATTTTTACAAAAATGACAAGCTCTTAAAACTGAGGCTTTATTCTCAAAAAAAAAACCTGATATATCATTTTCAACAAGAAAATTTTTCAATAAGCAAAAACATTCCTAAGTAGTTTTCTGCAAAATTTATCCTATAGACCATACCCGGAAAACTTGAAATCGGACGGAATTTGTTATATTCATGCATCTAGCCACGATAAAAAACATTCGGTCAAAACTCCTGCAAAGTTTTTCGTCGTATTATTTTTAACTGACAAAAATATTCGTAGTATTTTTTTTCCCATTTATACAGGGGCCTTCCCCCTCAATACATTCCCACCATATTCCACTTTACGTCAACGAAGAAATATTGAAAAATTAAAATTGGTAGTAAAAGTGGCTATAACGACCCCAAAGTGTCATTGAAAAATTAAAAATTCGTTTTTTCTACCCTCACTACTGTTGCTCCCCCTCGTGTATCGTATTTCACTTAATTCGATGAAATTTCAATTACTCTCGATGTGAAAATTGATAGTGGCTGAATGGACGATCTTTTTCGGTCCATGTAGTAACACTATAGGTGCACAACGCCCCCGCCCCCCCCTCTCTCTCTCTCTCTCTCTCTGATTCTCGTGGGAGTCTGGTTCATTTGAAGCTCTAGCTTCTCATTATCATCGAAGCCACATAGAAGGTTAACACAGTACAGAAAACGGCTCACCATAGTCGCACCATCTAATTACACGCTGCCTGCCCCGGCGGCGGGGGGGGGGGAGCGCCGCAGACGCTACAATTAAATTAATAAGTTATGCACTCTCGTCCACGCGCATAGTTGCGCAACTCAATGCTGCCCCCGCGTGAAAGATTTACCGTTGCGAACTACTTCGGTATCGTAAAAATATAAATACACGAAAGCTTAGACCTAAAAGGGCGTATGGTCGAGAAACGGGAAGGGTTTTTCCGGCCCTTGTAAAATTACCGGGGCATGAAAATTACTCGTACAGGTGCAACTCCGTAAAAAAATGCATAGACGTTCGAGTATCGAACTGCAGTGAAAAGATAATTGTCGATATAGGCGTACAACGCCGCAGGGAGCGAAGAAGATTAAGAGCGCGTATAAATTGAACTTTCCATGTAATATCATCCCCGCACTATCATACACAGCCGAGAACAATCTCAATTTCCATTGAGATGGGAAATAAAATGGGAAATAAAATGACCGTGGAAATTCTCACGTCAAGGTTTCGAGGAGGAAAAAAAAAGTCAAGAAAATATCGCGCGTGACTCGACGACGTTCTCGTTCCAGCAGCCTTATCGTGAACTTAATATCAAACTGGGCTCGACTGGTGAACGTGCCCTTATTAAAGAGAGCTCATCGTGATATCAGTGTAGATGTATTTTGTGAAATGATTCTTTGGACTTTTTCAGGATTTTGGAAAATCATAATGACAATTCCGTCATTTTTTTAGGACTTGTGGCATTCTGCCAAAAATAAGGGTACTTTTTTTTAGTTAAATAATTTCCAATATGTTGCGATATTTATGTCTGAGGAACTTGAATATTTGCAATGATTAAACTCTGCGAAGGACTCGGTATTTCGTATGTAAATGCATTATTTCATAATTTTATTCTTGACAATTTATGGCATTATGGCAAATGCAGAATTTCATAATTTTTTCTCTTGACAATTTATGTCATCGTGCCAATAATTATAGTACTTTTTGTTGGTTTAATTCATTTTTGGATGTTGCGATGTGCATTTCTAGGGGACTTGAATATTTGCAATTATCAAACTTTGAAAAGAAGTCGATATTTTGTGTATAAATACATTTTATGAAATTTATCGGCGGCTCTTTCGAATTCAAAAAAAATAATAATGACACAATCATTATTTTAGAAAAATTATTCGTGTCATCGTACTAAAAGTGAGTGTATTTTTTTTTCCTTTTTTGTTCAAATAATTTTCGGGGTTTGCGATGTTCATATCTACGGGAGTTGAATGTTTGACCCAAACAAACTTTGCGAAGAAGTCGATACTTTGGGTATGAATATATGGCGTGAAATTAATACTTGGGATTATTCGAGTAATAATGAGTTTCATTTTTTTAAATGATTTGCGTCGTTGTACTAAAAGTGAGTGTATTTTTTTCTTTTTTCATTCAAATAATCATGTCTGCGGGAGTTGAATATTTGTGACGAACAGATTGCGAAAAAGTGTAGGTATCTTTCGTGTGAACGTTCCTCGATATTATCGGGAATAGATCCTTGAGGACATCCCTAAGGAGCCTGAGGAATCGAAAATTCGCCAGATGGGTCACAATTGTCATATATATAAATAGAGAGCCCGAGTGCTTAGAAAAAGAGTCTTCTGCCTAGTACCCCTCTGCTTTTTCCTTTTTCCAGTTTGCATAGTGACATAATAGGCAAAGTTCCAGGCCGATGCACCGTTATGCATAAAGGATCTGACACGCGAGGGTCGGACGCGGTCTGAAAGCGTATTTACACTGTGCATTTATATATAGATCCTTTCACGGTGAGAGGAAAAATTCTTGACCTGCTGCCAAGCAATTTTACCTTTCCCATACCGACAGGAAATTCTGTTATGACGAAGGCATTTTTTTGTTACGTGTCAATGTCGTTGGGAATAATCCAAATCGTTAAAAAATGACGTGTCCAAAATGTATACGTATGTCGGCGAGTGTTTGTCGATTTTTTGTTCATGCCCCTTCCTTGACACACTGGGTCATTTTGACCCGGACGAATTTGAAATAAAATGCTCACTTTCCTAAAACTACAAGTTTACAATGATTTTTTACAATTCAATTTCATACTTTCCGAATTTTAATTAGGCAGACATATTAAGACATAAGACTCTAGCCGCGGGAAATAAGGCCTAACTTTAACAATTTATTTTGGGGGTATGAAAAAATGAATAGGAATTCTTTTAAGAGGGTTTATTTAACACATATTGAAGTATAAAAAAAATTATTCTAATTTTCATACGAAAACGTGTTTTTTTACAAATAACTTCACGGAAGGACGGTTTTCTCGTAAAGTATAAGACCTGGAAAAAAACCAAAAAAGTGATAATCTATTTATTATTAGCTATGGGACAACGTAAGGTTTTTTTTATGAAATTTTGAAAAAATGGCGCACTTTGAAAGAAATAAATCGATTTTTTGCCGCAAAAATAAGCAGTAAATTGTTTATAAAAAAGTTTACATTTAATAAAAAAACGGCTACGCACTCCCATAGAGAATGCAATTGTGAAGCTACTATTAAAATTTCGAATCGATCCATGCAAAAGTGTTCGAGTAATCCGTCCTCCATGTTTGAAAAAGTGGTTTCGAGAAAACGGCGTTTAAGGGGCTATACCAGTGTGACACTTTAAAAAAATCGATTTTTTCTTTGCCTTTTTCGACAGTTTATACTTTCTAGACTTAACACTTTTTAGACAGTTTATACAAGAATATCCTGTAAAAATTTCAAGGTCGTATCTCTAATACTCCCCGAATGACTTGAATGAGGCCTTCTAAAGAGCAGCCGCTCGTAGGTATAAAATGCCCCAGTGAAATCTTTAAACGCGTTTTTCTCGACATAAGAGTTTTCAAATTTGCTGACATTGTAACTTAAAGAGCAATCATCCGATTGGCTTGAAATTTGAACTGAGTATTCTTGAATATATTTACTCTACAATGACGTAGGATATTTTTCATTGGATGAAAATTGACGATTTGGTATTGAAAAAAATTACCATTTTATAGACAAGAAAACAGACTTTTTTTCATAAGTAAGCCATTTTGTTAGATATTGATATTATTCGAAAACCCTACGTCATTGTATAGGAAGTACCTTCCAGTTTAACGACATTTTTTCCTTTTTCGATTTCGGCTACTCAATCGGCCGGAATCATATCAGCAGTGGAGGAACTTTGCCACCGCCGAAGGCAGCGCATAAGTCGCTTGGATCTCAATATTTTTCTATGAAAAAATTATGTAATATAGGTCAAATATAGCCAAATATATTCTTAAATTTCCGAAACGTTTAATTGAATACTTTTCTTCCAAAAAATTCCCGAAAATCACCCATATTTTCAGCGTTCACACTGTTATAGCCCCTTAAAGGTAGACGTGCGCTCAGCGCATGCTCCGAGGCGCTGCGGCAAAATCGATGATTGAACCTTTAAAAAAAATTTGCTACAGAACCAATTGCATATTGTTTTTATGACGCCAAAGTATTTTTTACGCAAAAAAAAACGATTTTTCCAAAATCCTAAAGTGGTGTTATCCCTTAAGAAATGTTTAAAGTTTATCCCGCATTTTTTTTCAACAAAAACCAACCGAAAAGTTGTTAAGGGGCAGGTGGGTGAAGTATAATCCGGGTCAAATTTACCCAATGTGTCAAAATCGTGGTCAAATAAAAGGGTGTTAAGGAAGGGTTAAATAAATGTTGGGATCTCAGGATCATTGGCGAAAAGCCAGCTTCATCTGAGGAAAGTTTGGGGATAAGGAAGTCCGGAATTTACACACAATTAATACCGTATCTTGCGGGGGTCGAGCTTTTTATTGAAAAATATTCATCAACAATGACGTTCCTATCATTTAAAGCTGGCAAGTAAAGTTATCTGAAAATAAAAATAAAAAACGTACTTTCAATATAATAATCAAACTTTCGCATGATCGGGTAGTTTTTTTTTATTTTGACAATCACGAAGATAACAAGCTGTCGAAAAGAGATCTATTGTCGACCAAGAAAACAACTTCAATCGTTTTTTGTAAACAAATGGACGAACGTATAAAAAAAATACTGGTCAAACGATGGAAAATGTTAAAATCAACAAAAAAATTGCCGATTTTCTTGATTTTTTTTTTAAAGGAAAGATAGCTTTGCCGTTTTTCAAACTTAGGGTATGTTTTATTTCTACTTTTAGCTGTTAGATGGAATTTACTTCTTTTGAAATTAATCTTTAAAAATGATGGAAGTATAGCACGGTCTTCTAAACGGCTTGCGACGGAAACTGTCAGACGACGTGACACGTAGCGTCGGTGGGATTAATCTGAAATAAAACCAACGAAGATTTTTCTTTCGTTAACCCTCATACGCAGAATATGAACCAATAAAAAGTGAGAAATGTTGAAAATAGTTGTAATATGCTTTGAAACGAAAAGATTGAATTTTCCGTAAAAGAATGGCTCCAACTTACACAAAAATGTTTTTCCTCTTCAAATTTCCAAAAACATTTAGGGCCATATTTTAGACAATAAGGTTAGAAAGATTTATATCGAATTTCATCACAACCGGTAGATTAATTTTTTAACTATACGTCACGTCAGTTTTGCAAATGCAGATTAATAAAAAGTATACCATGTAACAGCCAAATTAGTTATAAAACCTCCTAAGTGTAAAAAAGTGATGAAATCATTGCTTAAAAAAGAATTATGACGGTCAGGGAAGTTTTTCCTCTCTCAAAGGGATCTCCGCCCTTGAGACTCTAGGCTATGAAAGCATAAAATTGGAAAATCGCATTAAAAAATGATAAGCATATGCGAACCCCTTAACGGATAAGGAAAAAATGTGTGCACATTTACCATGCGCGATTCTTTCGTTTTCTTTCGCAATCCGCGTTTCCTTTTTCTCATTCAAAGTGCTTCCCACAACTACAGATCGCCCCAAGTACTTCGATTCCGTTAAGGATCGCCCGTAGTACATTCCCTACCAAAAGTGAGTTTCGGCGAGAATTTTGAGCACTCTAAGATGAGATTAAAATTTTCTTGAAATCGACCACATTGAAGACGCTAAGAACATTGATTTCTGGTAATAATGCAAAAAAGTTATAAGTAAATTATTCAAAAAAAAATGTCTCAACAAATGTCCGGTGAACTACTTTTTTAATATTATAAACTTAATTCGTATAGATTTTTCTGAATACGTACGAATTTTTTTTCGAATCTTCTTTCTATCTTCATTTTTATTTTTTTTATTAAAAAAGATGGATGAAGAGTCACAAATTTTTAATATGTTTTGGGGGAATGTTCCATATTAAATCCAAGAAGTGTCCGGGGTAAACGAACAGTGTCACACAGCCTCTGAAAAATTCACAAACGGGATTTTCGAAATAGAGAGAAGATTCTTTAAAAAATCATATGTATTCAGAAAAATATTATAATTCATTTAATGTCACAAAAAATCAAGTATACCGAAGATTTTTTGAACAAATTTTTGTTTAAACAATTTATTTATAAATTTTTGCTATCCTTATTATGCAAAACCAATGTTCTTAGCATCGTCAATACGGTGAATTTTTTTCTCGGATTTTAATGTTATCGCAAAGCACTCAAAATTCTCACCGAAACTCACTTTTGGTAGGGAATGTACGGGCAATACATCCTTAAGAACGCAAAGTCACGTTGATGTTTCGAAAGGATCAAAGAACTCGAATATCCCCAAGGAAATATTAATAACGTGTCCTCGATCTTCAAACACGTATCATACCTTATCCTCGAGAAAAAAGAAAGAATAAACGCAAAAAACATTTACGGTAACAATTTCATTACCGTAATAGTCTCGCAACGTCTGCCCGAGCCACAATAACCTGCCACGGTTACATATATAAAATTTATACATGCGAGTAGGATGCATGAGACTCGAGTGTATCTATATAAAGGTTCTTTTTTCTTACTTTTTGCTTCACCTTTATGAGGATCTTTTCTTTTTACTCTACCTATATAAATATTTTTTTTTACTTTTTGCGTTACTTGTACAAAGATTCTTTTTTTTTACTTTTTACATTGTCTATGCAAAGAGTATATTTTTTTTGACGTTTTTTTTAAACTTTTTTTTTAACTTTTTTAACTTTAAACTTTTTTTTAACTTTTTAACTTTAAACTTTTTTTTTTAACTTTTTTAAACTCATGACGATTTTTTAATACTTTTCGCTTTATTTATACAAAGAGTATATTATTGTCTGTTTTTTACTTTTTGATTCACCTATATGAAGATTCTTTTTTTTTATTTTTTCTTCACTTTTTGCTGTACCTACATAAAGATTATTATCTTGTTCTTTCTTTTTTTACTTTCTGCCTCACCTGCATGGAGATTCTCTTTTATAATTTTTATTTACTTTTGTCAACGTAATAACTTTTCAATTTATTTATTTTTTTCATTATTTCTCCACTTTTTGCTTTACCTATATAAAGATTCTCTTTCTTCCACTTCTTATGCTTGACCTGTATGAAGGTTCTCTTTTGTTACCTCTTTGTTACCGTTTCCTCCACTTATATAAAGTTTCTTTTTTTTTTACTTTCTGCCTCACCAATATGAAGAATCTCTTTTTAATTTTTTTTCCCTCTTTGCTTTACCTATATAAGGATGTTTATTTTTTCCTCACGTTTTGCTTTACCTATGTAAAGACTGTTTTTTTTCTTTTTGTTTTACTTTTTGCGATGTATTTCAAGTACATCGGACTCGCGTGCGTGCGTGCAACGCTCGCGACAGAACTTTTCCAAACACGCGGAGATTCCGCAGAATGGAGATTGCGAATTCTCGCGTGCATGTTTTCTCGCAAGGGCACGTTTTAGCACAGTTCGTGATTTAATTCACTTCTTTATGTTCTCTTAACGATATTATCTATATATATTTATATATATGTATATATGCGTGTGTATGTATTACGCAATAAAAAGTCGGCTCGCGGTCCTTTCTGCTGCTCTTCTTTTTTGTCCGCGGTAATCGAAGCACGCCCCGAGGCGACCCAGACAACCATTAACCCTGATCGATCGCCACGAGATCGGGACGCGTGCGTGTATATATATATATATATAATAAAATGTGTGTATGTGTGTGTAATTTTGTCCCATGCCAAAATCATCACAAAGCATTCAATTTAATCAAATCACGATAGTACAATAACAATAACGTTGATTTAACGTCACCATGAGTTTGTGCTATTATATTGTGGTGCGTCTATTTTAAAAGGATTCATCGTAACCCCACTGCGGGAGGGGGTTTGACATCGAACGGTACAAAATTCGAAATGGACAAAGTTATTCGTATTATACTATTCATACTAGAGTACTTCTGCATAGATAGAAAAAAATAACATCTTGGATTGCATAAATCAGCAGGGAAAAAATTACTTGGGCTAGAGAAATCCGCCATTGGCAAAATGGTCAGGAATTATTTAGGAAAGAGTTATTTTGAGATTGATTTGTTCCAACGAATGCCCCATGCAAGAAAAACATCCTATCGTAATCATACTTCCAGGAATTTTCCGACGTTTTGGAATACTTGAAGACACTATTAAAATAAAATTTAAAAAAATATTCACGGACACAAAGCAACAATCTTCACTGGTATATATACCGATACCAGTGGAGATTGTTGCTTCGTTTGCAAGAATGTTTCTTTTTTATTTAAAAAGTTTTTTTATAACATAATTTAAGTTTTTAAATTTTTAATGATTTTATTTAAATTTGAAAATAAATTTTTTTCAATAAATAATACATTCGAATAATGAAAAATACTTCTGATGGTATTTTTTTATTACTTAGATAAAATTATTAATTTAAAATTAAAAACGTAAATTATTTTATAAAAACACTTTTTACATAAAAAAACATTCACGCAAGCAATGCTACAATCTCCAGTGGTATCGGTATCGAATGTTTTTTTTGGTGGTAACACAAAATACTTTTGATAATTTTCCACCATCGGAGATTTAATTGTTGCTTTGTTTTCGTGAATGTTTATTTTTTCTGTTTCTCATTTTATAGGTGACTTCGGAATATTCCAACGCGTCGGAAAATTCACGGAAATATGGCGTTGTACGGAATTTTTTTACATGGAATGTTTTTTCTCCAGATACGGGGCTGTTTTTGCAAACTCAAAGTGTATTATAGACGTGTTCTAGATAAACTTTGTGACGAGCGGCGGACCGCTTTAGATTAGGAGAATTTCGATTTTTGGAAAAATGTTTTTCGTCATCGTAGTTATCTCAATTTTGGAAATATCCGGTTTAATTTTTGTACGGCAATAGAGTAATATAGGAGGCATTTGCGGATTCAAATTTCCGGGAATCAGTGGAAAATTTTAAGGTCTTAAGGGCGTTTAAATATTCAGAAAATTACTTCGAAATGTAAATTCCTCAAAATTCGAGTTATCTGAAAAAATGTTTGTACGCGAATAAAGTGTACTGCCAAAAAAGTGGGAATTACACATGTTGTACCCACGGAAGAGGAGCATCCTTTGTACATGCCGAAATGGTGGTAAAACAAAATATTTTCTACAACTTTCCACCATTGATGATTGTCAGCGATACGTATAAATATCGTATATGAGAAAATAAAAACAATTCGCTGGTTGAAAATCAAAATACCAGTAATTCAAATACAACTTTTATTTCTTCGAATTAACAATAAATTTCAATTAAACCGTTCGACTGCACACTGGGTCATTCTGACCCCTTTTTTTCAACCACGTGTATCGCAAAACGGGGCAAAAAAAAACATTTTTTTGTTGTGAAATGTTGGGTTTTATTATTACATGTAAGTGAGTTACGATAGAAAATGCTCCTAGATATTTTTTATTTTGCGCTACTTGCGTAAATTATGTATTTAGAATTCCGGTCATAAAACTAAAAGCAAGTGTCCGTTATGCAGGAGAGCTATGTGCAACGAGCTCCGAATGTACTTATGCGTCGATTGCGGTAAATGTGAATGATAATAAGTCATTGAAGCAAAGAAATGCGGAAAATATACGTTTTCAACAATTAACCTGCCGAAGGAGTCGATTTTTTCCATTGTTCACTATCTCGAAAATGCTCAAATTCGAGCCTCCGATTAAATATATTTTTTGGAAAGACGGTCGACACTATCTTTTTTTTCGTATCTACAAACCTTCTCCTTTAAAAACCTCAGAGGAGTTTTTTATATTTAGAAAAAAAATTACGATTTTTGTCGTGCAGGTACGTATTTTCCAACGCATCTCCCACTTCGAACGAATGTTTGGTCGCTTACTTCCTGTTTTTCTCAAAAGATACATTTTGGGTCATAAAAGAAGGGTCATTGACTACAAGAAACGTCTTTACAAAAAAAAAAAAACGAAAATGCGTATTTACCTAAATACAATGATCTAAAACACGTCTGGGGTCAGATTGACCCCATATGCAGTCGGAGGTTCGTGGCGGAAGTGTGCAGTCGAAAGGTTAAGACACATTCACTGCATGCAAATAAAGATATTTTTTATTCATATATATCTCTCATACGTTCAAATCGACGAATATTATGATGAAATACGTATTTGTTGGATTGTCTACATTAAGAACCATGAATGCTTGGAACGAGCGATAATATATTTGTAACAAATTACATCGTAGTAGTTTGTGAGACAAAGAAAAAAATGATTTACCTTGAGTAGATGGTAGTTAAATTACATAAACTCTTTCAACAGTGTATGTTGATTTATTAATTATTTGTTAAACCCCATGCTTAAGCTTCGCAAAAACAAACGGCCGCTATTTGTAGCAATATTCAATTTCCCACAACCAAGACAACATTCGCCCGCTCCGCATAATTTTCCGGATGAATTAAATCGCCCAAGCGTTGATTCGCGTTGGCGGAAGTCAATTTCCATCAGAACTCTACCGGACCCTGAAAATCTAATATTCTATATATATACACATATATACATACATATATACAGATATATGCATATATATATATATATATATATATATATATATATATATATATATATATAATCTCTAATTATTGAAAGTTATAAATGTTGAGTGCAAAATTACGTGTATGAAACCACGTACATTATCATGCTTGCGTCCTGGCAACTACCTCAGCAGTTAATTATAGAATCCAATTAAGGGTTTAATTAATCCGTTGAGGGTATTCGCGCGCACGCTTGGACACCTTCGACGCACATTATCGACATTTCTCGCGTTCCTTCCTATCACCTTAATAATTATCATATCTGAAAAATAATCATTGTTCAACAATTTACTGGAAACAAAAATTGAATTGGAAATTTACATATTGATTGCATGTACTAGGTTTTTTTGTTAAATGGGTTTGGTTTATTCTGGTCAAATACGTGCAACATACACGGAAGAAAAAAGACTCAAGCTGAGTAAATCCATCATTGAGGGGGGGCAACGAACTATTTATTGAGAAAATGGAATATTATATTATTTTTAGAATTTTTCGGTCCATCTTATTAATGAATACCGATAATTATCCAATAATTTGGTGTTTAATATAAATTGAATTGAAGGGCTAATATGATATGAAGGACTTTGTTGATCCAAGTATTTTTTCTGTGGGAATTTTCAGTCCTTCCTGAACTATTCGATAAAATTCACCCATGATACGAATTTTAGTAATACGTGCCGGACCAATAGGAAGCGACGAAACGCTGATTTCGAATGGAGGGCATACGGTAGCGTGCAAAAGTTTCGGGCCACCTTATTTTTCGTGGATATTGCATAGAAATACGATGGTACGGGAAATACAAACGAGTGATGACACTTATAATTGGCGTCGAGATGTTTGATATTTAAAACAAATGTGGTATAAACAGGAATATCACTCTTCAACAATTAATTATCCAACAGTTTTTATTTAATGACTGTATAAAAATATTGGGCCATTTACCATTGCGTATAAAAACAAAAAACAAAACATTATAAAAATAACGAAACATGGTTTAGTTTTCTCTCTAGAGTCAATACTTCGTTGCCATGTCCTTAGCAGCGATTACAGCAGCACATCGTCGGGGTATAGACGCAATTAATTGCGAGACGCGATCTTGTGGCATCTTTTCCCACTCATATTGCAAATGATCCCATGATTCCGTCTTGTTGGAGTGATTCTTCATTCCAACGCGAACCTTGAGCTCTTGCCACAAATGTTCAATCGGATTTAAATCTGGTGACTGCGAGGGCCATCCGAGAAGGCGCACTTTTCGGCGTTCAAGGAAATTCTTCACAAGGCGGGAAGCATGTTTGGGGTCATTGTCGTGTTGAAATATCCACCCATTCGGCATATTTTTCTTTACAAATGGGAGCATATGGTCTTGCAATAAATATATTTCGATACATTATAGCGTCCATATTGCCTTGGATTTCTATTAGCGAACCAATACCGTTATCAGAAAATGCTCCCCAAACTTTAACATTTCCGCCACCGTGTTTTACAGTTGGAATTTGATATCGTACATCGTATCTGATACCTGCTGAACGTCTTACGTACTTGCGACCATCACTTCCGAACAATTGAAATTTAGATTCGTCGGAAAGAAGAACTTTCCGCCAATTCGATACTGTCCAATGTTGATATTTTTTGGCAAAATTCAATCTAGCCTTCTTATTCTTTGTGCTAATGGGTGTTTTTTTTACACCGATGACTTTAATTCTCGCGAAATTATTGATGCAGTTTTTCGCGGATCTATGACGCACTTTCTTCTCATGATTTTGTCCACGCGTTTTGAAGTTTTTCGTGGTCTACCGCTTCGACTTTTATCGCACAACGAATTCGTTGAATTATATTTCGCAATAATGGGGTTTACAGTGATTTCCCCAATAGATAGAGTATTTGCAATATCACGAGAACTCTTTCCTTTTTCATATAGTTTTAACACAACTCCGCTGACGTCAATTTTTATGTGTTTCGCCATCGCGGCAGAAATAGAACTGATTTTTTCATGGTTCTTTATGCTTCGAACTAACGCGAAAGAAAGCGCGGAAGAAAACGTAAACAAACCATGTGGCTGGAGAAGGTGAGACAGCGGCCCAATATTTTTGCACACTGACCGAACGCGTTCGACGCTGTACACAAACCATACAGTATACAAAACAAAATAATATACCACGATGTTATGCATATCATAGCTCCCTCGAATATTTGAAATGATGGAGAGGCGAATAACTGAGAAAAAAAGGTTGGCCCGAAACTTTTGCACGCCACTGTATATATATGCAGGGTGGCCCTCAAGAGACGTCCAAAAAAATATCTAGATCCCTCGCATCAATATTCGAAACACCCTTATGTATGTTGTCCGATCTTTTTTACTTTTCGAGAAAAAAGGATTCAACAATTTTTCGGTTTAGTGTGTGTACTTTTGATGCGATCTGCCTTTACTTGTATTATCGTTATGCACTGCACTGTTAAGCAATAAATAAACGATTGATCACTAACGTAAATTATATTTTGATTGAAGTTCAAAAATAGGTTCAAGAGAATATTTCATAGTCCAGGTGTCTAAAAAAACACTCCCACTAGTCTCGATGATTCTTAATTGCTTTAAAAAAACTCATAGCAAGGAACATCACTTAAGTGTGCGTCTTCGATTTTGTCGAAACTCCCATTTGTGATAAAGCATTGAAAACTATTAGACGCATGTTCTTTTTATCTGCGGAAAAACGCGTTTAAGGGGGAAACCAGCGCTAAATGAAAGGCGTGTCGCCCCTCAATTAAATTTTTTTCAATACTTCTATAGTGGATTTTTCATCGCTTGACATTAGACGAATTTTAGCTTTGGTTTCATTCAGATCGGTGGACTGCTAGTGGCTGAAAATGCAAAATCACGCCCTGACGTGCCTTTCTTTGAGGGGTGGTTTCCTCCCATTAAACCCGTTTGTTTGCCAATAAGAAGAAATACGTGTCTAATAGAACTCAATGCTTTATCACATATATGCGTTTCAATAATGTCTAAGGTGGATGCGCATGTCATGTTCCTTGTAAGAGGAAAATACACACAAAGCGAAAAATAATAAAACCCTACACTGAGAGAAAAGTCCATGGTATTTACAATAAACGGCCATGGTAAAAAAGTGGATAGTAGAATTCGTTACGGTTTACTGACACAGCAATATGGTTAACACGACTATAAGCGGAATGTATACCTAACATGCGATTTGGATGGCGTGTTTGACTATCTATTATCCCCGAAATGATTATTCACTATTGTTAAAGGCTTGACAATATAGATCTGGATAATTCAGTGCTATAACAAAATCGACGTACAAATACTAATGTTGTATACTGTACGTTAGGTTTTGTTCCGTCGAACTTCTAGTATTCTTTTCACGTTTGTACAATTCATATGGTTAACATTAACGTTTTTATAGAATAATTTGTTAGAAGACCTTATGAAAAGTGACTATTCGAAAGAAATTATAGTAAAGTTTACTCATAGCGAAGACGTAAATCATTTGCAGTTCGAGCAACCGCAGCCTTAGGCCACAGTAATGGGTATAAAATGGTGTGCGAATTTAAGAATTTTTATTTCGTATGAAAAAGTGATTCACCCATAAAATTAATTACACATCTATTTAGTATGAATATCAAGCTGTTAGAAAAAAAATATATTTTTTTGCGATGTACAAAATGGCCGACTACTCGAAACTTCTCGAAACAGTTTTTTCCAACTGGCGTGACAAATAACTGCAACAATTTTCACTCGGTTTACTTAAAATTTGAAAGTTATGTTCTTAATTACATTTCGTAGAGAAGTGCGTACGGAATCTCTAATTAATCGAAAACTTTTCATTTCATGAGCAGTTTATGAGCAGATCCAACGAAATTTTTGACTGAAAATTCATTTCTTAAATTCAAATACCTATAACTTTTGAATAAAACAATATTTTACAAATTCCGTACGTGCTTCTCTAGGTATTCTAATGTAGATTGGCGAGATTTTTTTTTGTTCTAGGTCAAAAATTGTGGATGCTAAATGTCACGCCGTGGAGCGCCTAAAAAAAGATAACAAAAGAAAATTTTAGTAGTCGGCCATTTTGTACATCGAAAAAAAAAATATATTTTCTAACAGCTTGATATTCATACTAAACAGATGTGTAATTAATTTTATGAGTGAATCACTTTTTCATACGAAAAAAATTGTTAAATTGACACATGATTTTATACCCGTTACTGTGACTTAAGGCCTTGATAGTTCTAAGAACTATGCATGTCTCGCAAACTATTATAAAGTATGTTTGTTGCATTGTAAAAATAGGATATCAGTTCAGCATTTCTTCTTGTAGTTCACCTTCTGTTTTTGTAGGACACACATCCAGGTAGGACCTGCATTCAGCAGGTCGTATCATATAATATGGTATAAATCACTATTTTATGCTACAAAAACATTACGAAGCGCCAAAAATCCATTTAAGGATGTTAAGTCTTTGGTATGTTTTAAGTTAATTTGGTATGTTTTTGTATGAAGTATTTCAGAGGTCGTGTAAAAATTTCACGACAATTAGGAAGCTCGTTATTGAACAATTAACATTCACAAATTAAATGCTGTGTTATGGAAACTGATGTAACTTTGCAATAAGTTTTTTTTTGACCTCTCAATTTTGTAATATCTACAATATACTGAAAGCAACGGAAACAAAACGAAGTTTATTGATAAATTTTTGTTAAATTTATTTAAAAAATTGTTCTTAACAAAATGTTATTTTTTTAATAACGAGCTTCCTAATCGTCGTGAAATTTTAACACGACCTCTTAAATACTTCATACAAAAACATACCAAATTTTCCGAATTTTCTTATCATTTTTTATTTCAACCCTTAAAGAGGTTGAAGCAATGATGATAGAATTCTGAAAATTTTGTATATTTTTACATGAAGTATTCAGGAGGTTGTGTAAAAATGTCATGACGATTAAGAAGCTATTTATTGAACAATTAACATTAATATGTTTCATAGGGACTCAACATCCTTAAACAGTGACTCATATTATAAAAAATTTGTAAAATTATTCATTTTATAAAATTATTCATATTATATTTGTAAAATTACTCATATTATAAAAAATTTGTGCAAAATTTCACCTAAATCGCAGGTAACAGCTGTGCGGAAGTACAGCCTGAATTACTTTTGTCTCTTATGCCATATCTGTGCTCAAGAAGCCAAAAGTACTGGGTAGCGTAGTAGCAGCGTGCGTGGCATAGACAGAAGATAAGCAGTTAGGTTCTAGGTTCGATTCCGATTAGATGAAATATCTACTTCGAAATAAATCATTACAGGAGGTAAGGGAATGGCGAATTATCAAAAAAACCATCGAGGTAGAACTCTCAGTTGCGTATTTTATTGGCTGCGGCTAGTCGTCGGGTTATCGGACGAATAAGCGTATGTTATTCGTGGGCATAGCAGCTCAGTTCACGCGTTTCACGCTGTACGATGCCGCAAACACACAATCCCAAACACACAAACCCGAACAAACACACCGAAACAAATCACCCCGAAAATAAACTCAAAACAACAAACGCAACCAAACCCAAACAACACATACCCAAACAAACGCACGCAAACAAATCAACCCAAAAAACAAACTGAAAATAACAAACGCACCCAAACCCAAACAAACACACCCAAACAAAACCAACCGACCCAAACCAAGCAAACCCAAACATACAAATGCAAACGAACCCAAACAACACAGACCCAAACAAACCAAACGCAAACTTACCTAAGCAAACAAACCCAAACCCAAACAACACCAACCAACCGAAACCAAACAACCCAAACACAACAAACCAACCCAAACCCAAACAACCCACCCAAACCAAACAAACGCAAACAAAATTGTAAAGATTTTATTCGGATGACTATCTGTAAGTTATTCTTCCGGATAGTTTGTTTAATGATTTAACACATTATATCCGGACTATTATACATGTTATTCGTCCGGATACTAGCTTACACGAATCACAATAATATGGACGCCTACTGAACATGCGGCGTGAAGTGAGCTGCTATCCGGACGAATAATATACGCTTATTCGTTCGGTAACCGGACGGGGGACACTCCGTATTTTATTGTGTTTTGAATTTTTTAAATATTCCATGCATTCAGTAGACAGACACTGATGCCTTGTACCATCACTTAAGGTGTTACCCCCACTAGTAGCGCAAAAAAAGGCCTTTTTCATGAATTTTTTTAAAGAAAACTACAAAACTTTTTTAATCGATCAATATACGATCTTAAAGAACACATCTTGAAGAACTTTCAGTAATTGTTTTATTGAAAAATATTACATTGTTTAGTGGCAATTGGCCGTCAATGAAATAATGTTTTTATATACACGGTTTGCGGTGACCAACATTGCGGCGAAGTGGATCATCTGAAAAAAAAATGCGGATGGATTTAGTCAAATATAAGTATAAACTAGTCTTTAATCGAAAGATTTTAAAAAATATTCATTTTTCACAAAATGGCGGACAGTCAAAGTTAATGGTTCGATTTTAACGAAAAAAATCGGACGATTAAAGACTACATTTTTATGTATTAAATAAGCCTGCAAAATTTCAAGAAGATCGGTCCATTAGTGATCGAGTAATCTTGGTCACCGACTTTAGAAGTGCCATTTCGAGAAAAACGCGTTCAAAGTTTCAATTTCAGTTTACACGAACAACGGATTCTTCTCTTTCAACGCTCATATCTCAGTCAATTTTGTTCGGATCGACTTGAAATTTTCAGGACATATTCTCAGATACTTATACTTCAAAAAAATGCAATAAAGAAAAACGATTTTTTTTAAATCGCAAGTGGCGGTAACCCCTTAAATAACACACCAAATGCACATATAGTACGTCGTATCTTATAATATGGTATATATCACAATAAACCTCGTCGCAAATCGCAGGCAACATTTTCAATCAATGTCAGTTTGTTACTGTGTAAGTTCAGAACACTATACATTTCTCTCACTCATTGTAGGCTACAGTAGAATCCGGCAAAAAATTAATAAATCATTTTTTCTCGAAAAGTAATCAAATCGGAGATGGGGTGATTCGGGTGGATATTGATGCGAGAAATCAAGATTTTTCTTTTGGACGTCACGTTTCCGACCTCCCTGTATACGTAAATCCCCTGCCGGTAAGGTTTTTCGATCTCAGGTTCGAGATACAACAAATTGTCGATAAATTCGTTACGGTTCATGCGTCCCGATCACGTATACGCGATATTATAATACGAGACCGGTGTGTGCCCGAAGAGTATAGCGTTCTTGGCCACAAATTGTGTACTCGAGGCTCTCGACGCGACGAGGTGGGCGGCGTGTTCGTCACGCCACTACAAGAGCGGAGCACTCCAATCTCGCGTCGTTTAGTATTACGCGAACTCGCATCTTTCCGAGATGATTGCGATATTAGTCTTTAATATATAATATTCGCGCTTCAGCACTATACGGACGAAAATGCGAAACGGAAGTAAAAAAAACGCCACTTAACAAATTCGCTTTGCACGAGGATACGAAATTGCAAAATAATATGGAGGATGCCTGGATGAGTTGATAGAAAAAAGTTTTGCAATTTATGTTGATGCGGTGCGAGAACGTTGGGGCTGATATTCAGCGTCGATCGAGATTCGAGACAAATGTAGGAAAGTAAGACATAAAATTGTGTTGGTAAAGTAAAATTCCCATGGCTGAGCACCGAGGGAAATCAGTGTTTGAATGGAATAAAATTTTGTTCAGATCTGGACCTACGAGACTTTTTTTATTCACTGATATGATCTACTCAGTTTAATTAGATGAACGTCTTGATTGCAACTGTTTTTAACGGGTCTGCAGAAGCTTTGGGCCTGAAGAACAGGTCGATTTTCAACATTTTTTCTCATGAAAGTATTGGGATTACGAGGCCGGGATTTTACACACAATTAAGACATAGTCGTGACAAGTTTGAATTTTTTTTCATTGAAAAATATTCATAAAAAATACAGTTATTAATATTTGAAGCAGTGCTGCCGTTGCTGCATGGCCTATCGGTGCAGATGTTTCTGGCTAACTAGGGTCTGGCTTACTGAGGTCTGGCTAACTAAGGTCTGGCTAAGTACGGTTTGGATAACTAAGGTCTGGCTAAGTAAGGTTTGGCTAACTAAGATCTGGTTAACTGAGGACTGGCTGACAGGTCTGGCTAACTAAGGGCTGGCTAACTAAGGTCTGGATTACTAAAATCTGGCTAACTGAGGTCTGGCTAACTAAGGTGCAGCTAACTAAGATCTCGCTAATTAAGGTGCAGCTAACTAAGATCTGGCTAACTAAGGTCTGTATAACTAAGGTCTGGCTAACTGAGGTCTGGCTAACTAAGATCTAGCTAAACTCTGGCTAGCTAAGGTCTGGCTAGCTAAGGTGTGACTAGCTAAGGTCTGGCTAGCTAAGGTCTGGCTGGCTAAGGTCTGGCGAGCTAAGGTCTGGCTAGCTAAGGTCTGCCTAGCTAAAGTCTAGCTAGCTAAGGTCTGGCTAGCTGAGGTCTAGCTAGCTAAGGTCTGGCTAACTGAGTCTTGACTAACTGAGGTCTGGCTAACTGAGGCTTGGCTAACTGAGGTCCGGCTAACTAAGGTGTTTTAACATGAAGAAAAAAATGTACTTGCGTTATAATAATAAAACTTTTGTATGCGCGAACACTTTTTAAAAATTTTGGAAATCACCAAAATGCCACGGTGAAGAAAAAGAGTTAAATTTTCGACGGAAAAAACAACTTTCATAATTTATTATTAACGACTGGATAAACATATTAATAAATCGTCATAGCTCGGTCAATTTTTTAATGTTTACGAAAAGTTTATCGCAACTTGAAGTTAAGACCCTAGGCTCTAAGACTATGCAATGAAAAAAACTTATTTTACGACGTTGAATTTTGCATCGTTGGAACACAACGATATTTTTTTCTTCATTCTTCATTCCTTTATTCTCATCATCATCCAAAGCCTTTTTGCCAATTGAGATCGTAACTCTCTAATAAGAATACGTAAAAACGTTTGGGTTATTTTTACAGCCTGAATAGGTAAAATAAAAAGTCTGCTATTGGAAAACATTCACTCTCGTCGCGTTCCAACGATGCAAACTTCAACGTCATCTTATTTTTGATGTTTGAAGTTTATGGAGACCCCGCGAGAAAAACCGTTTATTTGAGTCTTATAATATTTTTATTAAGGTACACAGATTTTTTTGGTTATTGCAATTAAATTGTCAATTTATTTAATGAATCTTTCATTCCTTTTGAGAGAGAGAAAATATATGCTTGACTCTGATAGTATTTCACGCGTATCCAAGTCTGATAAGTTAATTCATCCTGTCAACCGATATTCTTGGTTTCCATCTTTTCACTCGAAACTTCCGATTACGATACTATAAAATGGCGGTCCCGAAAAGACGATTCCAAATTGATATTAGTAAGTGGATTTACAAAAAATGAGGTAGGTCAGGAGAGGAATAATAATTTTCTACGCAATTGACCATCAATGTGAAGTTTACTCGAAATGACAGGTATGCGTCAAGTAGATACAATTCCCCAGTCCCATAAATATTACAATGCAAAAAAAATACCGTTGCGTCCAACAAGATTACGTCAAATGTACCACATTCAGTTGATCTTCAAAAATCATTTCTCCCGGTGTACATAATCTTCTCGCGAATTAAAATGAAACATCCGGTGCGTTATTTTCTCGACGAGCGGCACGGAGTCTCGTGATCTTCGGCGCAAGACGCAAAAAATTACAGGCTCACGTGTTAAATGATTCAAAGGATGTCTGCGTTAAGAAAACGAGCCATTTTTCGACTCGAGATTCACGGTAATCAATTTTTACGAGTACCGAAATATACGCAATTTTTTTCATCCCTTGCAAAGAAGAAAAAAAGAAAGGACAAGGCCCTCTGCAGTTCCGGATTCGAGGCTGGTCCCTTCGTCCGAAAGGCGATCGTAGTAGATTTCGCATTGAACCGGAATACAAGACCTAATTGTCGAGCGTAAGGGAGGAGCAGGGAGGGGTATGAAATAAAGGCAGGGGATGGGAGGTCGAAAGGATTTTCGAAGCATGCGTTGAGATGTGGGACTCGCGAGCGAGCGTCGAGAAAGAGAGAAGCTGTAATCAGGCTGCACGGCTGTAATAACAGGGCTAGAAGATTTGCTGCTCGAAATAAACGATCTGTGCGGTGAATATTGGTCCACGATATTCTGGGCTCTTCCCGAGCAATAATCTCGGTTTGCGTGTGCAGATTCTCGTAGAACGAGTCGGCATTTTTCGCCAGAGGGTTGGATCTCGTACGATTTTTTTTGTTCGTACATCGATCCAAAAAAAAAACATCACGAATTTCGTGTCCATGGAGCAGCATGGGAGTTGGTGTGAATATGGACCGGTAGTTCTGTTTGGGTTTGTTTGCGTTAGTACATCGATGAAAAAAAAAGTCATCGTGATTTTCGTGTCTATGGAGAAATTTGGGAATTGGTGCGAATATGGACCAATATTGTTGTTTGGGTTTTTTTTCGTTTTGTACATCGGAGAAAAACAATCATTGGTACTTTCATGTCGAGAGAGAAGCATAGGGGTTGGTGCGAATATGGACCCCTTTTTCTGTTTGCGTTGGTTCGGGTTCGCACGTCCATGTAAACAATTTCGTGAATTTCGTGTTCGTGGGGAAACATGGAAGTGGGTGCGAATATGGACCGGTATTTCTATTGCGACGTCCTTCTTCTCGACGAAATTACTTGCGAGTGACCTTGCCGGAATGGTCCAAATTCCTCATCGTGTGTGCCTGGAACTTGAATCACTCAATGATTCGAGAAGACAAATTGGAGTGTAAGAATCTAAAAAACGCCGATGCCTTCGATTCTCAGTCGATTGAAAAGACACTAAATTTTGATTCAATCATCAATGAAATAAAGAATCCGTATCGCGCCTTGGGGGGCGTACATAAATCACGTAATGCAATCGGGGGGGGGGGGGGGTCAAGATTTGCGTTACGTCACGATTTTAGAACTGCCAAAAATAGCGAGATTTCTGCATGTTCAAGTTTTTTTTATTCAAAACTCATCAGAATACATGAAGTGCAAGCTCTTATTGTTTTGAGAAATATGATGAAGATGAAAAACCGTCATATCAGCCGCGACTTGATACTTCAATGTAAGTATCAATATTCTAGAAAAAAACATAACTTTACATCAATAAAAAAGGAACGAAAACTTTGATCGCGATTTTCTTGAAACTATTTTTTTCGACCTTGTCTCAGCGAATACTCAAAAACGTATCAACCGATTTTGAATTTTTCAAAAACATTTTTGTAATCGCAGTGACTAGCGTTGTACGTAGCCGATTTTTTAAATGTTCTTCATTACTTTTATTAAAGATTGCTTGAGTAAAAAAAAGGGCCTTGAAGATAGAAAAAATATAACCTTTCATAAAGATATCGATGGGACAATGAAGAGAATTTTTTTTCGTCGCCAAATCAGGGTTAATTTTTTTCTTTTACTTCATAAAAATTCGTATAAAACTAGATGAATATATACTTCATAAAATGAGTATAAACCCGATCCTGTCGTAATTAGTTATTTCTTTGAAAGAAAAACACAATTATTGACGGCAAAGCACCCGTTACGTAACGGAATAGAGGGGGGGGTTCAGGTCAGGCGTTACGGTTCTGTTACGTGGAGGGGGGGGGGGGGGGGTCAAAAATTGGGAAATTTTACATTGCGTAATTTATGTACGCCCCCTTGCTAGGCGGCAAGCTTTCATCACCTCTTTGATAGTGTTTCCTCGCCATTCAATAAAAAGTAGATTTCTCTCCGTGGCAATGAAGCGAGATAGAGGCTAGGAAAAATCTCCAAGACTTCTAGTAGCACGAACCGATAGGGAAGAAGCACCTTATATCGGACAGTTGCTCAATGTCCAGTTTTCCAGTAGCGACGTCTGTTTTTTATTTTATACACTAATAATTAGTCGCCACTGCCAATCTTCTGGTTCGCCTACCAACAAAAATGGCACAGCAGTGAACCGATGTTACTTTTCGACGGCGTGAAAAAATATTGTTTCTGTCAAAAAGTGTTGTTTTTATTGAGGTACCCCCAAATGAGTGGTGTTTTCGGTTTTTTTCATGAACCTGAAATTAAATAGCCTTTATTTTACTTGATAAATGTATAATGTTCGCGAAAGTAGCAAACCTTAATATCGAATACTTACTCGAGCCTAGCATTCGATATCCTTTTGTGCGAAAATGTTCCTAGCTAATCGACGATTAACTCATTACGTCTGAACTCATATTGTTCGATAATAATGACCAAGTTGAAACAATAAACATTTTGTTTTATTTTACATAAAAATAGTCTCCTAGTATCAGATATAACAAAAATAGCGGCAGCCATTTTGAAAATCATAATTTTTATCATTTTTTTTGTGAAACATAGTAAAACTCAAAATATTCAAATGTAATATGAAAAATGATTATTAGCATCTTGTTGCATACGACATGTAGGTTAAAAAAATCGTAAAATTTGGAGCCAGCAATTGGTTACGTTTTCCAATTTGAACTCAATTTTCAATTTGATCAATACGAAACTTTCGTACTAAGATGAAACTTTCGTGATAAGGTGACGGTGCAAACCTTATCCACGATATCTCACTCCTCGACCACTAACACGAACACGACCATCAAGGAGGCGCCCACCCGCACGCAGATCTCTAGACCCTACGTTCTAAGAAGTGCGGGTGGTCCATATTCCCCCGCACATCCATCGAGCGTACGAATGCATCGCCCGCGCTGCTGTCCGCGTGCGCAAATCTTTTCCAGAATACACGGACGGACGAGCTTGCAATGAAAAGATTCTTTATGTCGATTCAAGAGACCATACACAGGATGAAGAAGAAGGCCCATCGAGGTCGTGGAGCAGCCTGGTGCGAAACTATCCTAAGCTCACGTACGCGCCTCTAAGCAGAGCCTCGTAGGACACTCCAGAGAAGTTACAAGAGAGAACGAGAGAAAGAGGCTCGGAGGATAAAAGGGATCCTTGAGACAAATGGGCGAGAGACGGATCTTAGGGAGGGGTATCGAAAAAAATAAAAATAAAAATCATTCTCGGATATTCCTCTAGACGATCTCTGTATACGCATACGTGGACAGCGCATGAACCATAAAAGGCGTATGGCATGCGTGTGCAAGCAAAGTCTCTGGCTCCCCTTTGGCTCATGCTCCGCGCTAACCAAGCGCGGGTTTTATCACTTTTGCCATTTCTTTTTTTTCGTTCCCTGCCATACTGCAACGACGCAAGGATGCATTGCAAGATTTATCAAAGTTTGTTTCCCCAAAGCAAGGGAGAGGGAGAGAGAGAGAGAGAGAGAGAGAGAGAGAGAGAGAGAGAGAGAGCGAGAGAGAGATAGAGATTGTCTCCTATGAAAACTTCGCAGAGCAACGACGATAAATCTTTATTATATTTACTCTGGGGAGAGATGAAGGGTCGTATAAAAGGAACGGCATTGTGATACAGGGCGTGTTTGCATAATAAACTATAAAGACTAGGCGTTATGGTCCAAGCAAGACTCCGAGAGTTTCTCCTATGAATTAAGCGTTGCAATATATATATATACACATAGAAATTGCAATTTTTTCGTGTTTATGCTTATATGCCTTCATTAGCGTCTACAAAAAAGTCCGTTCATGTGAGAGGACAGAACTCATTGGAGCCCTCTTCACACGCGACTGCAGGCACTATTTTATCATCGCGACAGTACACTCAACGAATTTATATATATATGCGGTCGTTGAGCGTTTAAAACTATGTTCACGGCTCCTGAGACCGGAAAAATATGTGTAACTTTAAAAAAAAGTGGTCCAAAATAGAGATTTTTATAATTTATTACGATTATAAAAGGTAAAAAGCGAAATTGGTAATTAGTGAAAGAAATCTATTTTCCATGTCTCACAGTGTATAAATCAACGGGAAATGAAATCCCTAAGAATTATGTTAGCCACTTCAAGGACCCGACAAGTATGTGTAACTAAGAAAAGATTGTGCAAAAAAAACGACTTATATAAATGATCGAAATTGCTTTTAAAAAATTTGAAGCGATATTCATTATTTATTGAAAGAACTCTATTTTCGAGGTTTCAAAGGGTATGAATCGACTAAAAATGAAAAACTTGAAAAGTATACTAACTAGTCCAAAGAGCGTAAAAATATGTGTAGTTTTACAAAAAGGTTATGCATAAAGAAAGATTTTTATAGGTAACGAAAATTTGAAAACAAATTGAAAACGAAATTGATCATTTATTGAAAGATTTTTCGTGTCTCAATGTCTATGAAACAACTGTAAATAAAATTCCGCTAAAATATACTAACTACTCCAAAGACTGGAAAAGTATGTGTAGTTTTAACAAAAGATTGTGCATGAAAGAGAGATTTTTATAATTTATCAAAATTATAAGAATTACAGAGAGTATGAAAGACCTGAAAATCAAATCGAAGTGGCGACACTGGAGCTCTGCGAGCATATTTTTCGCGATTGGTGCTCCGGGGCTTGTGCATAATTGAGTGCCGCCAATATTGACCTGAAACAATGAACCAAAGTTGGAAAAGCGGAGAAACATTTACGTAGGGCATTTTGAAAAATATTATTTTTCACACAAGACCCAAGCACATGCAAGAAAAAATTGTATTTTTGGGCAAAATTATCTCGTGATAAATTATTCATAAGAAGGCAGATTTTTCCAACAAACCTATCGGAGAAAAAATTCCGAAAAAATCCCTTCTTTTGTCAGTTTAAAAATGGAAAGCCTCGTATGCATCTTTGCTCAAAATAGCCTGCGTGTCAGTTGGCAGGTATGTACATACGGGTGTATACAGGTGTGGCTCACGATTCACCTCCTCGTTTTTCCGATGCATCGCTCGGTGTGTGACCGAGAGAGCTGCGCGGACTTATATGGTGGGGTAGGAGAGAACGACCTCGAAAAAGGGGTTGATACAGGTGCGAGCCATTATTCTCGTCTCTCCTTTTATCAGCCATTTTCTAGCCCTCTACATCGAGCTTATGTACTTGCTTCTCTCGCTCTCTCTCTCTCTCTCTCTCTCTCTCTCTCTCTCTCTCTCTCACTCCCTCTCTCTCTCTCTCGATATATATATCTATCCATTATGTAATATCCCCATATCCGTTGCAGATCGACTTCTGTGTCCCTGTACGTTCTTTACCCCTTGCCCCGTTCGCATCGATGGTCGTTGCTCTCGATAAGGACCAGCTCCTCTGCACCGTCACATTTTCCAGCGATTTTCCCAGCGGCTTCAACGAGATCGGGCGGCCTATAAACGAGCGAGGGGCAAAAAAAAGCCACTCAAGATCTCCGTTATTTCCGCATGATGACAACACGTACGTAACACCCTCGTACGCGTGAGAATGTCTCTCACATTTGCGAGGGTGGCATTGTACCCGAACGTCCCTTTCCACGATGTACAAACGCGAACCAGCTTGTAAAAAGAGATTTCATTGGTCTGATCGGGCTGGATTAAACGATGCGGCATTTATGCACGAAGACAATAAATATTATTTGATTAAGGCCTTAGGCCACAGTAACGTGTATAAAATCATGTACGAATTTAACAATTTTTTTTTTTCGTATAAAAACGTGATTCGTTTATAAAATTAATTAGACATCTATTCTGTTTGAATATCAAACTGTTAGAATTTTTTATTTTTCCATGTACAAAGTGGCCGACTACTAATATTTTCTTTTTTATCTTTTTTTAGGCACTCCCCGGCGAGACATTTAGCATCCACAATTTTTTACCTAGAACAAAGAAGAAAAATTCTCGTCAATCTACATTAGAATATCTAGAGAAGCACCTACGGAATATGAAAAATATTGTTTTATTCAAAAGTTATAGGTATTTGAACTTAAGAAATGAATTTTCAGTGAAAAATTTCGTTGGAGCTGCTCATAAACTGCTCATGAAATGAAAAGTTTTCGATTAATTAGAAATTCCGTACGTACTTCTCTGCGAAATGTAATTAGGAACATAACTTTCAAATTTGAAGTAAATCGAGTGAAAATTTTTCAAGTTATTATTTACGTTAATTGGAAAAAAGCTGTTTCGAAAAGTTTCAAGTAGTCGACCATTTTGTACGTCGAAAAAAAAAAATTCTGACAGCTTCATATTCATACTGAATAGACGTGTAATTAATGTTATGAGTGAATGTTTTTTTTATACGTAAAAAAAAATTGTCAAATTCGCACATGATTTTATACCTGTTACTGTGGCCTAAGGCCTTAATGGGAAAACGTGGAACTGACAGCTGTGACAAAAATATGAAAAGTACTGTTATTATTATGTTACTGTGATTAATAAAGAGAAGATATAATTGAAAAAGCAATAATGTAAGAGAGAGAAAGAAAGAGGGAAAAGGGAGGGGAGAGAGAGAGAGAGAGAGAGAGAGAGAGAGAGAGAGAGAGAGAGAGAGAGAGAGTGGGGAAATTGATCAATCGCTCGAACACCCGTGAAATTTCTTTCGAAGCAAAAAATTTCGAGCTAATTCCTTTCTCTCTCGTCTCCTTTCACATATAAGTGTTCTCACCAGGTGGGCTCGTCCGAAAAATAAATGATAAAAAAAAGAAACAAAATAATTGTTCGTCCTGCAGCCTGCATATTTTGCGAGAGCACCATGCGCGTACGTGGACGTGCCGAAGAGACCGCGCGCTGTGCGTAAAATCAAAAATTACTCCCGACTCATTTCTCTCCATCGTACCGAGAAGTATCCCAAATTTTCCAACTTTTACGTTCACTCTGTCTCCGCCTTTTTTACATACCACACACGGCATGTGTGCGTATAAAAAAAGCACGTAACACACGTCTCCCGGATGGGGATGTGCGGTGAAAAAAGTCACGAGGACGAGTTAACGTACTCTAAATATACTTCGTACGTAATAGCGCGAGAGGCAACTATTAAAGACACTTTATGAGTCCCCCTCGTACTCGCAGGACTTTGAGCCCCGAGCGTAAACCTTAAGGTACGTGCGTCGTTGCATATATATATATGTATACAGGGTGACCCAAAAAGTGACTGTAAACAGAAAAATTTTGATCGCTCGTCTCATTATCTCTCCGAACTGACTCTATCTATGTTCTACGATCTTTTTTACTTTTCGAGGAAAAAACTTTTTTTAATTTGTGTTTCCCGAGTTTTTCGTGTAGCATGAGTTTTTATTTTTTTCTCTATCGTGTATGCACTTTGGAGTCGAGAGTCTTGGGAGTTTTTTTTAAAAGCAATTGGGAGTTCTTTAAACTAGTATAAGTATTTTTTTTATGCAACTTTTTCAGTCCCTTTTCTTTTATTACACATAGAAGTCGTCCATATATTACGTCATCGATTTTTTACTGATCCCCCCCTCCCCGCCCCTTGAAATCATCTTATCTGACTATGTTACCTGATCCAACTATCGTTGCCATCATCCAACGACCAGACCCCCCTCCCAAATTTCAAAACGACGTAATTTATGGCCCCACATCGAATCTGTTACTTTCTATGAGTGCTGCTTGCACGCCACATGGTTGGTATTTTTTCAGAAGTTACCATAAAAAATTCTAGAACATTCTAAGCGTTTAAACTTTGAATTCAAAGCGCTCCTACAAAATCTTAATATTTGTGCCTTTTATAAAGGTTGTGTTATTTTGTTGCTTTTGTTTAGTGCAAGTCAATAATAATATATTGAAGAATTAAAGAACAAGTATTCGTTTTACATTAAGAGAAATATGTATCTATATATCTATAAATGTAATCTGTATCTAAAACGTATATCTATAAATCTATAAGTAAAATAAAATGGAATTATAGTATAGTGTAGTATAAAGACAATTATTTAAATTTTTGAATCCTGTTTGTTGGTAGAACGCTGGTTATTTAATTCACTGCAGTTATAATAAATAACACATTTGCAAAATCAACTACAAATACTAATTACTTCTAGTGATTGCATTTTCGTCGGTATAAACACAATTATTTCAATTCTCGATTCTTGGCCCGCTAAAATTTCAAATGATTTACATTTTAGTGAGTTTTACCGTTAAGAAGATTTCGTTGAACTAATTCATTTCGTGAATGAAGTATTTGTCTTGCGACGGCGAGCGATGAAACTATAGCGACCACAAGATACGGCACAACAATTGATGCGATTTTTACACGATATATTGAAAAAAGAAATAGAATTCAAAACCTTATTTACTGAATTCAGCTATCGTAAATAAATTATTTCATTTATAGACTGCACAACTCAAAGTGAATATGAAATTAGTCATTAAATTGAACGTTTTAATTACCCTACATTATAAAAAATAATATCTCATGTATTTTAGCTAACGTATTTTTGTATTGCCATGATGATTATTAAAATTGAGAAAATTGATAAATTGAAAAAATTTCAACACATTTGTACCTGCATTTTCCACCGAAACGACTAAAACAAATTTATATACTTTCCGCGATTTCGGGATAAAATCGTTTAGAGTTATGGCAAAAAAGTTTCACTTGCACCGTGGTTTCGTAAAACCCAAGTATTTTTCCCTATCTGAACTTTGGTGACTGATTCTCTCGAACCTATTTTTTTACCTTTTGAACAAAATGCTATGATAATAATATGATAAAAATTATGATAAGGCATTTACGTTAGTGTCCAATTGGTCATTTATTTATTGCTCAACAGTGCACTTCGTAACAATAATACATGGTGAAAAAGTCCAGAGAAAAGTACATGAACAAAAGAGAAAAATTAAAAAATGCTTATTTCTCGAAAAGTAAAAAAAGATCGTAGAACACATATGGGGGTGATTCTGATAGATATCGATACGAGGCAAGTAGATATTCCTCTTGGACGTCACTTTCCAGGCTGCCCTGTACATCATATGCTAGGAAGGACTCATCTTGCAGAGGAATAAAATTCAACCTGTTTATATATTTCCGTGGGCGGCTTTACGCCCAGCGATACGTCTGGCAACTTCCCGCGGTCCATACATACATCCCATACACACAATTGATCATGCACATTCTTCTCGAACTCAACTGTTACAATTTCCTGCCTAATTCTCTTGCCCAGCCATAGATTCAAAAAATTCGGACCAAGTGACGCAAAGAAGCTTTTCGGCCTTCGCAAATTAACACGGGGCAATATGAACCAACCACATGTGCTTTCGATCCTCCTGTGACAGTTTCCATGTGCTACAATCGCGGGTACTCATTTTTATACAAAAGCGTGGAAAATTCGTGCGAAATGTGGATGGGGACTGTTTTTCTCCATCAACGATTGAAACGATGATGATTTCATCACGAATATCCTATTATGATAATTATGGTATTGGAACCAGAAATGCAGGGCATTCAGTTCGAGTTAATAACCATGTTTGAGGACTCAATTGACGTTGTCGTGAGCACTGAAGTACAAGAGCATACGACTTGATGGGCGTCTCTAAGATCGTTAAAGTAATCGTCATTACATCCAGCACCAGGTGCATATCAGGATTTATATTCATCCCATAAATTCATCATATACGTGCGCGCGCGTGTGTGGTGTGTGTGTGTGTGTGTGTGTGTGTGTGTGTGTGTGTGTGTGTGTGTGTGTGTGTGTGTGTGTGTGTGTGTGTGTGTGTGTGTGTGTGTGTGTGTGTGTGTGTGTGTGTGTGTGTGTGTGCACGCGCGCGCGCGCGTGTGTGTGTGTGTGTATTGCTGCTGTGTATAGTTATGCATAAAGGGGAAAGTATACACGACTCTGATGTTGGTCATCCTATTGAGCCACATCATTTTGCAACCCCTCGTTCATAAAAACATGCCGCGCTCTCGTAATGTCTTAGTACGAAAAATGTCTCTCTCTCTCTCTCTCTCTCTCTACTTGCGTATGTCTACCTACCGCTCTCCTTCTCTATTACTTTTCTCTCGTTTTCTCTCATTTCTTTCCTTTAGGATAAATCCTGAAACGAGCCGGAGATCATAGAGACGAACTGACTGAAGTTTCTTCTATCCGTTCTCTTTCTATATATATATATATATATTTCAAGCAACCGTGGGCAACAATAATAACTATATTAATTCGATATGTATTCATTTATTAGCCATGGTGAGCCGTAACGTGGGAACATCTTTCCGAAAACGCGACAAAATATGAAATAAGCGGAGAAATAAGTAATTTATAAATGCATAGTCGTTATTTATAGAAAGTGTAGCGCGTTTTGAGTTTTAAATATTGAATTTTGTAGACGAGTTGAATTTTTTTCCAACCAACATTGAGACTTATTGACGCTATTAAGAGAATAATATACAATCATTTAATTTCAATTTGATCAATGTAATGTATGACAATAATGTACGAGAGAAATAATATATAATGAATAAGGGAAATAATATACAATAAATACTATTGAGAGAATAAAACATGAGATTGACAATATTTTGCAGATTACAGAGCTTATAGCTTGCAGATTACAGATTATCGGGAGATTTCATTTACAGATGAAATTACACCATATCACATTACGATTTTAAGAAGTTTATTGTCATTATCATACATTTGATGCTTTTAATGGTGAAAGTCTCTTTGAACTCCCCACTATGCACACGCACTTTGTTAAGGGGCGGTTTTCTTTGCGCGAAGATACAAACACTTGCTTCATTGCGTGGTCGTAAGTTCTGAAAAAGGCAGATATTTATTGCCAGTGTAGGAGGGAGAAAAATAGGGTTGCAATATTCCTTCGGGCTCCGGAAGCCCTAACGGGCTATCAACGACGTTTTTCTTCGTCTCTCGCTTCCGATTGCACCCTCCGAGGGAAGCCCAGGGTCTCAAAGCTTCGCCAAAATGCTCGCGACGTTGGAAATTCGCTCTTACTCTACACCCCCGCCCCCTCCCCCCGCGTCCACACACACCCTATTGTTATTATACATAGAGAAACCTGGCTTCGTCCAGACCCCCCATGGAAAATCGATCGTTATTTGTGCGCCGACGAACTCGTTGTGTATAAAGCGCGAGAAGGAGGAGAACGATGGGTACTGCGGATTTGTTCTCCCTCGTTCGAGCGCTTTCATAGCACATAAACGATTCCGATCACAAGTACATTAGAAATAAAATACGAAAATATTTCCTCCATAGGTTGTAATATTGAGGGGTCTTCACACTTTAGACGCTAAAAAAGGCTATTTACATGAATTTTTTTGATATGCCATACATATTGATTTTTTTGATACCATAGATATTGATATAAAAGTTGTTACACTTAATAAATGCACGTTCGAAATTTTTTTTTTTAAATTATTCATTAAGTCACTATTTATAGTCGGAAATGGTAGTTAAAAAAATGTCCTAAATAAATTGTAGATCTGCGCTGTTGATGAAATCTCGGAGATGGATCATCCGAAACAAAAAAATCAAACGGTTTTAGATTCAGTATGTTTATGGCTATAGCGCATATCATACGATTTTTTATGTATGCAAAAATAATAAAATGGCGGACATTTTTCGAAAAAAAACGTGTTTTTTTCACCATTTTTGGCAAAAAAAATATTAAATATAAAATTTTTTTAAATCGTTGATACGCGCTAGAGGTATAGTTGTAAAGAATATGTGGTTGAAATTTCATAAGGATCGGTTCAGTAGTTTCGAAGATTTTATCAACAAGCCGTCGAAAAACGATGTTTCGAGAAAAACGCGTTTAAAATTTGTTTGAGTTACACAAATACTTTGAATTTTTTTAAAATGTATCTTGAAAGTGTATTTATTAAGTGTAACAACTTTTATATTAATATCTACAATATAAACCTATCACAAAAATTCACGAAGATTGCCTTTTTAGCGTCTGAAGTGAGAAGACCCCTTAATTGTCATTCCTATCGAATTTTGGCTCGGAAAAAATTGATTATGAATTTACGATGACGGAGGGTTGACGAATTCACGATAAAGGAGGATTTGTGAATGAGGAGGTCGATCTTTAAGATTTCTTTATGATGAGAATATTGGGATGACGACGTCGGGATTTTTCACACAATTAATACATAGTCTTTCTAAGTTTGGGTTTTTTTAAATTGAAAAATATCAATATATAATGAAGTTATTATTATTTAAACAAAACGGCGCCGTTGCTGCGTGGCCTATCGGTGTAGGTGGCTCTGGTGACTAGAGTGACCTGAAATGAAAAATGAAAAATGTAGTTTTAGTATAATAATGGAGCTATCGTACGACCAGATACATTTTCCGAAATTTTGAAAATTACAAAAATAACGAGCTGTAAAAAAACGTTCGATTTTACACCAAACAAAACAACTCTCATACTTTATTATTAATAAATTGATAAAACTATCAAAAAATCATCCGGTCACACGATAGAGTATGATGTAATCTATGCTTTGGTCGAATTTGAAGTGACTTGGATACATACATTTTGAAATAACTTCATACCCAGGCATTAACGGAGTTATACATTTTCTAAAACATTCGCATGACAGGATTTTGATGAAGATGATTTTTAGTGGTAATTGACATTGTTTCTCAAACTCCAGTGTCATCCGGATTGTCCACAGGGGCGGATTTACCGATAGGCCGAGTAGGCCCGGGCCTAGGGCGGCAAAATTTAGGGGGCGGCAAAACTTGGGATTTTTTTTTTAGTAATCGCGCCTTTCGCCTCTCGCTCCTTCGCGTAGGCGATATTCAGTAAAAATTATACTAAAACAAGCGGCCCTGATGAGTAGGTACACAATCACAAAAAAGAAAAATTATTTGCGCTCGAAAATGAACGAGGACAGGTTGAATGCTCTGGCTATCCTCTGCATCGAATCACAGCTGCTACGGTCTTTGGATTGTGATGATTTGATAAAAAAATTCGCTGCTCAGAAAGCCAGACAAAAGACAATTTGTAAATAACGATTCATTGTATAGTATCTGCGAAATACTGATTGATATAATTTTATCATTTACTGACTCGTTGTTTTTTATGTTAATTTTATTCCTATACTTCATTGAGTTTTTCGTGCTCTACAGCGAGTAGGGGGCGGCAATGTTTCATATGCCTAGGGCGACCAACGGATCAAATCCGCCCCTTATTGTCCAAAAATAAAAAAATGTCCTCGTCAACGCTCAGTCATGAAAGTATATTTATTTTAAAAATCTTGGTTTATCGCCGACGATTATTTGAAACTTATAAAAGAATGTACAACAAGAATTTGATACCCAAGCAATGTTGGAAATATTTTTTTTATGGTTGAAAAATTCCCTTTAGCCGACATCAAAAAATAATCTCGATTTCTGCTGAAAACTACGTTAAAAAAAACTCTGTCGTGAAAATTTGCCGAAAAATAAAAAATGGCGTTAATGACGAGGTGCATCGTTGTGACGTCTGAATAAAAAGGAGCAGCTTAGCGCTCTCTCGGGGCGATTTTTTCAACGATAATGATTTTGTTTAGTTTTCACAATATACTTGTTATACGCCGGTTAAAAATGTAATATGTGTGGAAATTTGAAGGAGTAAGATGAGGTTAGGACTACAGTCAGCTGTTGCCTCGCTGTCACGTCTTTTTATCGTAGCAAGTGGTAATAAATCTAATAACGGAAGTCCAAATTAAACTTGATATTGCATAAAAATTAGGTCAATAAGCGTACTTTTTCTGAGAGCATTGAATTACTTTAAGAATTAAGTATGTAAATCTGATTATTTTAAAGAATCTGACGGATTCTCATTATTATATACACTTTTGTAGCGATCGGAAATTGGGTTTTTGCGTGTCGTCTCAGAATTCCTTCACAAAAATATGCAGTTTTAATTTTTTTTGTCTATAATTAGGTCGATAACTAACCCTGCATTTTTACAGAGATGATCATTAATATATTTAGTGAAACTCAAAAAAAAAATGATAATCCTATGGACTGAAGCCTGGCGATAGAATGACTCAATAAAAAAATGACTCAGTAAAAACTCAATTTTCGACAGTAAAAAAGGACAATCATAATTAACGCAAGGAAAATCCCGTAAGTATTTCTCTTCGGAATGTTATATTAAAGATGTGCTTAAAATGTGGAGTGAAAAGAATAAAAGTTGTTAGGGTAATGGTGCGTGACGTTTTTCAAAATTGTGTTCCGCGAAATAAAATCGACGTCTTGCACACGCGTTGCCAGCCACTGCCACCGCAGACCCACATGGGCCTGTCGATCTTTGTTTTACAGGTACCAAACTTCCCCCCCCCCTTATTCTAGATGGTTTAAAGCATCTCTTAAGGCCTTGGAGCCACTGGAGGATTTTCCAAAAATCGATTTTTTTTGTTAAAAAGGGACCTTAGTACCTATAAAATTATATTCCAAAAGATTATGGGTGTGATGAATCTCTAAGTACTCGATTTTCGAATTAATGTGCAGGCATCGCAGGTTAAAGGTATTGGAACATTATTCATGTTGTGACCTTCTACTAACTTTTAACGCGTTTATCTCAAAACAACATTTTTCAAGTAGGCCGTACTCATAACTCCAACAAATCAATTCACTTGAAATTTTAACTGTATATTAAGAATAACGATTTCTAAGGCACTACATAGGATTTTCTTATTATATTGCATAGTTCCTTTTCCACAAACAACTTTCTGACGATTTTCTCATGGCATTTCATACTTTTTGTTTTAGAAATGTGCCATTTTGACAAAAAACATTATATCAAAAAAATCCTATGTACTTTTATAGCGATTCTTATGAATATATCATCGAAAAATCTTTAGTGTCTCGTCATAACTCAAAAATTAAAGGAGCTGTTGGTCCAGCCGTTGTGCATCCAGAAATAAAGGCGTCATCGGGAAAAATGCTGCACAGTCACCATTTTGACATGTATCGCTGTGAAAAAATTATTTGGATAGTCAATAACGTGTATAATCAAATTCCTATTTCGTAATTTCGATTTATTTTATGGTTTCGCTGAAAAAAACCACAAAATACGCCCTTTTTGGCTTCTAAAGTGGACTAGAGCCTTAAGCCAATAAAAAAATCGGTGTTTCGAAAATTCTACAGTTATCCCTTAAGTTTACTGCAAAACCGCAAATTGATGGAATTTTTCGTTTTTCATCAAACGGTACCAAAAAAATGAATATTTCGGGGCCGTCACAGTCACCCCGTTCCTCAACAACTTTACAACTGTAACTCCCGACTTTTTCCACAAAGTCTTCCCACCGAGTGGCCTTCCATTTGGATGTATTGCCCTATTGTATTGCACATTCCCTACCAAAAGTGAGTTTCGGTGAGAATTTCGAGTACTTTGAAAAACATTAAAATCTGAGAAAAATCAACCGTATTGAAGATGCCAAGAACATAGACTTTAAATAATAAGAATTATAAATAACTTGCTTAAACAAAAATTTGTTCAGAAAATCGCCGGTACACTCGAGTTTTTTTTACATTAAATGAATTATGATATTTTTCTGAATATACATGATTTTTTAAAGAATCTTTGCTCCATTTCGAAAATCCTGTTTTTGGAATTTTTCAGAGGCTGTACCTATGACACTGTTCGTTCAATACCCCGGACACTTCTTGGATCTAATATGGAACATTGCTCCGAAAACATATTGAAAATTTATAACACTTCTGCCATTCATTAAAGTTAAAAAATGAAACTTCAAATAGAAAGGAAATTGTAAAAAAATCGTACCTATTCGGAAAAATCTACGAATTCGTTTTTCGATATAAAAAAAGCAGTTCACGAGACATTCGTTGGACAATTTTTTTTGTTTCAACAATTTACTTATAACTTTTTTGCATCATTATTACCGGAAATTAATGTTCTTAGCATCTGCAATGTGGTTGATTTGAATAAAAAATTTAATGTCATCGCAAAGTACTCAAAATTCTCGCTGAAACTCACTTTTCGTAGGAAATTTACGGGCCCTTATCCTCAACGCGCCTCGATAACTCGCTCCCCAGGGACCTCTTTGGACGCGTTTGTCTATTCTGACAGTCGCCAGTATCGTGCCCAGTGTCGCGAGCAAAATATGACAACGTCTGTATACCGAGGACATCGCACGGTCACCAGCAGATGACGCGTTATTTTTGCCACGTGGAAATTCTTTGAATTCGACACAGACGACTTTTCCTGTTTAGTTGCCTCCAGGGGGTTGGGCTCCGACATCACGATCTTTGACGGACTATATGAGGCAACTCGCTCGACCTCGCGCGGTGCTCCATCAAAGCCCGTGTAAAGTTCACGGATGCACGGTTCGTAACATTCGATGCCTTATAGGAAGACGTCGCAAACGGTCGGTGAACTTTTGACATACTTCGCGAAGAACTAGCCGATGTCTCGCCAGCGGATTCAACCAGTACACCATGTGTCCCGTATTCCATACGTATCCGGACTTGTCTATCGTTGCATTGACGTTCGTCTGAAGTCTGATGACCGGCAACGTCGGAGTTTCTATTTCCTCTTCGCGATGAAAGAAATGGAGGATTAAAAAAGAACAGGGCGGGCACATTTGACACGTGCACATTTTCTGCTGCATACTCGAATGGTTTAGGAACATTGTTCACGGATCGAACATAACGTAGAATTAATCTTAATGTGTATTGCGCATTTATTCGCCCTCGTTGGAGCGATTTCATAGCATCTAAACCATTTGGATCGAAAGATAATTAGGAATTGAATATGAAAATATTTTCTTCAATGGTTGTCACAATAATTGCCATTATCGCATTTTGACTTGGAAAAAATGGATCACGGATCATACGATAGAAAAGATTTTTATATCTCGTGCCTCATTGACAAAATGTCCCAATTCTTCTCCATTGTCCAATATGTTGGAGGCTCTCCAAATGTCTTTCGGATCGCAACGAAGTGAAACACCACAAGAAGTAAAACACCATAAGAATTACAACACCATAAGAATTAAAACACCATAATAAATAAAACACTATAAGAATTAAAGCACTATATGAACGAAAACACTATAAGAATTAAGGCACTATAAGAACTAAAACACCATAAGAACTAAAGCACCATAAGAACTAAAACACCGTAAGAAACTAAAACACCATAATAACTAACACACCATAAAAACTAAAACACCATAAGAAACTAAATACCATCATAAGAACTAAAACACCATAAGGAACTAAAACACCATAAAAACTAACACATCATAAGAACTAAAACACCATAGGGACTAGAACACCATAAGACGTAAAGCATCATAAGAATTAAAACACCATAGAAACTAAAGCACCATAAAAACTAAAACGCCATAAGAACTAAAACCCCATAAGAAAGGCGTTAGTGGAGAACGAGTGAGAAGGATCTCGAAACCTCGGTACCCGTCTAGCCTTAATAATGAGAAAAACTCTCCGGCTGTCTTTCTCTTTCCCTATCGGATTACCGTCCACCTACTGCAAGCCATTTCTCCCTGGATTATGCATCCGCGCGTAAATCTCAAATCGTTTGCACGAACTGCCGATCTTTGGGCTCCCGGTACTTGTTCATAGCCGCGGGCTCGGCGCGGGAGTCATCATCCGAGCGTACATTCGCGTAGTGTTGGTTCGTCCTGTGTGTGGACACAAGAGTCACAAAAGTCGTTCCAACTACGAGTAAGACGACGCGGTGTGAGGCACGTAATGTTCGGCGAGAAACGTATATATGAGAGAAAGAAAGAGGAAGGGAGGGAAGCCAAGGTGAACAAACTCCCTGGTCACAGGTATACAACATTGCCGATGCACCCAAGCCCTACAGTGTATGCACCTTGGTATTCCCTGCGTATGTGTGCACCTTCACGTATACATATGTGCATAACGATGCAACCCGGTAAAACGACAAGAGAATCCCTGGAATCGTTTACACATACTCGTGAATAGAATTCGGGGAAACCAGTCTGTCGTGTACAATTTTGTTGAGGTTTCTCAGGATGCTGTTCACCGTCCGAGCCTGCGATGTCATTCAGATGCATCATTAGGAATATCTTAGTCATGTCCTCTGAGGAGCAAACATCTTTCCTGCATCCTTATTTTACGTAGGTAGTATTTTCTATGGTCTCACGTGTTAATGACAATATGGAAGACTGCCCGGCGGAAATGGAAAGAAACTGGACCCTTCCGGTTTGATACCAACGGACTTTATTCTTCCCGGCTACTTTTTGTCCATAGATTCTCCGGGTGTTGTTTTTCCTATGGTGTAACGTGTTGATGACTCTCTTATGGACTCTTCCGGTTTGATACCAACGGACTTCATTTCTCGGCTTCCTTTTGCTATATACTCTCTGTGGGTTTCCTTTCTATGATGTCACGTGTTAATGATAGTTTGGAAGACTGCCCAGTGGAAATGGAAAGAAGCTCGACGTTATTCCGAACTCTTCTGGTTTGATACCAACGGACTTCAGTTTTCTCGGCTCCTTTTTGCCATAGACTCTCTGTGGGTTTGCTTCCTGCGTCACGTGTTAATGATGGTTTGGAAGACTGCCCAGCGGAAATGGAAAGAAGCTTGAGCTCGACTCGATTCTAGACTCTGCCAGGTTGATACTAGGGGAATAGGGTCTTCCAAAGCCTTTGGGAAAGATTCATGTTTGCATGGCAATGCGGCATTGTAGGAAGTATGGGGTCAATGGATTTGGTCGAAATCGGGAAAGTGTTCCGGATTTGAGGGGAATTTTGGAAATATGGTTTTTGGTGCCGTATGGTCCACGATGTTTGTGTGGCAATAAAGTAACGTGGATGGGGTTTTAAGATTGAATTTTGGAACAGTTGGTGGATGGACATACATGTATGGATATCATTTTATGAGATAGTCTATGGAATTATGAGGAATAATTCTATGAGACAATTTATGGGATTTTATCATATTATTCTATGGAATAATTCTGTGGAATAATTCAATGGAATAGTTCTATGAAATAATTCGATGGGAAATTCAATTTACAAAAATATGTTTTTCATGCCTTAACTATCTCAAGAGTCAAGATAACAAAATACAGTTTCCTACAGGAATAGTAGAGGGTAGAATCATGCAAGAAATATCTATCCAGCGAAAAAAATGTTTTCTTCTAAACGAAAATTAGAAACTTGGCTTGAATCAAGGCTTCCCCTACAAGGCAGCCAATTTTTAAAACTCCAGTTTTCCACGGAAGCTTTTCGAGCAAAATAAAATTATGCGGAAGCAGCTTGCAGATTTCTAATTTCGTCTCTCCCGAGGCTTACCGTAATAAAAGTTCCGCTTGTCTTCCCTTGCAGGTTGGGGGTGCTGGCGATGCTGTTGGCAGTGGTGTCCGCGATGACAGCTGAAAAATCGGAGCCCGCGAGATTCGAGACGGTGCAGAACAGCAACGCGGCGATACTTCAACGTCTCGGTCTGGTGCCGGTACAAATACCAGACGGGCATCACAAGAAGAGGCTTTCGGGGCCCGAACCGTCGGACGCAATGGACATTCCGTTGGGATCTCAGACCCGCATCCATCAGCCTTACAGCAGACGTCACGGTCATCGTGACAGTCACGTTTACGTCGTGAAGCTGCCACCGAGTCAGCCATATTACACTTTAACGAAACCCCACAAGGCTGGCCAGCCGCCCCAAAAGGACAACGACGGCAAGTCTTCCGGAAGTTCAAGTCCTCAAGTGGGCTTCCAGAGTAATGGCAAACCCGGCAAGATCTACCACTGGAACTTGCCCCTGGTGAAGAAGATCAGCGAGAAAAAGAAGTTCCTCGCCCAATCGAAGATGGACCAACTGAAGAAGCGTCTCCAGGAGAGGAACGACGAGCGCCTGGCAGATCCGAAGACCCTCAACGAGCAAACAACCGACAGAGCCAACGCGGCGCAATTGCTCGCCGCTCCGAAGAAACCTGCCATGTTGAAGGACTCGTTGAAAAATTCTTCCAGCCCGCACCAATCGAACACCAAACGTTATCATCACCTGCCATCGGTCAATTCTCTCCATCTGGACGACAAGCTCGTCAAGCACACGCGCAACAACGACAAACGGCTCGACTATCCAAGAATCCCTGAGCCAGTACGAGCTTCCGGAAGACCCGAGGAAACGGCGAAGAAAGGGTCGAGAGACGAGGACCCCGAGAAGCCAAGCAAGAACAACAAGAAGTCTTACAGACTGGAGGACTCGAATCTCTACAGGCTCGGGTCTCGGAACGATAACGAACGGCACAAGAACGAACGTCTACCTTTCTGGTCTCTCTCTAACGAACTTCATGCCTCGGGTAACGCAAGAAACTCGCTCAGACCGAAGAAGCACCGGAAAAAGGCAGCGATGTCTTACTACGCACCTATCAACGCGAGAACCGGCAAAATCGACCCTACCTCAGCAACCAACATACAAAACAACTTCCCCGGCAATGGTAAACCGAAAGCGTTCTACGTGATGGAGAAGAGCCGTCAGCCGATCTACTATCATCCACTTTTGCCCTAATTCAAAGCGTTTTCACGAGGGTACGTTGGGTGTGGATGAGCAGGCACGAAGATAAGAGCCAAGGAAAAATCATCGTCGTTTCCAGCTCTTCCAGCCGGGAAAACCCTGTCAAAAAAAAACTATCCTCTCCTCCTCCTCCACGCGCATATCGGTTCTTTTTTTTCCATTCCTTAATCAATGCCGACTGAGAGAGAAAAAGACTATAGCTTCTTGTCCTCGCGTCGTTGTAATCCATTGTCGGGAAATACTGTCCGTTGGCAATTGCGGTTGGAAAATTAGTCTTAAGATCAATCGCGCATCACGCTCAAAGCTCTTTAATCGTACGTAGATTTGTAAGTGACACTGCTCGTTCGTGGTGCATTCTTGAAATATATTTTTTTAATTTTATTGAGGTCTCGTTGCGCAGCACAAACCGAGGTCGATCACAACACTGTCTTTGATGACCTCTGGGGCATCAAACCAGGGTCCGCTACTGACCTTGGACCAGAGTGTAATCTGGCCTTGTAGATGGCAGTAGGTCCGTAGATATTCCGTTGATACAGAAAGGCACTCCTAAGCATGCGGTAATTGACCACTGGATTCTTCTTTCACAACATTCGACAGCTGCTACGCAATCTCTGCATTTGCTGCAGAAAGTTTTTGGGTCTTGTTAAAAGTGCTGTAACTTTCGAACAAACGATTTTTCACGTCGTGCTGATGTCCTTCGTGTTCATTAGAGTCTGGCGTTTCAATTTCACGACAAATGAAGCTAAAAATACGCATTTCTTTGGACGGTGCGAACGAAAGAAAGTCGTCTCTTTGAGTGACGGTCCAGGCAGCCGCAAAATAGCCGTGACAACCCAGGCTTGAGAGGAGCGCCCCTTTGGGCTACTATTTATTCGCAACTAAGATGTTCATAGCCCGCAACGTACCTCGATCTTTTCTTGCCGATATTTCAATCACTGACCGTTCTCCGCAGATTTTTATGCAATAACAAATATTGGCCGAGGCGAGTCGTCGAATGAACGAGAATCGTTCGTACATTGCACAATGGAGCTTTAACCTTCGGAATCATCGCTCGACGTGATCCGCGAGGTTTTTATTCGCTCGCCGGTTTCGTACTAATGACACCTGACAACCTATAAACTCGCACAGTACGAATGGACTCTGATAACTCTAGTACAGAAACACGATAAATAAAAATAAACTCCAATCGAATAGTAGGCTTTCCTCGGGCATTTTGCAAAACGAAGCATCAGTTTTTCGTAATTAGAAACATTTGAAAAACGCTTGTAGCTAGTGTTGCGTTCGGCCCCGTTCGTCCCCTCTGTGCCTGATGACCGACCGAGCGGAATCGACGACTGAAAAGACCAATGAAAACCACGCGAAGGTAACTTTCCACCAAGACATAAGAAATAATACAGAAAAATGTCGGTCTCAATTCACAAACAACTTCGAATCCAATTCGTCCACTCATTCGAATGCCTGTCGTCAAGCACACGACCGTCAAGAATTTATCCACCGCGCATAGAAGAACGCGGAATGTCGGACGATTTGTACACTTTTTGTATTCTTGTACACGCGCCACGTTAGCTCTTAAGAGGCGAAATAAACTATGATATAATGCGGATTTGTACTCAATAAAGCATCGACAATTATTTGTACAATCGTACGAGACTAAGGGAAACGAAAGAAAAAAAAATATTCCTCTTAAAACTGAGAACCGCTGATGGCGTGTTGGTGGACGATCCTCTGCGAAAATCCTGAAGGGTCTTTAGTTTTTTTTTTCGTAGAAACAGCTCCTTTTGGTTTTTTTTCGCCACTCCTCTTCGAAAACCCTTAATGATTTTTCGTTTTTTTTCTGGCTTTACTTCGGTAACCTCTTTTTTCGTTTTTTTTTCTCGTAACAACGGCTACTTACAGAACCGGAGCACTTCATTACGAGAACGACGGGGCTCACGCCTATATCTGTCACGGAATTCGCTGCGATTTCACAGTTCACGAAACGAGATACGTGGAAGATGTGGAAAGAAAGGGACAAGGTAAGAACGAGAAGAAATAAAAATAATTCACTTTTTCCACGAGCCGAATCCTCTCGAGCATTATTACGTGAAAGTGTGTACGTGGGTATGTATGTATGCGTGACCACCGTCTGGCTCGGTTCAATTGAACGAGAAAGGTGTTGAGCCTGGACTCGCGAGAGAGTTAATAACAGTTATTGAACGCGTCCACTGGAATGCGCAATTAGTGGAGTCCTCGCGTCCAACACCGACGTGAATTTAATTGCCATCCCGCAACGAGAGGAAGTGAATTATAATTTTATGTCCTTCCTGAAGGTGGCTGAGGACTTTGGGTAGGGAAGACTGGGGACAATCGTTAGGCGGACGGGATGCAGCACTGCCCTTGTAACTGCACTGCCCCCAAAGACATAATTGAAGTGCAATTTAACGTGAAGCATCTTGCTCTAAGTTCAATATTTTTCGTGGTTGTATTTCGAAAACAAAAGGGCCGTAATTATGTAGTTTTTTTAAACTCGTCTGGGTTGCAGTCCTGTGCTGTCTGGTATTTTTTGAAAATAAAAAAATGTCGACGAATTTGCTCGTAGTATTGAGGGAGACTAACAGTCGAGAGAACGGAAAAAGGTGTTTTTCGAATTTTTTTTATGGATACTCAGATGATGAAATGAAAATTCTGCTTAGTAGCACTTACTTTACGTATCTTTGAGTATATTTATAAATTTTTTCGCAAGGTGTTGTAATCGAATGGTGGGATAAGGTTCCGACACCCCCCCCCCCCCTGATCGAGCAGAAATTTTGCACAAAGCTTCCTTTTAATATTTTAAGACAACCCCTAAAGGAATTATTGGCAACTCGCAATGGTTTTCGAGATATTCAATTTTTATATTTTTTTATATCGCTCGCTAACTATATCTATATCTGCTACGTCTCTGTTCATACCTATATATGTTGTCCCAAACCCAAAAACTATTGCGCGTCGCGGAAAATCCATTTTGGGGTTGTCTCAAAATTAATAATTAATTGAGTTAATAATTAAAATTATTGAAATTATTTTTTAAAAAATTAAGTAAAAATAATTAAAATAATAATAAATCATAAATAAATATTAAAAGGAAGGTTTGTGCAAAATTTCAGGTCGATCGGAGGGAGAGGCGGCGATTTCAGAACCTTAAGGAAATGGCGACGCTGAAGCTAGATTAAGGATGTATTGTCCGTACATTCCTTATACAAAAAATGAGTTTCGGCAAGCATTTCGAGTATTTTGCAAAGAGATTAACATTTAGAAAAAATCAACCACATTGAAGATGCTAAGAACATTCATTTCCGGTCATGATAATGCAAAAAAGTTATAAGTAAATTGTTGAAAAAAAAAATTGTTCAACAAATGTCCGGTGAACTACTTTTTTATACTATAAAATGAATTCGTAGATTTTTCCAAGTAGGTGTGCATTTTTTACGAATTTACTTTTTTTTTTAATTTTAAAGAATGGATGAAGAGTCACAAATTTTCAATATGTTTTCGGAGCAATGTTCCATATTAAATCCAAGAGGTGTCCGGGGTATTGAATGAACAGTGTCATAGGTACAGCCTCTGAAAAATTCCAAAAACGGGAATTTCGAAATAGCGAGAAGATTCTTTAGAAAATCAAATGTATTCAGAAAAATATCATAATTCATTTAATGTCACAAAAAATCGAGTTTACCGGAGATTTCTTGAACAAATTTTTGTTTAAACAATTTAGTTATACATTTTTGGCATTCTTATTATTCAAAACCAATGTCCTTAGCATCTTCAATACGGTTGATTTTTTAAGATTTTAATGTTATCCCAAAGAGCTCAAAATTCTCACCAAAACTCACTTTTGGTAAGGAATGTACGTACATCCTTATGCGGGTCACCTTTGTCTGATAGCGTCCTGCAGCCCGCAATATTACATCACCAATTCTTCACCCATTGACATGGAATTTCTTTTATACCCTTATAACGTCTTACGTCAAAGCACGTCGGGCATTTTTGATACGTTGACAAATTTTTCGACAATTACTTTTGGCTTTTTTCCACCGAGAACGATTATTTTTTCAAACATGCACCATTCCATCAAAAAACGATATTTTTCGATTGCCCTCCGTACTCCAAAGGCAAATCTTATCTACAACTAAAATTATTTCGAGTATTTATTCCAGGTGAAAGATTGGAGAACTCTGAAACTCCATGAACTGGTAGTCTCCCTAAAAAAGGGGCTGGCATTCGCATTCAATACAGTTGCTACTGGCGATCCGTAGAAAAGTTGCCAACTTCGATATCAAATATCTCGAGTTAGGAACGACGTTACGTCCTCGGAATAGTCAGTGCAATAGTATTGCAGTTCCTTCGAGCCCCTGGAAATTGTAACAAATTCTGCCGAAAGTGGCACAGATGTGCTCCCTTACCTTTTTCCAGACATCGATCGATTAAATTCTCGACGAAATTCCAAAGAGTCTGACATGTGGTTGCAGGCTTGTAATTCCGATCCTAAATCAATATCGACTGCGGAGCTCCGCGGTGGGACAGCGAAGGAATGAAAAATATCTCTGTACGTCCCCCTCCTGCTTTCGTGTGCTCGGGTATTCGGAGACTGTGCCTCACCTTGTATTTTCATTCGTCGCAATTTCGTCTAATATATACAAAAATGTTCAACTGTTCTCGAACAACATCGTATTGATGGTCGATACAAATATACAGCTCTGAGCAAGGATCTCGATCAAACAACAATTGATCAATAAATATCAAAGTACATCAAGGCGAGAGCATCGTTCCAATTATCTCAAATCATCCCATGCCACTTGCCAACTGTTCGTTCTCGAAATCATACGGAAACCCGTACACGTGTCGTCAGTTCAATATCCACATACGAATTACGCATCAGCTGATGCTTTAGTCTAATGAGCGGAAAAAAAATGTTTCCTGCTCCAAGCTGCTTAGCCTTGACGCTCTCCAGGGCCTTCAAATGATTTCCGAACAATTGTCCAGCCCACGTACATAAAATTCGCGTCCGTGATCATCCGGCCTACTCAAAAATGACCTCACATTCGTTCGATTGGCCTGGCATACGAAAAAAAACGTCTATTCGCCTAGGCCCTGCTGCGAGCGGAAGCGTCGACGCGAAAAGAGGGTAAAAAACATAGATTGCTCGAGAGCCGTCTGCTCGGGTCGTTTTAATCCGCGTTTGATGAAAAACAAAACGAAAGAAGAAACAAAGAGCCACGAAGACGCGTGTAAGGAGGGCCTGGTCAGTAATAAGCATCAGTGGATGGCTCAGCCAACCGTATTGGCTGATGTCCCTTCTTTTGTCCACCGGACTTGAGCAGATAGAGGCTGCTGGGTCTTCCGTTGAAGACGTAAGGGCCCTCGTTGAGTCTGTTGACCGTTGCTTCGCGTCTCTTAACCGGCCACTGATAAACCCCGGTGGGCTTGCCGTTGCTCACGAAGTCAACGGGCACTTTGATAAACGGATTTACGATAGTTGGCTTTTGATGATTGCTGGAGGGCCTGGACGGCCTGTGGACGTGATTTTTGTCGGGTCTGTGGAATCCCGGACTCGAGTAGGTTGGCGGTTGGGAGATGTATCCGAAACCAGGCACGTAAGTGTACGGAGTTGGTGGCAATTGGATATAATAAATTTGGCTCTCTTGCTGATAGCGCTTCTTGCTCGACAATCTCCTCCGAAGTTCTCCATGGTGCTCGTAATTTAGCCCGCTCTTCTCGTAGTTTCCTATCGTCTGCTGCTTTCGATTGATCAGTGGCACTAACGGATAATTGAGGAAAAACGCTCTGTGCTTGCGGGATTTTTTCATCGTCATGCGTGACCGCTCGTCGTCCGTTGGTGGGGCAACGCGGGACGGGAGCTCTTCGCTAGACGCCGCATCCTCTCGTGTCCTTCGCGACCATTTCGCGAGATCCTCAAAGTCCAATTCGTTGGTGATCGATGACGTTCCCGATGACGTTTGGATCTCGAATTCACCGTCGCTCGATGATAGACTCGCCCTCGTGTCGGAAACGATCATCAGACCCAACATCACAAGAGAGAACATCGTACGAGGCTGGGGTTTCACTGAAAGTCACACAAAGATCCTTAGACCGGACATCTCGTGATGTTTTTACGGGAAAGGTTCGATGTTCAGTGAGGGAACCAAAATGGAGGCATTCAAGATTTTTTTGAGCTTAAAAAAAATAATCGAAAATTTATTTAGAGTAATTCCGGGGGCGTTGGCCATAAGGAAGAGATGGCCAATAGAAATATTTCATAGAACCGCGCACTAGACTTCACCTGTGAATGCTTAATTCACTTTGCGTCGTACGCAGGTGAAAGTGGACAAGCAAAAGTTTGGCAAAAGAAATGTTGTGTAAAATCCTTTTTAATTATTCTGACTACTGCTAAATTTTTTTGAAGGTTTCATGTTTTGCGTTGTGGTGATGTTATTTTGTAAAATGAATGGTTACTTTTGTATTTCTTGAATCGTTCACGAACAGTGCTTTGTTTTAACCTCAAGATTTGGCATGTATTGTTATTATTTGTTTACATCTTAAATGTGGCCATCTCTCCCGGGAGATTAGGAGAGATGGCCACGTACAGTCGGTGTATGATGGCCATAGTATTAGTCGTAATGTGTTCAACTAATTCATTGTTCCTACATTTGTTTTGGATGCCTAATAAGTACAAGAGAAAAAGCAATTGCTCTACGAAGGAACTGGCTAAAAAAATCATCAAAAGCAACTAGTAGAGCGGTAAAAAATGATGAATTATCGGCTCGTGCAGCCGCTGAAACCGACGAAATACCTAACAAGGCCTTAGGAAGACGATATAAGAACAATGACAAAAAATGTTGCGGAGAAAATTATTATGAGACTCGCTTCATCGAATACTGGCTTCAGTAGATAGTGTGCCAACTTGAGGTACACAAAAATTATACGGATTTCGATGATATGTGTTCTAGATGAGGCCACAATAAAAAAAAATAAGAATCGAAACATGAAACCAAAGACAAAACCGAGAGCATAATGCTGGCCATCTCACCCCTACTCCTATGGCCATCACACCCGAATACTCCGGGAGAGATAGCCAATCGTAATTTTGAACAAATAGTCATTTTAAGGTTGATCTGATGGGAGTTTGTTTCAATTTCGTAAATCATTTCGGTTTTTTTTTTATAAGGGATGTTTCGAAAAATGTAAAAAAAATCAGGGTGTCTTTTAGAGTCAATGGAATCAGAGAAATAAAAAAAAATCGAAGTGACGGGGTTCAGGGAAAAAGTCTATCGGATTCACGTGGAATACCTCATATATATGTGTATGTATATATATATATATATATATATATATATATATATATATATTTATATATATATTCAATCTCTACCGATTAGCTCCGCAATATCCTTCAAAGGGTTAAAAAACAAAACAAAAAAAAATTGACGCAAAGCTCCAGGACATCCGATAATAATTGGACGCCAGTTGTTCGGACACGTTGCAAGAAATCTTGAGCGTGCACCCGCGAGAGTTGATTTTTTTTGCAAGCTTCCACATCGTAAAGGAAAAAAAAATCGATTCGTCCCATTGACGTTTCTTTATGGCGGTATAATCATCTCTATATAAATTGGCCGTATAAATTGGCGTTAACGGGGCGCATGGGCAACACAAGCTCCGATGCACCGTGATTCGCAGATTCCTACGGTCTTCCTGCACCAGTAAAGCGTGATTGAATTTACAAAAAAAAAACGATAAAAAGGCTTTTTTTTCTTGTCCGTCAGTGTCGACACCCTCTTGGACGCTCGCGTCGTTGCTCGTGCCGAGTCTCGAAAGCTTCCGCTCCGCGTATACGTACGCGGTCGCGAATAGCGATCGCAATTATTGAATGATACCCGTGGCGGACGAACGCTTATTAAGCGTCCATTGAAGCGTCGCAAAAAGTAAACGGATGAGAGATTTTTATAAAAAAAGTTTTTTTTTTAAATACCATTTACGAGGGCCCTTGAAATGGCCCTTTGGGGCAACTTAAATAATTGACATATCGATGGAATTACGAGTACCGATAGCTCGTACATTTTAACCGGAAGAAAGTACTCGTTAGCGTCTTTACGTCGTCAACTCTTCGGCGACCGAACCCTAAAAATTAATTTCCGTAGAAGGTTCATCCGCTTCGCTCTTGCGTAGCAAAAATCGTTAGGATCGACATAAAACCGTAATTGACCGTGCGTCATTTTTTTTTCATCGTGAAATCGGCGACTATCGAAGCTCAGCACCTGGAAAAGGTTGGAGCATAAATTTGTTAATCGACGAAAAAACATTTTTTTGAATTGAAGATAAATAAATATTTCTTCTAGATCGAAGGATAAGGAAGAAATCGTATTACGAGGGTCTGATCGAAAGCAGCAGTTTTCTACTAGAAAGTTGAGACAACTGCGGATGGTACGTAAGTATGGTCGGGCTTGTATCTCAGCATGGTAAGGACACTTCTTGGAGGATCTCTCAACAGTAAACTCCCATAGGCATCTACGTTAACGACACGAAAGTACGACTGCATTTCATTACGTAGCTGCTTGCGCTATCATGAGGTCCCTCATATATGAGGTCCACGTGAATCCGGTGGACTTTTTTCCCTGACCCCGCCAATTCGATTAATTTTTTTTCATCTGATTCCATTGACTCAAAAGACACCCTGAATTTTTTTTTCATTTTTCGAAACAGCCCTTAGTAAAAACAAACAATTTTTTCCGGAAAACAAAACGCCCCGCTTTAAAAATCTGAAAAAATTCCCAAAAATGCGTGATTATATGTAAAAATTTTCAAGCTATCACCCGCAGTGGAAGTACGAATTTTTCTGTGCTTTGTGAGCGATTAGCGTAAACAAAAATCCGAAAAATTCGAGAACTGCCTACTTCCGGCGGATCCTTAAAAATGTTGGTATCCGGAATGAATTTCTTTGACCGTTTTTGAATAACCAAATCACAATTATGGGCCTTGAACAGTTAGCAGTCAAAAAGTTATGGTATTAATTTCAATTGAAGTCGCCTTCAGCAGAGAAGAAATCAGACTTCCACTGCGGGTGATAGCTTGAACATTTTTACATATAATCAGGCATTTTTGGGCATTTTTTCAGATTTTTAAATCGGGGCGTTTTTTTCGGGAAAAAAATGTTTGACTATGGGTTGTTTCGAAAAATGTGAAAAAATGAAGGGTGTCTTTTAAAAAGTCAATGGAATCAGATGAAAAAAATTAATCGAATGGGCGAGGGTCGGGGAAAAAGTCCACTGGATTCACGTGGAATACCTCATATACATATATATATATTATATATAAAGTGTTTGTCGCATGCACCGACACATTTGTGGGGGGGTTGAGGGGGGGGAGGTCCATTTGCCAATTTTTTCACCCTTTCACCCTATGTCCTAAGTATCACGGTAATTGAGATATGGTTGTTCAATTTTTTTTTCAATTACCCGAAACTGCGCCTTTAGATCATAACTTTTTTCATTTGTGGTTGTAATAGAACGAGAAAACTTTTGTCGTATTGTGCAATGTATGTTTATTATCAATAAATCATTATTTGATGCAACTGGTTAGAAGAAAGTGACTCTTGAGCTTCCAGTTTAAAAAATGTGTAAATGTATAAAAAACTTCAACGCCTAAATCCATTATAAAAAAAAAACTAATGCTCTTTATTTTGTCCACATAATTAATTATTTCTATGACGCTGCAGCATACCGTAGGAAAGGGTAAAAGAAGAGAACTTTTTGAAACAAAGCGAAGTTCAAAAAAGCTTTAGTGTTTATTTATAATGAATTTAGAAGTTGACATTTTTCATAAATTTGAGCATTTTTAAGACATTGGAAGCTCATGAGACATTTTCTTGAAACCAATGGTATCAAATAATGATTTATTTACAACAAACATACATTAAAGAATACAACAAAAGTTATTTCGTGCTGTTACAACCACAAAGAAAAAAGTTATGACGATTTGAAGGCGAAATTTTGGCTAATCAAAAAAACGTAAAAAGTCATATCTTAATTACCGTGACACTTAGGACATAGGATCTAAGGGTGACAAAAGTAACAACCTCTATGTTTGTGTCTTGTATTAAAATAAAAAGATTCGTACTTTTCAAATAAGTAATACGTTTTAATAATAAATTTCAATGTCAAGCCATTTTGGGACACTCTATATATATATATATATATATATATATATATATATAGAGTGTCCTAAAATGGCTTGACATTGAAATTTATTATTAATTTCAATGTCAAGCCATTTTGGGACACTCTATATATATATATATATATATATATATATATATATATATATATATAGAGTGTCCTAAAATGGCTTGACATTGAAATTTATTATTAATATTAGTAATACGTTTTAATAATAAATTTCAATGTCAAGTCATTTTCGGACACTCTATATATATATATATATATATATATATATAGTGTCCCAAAATGGCTTGACATTGAAATTTATTATTAAAACGTATTACTTATTTGAAAAGTACGAATCTATATATATATATATATGGAAGAATCTATCCCATGTAAATATTTTTCGAAAAAAAACATCTCCCGCTGTTCAAGGTCCTCGAACAAAGTCGAGAACGGAGCTGTATGAATAAAACAAAACCTTGCTGTGCTCATTGTAACACTTAGAAAGGATACTTCGTAATTTCCTCTCGAGGGTTCTCCACACAAACGCGTTTAGAAGTTACACATAGGGTCTCTTGCTATTTAAGAGGGAATGATGCCTTATCGCGGTCGGTATGGTCGAACGATTATAGATTCCCACGAATCTCTGAAATGGCTCTTCAGACCCCGTCGAAACTTTGCCAAACGACGTCAAATAGATAGACGAACGGCTGGCTTCTCCTCAAATTTTCCGAATTTGAGAAAAAAAATGGAGATTGGGTTATCATAAGCCAATCTACATTCTTTTTTTCAAAATCAGAAAATTTGAGAAGAAGAGAGCCATTCATCTATCTATTTGACGTCGTTTGGCAAAGTTTCGACGGGATCTCAAGAGCCGTTTCAGAGATTCGTGGGAATCTATAATCGTTCTACCATACCGACCGCGATAAGGTATCATTCGCTCTTAAATTTGTTGAAACGGAAAGCATTTATTTGTGGGTGATGTGTAGTTTTAAAAAACAAATAAACTTGCACATGGCGTGCCTATTATTTTATTTCTATATAATAAAATTAATATATAATAATATATTAATATAATAAATAAAATCTAGATAAAAAATGAAAAGAAATAATTTTACCGTATTTTATATACTATATATAATATAATATAATATTATTATATCGATATAGAAGAATGTATATACGATACGCATATTTTTGCGAACAATACATTGTTCGCAATAAAGTTTTCGAAATATATACATTCCACGCAAAAATTTTCCAAGAGATGCGGTATGCGAAAAAAAAATGGAAATATATCTTACATTTTTTGAGTTGGCCAAATTATTATGCTTGTGTTTATTGTACAGATACATATTGTACACTTATAACTTTTTGGAGCGTTCTCCATTCATTTTTATCGAGACTTTTAGGACCTCGGTGTGCAACACATTTCGATACGAATTCATTGACCTATAATGTGCCAATCTTCCAAAATCATTCAACGTCATTCATCACCGTTGAAATTCTTCACGCGCCAGACTTCAAGACACACACACGCGGGCGCGCATACATATAGGCAATATTAAATTGCACATCATGTGTCCCCCGTGTCTTGGATTAAAAGCGATACCATTCAACCCGCGGTACATGTATATATATATATATATATATATATATATATATATATATATATATATATATATATATATTTGAGTGCTATTGTTTTAAAAGGTGTTAAAATTTAGCGAACTTATAAAAATTAGTAAAATTTAAAAAAGTGGAGTTGACCTTGCCGTATTTTCAGTGCCTCCACCGATAAAAAAATAGAGTGGTCCAGTATGTTGGCCTTCTCGAACACTGAAACTTTTATATAAAACATTTTTGGATATGATCAATAGTTTGAGTGCTATTGCTCTGTAACACTTTATGTGCCTCACCCTGTATATATATACAGGGTGATACCTTGTATATATATACAGGGTGAGATACGAAAAACGGAACACTTGCATACCTTTATTGGATTTTAAAATACAAAGTATGTACATTAGGGTGGTTAAAAAAAATAGATTTTTTTCTCAACGGAAAATTGAAGTATGTTAAGAAAAAGAAAGTTTTGCGAAATTTGAGAGTTCTACACATTTTTTTAGTTAGTGCTCAAACGCCTTTTTCATGTTTTTTTCCATTACTATCGGCCTATTAATTGTTTTTATCCCGATGAAGAAAATGTTAGCGTGATCGAATGTAAGTCTTGAATGAATTTTTTCTGTAGCAACACACAATTTTTATTTAAATATTTTTTACCTTAAAGAATTTGTATTTGCAGATTAAGAATCAATATTTGTAATTCGGTTGTAAAAATTACATCAACCACTTGATGAACAAGAACACGGTACTCACATTACTGAACGTCTAACAAGTATACGTGTTTTCTTGGAGTAATATGATGTTTTGGAGTAAGAAAACAAATGAGGAAAAAAATTTGACGAAAAATCGAAGAAAAAAAATTAAAAGTTGTTTGAGCACTACCTAAAAAAATGTCTAGACCTCTCAAATTTTGAGTGAATTACTTTTTCATATCGTAGTCCATTGAGTACCGCGATTTTTTTTTTAACGACCTTAACGTTTATATCGAAATTTGAATGGTTTGGAAGGACGCACGTGGCTACCATAATATTTTTTTTATTTCATTCTTTTTCGCTTTTCAAGGTAATCAAAGTTTTTTAAATGGAATAGCATATTTTTCCGTTGCACGATGTAGACCTCATCGAAACGAATTTAACAAAGTAACATGGTATGACCTCCAAATGACCTTCAACCCAGAAATATTGAATAAATACCAATTCAATCTGTAAGAGTTGTTTCTTCATTTCGGTTACGCTGAATGATTCCTGTGAGCTGGGTTACATTCAAATGTATCACAATAACACAACAGAGTAAAAGGTACACAATCGTTTTTTATCAGCTACTTATTGCAATGAACTCGTTCTTGCTACCAGATTTCTGAACTTTCTAAAATGTCTAACCTATCAGTTTATCGATGAATGTTCCACAGGACGTTACTCGAAGGAGAAAAAGATCGACATGATTTTCATTTATGGAGAAAATCGACAGTGCTTAAGAGAAACAGTACGCCTGCAGGAAGGTCGATTTCCTGATCATAATAAGTTTCCATCTGTTTGTGTCGAAGGTAAAGGTTTTTCGTAAATCTTCTGTCATCACCGAACCTGTTACTCGGTTGTGTTATTGCGATACATTTGAATGTAACTCAGCTCACAGGAATCGCTCAGCGTAACAGATATAAAGAAAAAACTCTTATGCGTTGAATGATGTTTTATACAATAATTTTGGGTTGAAGGTCATTTGAAGGTCATGCTATGTTAAATGGTTGACTTCGTTTGGATGCTGGCTACAATGTGCAAGGGAAACAAATATGCCATTCAATGTTAAAAAAACCGCAATGACGTTGGAAAACCCGAAAAAAAATATGATGGCCATGCGCGTCCTTCTAAATCATTCAAATTACGATATGTGCATACTTCGTACGTTCAAATCGAACCAAGATATTCAGGTATTTTGTTTCTCGTTTCACACCCCGTGTACATAAACTTTTTTTCGATTAGGGCATAGATTGTCCGAGAAATATCTATAAACGAAAAAATGATAATGAAAAATTGGACGATAATCACTTGAAATTCTCCAATGAAATTTTATTTTTCAACTTTTGAGGTTTCACGAGGAAATAAAAAAAATTTCATAACAAAGTTATATAAAATCAGCAAAAATTCAACAAAAATTTTTTTATAATCAAGAAAAAAAATTAGAAGCGATTGTCGTCACATCTTTTGATTAACGGGGATCATTGCAGAATTAGTTGAAGTATTTTTAGAGCAAAAAAAAAAAAAACGGTCGGACTTTGAGAAAATTACGGTTTTTTCAAAAAAACTAAAATATTTCATATATCTGGGATTCTGAAAATTTTTTCATATTTTTTTTCGAAAACTACATTTAAAAACAAAAATTTTGAAAAAAAAAAGTTCCCAAACGGTCAATTTTTGAAAAAGTTCTGGCAATTTAAAAATAAAAGAGCGGTTTTTTTCAAAAATTCATAACTTTTTTTGAGTCGGGAAAAAAAATTTGAAAAAATTCTAAAAAATAACTTTCGGGGGGTAGAAAAAGATAGAAAATTTTCAGCGAAATCAAAGGGGGTCAGGTAAAAAATTTGTCGATTTGACATGGAATGACCCATATATATGTATATATATATATAGACAGGGTGTCACAAAAGTAACGGGACGGCTGACTATTTCCGCAGGTAAGACAATTTCCCAAAATGTTAAGGTCGTTCTTGAAGTAACTTTTCCGAAGGAATTCAATGGTGACCTTCATGATTTTTTTTAACGGAATAGAATTCTTCACCATCTTTAAGACTTAGAGTATGTTTTATCAATCTATAAAAATTGCGGAGGCATGGCACAGTCTTCTAAACTGCATTTTCAAAACTGGCGTGACGTATAGCTAAAAATCTAATCGACCGATTCTCGTAAAATTTGATATACATCTTTCTAACCTTTTTATCCCAAACAAGGTCCTAAATGTTGTCTAATTTTTTTTTAAGTGTATTTTTATTACTACAAGTAGCCATTTATTTCGGGAAATCCAATCTTTTTGTTTCAAAGCTTACCATTTCATCGATCTTCAACATTTCTCATTTTTTCGTTCGAAAAGTCTTCGTTGGTTTTTTTTCAGATTAATCTCGCGTATGCTACATGTCACGCCACCTGACAACATCCGCCGCACTCCATTCAAAAGACCGTGCCGTTCATCCGCCGTTTTCAAAGATAAAAGAAATATGCAATAGCCAAAAGTCGTAATAAAACATACCCTAAGTCCCAAATATGGTAAAGAAATCTTTGCTTTTAAAAAAATCGTGAAATCACCAATTTTTTCCTCGCCTTGAGGTATCTCCCCCCTTAAGACGGCTGTAAACGCAATAGAAGTTAGGTTAGATCAGCGAAGTACAGATAGGAAGTGGTAGAAAAAGGTTCAATTAGAACCTTATATATATATATCATATGTATATAAAGACAAATGAGTAAATTCGCCATTTATGGAAAATGTAACGATTCAACCGCATAAAGTGTCCCAGCATCTTCCGCGGTCCTTCACCATACCCGCACACATGCCATTCTCGTAATTATAGGACCTGCCTGTCCGAAGTCTTGACGTATCTCTCCTTTCAGTGTCCTTTTGCTCCTTGCTTCCTTTTAATAATATCGAGTTTACAAAAGAACTGTGACGCGACACGAAAAACCGTTAACTCGCGGGTGTCAAGTAATACTAGTATAAAATTTGAGCCGGGCCCCTTTAACGGAGAAAAATGCACACACACACACACACACACACACACACACACACACACACACACACACACACACACACACACACACACACACACACACACACACACACACACACACACACACACACACACACACACACACATACACACACACACACACACACACACACACACACACACACATATATACAGGGTGTCCCAGAACTGCATGCATTCCCTGAAATGGGGGGTTGGGGGTGAAATTCTAAGTCGATTGATATAAGCATGTGTGGGTCTCAGATCAACCCCTGAATTATTATTAATGTTTAAAGGCGGGCCAATCAGGTGCGCCCGATGAGCAAGCGTGTCAGGCGCACCTGATTGGCCCGCCTTTAAAAGCGAATAACAATTCTGGGGCTGATCTGAGACCCACACATGCTTATATAGATCGACTCAGAATTTCACCCCCAACCTCCCCATTATAGGGAACGCATTCAGATCTGGGACACCCTGTATATATTCATATGTGGATGCTGGCTCGATGCGTACGTCCAAGAGCACACTGGCTCCGCCAAATTTCTGTCTTTGTCACACGCTCTTACTTGAGGGCCAACGTAATCGCAACTGACGTAAAAATTCTTGCTCGCTGTACAAGGTCCTCGAACGATGTCGAGAACGGTATATGATAAAAAAAAACTCGCTATGCTCATAATAACGCTTAGAAAGGACACTTCGTAATTTAATTTGGAGGCGCCTACAAAAACGCGCTTAGACGTTATTTTGTGACCTGACACTTGCTAATTAGATTCGCTGAAACGTAAATTTATTTATGGGCGGGATTTTTTTTTTTTAATAGAAATTCACATATTGCACTTTGATTATTTTATTTCACTCAAGATGCTTCCTCCATGGGTAACTCGGTTTTGCAAAATTGACTTCCTCGTGAGGGAAGCCAGTTTTGAAAAGCGAGATAAAATTATGAGAAAGCCACCCGCACGTTTCGAATCTGCTGATTTTTTTCCGAACGGTTTTTCCATAATGCAGTGAAATTTGGATAATAAATTTGTGCGCAAACTTTGCAGACGCAGAGCCAAGAAGCGCGAAACGAAATTTTGAGATAAATTTTGCTATTCACCGAAAATAAATTTGGCAGAAAATAATATTGTCCGAGTTTTCTCTACTTTCCGACGTATTTTATCCTATCGCATTTAATTCTCGGGAAACATTAAAACTTGCAACCGCGTCTTTCGCGATGACTCTCGGAGAGTTTTACGACTTTGCAAGACGCTAACGAGGCGTTCCGTTTGACATAAGTATATTGTGGGAACGAGATCTTTTTACCATCTCGTTACCTGAACAAAACGTCGACGATTGCTCGGGAACTTTGACGTCTTATTCCGCGGTCCTCGGAAGTAGTGGACTTCATGCGTACACTTTTTACGATTAACTTTTTATGGCGTACGAGTAATTCTCGCGCGAATTGCATAACGCAGCGGCGAGGAAGTAAATTGCGAGATCGACTGCCGACGTTGAATTTGGTTGCGTACACGGGAGAGAAATTTCAAATAAATAACAAATATTCATAATAATAATAATAACACAACTCTCGCAATTCCATTTGTATTTCTGGAACGTTGTATAAATTCTATAAAAGTTAACGATGTGTTTTTGTAATTGATATTACTTCAACATACGTTTTATTTTCAATTTGAAATTGTTTGAAAAAATGTAAACGATCTCGAAATTTTTTTTTTCGTGAATTCCGGGTAAATGGAATTTCTACATCTCTTCTATAATATTCTACGTATGTGCAAAAAAATATTCAAGTATGTTATGCCGTGAAAAACTGATATCGAGGAAATATTCTATAAAACATTTGAACCCCCTTAAAATTTTAACCGTAATTTTATCGATTTTTTGCAATTTTATCAATAATTTGACACGAATAAATGTCGTCGATCGCTATCTATGAAAAATATATTTATGAAAATCTCCGAGCACGAAAAAAGTCAGAAGGGAAACCAAACGATCGCATCGCACAATTGCCTTGCGAATAATTTGAGATAATTAATTATTAATATTTACCGTTGCTGCTTACGCATTTTTATTCGCAATTCATACTCAGGGTTTACGGAAGCGTTTTTCCCCACTCGTCCCAGAGCATCAATTAAAGAGTAAGCATAATTCAAGAGCTTCTAGATTCCCGAGATGCCGGAGATTTCACGCGTTGATTTCCCACCCGCTCCACGTTCTCGGACGAGTTTTACCTTCATTTCCACTTTTCAATGAGTCGCGACGGGAGAACGGAAAAAAATGATTTTTTCGAGTACTCCACGAGAAATAATTGAAGGAAAGTAAATGAAAAAATAAAAATTCTTCCTTTCTACATTTTGAGAAAAAAGAAAAGGTGGAGCTCTTTAGGGATTGAACAGTGACGATCTTTCCCGATTTTTTCATTTCATAACTAAATTTTGCGCTATTCCATCAATTGTTTGATTCAATTATCAAAAATATTATATTCAAGAGGCACAAGAAACTTAAGGGAGCTTTCCAGTGTGAAATTTTCAAAAAATCGATTTTTTTTTTGCTTTATCGAATAGTATACACTCTTCCGAATATTCCCTGAAATTTTCATGCCGAAATTCAGATTATTTCGGTTACTGTACAGCATTTCTTGGAAGAAGGCAACGGAGCGCTACAGCTACAGCGAAACTTTGAACGCGTTTTTCTCGAAACAGCATTTTTCAAAACGGTGTCCAACTTGGAGGGCAGAGTTTTAAAGCTATCGAGTTGAATTTTTTACACAATATTCTTAACGTCATTGTTTATTGTGCTATGGAAGCTTTTTTTTTTTTTTGACATCTTCCTATTTTTTTGTAAAAAAACTGCCAAAAAAAATGCTAAAATCGATACTTTTTGTTCGAACCGGCGCCATTTTTGCAAAAAAAAAAAAAAGCCTCCATAGCACGAAAGCCAATTATATACCGATCAATAATCTTTTTGTGTTTTTTGTTTCAGATCAAAATTGTGACCCCCAACGTGGACACCACATCCAAGTGCATTTTCTGCAACAATTGTTTCATCATTTTTATAGATATTAATTAATAAATAAATCGATCTTTAAAAAATTGTTTTGTATTCTTCAATACCCAGTTAATATACAAAAAAAAAACAAGACCGATTAGATTATTTTTTCTTTAAAAAAAAAAATCGCGAAAAACAGCGATTTTTCGGGCTGTCACACTGGAAAGCTTCCTTAATTACGCGTTCCAACAAGGATTCCAAAAAAACGACAGTTATTTTTTCAGATTTCTAAATTTAACAAAGTACGTAATTTTCAGGTACGCATGTAAATAAATTTTAACTTCCGATCAATTTAGGTTTTGCGCAGAATTAAGTATATTATTACAATTTGAAACAAATTCAAATCGTTCACCGTGACATTTTTTTGGGGGACTCTACACTAACATTTTACGTTGAACGTTTGGGATTTTTGACATGTCGAAAACTTTTTCCGAAACGAATTATTTTCTGTGATTTTTTTTACCGCATACAGTGCTTTTTTTTAACACGCACCATTTTATTGGCAATCGATATTTTTCTATTTTCTTTCGTATTTCAAAGGTAAATCTTATCTAGAACTTGAATTATTTTGGATTTTCGTTCAGGTACAAAATCGGAGAACTCTTGCCGGCCACAGGACACTATAGAACAAAGATGACTCGCTCCATCCAACTTCAGCGTCGCCATCGTGTTGCAAAGTCTTATGAAAAAAATTATAAAGATACTTGAAGATATGTAGAATAAAGGCCACTGAACCGAATTTTTATTCCATCAGCTGGGAATCCACGAAAAATTGGCAAAATTCACCTTTTTCCGGAATCCAGTCTCGTAGTCTCCCAGATCATCGAGTGCAAAACCGCCAATAGATCGAATATTTAATTTTTTTTTAACCCGCACCTGACCGCAAGATACCATCATCAGCTATCTTCGGGAGGTACGATCATTACTACGAATCCAACTTTCGGATTTGAAAATTTTATATGATTTTGACGAGTACTTTATGCGCCTAGCGCCAAAATTTGAGCTATTTTGACCGTTCAGTTTTTTCGCAATAAAACTGCAAAGTCGAGCACCTTGAGTTACCGAAGCACGTCGTCTTATGGAGACGGCCAACCGGACGTGCGGTGATCGTGATTTTCCTGCTCACGTATCCAAACAAACCCGTTGGAAAACTGAAATTCGATAGATTAGATATAACAGATATTGTAAAAAATAAGAAAATCAATCTTCACCATGTAGTTAAAGCACTACATTACAAGAACGTTCCAATTTCTGTTTGAAATACTTTAAAAAGTCTTAAATAATCCCTCTCAAAAGCAATCCTATTCTTTTATTTTTTTAAACTCCCAACATACATTGTCAAAGTTTGGCCTTATTTTCTGGCACTAGAGTGATGCTATCCCTTAATTTAAGGACTTATTAAAAAATTATATATTTATAAAAACGAATGACTGTGATTTTCTAATTGTCGTGGCGTAGCGAGCTGTAATTTGTTTTCTTAAGGATGTTGAGTCCCTATGAAACATGTTAATGTTAATTGTTCAATAAATATCTTCTTAATCGTCATGAAATTTTTACACGACCTTCTGAATACTTCATGTAAAAACATACCAAATTTTCAGAATTGTATCATCATTACTTCAACCTCCTTAAGGGTTGAAATAAAAAATGATAAGAAAATTCTGAAAATTTGGTATGTTTTTGTATGAAGTATTTAAGAGGTCGTGTTAGAATTTCACGACGATTAGGAAGCTCATTATTAAAAAATTAACATTTTGTTAAGAACAATTTTCAAAAGAAATAAAAAGAAAATTATCAATAAACTTCGTTTTGTTTCCGTTGCTTTCAGTATATTGTAGATATTATAAACTTGAGAGGTCAAAAAAAAAAAACTTATTGCAAAGTTACATCAGTTTCCATAAAACAACAATTAATTTGTGAATGTTAATTGTTCAATAACGAGCTTCCTAATTGTCGTAAAATTTTTACACGACCACTGAAATACTGCATACAAGACCATACCAAATTTTCAGAATTTTATCATCATTTGCGATTTGGGACTCAACATCTTTTAACCCCTTCGTTGGCAGAGAGAAGACGACAAAAAGTGCCCAAAAATGGCAAGAAATTTTTTTTATCCTGAAAACTTGTACTCTGGGGTTTTTGAGGGTGCTGATTACGAATCTGACCTCGAAATTCAGGAATTCACAATGGCGAACAAATATGGCGAATGAAAATACAAATAATACAGATTGATTTAGATGCAGCTCGGTACTCAAGCTTCATATATTTCCACCTATTTATTGTATTATGCTCCATGTTATTGAATTCACCATGAAAAATTCCCTCATTTTGAGTTAAGCATGGCACCCAGCGTCCCCGAAAACCCCTGAGTACCAAGATTTATCCAAATCGAGATGTTTTTTGCACTTTCATCCGCCATTGAAAATTTTCGAATTTTGTGTTCAGATTCGTGATAAGCGACCTCGAAAATCCCGGAGTACCAATTTTTCTCTAAATCGAGTACAATTTTCTATTTCGGTCCGCCATTCTAGCGCCGCCATTTTGAATTTTGAAATTTAAAGTTCAGATTCGTAATAAGCGACCTCAAAAATCCCGGAGTACTAATTTTCATCTAAATCGAGTGAAGGTTTTGATTTTTGTCCGCCATATTGGCGCCGCCATTTTGAATTTCCAAATTTTGACTCCAAATTCGGATTCAGCGAGCCCAAAAACCCCCCGAGTGCGGCTCCGATTTCAAATCAGAGCAAGTTAAATAGGGAAATAAAGGTCGACGCACCACTGCGTCAATGCCACACAGGGCACGAAATTATTTGACGCACTATTGCGTCAATGCCAACGAAGTGGTTAATTATTTTAATCAATTAGAAACTTGATTCAAAATGCCTTTTTTCTATGAAATCGAACTTTTTATTGACCTTTCCTGATTCCGATCTTGAAAATCCACCGATATTACATACCCTAATCAGTACAACGACGACCTCATTCAGGCTCGATTTGTGGCGAAAGAGAAGAAATTAACCCGACACGAAGGACGAAAGAAGTGGAACAAGAAAAGATATTTAGCAAAAAGTGACATGCTTTCAAAGATAATCGTTGCGTGTATTCCCTCGCTCATCTCGATTCTAGAGACTCTGGAAGACGCACGAGACCAAAGGAATCCACGGAAGCGTTTCACTTTTTTCACTCACGTTCTCCCCCCCCCCCTGCGGTTCTCCTCGTGAGTATATCACTCGGGGTGCCCGCATTGCCAACGAGGAGATACTTTCGAGACGTCATTTTAGCGTTTCTTGTCATGTAGCCTTACAGTATAGCACAAAGATTTCGGCCGGGAACTTGGGAGTCTCGAGTTCCTTAGTCGGTATTCAAACCAATGCGTACAACCTTCGAGTAATACACGACGGAAGAACACGAGAGAAATACGAATTGGGCAATTTTTTTTCAAGCACGCTCATCTATACGACCTTAAACGTATAATTCCAAACCCAATGAACAGAGCTGCAACGTTAAACTTTTTTTTTCAAATTAAGTATTAAATTACCGCTCGGCAAATTACCATTTCTAGTTGGCCTTTCCATGATAGCCCTTCACTGACAATATCCCACACTATACAATTGTAGTGTTCGTACATACGCTGTTTTTGGGATTGACAAGGGAGGAAATCCTTTTAGACGCACGAAAATGAGTCATTGTCCATGAATTTGTTCAAAGGTGATAAAATAATCATTTTGAAATTTGGACATTATTTTGTTATAACTTTCGAGTGTTAATTTTTTAATTTTTTTAAACGAACCAAAATGGTGGTGTTTGGAGGCATTCCTTTAGGCCTCTTTTGAAAAACTGCTCGTGTATAGCTCAGAAAGTTATTGATCGATGTGGCTGAAATTTTGGCCGGTTTCTCACTATAACATTATTGGAAGGATATACCTATAAAAATGATAAAAAGTATAAAATTAAAAATCAAGTAGGCTTCGTAATCAAATTTTCATATTTTCGACCATTTTCTCGACAATTATTACCCCAAAAAGGTAATTTATTTACGCTATAATCTTAAAACTTTAGGTATATCTTTCCAATAATGTTATAGTGAGAAACGTCCCAAAATTTCAGCCAGATCGATCAATAACTTTTTGAGCGATAACATGAGCAGTTTTTCAAACGACGCCCAAAGGAATACCTTATAACGCCGCCATTTTGTTTTGTTTAAAAAAGAAAACATTTTTAACACTTGAAAGTTGTAATAAGATGTCAAAATTTTTGAATGATGCGATTATTTTATGACCTTTAAAAAAAATCATGAAAAATGACTCATTTTCGGGGGTTTAAGGGGATTTCGCCCCTTAAAGTCCGAGGCCTAAAGTTTCCGACTTGCACTCGAACGAAGTCACGTGCAAAGGCCAATAAGTCCCATTGTCCATGACAATTTTCCTGCAATCCCATAATTAAACGTCAAGGGCCTTTCAGCCCTGAAATCTCCATTTTTAGGGTCTTTAAGGCAGTTGTCTGGTGTAGAGGGTAAAAAATCGATTTTTCCCCTTTAATCGATGGTTCAACTATTAGAGAACATGAGAACTCTAAATTATTAAAAACCATCCTAAATGAAGCAAAAACATTTACAAGAAAGTAATTTTATACTACTTTTATTGCACAAAGAAAGAAAAAAATTTTTTAAATCGTCACGTTTTTTGTTCAAGCTCGAAAATTAATATGATTTCACGGTTTTTTTCTGGATTTTTTAAGTTCATCGACAGTAAAAATATATGTCAATTAAAAATAATGGTGATTTTTGCGTTCTATGGTCAATTTAATACTCCGCCATTTAGCGACAATTAATTAATTTAAAACAAATGTATACTCTTCAAAAAAGGTGATTTTTGATGATTTTTTTAATAAGGAAAGAAACAACGGACCTTCTTGAAAAATTTTGTGTACTTTAACACACGTTAAGTGTTAAAATACACAAAAATTTTCAAGAAGGTCCGTTGTTTCTTTCCTTATTTAAAAAATCACCAACAATCATCTTGTTTAGGCCTCTACACCGAAGTGCCTTAAAAAATCGACGAGAATATTACGAGATTAGAGGAAATATATGAACATCGCCAGATCCAGCCAACTCGTCGAGTGGCTCTGGAATGTCCGATATACACTTATATGTAGATTGCTCTACGCCGTTGTATCGTACGACGTTGAATTGACGGAAGACGAAAAGAATGACAGGTACGGAGGAAGGAAACCATGAAGAAAAAAAACATCGAGAAGCAACTGAAAAAAAAGGAATTCGAAGGTGCGAAAGAACTTGACAAGATCCTTTTTTGCTCGAGTGAGCGCGTGACTCGTCAGCTTTCTTCTTTCGCTCTCCGTAATAAATTGCTTCCAAAAGCGAACCGCTCGCGATGTTTCGTTTGCATGTTCCTTTAACGAGAGGCTCCCTCTGGGGAGGGCGCCCGTTGTGCCTAGTGTGAAAAGGACCGATCACACAGTTCGTTTGATTGCGTGACATCACGAGGATTCCGCGATCCTTTTTTTAACGACCCTCTTTTCAATCGTCCCTTGCCCAGAGATGGATCGAATGCCGCGTGACATTTTTCATTAATCAAGGGGAAACGCTGGTCCAGAGTGTTGAAATTTGTTAGTAATTATTTTCGAAAAATTGATAGTTTAACTTCTAAATTTTCGCTGTCTGACTCAAAATCATGTGAGCCAAATTGATGGCGGAATTTTTTAGACAAAACACTTTTTTTCGATATCTGCAGTAGGGAGAAATTTCATCAGATTTACGACGAATTTTGACAATATTTTCTGAACTAAGATCTCCATTACTTCGCAGGTACATTTTTTTAAATTCTTCCATAAACCTTCAATCTTATACAATAAAATGTTGTGATATACTCTCCATTTCATTTAACACAATAAATTCTCAAAGTTGGCTCTATTTTCGAGCATCTTTTAATAGTGTAACCCTTTTGGAAAAAACAAAATTATCATCCTTCAACATGATTTCGTCCTCGAATGTCAATAAACACGAATTATTAGCAGCACTTTCCATAAATGACAGTGACAATTGGCTGTTGTGACAATCTCGATAAGAGTGTATCGATCAGGAGGAAAAGTTTTTTTTTAATTGTTTCAGAATTGCGGAAGAATTTCCGGAAAAGAAACTTCAAATCTGGAGCTGCACCGGAACTGATGCGAACTGGAGATAAGATTTGAATCAAGGTCGCAGACTATCTGCCAGTAAAAAAAAACGTGATCGCCATACTATATGCTGCGTTTCGTGGATCGTGAGATCCTCGATCGCAGCAGGATGGCCAAATGGGCAAAGGTCCAAAAGCCAAAGATTTGCGATCTGATCGTGATACTTCGGAATATATGAAATGGCGTGCGTGTGCGTTGCGTTTTTTTTCGTCGTAGATCTGCCGAGATCGCACGCGTAGACGTTCACAAAATCTTACACGGATCGCGAGCATGGAAGAAACTTCGAGTGCTCTGCTACGAGCTATGGGCAAGCTGCCACAGCATACGTATGAGTATACCGGGTAGCTCGAAAAGTGACGTCCAAAAGGAAAATCTACAGGGTGTCCTAGAACTGAATGTGTTCCGAGTCGATCGATACAAGCATGTCTCAGATCAAACCCTGAATTAATTATTAATTTTTAAAGGCGTTGAGCGAAATTGGCACGCCTTTAAAAATGAATAATATTTGAGGGGGGGGGATGAAGTATTTTTTTTTATCGTCTGAACTTTAGTGATTGATCCTCTCGAACCTATCGTTTTAAACTTCGCATCAAAGTTTTAGGCATTTACACCAAAGACAGAAAATATGAGATTCCGACCAACCCCCCCCCCCCCTCGCCCGCCGCCGATCGAGCTGAAATTGTGCAAAGACCTCCGTTTTAATATTTTACGACAAGCCCTTAAGAGATTTCTCGTGACTTGCAATATTTTTCGAGATGTTGAATTTTTAAGTTTTTTTCTAACGCGCTGACTGTATCTTTATCTGCTGCCCCTTCGTTCATATATATATATATGTTATCGCGCGCTCTGTTTTGTCCAAACAAAAATACGCAAATAATCCCCAAACCCAAAAACTATTGCGCGCCGCGAAAAATCCCTTTAGCGGTTGTCTTAAGGCCGTAGGCCACAGTAACGGGTATAAAATCATGTACGAATTTAACAATTTTTTTTCGTATGACAAAGTGATTCACCCATCAAATTAATTACACATCTATTTAGTATGAATATCAAGCTGTTAGAAAAAATATATTTTTTTTCGATGTATGAAATGGCTGATTACTAATATTTTATTTTGTTGTCTTTTTTTTTGTGGCGCTCCGCGGCATGACATTTAGGTTCCACAATGTTTGATCTAGAAGAAAAAAAAGTTCTCGTCAATCTACATTAGAATACCTAGAGAAGTACGTACGGAACTTAAAAAATATTGTTTTATTCAAAAGTTGTAGGTATTTGAACTTAAGAAATGAATGTTCAGTGAAAAATTTCGTTATAACTGCTCATAAACTGCTCATAAAATGAAAAGTTTTCGATTAATCAGAAATTTCGTACGTAGTTCTCTGCGAAATGCAATTAGAATCATAACTTTTAAATTTGAAGTAAATCGAGTGAAAATTGTTGAAGTTATTTGTCACGCCAATTGGGAAAAAAGTTGTTTCGAGAAGTTTCGAGTAGTCTCCCATTTTATACATCGAAAAAAAAAACATTTTCTAACAGCTTGATATTCATACTCAATAGATGTGTAATAGATTTTATGAGTGAATCACTTTTTCATAGGAAAAAAAATTGTTGAATTCGCACACGATTTTATACCCGTTATACTGTGGTCTAAGGCCTTAAAATATTAAAAGGAAGGTTTGTCCAAAATTTTAGCTCGATCGGAGGAGGGGGGGGGGGGGTTTCGGAACCTTATCCGAAAAAAATAAAAAAATACGTTTTTTTTCGAAAACAAAAAAGATCGTTGAACATATGTCGGGGTGATTTTGATAGGCATTGATACGAGGCCTTTAGATTTTCCTTTTGGACGTCATTTTTCGGGCGACCCTGTATATACACTCATATATACAAATACATTAAAATAAACGCCTCGCGATCATCGCACGTATCAATTAGGAAATAAAGATTACCGAACCGATAGGTAAAAAACTTGACCTTTGATTCCCCACAATGGCAAACTACAGTCCATCAAAGAATCAACATGTCTCAATTTTTATTTCTTCACGCGAGAATTTTCGTCGATTTTTCACATTCTCAGCGCACATATCTGCATCATCAGGCCAAATTCCTTACAATTCAGGATCTGAGTTCGAATTCACCGGAGTTTTACATCACATTGAAAGCAAAACGAAATTGTTGACTAAATTATGACATCGTCAACCTTTCAGGACATTTATTTTCGTCTACCTACCTGTGACTAATATTAACCATCAGTAAATTGTTCCAATCATTTTATCTGCCCTTACAGTGAACACAGGTGAAATTAGATCGACGACAATGCTGTGCGTAATTGCAACCGATTTTTTTTCACCGGGAGTTTTATTTTTATTTGGAGAAAAAGTGGTTATTCAATTAGAAAAAAAATCTCGTTCGGCGTCAGATGAATTAATTTGATGGTGAATATCATTTGGTTTTTGTCTCGTCGTTCGGCCAGCCGAAATGACCAGCTCGATGCAACCGAGTCGGACATCACGATCGAGTAGAAATCATGCGAGTATGATCATTAATGAACTGTTGTGTCGAACATCACCATAATTCAATTGTAAGTCAATTTCTAAAATAAGGAGATGCAAAAATCACTTAATCTTTTGGTCAGACAGATAGCTGGCTATTCAAAGGTAGCAGCACCATGTCGGGCCTGAAAATCCATTTTTCAATCTTTAGTAAGTAGGCTTGAGAATAATAGGCAACTACTTTCAAGTCGGGGTGAGACCGCCAATAAAGTGTGAAGCCTATATGATGGTATTTTGTTCGAAACAAACAAAAATTAGGAACTAAAAACTGAGTTCATTAATGTTAAACTTAATTAATGAACTGCAAACGAAACCTTCAACGCGTTTTCCTAGAAAAAGCTTCTTGTCAAATTTCATTGAATTTGAATTTCAAAGAGTACCAAAGATTAGTGCGGAATATAGAAGAAGCTTTTCACGTTTAATCTTTTGGTGAATATTTTTTAACCAATAAGAGGGCGTTTAACTAAAAAAAAATGATTTTTCTTATTGCCCTAGATCGGTAATTCTTTAGGTTAGCGACTTTTCTGAAAAAGTGTTTTTTCCAAACAAACCCAATATAGGCGTCGAAGTATTAAAAATGCCTTAATGCCACGTGTTTCCGCGAACTTCAAAACCCCATAACTTTTACCTATACTTTAACCCAAACAAACCCAAAATAGACGTCGACATGTTAAAAAATGCCATATTTTATCACGTGTATCCGCGAACTTCAAAACCTCATAACCGTTACCCAAACAAACCTAAAATACGCGTCGAAATGTTCAAAAATCCCATACCACCTTCAAAACCCCATACCTTTTACCCAAACAAACCCAAAAAACCAAATATAGGCGTCGAAATGTTCAAAAATGACCTACCTTATCACGTGTTTCCGCAGACTTCAAAGCTTTGAATTTCAGCTTCCCCGACTGAATATCCTTTATAACCCAACAAAAGAGAAAGTGGCAAAAAAAATTGCCGCATTTTTCGGAAACGTATCTAAAGAATTACCAAAAAAATTGTGTACTCCTTTTCACCGATATTTCGAGCACCCGATACTTTTCATGGTTCGTTAATTTCTTGAAATTTCCTTTGAAGTCACCCTACATTTATCCGTACATTAAATTTTATAATATTCCACACACGTCTGGCAATATAATTTTTTAAGTTTTGGAGTAAACGTGTGCCGTAAATTCGCTCTAATCGAAGTAAAACAAAAAACATTAATTGACCCTTTTTTATTTGTTTATTTTTCACGAAAAGTCTGCTTCCCGAATGAGGAAGCGAAACGATAATTTCGATGTGTTTCACGCGTTTCGTCGAACGGTAATAAATTTCAGGCGCGAATGGCGCTGGCAACAAAACCTCTAACAGTAGAAATATATAGATTCAATGTGAGACTTCCTCATCGCGCACGGCCACACGTAACAAAGTATGCGCGGGACAGTTAGAACGTCTGCTTTGTATTGTATACGCGTTGATACATAACATATCGAGAGTGTGCTTGCAACTTTTCCCATAGCCAGAGGTTTCATGGTCGCCCGATACGACTTCCGCGACAAAGTCGATCGAACCTTTTCAGCCCCGGACCGTAACGGACAACAATGTGTCTAGCCATGATGTTGTTGCGAGGAGCGGGCGTGCACTTGTATGTGCACCGTGCACCGAAATAAATGTATAGTAACTTCAACCATATTTCAACTATAGTTTATATTACCCTGAGGGGACAATAATATTTTATAGTCATGGTTACTGACGAAAATATAGTACTGCTTATGATATTTTAGCAGTTGTGTTAACTATGCTCATATGTTAACCGCAACCAACAATCTTTCAAGCATACGTTGATTGTCAATGCTATATAATATAGTAGGTTTTCATCAAATGAATATTTCCTTACACTATCAAAAAAAGTGATTTATACCATATTGAATGGTATGTCTACTAAATGTATATAATATTTCATGAACTCAAAAATTCAAAAATTTTCAGTTGATTGTACTACCTGTATAAAGGTTTATCATAATTTGTTATTCCCTGACCTCCTGAAATGATTCCTATCGAAGAAAATATTTCACCTGCATGGAAGTTCAAACTTACGACCTACCTATATATATTTACGCACGCTGGCACTATGCTACCGGATACTTGTGTTATTTCAATCGTATATTTGGCATCACGGATAAAAGTAATTCCAGCTGCAATTCCGAATAGCTGTTACCTCTGATATAGGTGGAATTTTGCACAGATCGCCCTTTTGATAATATATGTGACTGCTTTAATGGATTTTTGGCGCAGCCCAATAGTTTTCGAAATATCGAATTCTAAAAACTCATAAATGAATGCGCTATTATATATCTATATCGATCATAGCGTGCCACCGCTGTCACTACTTTATTGACACGTTCCACCAATGATTTACGTCTTCACTATAAAATTACCATAATGTTGTTCGTATAGTCACTTTTCGTAAGATATTGTAACAGTTCATATTCAACAAGTGTTAATGTTAACCATATAAATAGTACAAACTTGCACTGAGAAAAATGTCCATAGTATTTATTAAAAAAACGCCCATGGTAAAAGTGGGCATAGTAAAATTCATATAGCTTATTGCTACCGCAATCATAATATTTAACAAAACTATAAGCGTCTATCTAATCATGCCGTTTTGGTAGTGTGTTTTTTATCTAGTATCCCTGAAATATCTATTAACTACTGTGAAAGATTTTACAATATCGATATAGTTAATTCAGTTAATATTTTTACAATAGTTAGTCGTTTTTTTCGGGGATAATGGATAGTCGAGTGACAATAAACTACGGAATTCGACTATACTCTCTTTTACCATGCGCGTTTTTCGTAAATACTATACACTTTTCTCTCAGTGTGTCTTTCAAAGTACGCGTACACGGAGCGTTTAGGAGCTATATCTACCTGGAGGCCCGAAGAAAATGGTCGAATTACCAATTTTTCTGGAAAACTGTTGGTAAGAAAGAAACGCATTTTCTTAATACATACACTACTCCAAACAATTTGAGGGGTCGTCTCACTTTAGACGCTGAAAAAGGCTATTGTCATGATTTTTTCATAGGGTTATATTATAGATATTGGTATAAAAGTTTTTACACTTAATAAATACACCTTTGAAATACTGAATTTTTAACTTTATTTATTTGAGTTACGATCTGAGCTGTTGATACAATCCCGGAGCTGGATCATCCGAAACAAAATATCAAACGGATTTAGATTCAGTAGGTTAATGGCTATAGCGCAAATCATACAATTTTTGATATATCCAAAAATAACACACTGGTCGACATTTTTCGAAAAACACAAAAAAACGTGTTTTTTTACCGTGTTTGGCAAAAAAAATAGTAAATATCAAAATTTTAAAAATCCTTGATATGAGTCATACCTATAGTTGTAAAGAATATGCGGTTAAAATTACATAAAGATCGGCTCCGTACTTTCGAATATTTTATCAGCAAGCCGTCGAAAAACGTTATTTTGACAAAAACGCGTTTAAAGTTTGTTTGGGTTACATAAATACATTAATTTTTTTTCCAATGTATTTCAAACGTGTATTTATCAAGTGTAACAACTTTGACAACAATATCTATAATATAAACCCATCAAAAGAATTTATGAAAATAGCCTTTTTCAGCGTTTAAAGTGAGAAGACTCCTTAAGGAACAGACATTTTTTTCCAACTCTCTTTTAGTGTCTTTTGAAGCGCTGTATCTATGTGGAAAATGGTCGTATCGAGATGAAAAAAAAAACATTCTGAAGCTTCAAGTTTCAGCCACAAGTAAAGTAGTGGTAGATTTACTGAAAAACTATAAAAAGTAATTTTTTCGTACATTTTCAAATTAATGTTAAGGGTGAGAGAAATTGTTTTTCTCAAAAATCCATGAATGGGTCTTGTAGGACATTTAATCAAGTTTTCAAAGCTGATCTTTACTTTCCTGTGCGTTCATTGGTTGCTGAGATATCGATGATCAAAAGCAAAAGGTTCTTTTTTCATTCAAAGTCGGATATCTCAGCGAGGAAGTGACGTAGAGACACCAAAAAAACAAATTGGAGCTGAATCAATAAGCTAACTGACCTATATAATGATTTAACTGAAAAAATTTCCTGAGTCCATAGACCGTTGAAAAAAATTAATTGGAAAACAAATGTTTTTCGCTATTTCTTATGATTGCGCCATAACCGTAGCTCACCGAAATTTTTTGCCAAAAGGTCTCGAAACAAGAAACTTGAAGCTTCAGAATGCTTTTTTTCATCTCGAGACGACCATTTTTCATATAGATACAGCGGTTCAAAAAGCACTGAAAAGATTGATGAAATTTTCTGTTATTCAATTTTACGGAGTATGGTACATCGAAGGGCTTTAAAAAATTACAGAAAAATTACAAAAACATGGCCGCTGGCCGATGATCTGTCTTCAAAGTCGGTGGACACGATACCGATTCTTTTGCAGCATCCAATATTACAGACGGTTATAAACATGCACTTCATATACTTACATGAACGTAAGTAGACAATTCATATGACAATTCCGCGCTCGAAACTATAAACGCGTTTTTCTCGAAATCTCGTTTTTCAAAATGGTCTACCTTCTCAAAGAAACAGTTTTTCAGCTATCCGTCTCGAATTTTGACACAACATTCTCCACACCATTCTTTATCTTACTATAGAAGCTTTTTTTGTAAACTTCATATATCCTTTAACGAAAAACTGTCAAAAAATAGGCTAAATTCGATACTTTTTTAAAACCGTCACCATTTTGTCAATTCCAATTTTTTAAATCTCCATAGCAAGGTAGCGGCTTTCATACTGATTGATAATCTTTTTACAAATTTTGTTCCAGATAATACCTACGGCCGGAATCGTGTACACTGTGACGACTCCTTTTTTCGAAGACATTTTCAACCGTTAAAAAATGTACAAAAAATAAATAAAAATAAACGTTTAAAAATTAAGTTTCTACTCTTCGTGAGTCCTTTGATTTGACATTAAAAAATAAGCCTGATTAGCGTGTTGTAACCATCGAGAAAAAAAATCGCGAAAATCAGCTATTTTTCGACCCGTTACACTGTGATGATGCCTTAAGGATGTTGAGTCCCAAATCGCAAATGATGATAAAATTCTGAAAATTTGGTATGTTTTTGTATGAAGTATTTCAGAGGTCGTGTAAAAATTTCACGACAATTACGAAGCTCGTTATTGAACAATTAACATTCACAAATTAAATGCTATCTTATGGAAACTGATGTAACTTTGCAATAAGTTTTTTTTTTGACCTCTCAATTTTGTAATATCTACAATATACTGAAAGCAACGGAAACAAAACGAAGTTTATTGATAAATTTTTTTATTTCTTTTAAAAAGTGTTCTTAACAAAATGTTAATTTTTTAATAACGAGCTTCCTAATCGTCGTGAAATTTTAACACGACCTCTTAAATACTTCATACAAAAACATACCAAATTTTCAGAATTTTCTTATCATTTTTTATTTCTACCCTTAAGGAGGTTGAAGTAATGATGATAGAATTCTGAAAATTTTGTATGTTTTTACATGAAGTATTCAGGAGGTCGTGTAAAAATTTCATGACGATTAAGAAGCTATTTATTGAACAATTAACATTAACATGTTTTATAGGGACTCAACATCCGTAACTGGCTGCAAATGTAAAAAATTATCACGACGGACCGAGGGTTATAAATCCCATTTACAAACAAATAATAAATACCGTATGAAAAATCCGTCAAACGTACACAGAAAATAAGAATATAAAAGAATATAAAATAAGAAAACGTACACAGAATATATATATATATGTTGGTTCGCACAGGCGACTTACCCCGCTACGGGCGTTTGCGAATACCGGAAGAACCTCCCGAGAGCGTCTATCCCCACGAGAAAGAAGCTGATCTTTTAGTCATCCCCCATTATACTTCCCGCTAGAGCACTTCGAACGATTCTTCGACCGAGTGACGTCGACTACCGGTATGAAATACCACTAGATACCCGCTAATACGTTTTTTTATTCACACGATATTAAAAAAAAGAAGAAAAAAAAAGGTAATAGAAAGAAACAATAATAATGGGCAATAATTGTAATTTCGGTTATTGCCCATACGTTTTACGGGACATTGCATATACATACATACACACCCGCATATGTGAATACGAGTGAACTCCTGCGCGCGAAGAGGTCTAATCACTCTCCGACAATTGAAATATTAATTAGGGAAAATTTCACGAGATTTTTATTAGTCGCGCGGTTTCACGCTTTGACTGCCTCACATTGGTGCGTGTGTATATCTATATATAGGGTGGCCTGAAAAGTGACGTCTAAAAGGAAATTCTAAATTTCCCGTATCGATACCTATCCGTATCACCCCCACGTATATTAGGGTGGCACCGATTTGAGCTCTACTTTTTTTCCCTTTTTCTCACCATCCAATTATCTTATTGAAAGAAAAAAAAATGTCGCCAAAGCTGCGAGTGGTCAAAAAATATTTCGGGTTCGCTTAAACTCTCCAAAAACTCGAATTATCAGTAAACAATCGATACGAAATCATTTTCAAAATGTACAATTTCCGCTAAAAAATAAATCTCGCATACGCTATAATTCCTTGTAGCATAAAAAAAAGCGAAGGGTTACATTTTCTGAATAATTTATTATCATAATTTGTAATAAAAAAGGACAGTAACAATTTTTTTTTACATAGCTTGAAATTTATGAGTGAGAAGAGAAAAAAAATTGGCGGAAATTGGAAATTTAGAAGCTCTTGAGCGACCACTGAGTATTCATTGGCCTATAGCTTTCGCGAGATTAATTAAAAAATTATAAAGCGTCAAATTCTTGGGTGAGAAGTGGAGTAAAAAAACGATCTTTCAATGAAAATTTGAGTATTTTGGGACGCTTGAGCGACTTCTACATCTTTTTTGACCGCTCGCAGCTTTCGCGACATTTTTTTTTCGTTTTAAAAAAGACAATTAGATGGTGAGAAAAAAGGGACAAAAATAGAGCTCCAATTTGTGCCACCCCCTCGTATATTCTACGTTCTTCTTTACTTTTCAACACACACTGCCCTTTTTATTTTTCTCTTTCGCGTATGTGCGGTCTCCGCATGTTTGTCCACTGCTGTCATCCTTATAAAGTGCTCTGTCACAACAAATAAATGACCAACTGAACCCTAACGTAAATGCCTGACATTTTAACCAAATGTTTAAAACAACAGATCCGAGAGGACCAATCACGAAAGTTCCGATGATTAAAAAAAAATCCCGTCCAAATGACTCCCAACTTCTTCGAAAAAATTCTCAGCGGAACGTATACACGCAAAAGAGAAAAAATTTAAATCCACGGTGCAGAAAGGCGAGAAAATAAGCTGCTCTTTCTCTTCAACTCCAAAAGATCGCAGACCCAAACAAACCCAAACACGGGGATGATTCGGACAGGTCTTCATACAAGTCATACAGATTTTCCTTTTGGATGTCACTTTTCGGGCCACCTTGTACATATAAGAGCCTTATTGACGGTCTTCTCAACAATTACGTAAATCCCAAGGTTCGGAGAGTCTTGTTGGGGGTTTTACTGTACGAGCGGCGAGCGAGAACAGAGAAGAAGCGTCGAAGTACCGGCTTCCGGTAATCGCGACGTAATTACCGTAGGATAGTTGGTGTATATATATATATATATATATATATATATATATATATATATATATATATATATCTAAACATATATAAACACACACACACATACATGTGTACATATTTCAGTACCTCGTACTAAATACAAGGTTCTAAGGAGTCTCACAAATCGGTGAGCACGTACGAACACATAGAAACACATATAAGGACACACCCACACACACAAACAAACAAACACACACACATGCACACACACCTTTGGGCCGTGTTTCCGTAAGCGAAAAATCTTTCGAGCGTGCCCGAAGATCTGATCGGTCCACACAAATTCGCCGGGGCTCCTTAATAATCGTGTCGCAATGATTCGATACTCCGAGAAGTCCCACTGGATCTGCTTTGATGATGAACTATGACGACGAGGAGGGTCCAATTCGACGATACCGCGTATATCGATGCGACCGAATTTACCGAAAGACGAACACCACGATCAGCACGCATCGGGACATCAACTGACAGTATTGTTTTCCATTTAAATAATAATTTTTAAACGGAATTTTAATTACGGCTCTTCTTTGGCTTTTTAGGATTTTGCTTATTTATGGGTGTGTATTTATTTGTTATTGCGGTCGTGTGTAAATACGTAGGTTCGTAAATATATGTTTATATATTGAAATGTTTATTTTTGTTTAAGGCGATTTCAACGCTGGCCCACGAAATTAAGTTTGGCGAAAGAGTTTTGAGTGAAAAAAAAAAAAAATACGAGCGTCAACCGCGACACGTCGGATCGCGGTCTGCTATCAGAATGGAGGCTTTTCTTAACGATGTCCCGTACTTATGCCTCCATTCCCCACTACGCTACATGCCCCAGCACCCGCGGTGTACGCGAGAAAACGCGCGTAAGAGCGAGAGGGAGAGATGCACTCATCCGTCTTCTCTTTCGTCCTTCGTCATTCTTGACTGTGCGGAGAACGCTGCCGGTTCGCACGAGAGATTATCCCATAAGCGCGAGCGGTAGCGAAATTTTCGGCACACCAGCGAAAGAGCTTTCACGTGCCGATTCCCCTCGTCAGCTTTGATACTCGCGCGCGGCAACGCTGACGCGATCGTTTTGACAGAATGTACATATATCGATGGCCGCGTTTTGCCGATCGCAAAGGATGTTGAGTCCCTATGAAACATTTAAATGTTAATTGCTCAATAAATAGCTTCTTAATCGTCATGAAATTTTTACACGACCTCCTGAATACTTCATGTAAAAACATACCAAATTTTCAGAATTCTATCATCATTACTTCAACCTCCTTAAGGGTTGAAATAAAAAATAATAAGAAAATTCTGAAAATTTGGTATGTTTTTGTATGAAGTATTTAAGAGGTCGTGTTAAAATTTCACGACGATTAGGAAGCTCGTTATTAAAAAATTAACATTTTGTTAAGAACAATTTTTAAAAGAAATAAAAAAAAATTTATCAATAAACTTCGTTTTGTTTCCGTTGCTTTCAGTATATTGTAGATATTATAAAATTGAGAGGTCAAAAAAAAAACTTATTGCAAAGTTACATCAGTTTCCATAAAACAACATTTTATTTGTGAATGTTAATTGTTCAATAACGTGCTTCCTAATTGTTGTGAAATTTTTACACGACCTCTGAAATACTTCATACCAAAACATACCAAATTTTCAGAATTTTATCATCATTTGCGATTTGGGACTCAACATCCTTAAGGATCACTTCCACGGGGTCAAAAAAGGGTCTACATTTACTTTACCCACAGCTGAATTGATGTTTACTTATGTTGATTATTCGTATTATCGATTATAGTGTGCCAAATGTTGTGGTAAATTATAAATTTATTGCACGTAAAGAAAAAAAACTGAAAAAGTAGATTGACAACGACTCGGTAGTAATCTTCGTAATAAAAATATTAACATATCCACCATAAAAACGGACTAAATACAGACAAAAAAATCAGCCGGAAACCTATTCAAATAGGCTTGAATTACCTCAGCGGAATCAACACGATAGGCGGAATATAATTATACGTGATAAATGATAAAACTCTATAAATTGTTGTTTGCGTATTTTGTGGCGGCTTCTATTCAAATTAATTTCAAAACAAAGCGAGGTTATGTTCGCCAAACGCATCAACTGTGACTCGTGACGTTGCTAAGTCTGCGGGTGCTATTTCGTCGTTCTGACCATTTTCAACCAGAAATTGAAACTTTCTTGTAATGCAGTGCTTTAGCTACACGGTGAAGATTGATTTTCTTATTTTTTCCAATATCTGTTATATCTATTCAATCGAATTTTAGTTTTCCAACGGGTTTCGTTGGATACGTGCGCAGAAAAACCACGATCATCGCACTTCCGGTTGACCGTCTCCATAAGACGACGTGCTTCGGTAACTCAAAGTGCTCGACTTTGCAGTTTTATTGCGAAAAAACTAAACGGTCAAAATAGCTAAAATTTTGGCAATAGGTGCAAAAAGTATTCGTCGAAATCATGTGAAAATTTCAAATCCGAAAGTTGGATTCGTAGTAATGATCGTACCTCCTTAAGGGATTAAACCACTCTAGGATTTGGATAAATCGTTTTTTTTTTGCTTAAAAAATACTTTGGGGTCATAAAAACAATATGCAATTGGTCCTGTAGCAATTTTTTTCCCGAAGGTTCAATTATCGATCTTGCCGCAGCGCCTCGGAGCGCGCGCCAAGTGCTCGTACAACTTTAAGGGGGAATATACCTTTGTGAGGGCAAAATCAAGGGTCATTTTTGACAATTTGTTTAAGAAACAAAACAATATTTTTAAATTCGGTTTTTTATACATGTTAAGTACAAGTCTTGAAGTAAAAGAAATTTTTTGTTTTTAATTATTTTGAAACAAAATGGTGGCGCAGTAGTCGATGAAAGAAAACTCCTTTTTTCATAGACCTCTACGGGCGTATTCGCACAGATCATAATGTTTGAGCTAGAACAAAAAACGAAAAATATTTTGAAATCCGATATTAAAAAGTAGTTCAGTACGTAGGGGTCTTTCAAAATATTGATTTAAAAAAATGGCGTTAATGTGGAAAAAAAATTCGTTAAAAAATCGGTCGAATATCGATCATAACATTTTTAAATTTTAACTTATCGAAAAAACCCTACGTACTAGCCTAGAACATATTGTCGAGAAGCTACAGTTAAAATTTCAAGTAAATCGATTGAAAACTAGAGGTGCTCCGCATACGCCCGTGTCTAAAAACATAGTTTCGAGAAAAACGCGTTCAAAGCCATTTTGTTTCAAAATAATTTAAAAAAAAAACATTTCTTTTACTTTAAGACTTGTACTAACGTGTATAAAAAAACGAAATGAATAATATTCTTTTGTTTTTCTTAAATAAAATGTCAAAAATGACCCTTCATTTTTCCCTTACAAAGGTATACTCCCCCGTAAACGCGTTTTTCCCGAAACCACTTCTTTCAAACTGGGAGGACGGATTACTCGAACACCTTTGCATGGATCGATTTGAAATTTTGACAGTAGCTTCACACTTACATTCGCTATGGAAGTACGTAGCCGTTTTTTGATTAAATGTAAACTTCTTTGTTATAAACAATTTACTGCTGATTTTTTTTAGCAAAAATCGATTTATTTCCTTCCAAATGCGCCATTTTTTCAATATTCTATTAAAAAAATCTGTAGGGAGCCCCATAGCTAATAATATATAGATTTTATTTTTTTTGTTTTTCGTCCCAGGTATACTTTACGAGAAAACCGTCCTCCCGTGAAGCTATTCGTAAAAAAAAACGTTTTTCAAGATCGCCGGTATTTTGTATGAAAATAATAATAATTTTTTTAATACTTTAATATGTATTGAATAAACCCTCTCAAAAGAAATCGTACGCAAATTTGAATTTGGAAAAAGCTAAGAAAAATTCTATCTTACACGAGTATAGCTAGAGAAATACGTAGTGGATTTAAAAAAATTAGATTATGTGTAATTGGCAAGGGTTTAAAGTAAAAACTCAACTTTCGACAGAAAAAAAGGATAATCATTTCTTAATAACTAATGTTACAATTAACTCATGGAAAATTCCGTACGTATTTCACTTCGAAATGTTATTTTAAAGAGGTGCTCAAAATTTGGAGTGAATAGAATGAAAATTGTTGGTATTATGCTGCGTGCGGTTTTAAAAAATTGAGTTCCGAAAAAAACGATCGACCTCTCGCACACGGGCGAGCCATGCCACCGCAGACCCACACGGGCCTGCGCACCTTTGTTTCAAAGGTACCAAACTTTTTTCCCCTTATTCTGGATGGTTCAGAGCATCACTTGAGCCAATTTTGAGAAAAATATATTTTTCGAAAATTCCACAGTGGTGTTAGCCCTTAACGTCGCTATCGGTATACTGGGGTTGGTGAAAATTTAAGGGGGAACAGTTATTGCGCGGGAGCTTTCGGCCACGTGGTTGATTTTGTGCTTTTTGGGAATTTGAGTCGTGCGTCGGGGATTTTAGGATCGTAGGGTATTGAGGGTTGTATGGTGAAGGTTTTGTGGAGAAAAAAAACGTTTAGTGTAGAGTTTGATGCATACTTATAATTAAGGAATCATCACAGTATAGTACAGACGGTTATAAACATGGATCTGGCATCGCCGCTTCCTTAACCTTAAAACTTCCTTAACCTTCGATAAAAACCTTAAACGCGTTTTTATCGAAATGTCGTTTTCCAAAACGGTGTACACTCTCAGAGAAAGAATTTCCAAACTGTCCGTCACAAATGCTGACACAACATTCGTCACGCCATTCTTTGTCTTGCTAAGGAAGCTTCTTTTTAATCTTCATATTTTTTTAAACGACAAGACAGGCTAAATTCGTTACTTTTTTCAAACCGTCGCCATTTTGTCAATTTTGATTTGTAGAAAACGTCCATAGCAAGATAGCGGCTCTCATACTGTTTAATAATCTTTTTGCAATTTTTTTCTGATAATATTTACGCCCACGAATAGGTACACACTTTTTTTAAACTAAATTTATTTTCTGTTCTTCATAAGTTTTTCGACTTCACATGAAAAAAAATCAGACTGAACAGCGTATTTGAACCGTCGAAAAAAATATCGCGAAAATCAGCTATTTTTCGATCTGCTATACTGTGATGCTCCCTTGAAGGACGGGGAGCTTTTTTAAGCTGAATCAGATACTTAATGGTGAAAAGCTTGAAATAGCATCGATACGATTTTTTTTGTTTATTTGTTGACTAAAGATAAAAGCTTGAAATATCAAAAGTACGGTTTTTTGTTTATTTATTGACTAAGGCTCAAAGCTTGAAATATCAATAATACGATTTTGCGTTTATTTGTTGACTAAGGATTAGAGCATGAAATTTCGAGAACATGACTTTTTTGTTTATTTCTTGATTAAGGCTCCAAGTTTGAACTTTTAAAAATTCGATGTTTTAGCATATTTTCATAGTCTAGTAGCTTAACTTGAATTTTCAAAAGGTTTTGTCAATATTCCAAAAATTGACCGAGTTACGACGATTATTGTAAAGGGTCAGATCGTCCAGTGCTCTACGGCCACCCCGCTGCGATTATATCCTTTTTACTTTTTTCTCGAACACTATGTTTTACGAAAGTGGTGTAAACGTTTACCAAAATTTATTCGTCCGATTCACTTGAAGTTTGGACAGAGCAAGCTTCACAACCACTTCTATCGCATAACCAGATGATTTTCAAAATTTTGTATTCATTTGTTGGTAACAAATAATTAAAGTAACTTTTTTGTTGGAAATCCAACTTATCTCCTGGAGCTTGCCATTTCCGTAATTTTCAAAAGTTCAAAAAAGCAGCACAATACGAAAGTATAATCGTGTTTCATACTAAAAGCACAATTACATTCTTTTATTTCAGTTCACCTTAATTGCCAGACTCATCTACACCGATTGGTCATGCAGCATCGGCGGAACTTTCTTCAAATAATAACTTCATTGTTGATCAATATTTTTCAATCAAAAAAAAAATTCAAACTTGGCCAGACTATGTATCAATGGTGACTAAAATCCCGAACTCGTCATTCCAATACTTACACTGGAAAAAATATTGAAAATCAACCGGTTTTCTGGCGCCCTAAACTCATGCCCGTTAAAGCCAATGAAACTCTTTAACATTGAGTATTTACTGGAGAGCTTTCTTACAAAAACAATGCTGTCCTTTGGAAACAAAACCGCATGTTCTCAAGTTCTACTTGACATCGGCAAAGCAAAGTGCAGGGTATTCTGAAAGCGTTAATTTTCACACACCTATGAAGACCAGTTCAGGAAAAAACTTCAGCCATTTCCACACCGAGCTTTCCAAAACGACAGCAGCGATTAAAGCCAATAGAAACAGCAGCAATGATAGTATTCACGAAAAATCTGAATTACAAAATTCTTTTAAGACCGTCACAATGTTTTTTCGCGAGTGTACGAAATTCGTGCACTCCCCAATGTTCAATAATAAAGTACTGGCCCATCGCTTAATTATTTTCAAATTAGGCGGACATTTGCGACTTTATTTTTATTTTATTTGTCTCGTTCTCTCGAGATCTGTATAATTAGGTATAGTCCGGTGATTTCAGGTACCTAATTGGGCATGAGTAAATTCGCGGGGGATGCATTAAAATAAGGGAGAGGTGGAAGCGCATGCTGCTTACGCTGCAGCCTTAATGCGTGTGGATATCGCGGCATTTCCTGCAAGGATGCTCTTCCTCGTCGAGCATTCATTAATATGCATATATATATATATATATATATATATATATACATATATCTTTACGGAGAGGAGGACGAGGGGATTCCTTGTTTTATACGACACGACGCAACCGTTGCACCAGATTGCTTGAGAAATCCCGTGTCGCGGAAGACCGTTTTAATAAAATTCAGGCGAGCCACAAACGGCGATTCACTCGCACGGGACTTTTGCGCAATGCCAACGTTGATACGACGGTGATACGACGGCAAATGAAATTTCTGGCAATCGGCGATTAAAAAATGAATATACACCTATTTGCCTACTTTGATATACACACTGGGAAAAAAAATTACGCACTTTGCAATTTATTGTGCTTTGCCCTTTTTGTGCCTTAGAAGCCCGGGCAAGTGTATTGTGCAAGAGGGATAAATAATAATTAAATAATAAAGTAATAATGCAGGGAAATTATATATATAATTTCCCTGTATTATTACTTTATTATTTAATTATTATTTATTATATACATTAATAATACTCTGTATTATTCATTTAATTTCACTCGGATGGTGCCGGGTTCTTTTTGGTTTAAAATGTTCGGGAACAGGTATTTTTTTTTTTGGAATATGTTCAAGGATGTCCCCTGAATGTAAATCCAAGTGGGCGTCGTGGCTTAAGGTTCACTCCAGCCGCCATCTTGAAAAACACGTTTTATTAAGTATCTCGCGAACCGCGCATCGTACGACAAAAATTGTAAAGATCATTATTGTAGATAATAATATTTTCCATCTTTTTTATTTGAAACTTTTTTTTGTATAACGCATAGATTTTTAATTATAGCGTTCCAAACTTTTTTCAATATGGTTTTTGCTAAATATTTAGTTAATGGTGAATGATAAATTAAAAATGGTGGTAACTGAATTGTAGAGCTTGAAATTTCCTGCAAATTTCATTTGAAACTTTTCCCGTAGTATTTATAGTTTAGGAGCTGCAGCTTGGTAAAACTTGCACCTCGTACATTATCAGTGGCAATATTGCTCGTTGTATACGAAAAAAATTTCATAACGCATAAAATGGCATAAAGTGTTAAAAAAAATGTCAATGCAGCTGTGTAGCGAATGAATTAAAATTATAAATAGTGTGGAGAACAACCAATAATTTATCGATCTTTATTGTTACTTAAAACGGTATATACTACACTCATAGGCGCATAATTGAATATACTTCATTATATTTCGTTATAATCTCATTTACAGCGTAATAGCTCCTAAACTAGAAATACTACGGGAAAAGTTTCCAATGAAATTTATAGGATATTTCATGCTCTACAAATTAGTTGCCACCATTTTTAATTTATCATTGACCATTAACTAAATATTTAGCAAAAACCATATTGAAAAAAGTTTGGAGCGCTATAATTAAAAATCTATGCGTTATACAAAAAAAAAATTTAAATAAAAAAGATGGCAAATATTATTATCCACAATAATGATTTCTACAATTTTTGTCGTACGATGCGCGGTTCGCGAGATATTTAATAAAACGTGTTTTTCAAGATGGCGGCTGAAGTGAACCTTAAGCCACGACGCCCACTTGGATTTACATTCAGGGGACACCCCTGAACATATTCCAAAAAAAAATACCTGTTCCCGAACGTTTTTAGCCAAACCTACTTTTTTGGTTGGGGCTCTTGGACTAAAGGTACGAAAAGGACGAAGCAAATAAATGGAAAAGTGCGTTATTTATTTTGTCTAGTGTAGTGTTATAAATGGTCGTCAAAGTCAGATGTTCGAATTGTTTTGTATGAAAATTCTACATAAGATGTTTTTTCATAAAGTTTCCTTGACATTTAAGGTTAAAAAGAAGACTGTTCTAGATAAAACTAGTAACCAAGAGTATTTTTAATTACTAATAACCAAGAAAAAAATGGTTGAATTCGCACATGATTTTATACCCGTTACGCATCGCTTTTCTCCTTCGTCTTTTCTAGAAATTCCAACGACGTACATTATTTATATTGTTATTACAATATAACCACGAATAATATATCCTGTAGGAATAGTATTTTCTGTCGAACGTGACGATGTGAGAAAAAAATCATATTTTTTTCCTCCGTTCTCTTAAAAAAAAATCTTGGTATTTAGTTTAAAAAATTAAGACAAGGGAGCTCTACAGCTCCGTTTAAAAAACTTGCCCAAGCAATTTTGGTAATTCTTTAGATAAGTGGTTTTCCGAAAAATGAGCTGATCATTTTTTTTTTTGCTATTTTCTCATTCATTGGCTTACAAATGATGATATTCAGTCAGGGGAAGCTGAGATTTACCCCCCGTTGAAAAAATTATAGGGTTTTGAAGTTCGCCGAAACACCTGATAAAATAGGGCATTTTTGAACATTTCGACGTCTCTATTGGGTTCGGTTGGGTTTGTTTGGGTTCTTGAAAAATTCGAAATTATTTTTAACACCTTTTCGCTCGTAAATTGTTAACAAAAAATTCTAGTTTTCCCCGACTAAATATCATTTATAACCCAATAAATAAGAAAAGAGCAAAAAAATGTTTTCGGCAACGTCACTCGTCCTTAGAATTACTGTAGTTTTTAAGAAGTTTCGCATCTTTTAAATAAAAATCGTGATTTTTCACACCCTGGGTGAAGAGTAATGGTTGGAAAAATTGTTAAAAAATATGAACACGTGAGCCGGTTTGGCGTAGCAACTCCAAAAAGAAATATTTCATTGTACTGTATAAAAATATCTGAAAAAGGCTTACACCGTTTTTAAAAGTGGCCAGTAAGGCTCGACTACGACGGATTTTTTTGAACATTTTTTTTCGAAATAGAAACATTGTTTTGTGCCCCTCTGATTAGAAGCATCAGCATGCGCGTGTTTTCAATCATATGAGGATTTGTACGACTGTACATTTACAGTCGAAACTTTACGTGTGACTGATCAGCGACCGGAAACGCAGAAATACTTCGAGTCGTCGATCTCGCCCCAATTCCTCGACTTAATTCTTTGGATTTCGCGTGGAGCGTAAGGAGACAACGATTTATTCGGCCGCCGAGATTCCCTCGGTTCAAATAATACTCTATAAACCTGAATTCACGGACTACTTGGACGGTGGGAAGAAAAAAAAACACTCGTCCGACGAGCACACATTATTCGCGCGGCAAAAAAGAAACTCTAGGAACGATTTTCAACTTGTTGCTAATATTATATTCTTCGACTGCCGTCCACGAAAAGCGATATTCTGGCATAATCTTTTTATTCGATAATTTCACTCCGAAATTCTTTATTCAATAATTACATTCGGATAACTTTGCATTCAACAATTTCATTCGGGACATTTTTAATTCGTTAATTTTAGTCAAAATTTTTTAAATTATATTATTATAATTCATTATAATATTATAATTAATTTGAAATTAATTTAATAAATTGAATCGAAAATTTTTTGTCCGTTACTTTCACTCGGAAAATTTTTTATTCGACAATTTTACGGAGATTTTTTTATTCCATCATTGCATTTGGAGAATTTTTCATTGGATAATTTATGCATCGAAATTTTTATTCGATTATTTGATTCGGAACATTTTTTGTTCAATAATTTCACGCGGAATCTTTTTATTCGATAATTTCACTTAAAAAATTTTGTTCGATAATTTCGCTCGGAATTATCCATGCAATAATTATTTTCAGTAAATCTTCCATTCGATAATTTATTTAGAATATTCTTTGATTAATCATTTCATTCAGAACCGTTTTTAATCGATACTTTATTTAGAGAATTTTTTATTCGATACTTGCATTTCAATTTTTTTTTGTCGATAACTTTACTTGACATTTTTTCATTCGGTAATTCCACTCGGGCATTTTTTATTCAATAAATTCTCAAGAAAAATATTTCTTTGTGGATAAGGTTAGACAGGATTCCGCGATATAGTCTATATACACATCCATGTGATATCAAAACATACGAGCGGCATTGGATCGGCGTGCAAGTATCGCGTAAGCGTCATAATCGAGGCTCCTTAACCCACTTCAACAGCAAGTGTTTCGAGAAAAGCAGAGAGCGAGGGAGAGAGAGAGAGAGAGAGAGAGAGAGAGAGAGAGAGAGAGAGAGATCGAACGAGTGGAAGAGAGGGAGAAAAGTACGAAGATAATCGGTATGACAAGTGTACAACGCATAAATATGTGAAGAGGAGTGAGATGTTCGGTTCGCGTGCCGCAAATAGGATCAAAACTATTTCCATCGTGTGGAAAATCATGTGGAACGTTTTTGTATTGCGTATATCGATTATTGAATGTTGAAGCGGTTTAGAAGCGACGTATCATATATACAGTTCAACAAGATAACCTATTTTGTGCGCTGATATGAGGCACCTTATATATTTGTATACAGGATGTCCCGAAAAGTGTCGTCCAACAGGAAAATCTGGATATCTCGTACCAGCACCTATCCGAATCACCCCCGTGTACATTCTACGTTATTTTTAACTTTTCGGAAAACAAAGTACTTTTTTTCCTGTACATCGTTTCGTCGCGATTTTTTAAACCTATGTTATCGTTACGGCGTAAGTACACTGTTAGGCAATAAATGAATGACCAGCTGACCGCTACCGTTGGTGCCTTAGATTGTGATCAAAAGCTTTAACCATTGAGTTTGAGAGGATCAGTCACTAAACTTCGGATGATGAAGAAAAATACTTATACTGGTCTAAATGACGCCCAATTGTTTTTAATAACTTCCAAGAGGAAAATACATACAAAAAGAGGGAAAAAATAAATACTCATGCTACGAGAAAACGCGCAAAAATAATTTTAAAAATTCTTCTGTATCGAAAAGTACGAAAGATCGTAGAACATACGTGGGGGTGATTAGGACAGGTATGATACGACACATCTAGATGTTCCTTTTGGACGACACTTTTCGGGGCCCCCGTGTATAAATAAACTAACAAATATCAATGCGTTTAGACATGTAGAAAATATGCTCTACGTATTTGTTGCAACAGCAAGTAGAGGAAAAAGACGAAGAGTAGGGAAGACGTGAATCCATATCAACATAATGTTGGAATATCACGCCTGTGGAATATCTTATAAAGATTCCTGCTCAACGAGTATGCACTTCACAGAATTTTACGCATTTTATATGCAACGAGCGATGCATAAAATTTCCCGAAAGTTCCAACAATTTTGCCCCCCCCCCCCTATATATATATATATATATATATAGGGGGGAGCAAAAAAAAGATATATATATATATATAGGGGGGAGCAAAAAAAAGAGATATATATATATATATATATATATATATATATATATATATATATATAGGGGGGGGAGACAAAATTGTTGGAACTTTGGGAAAATTTTATGCACCGCTCGTTGCATATAAAATGCGCAATATATATGTATATACAGAGGCGTGCACAAGTTTCGGACCAACCTTTTTTTCTCAGTTATTCGATAAAATATTTAATGCCTGAACCTCTCCATCATTTCAAATATTTGAGGGAGCTATGATATGCATAACAGCTTGGTATATTATTTTGTTTGTATAGTGTATGGTCTGTGTACAGCGTCGAACGCGTTCGGTCAGTGTGCAAAAACATTGGGCCGCCACTGTCTCACCTTCTCCAGCCACACGGTTTGTTTACGTTTTCTTCCGCGCTTTCTTTCGCGTTAGTTTGAAGCATAAAGAACCATGAAAAAATCAGTTCTATTTCTGCCGCAATGGCGCAAGACACGAAAATTGCGTCCGCGAAGTTGTGTTAAAACTATTTGAAAAAGGAAAGACTGCTCGTTATTTTGCAAATACTCTATCTATTGGGAAAAGCACAGTAAACCGTATTATTGCGAAATATAAATCAACAAATTCGTTGTGTGATAAAAATCGAAGCGGTAGACAATGAAAAACTTCAAAACGCGTGGAAAAAATCATTAAAAGGAAGTGGGTCATAGAACCGCGAAAAACTGCAGCAATAATTTCACGAAAATTACGCGGTGAAAATGTTGCTGATATCAGTCGGAGTACGGTATCCCGACGTCTGAAGGCTGTGGGATTGATTGGGCGCGTCGGTGTAAAGAAACCACTCATTAGCACAAAGAATAAGAAGGCTAGATTGAATTTTACCAAAAAATATCAACATTGGACAGTATCGAATTGGCGGAAAGTTCTTCTTTCCGACGAATCTAAATTTCAATTGTTCGGAAGTGATGGTCGCAAGTACGTAAGACGTTCAGCAGGTACCAGATACGATGTACGATATCAAATTCCAACTGTAAAACACGGTGGCGGAAATGTTAAGGTTTGGGGAGCATTTTCTGATAACGGTATTGGTTCGCTAATAGAAATTCAAGGCAATATGGACGCTATAATGTATCGAAATATATTTATTGCAAGACCATATGCTCCCATTTGTAAAGAAAAATATGCCGAATGGGTGGATATTTCAACACGACAATGACCCCAAACATGCTTCCCGCCTTGTGAAGAATTTCCTTGAAAGCCGAAAAGTGCGCCTTCTCGGATGGCCCTCGCAGTCACCAGATTTCAATCCGATTGAACATTTGTGGCAAGAGCTCAAGGTTCGCGTTGGAATGAAGAATCACTCCAACAAGACGGAATCATGGGATCATTTGCAATATGAGTGGGAAAAGATGCCACAAGATCGCGTCTCGCAATTAATTGCGTCTATACCCCGACGATGTGCTGCTCTAATCGCTGCTAAGGACATGGCAACGAAGTATTGTCTCTAGAGAGAAAACTAAACCATATTTTGTTATTTTTATCATGTTTTGTTTTTTGTTTTCATACGCAATAGTATATGGCCCAATACTTTTGCACAGTCATTAAATAAAAACTGTTGGATAATTAATTGTTGAAGAGTGATATTACTGTTTATACCACTTTTTTTTTTAATATCAAACATCTTGACGCTAATCATAAGTGTCTCGTTTGGATTACCCGTACCAGCGTATTTCTATGCAATATCCACGAAAAATAGGGTGGCACGAAACTTTTGCACGCTACTGTATATATATATGTGTGTATGGGTGTGTGTGTGTGTGTGTGTGTGTGTGTGTGTGTGTGTGTGTGTGTGTGTGTGCGCGCGCGCGTGCGTGTGCGTGAATGTATATTGATCGCGCTGCAAGTATCATTGCCATTTGCAAACTCGCCACTTTTTTTTAGTTTTTTTTTTCGTGGGCCCCTCCCCCTTATTCCCTCTACATCGGAACTGCTTTATGCATTCCTTACGGTGCTTTCATCTTACCGGGAAGTGTACTGCCATAAATGCGTGTTACGCACACGAAGAAGTGTTGAAAAGTAGGGAGAGTACGGGGGGGGGGGGAGAGAGAGGGAGAGAGAGAGAGAGAGAGAGAGACCCCACATGCACTGAGAGGTTCGTGGCGGAAGTGTTCAGTCGAAGGGCTAATTGTGGCTAGGAGCATTCAAAGTTGCAAGAAAATTTTACCCGAGTTTTTTCATTTTCTGTACAAAAACGTTGGTACCCCCTGTCGTTTGGAAAATGAATTTCTAAAACCGCTGAAATATATGTTACATTAATTGTGCCAGGAAGCACGAATACCAAATTTCAATTAAATCCGACCAGATTTTTTTCAAATTTCCATGCAAAAAATTTGCAACCCCTTCTTTTTCCCTTAGGGGCTGAACTTTGAAAAATCCCTTTTAAAATGGTGCCTACATAATAAAATCAACCTGCCCTGCAAGTTTCACGTTTTTTCATTTAGCGGTTTAGGCTGGGTGGTGGTGAGTCAGTTTGTCAGTCAGGATTTTGTCTCATATATAGATAGACAGATAGATAGATTGGGCATTCTTTCTATGAATACGCGTGCAGTGCAAGGAGTTTGCTGATGCTGAAAAAATGGCGCAATGACTCGAAACAAATGTCAATTTACGAAAAAAAAGACTTCTCAATCCCCCGTACGCTGATGAAAAAGTTGATTTGATTCAACTAGGATCTATTAAAGGTACCTGTAGGAGAGAAAACAATTGCGGATGGTTATGATATTTTTTAAAGGAAAGATTTCTTCACCGTTTTGAGAGTGAGGGTATGTTTTATTACTACTTTTAGCTGTTAGTTGGTATGTTTTATTATTTTTTTTAATGGTATATATATGACTCGATTTTCTAAACTACATTTTCAAAACTGGCGTGACGTATAGCTAAAAAACTAATCAACCGATTTTGATAAAATTTGGTATAATCTTCCTAACCTTATTGTCTAAAACATGACGCTAAATGTTCTTGAAAGTTAAACGAAAAAGGTATTTTTTTACTGCAATTTGTAGCCGTTTTTTTTCGGAAAATCCAATCTTTTTGCTTCAAACCTTTGTTTCAAATTTTCAAAGTTTTATTTAATCGATTTTCAACATTTCTCACGTTTTCTTGGTTCATATGCTGCGTATGAGTGTTAATGAAAGAAAAATACCACGTAACAGCCAAAAGCAGTAAGAAAACGTACACTAAGTCTCAAAAATGGTAAACAAATTTTTCTATTTAAAAAAATCTTGAAAATCACCTATTTCTTCCTCGCCTGAAGGTATTCCCCTCTCCCCCTTTAGTTCAAGTCCAAAGGTTAAAAAGTTACGGACGAACGACAATGCGCACTATTCGTAGTGCGTCGAGACGTTTCCCGGACTCGGGCTTATGCTCGCTCGGAGTACAGGTGGCTTGCGAGAGAAGCCTCGAGCCCTGCGCCACGGTCCGGCCAAAGCGCATACTACAACGTCTATGAATTAGCTAGTAATTCAAATTTAAAAAAAATTAATTTTTAATTTCAATAAAATTTAAATAAAAAATTAAAACATTTAAATTTAAATAGATTAAAATTTAAACTTAGTTTATGCGACTAAATGTTTTTTTGCGTAAATAATACTAAATTCTAAAACTACCAGTAGGGCATAAGTTTTGTACTACTGAACAATGTTAAATAGATCTTGATTAGAATAAGTAAACATATTCGAAATAAATCTCTGGAATAGTACAATTAAGTAGTCACCCCGTGCGATGGCCGGTTTTTTTTACCTTTTTGTGATTATTTTTAAAGAACAATAAAAATATAGAAGTTTGAACCTTTTACTATGAATTTATTGACATTTCAACAGTAAGTCAGAATATTTTCGGACCAAAATGTTCATCACAATGTGTGTGCACCACTCCAAAGGCACCCGTGTCGAAAAACAGTTTGTCGACGGTCTTCATGATTCCGGCTGATTGGCTTATCTGAAATCAGAAAACCAAACGGCATTTTAATCTGTGAAGCTGTGACTATCGAATGAACCAGAATCATCCGAAAATATTGAAAATTAAATAAATTACATGTTCTTGAAAATTAATTTTCAAATTTCATGATTTTTTTTGGATTATTTTGTTACGAAAAAAAACGGCTCGGAATTTTTGCATTATTTCAGTTTCATCGATGACGGATTCATTCATGTGCCGAATACTACCATTGAAAGTTCAAAGCAATCGGTCGAACCGTTTTCGAGATATCGTGGGGACCAATTAGAAAAACGCGTTTAAAAGTTCAAATACGATTTAAAAAATCAAATCTTTACCACCATTAGTCTGCCATGCCTGGTGCATAGAGAATTCCTTCTTCCTCTTGGAGGTCCTTTAAAGCTAAATCCCATTTTTCCAACCTATCACGCGGGGTGACCGCCTTAAGCAGGAAGAACATTGATTTTACCTAAATTTCAGTTAATTCAAATTTAAAAAATCATGCGACGCATTTGGTTAATTGCAATGTAACTTTTTTATCAGTGTAAAGCCTGTGGTGATTTATCGCAATATCGATGTGTCTTACGTATGACAACACGAAAAATTGTGCTCGAAATAAAAATAATGAGCACATTTTTGCGTAAATAGCCCTTACCTTACAATTGCAAAAATTGCCAAAAATAGCAAAATTTTTGCTCCTTCAAATTTTTTTTCTTTCCAACCCATTGTTTAGAATACATGAAGTGGAAGCTCTTATTATTTTGAGAAATATAATAAAAATGAAAAACCGTCATATCACCTGCGACTTCATATTTTAATGTAAGTATCAATATTCTAGAAAAAAAACATAACTTTATATCAAGAAAAACGGAATGAAAACTTTTATCGCGTTTTTCTCGAAAATACTTTTTTCGACCCTGTCTCCGCGAATACTCAAAAACTTATCAACCAATTTTTAGTTTTTTAAAAACACATTTGTAATCGCAGTGACTGAGGGGGTACGTAGCCGATTCTTTAAATTTTAATCATTACCTCTTTTTAAAGATGGCTTGACTACAGAAAAAAGCCTTGAAGATGGAAAAAAATGTCCAAACTGTCGGCATTTTGTAAAAAAACATAAATAAAAAAACGGCTACGCATGACAATACTCACATTTGTATAGATATCGATAAATTATTGACTTTTTGTTTACAGATAACCTTTCATAAAGATATCGATGGGACAATGAAGCTATTTTTTTTCATTGCCAAATCAGTTAATTTTTTTTTAATTCATAAAAATTGGTATTAAAGTAGATGAATATATACTTCATAAAATGAGTATCAACCTGATCCTTTCGTATTTAGTTATTTCTTTGAAAAAAAAAAACCAATTATTAACGACAAAGCACCCGTTACGTAACGGAATAGGGGGGGGTCCAGGCCAAGCGTTACGGATCTGTTACATGGGGGGGGGGGGGGCGGACGGTCAAGAATTAAGAAATATTGCGTTACGTAATTTATGTACGCCCCCTACTGACTTGAATTTGCACAGTTAGCGTTCAAACAGTAGTAATTTTCGGTTCACGATCGCATTTTTCAATTGGATGAATTATCCGTCAATAACAATGACTTCAGCATGCTGTTTTTCAAGTGAAAAATGAGGTGTTCTTTGAAGAAGCCGTTATTTTTCGTATTTTTCGAAATATCAAAAAGTGGGTCGTGAACCCATAGCCAGTTGGATATACATGAAGAAATTTTTTTTTGTTTCCGGTTTAGATTACATTTGAGCCTGGTTGAAATCCCGCCGTTTCGGGCCTCGCCGCTGGACGACTGCAACGCCAACTGCTTCACCACGAATACTTTGTACGATTTTCTTCCGAAAAAATTACATTGTAACCACAAACATGTGTACAAGATGCTGGGGAAAAATTAATTTATTCCAACCAATGTTTCACTAGAAAAAAATTCATCATTCTGACCCTCCGAATTGGGCTTCCAGAGAGGAATACGCCACCAATCCGATATTCAATGTTTCACCGGGCGAAAATATTCCTGCGCTGATATATTTTCTCAACATTCTAGTACATGCGTATCGAACAAAAATTCACATCGTTCCTCCTTTCCCACTTCTTCTATTGCAAAGCCGGTATGACTCTCCGAGATTGGGCATCGCGAAATTTAATTAAAAAAGAGCGTTCCGATACGTAAAATCCCCGCGTGTGAAAAACGTACCGCCGAATGAGACTCTCGTATATTTTCGTTTGACGAGAGAACGCGAGAGCCTCGTACAATTGGACTGATTAATGAATGAAAGAAAAACTTTCCGAGAGCGGCCTCAAGCCGCGAGAGTTGTGCGAGTTTTGCCAAGCGGGAAACACTCCGGTGGTAAAGTAACAATTAAAGAAATGGGATTAACGTAAAATGTGTGGTCGGTTAACGGGGCGCAAGGTGTATATATATGCATATATATGGGTATGTGTAAATATGCGCGTATAAAGTGAATCAGTACTTTCGGAAACGGTACCGTGACTTTTCGCGATTTTACAACGCCAGGAAGAGGAACTGTAGCCTTTCGGCAAAGTGCGTATAAGTGAAGAACACTTCCATATACGGGGCATTCGAGGCAAACTGTGTCATTTTTCGACCTGATGGTCTCGTTCTCGAAACTGTTTTGCGGTACGGCGTAAATCGTATCTCAAAATCTATTCGTCCGATTTACGACAAATTCGAACAAGACATTGTTTATAACATTTTCTATCGTGCGACCGGATGATTTTTCTTCTTCTGTTAATCCATTTGCTGATAACAAACGATTCAAGTTGTTTATTTGCTTGAAAATCGAACTTTTTCCCCACAGCTCGTTATTTTCGTAATTTTCAATAATTGCAAAAAGTATCTAATCATATGAAAGTTCGATTATTAAACTAAAAGTACATTTCTTTATTTTTTATTTCAGACGACCCTAGTTTTCAGAACCACGTACACCAATTAGCCATAGAGCAACGGTGGCACTTTCTGTAAATAATAATAACTTCATTAATTATCAATATTTTTCGTTTAATAAAAAACTCAAACTTGGCAAGGCTATGTATGAATTGAGTGTAAAACCTTCACCTCGTCATCCCAATACTTTCATCAAGCAAAAATATTGAATATCAACCTGTTCTTTTTTTGCCCCAAGCTTATGCAGATCTGTCAACTTGATGCTGCTGAAGTTCACTAAGTTTGCGAAAGTTTGTAGGGCGAATCTTTAATTACGAACTAACAAAAAGACTCCAAACCCTAACCAACATCGGCAGTTCATTGAAAATATATTTCAAAATATAAGCCTTACGAATATCATATTTTGTTAGCACACGCGATGAAAAAGAATTCACCTGGAATTCCCCATACGTGTTTGTACATGTATACTTATATCTATATTTTATGGATACCGTGGGAGAAAGCCAGATCTAATTTCTTCTTGCCATTGGAATTAACACACTTGTTTGTCTCCCCGTATATAGCGTATTCCTGTACAGCTAGGGAATCGCATTTATTACTCTCGTAAACGAACGTTCGTCGTTGTGGGTCTCCGGCAAAAACTAAAGACGATTGTAATCTTGATATTTTCGTTCCACATTCGGTCTCTAGGCGTGCCTGCGTGAAGAAAACACGTGATATCGTCGAAGCGACTTTTTGTCGATTAAATTCAACAGTTTCACGCACGATCGACGAATCCTTTTCTTTTATCCAAGTAACCTCGTTTCGCGAAAGTGCGAGTGTCAAAAATTCCCGCACGAATGAGCGAAGTATGTCAATTTATCTCAGAACGAATTAATTTTCTTGTTCGTATAGGACAATTGACATTTTAGGTGAAAAAAAGGATGAAAGTCGAAAATTAATCCAAATAATGACGATCGATAAATCGACTTGAGAGCGATACCGTCGATGTATTGATATATCGATATGAGAGCTATACGATCGATATATCGATATGAGAGCTATACGATCGATATATCGATATGAGAGCTATACGATTGATATATCGATATGAGATCTTTACGATCTAGATATCGATATGTTCGATATATCGAGGTAGAGCAATGTAATCGATATATTTTAATTTAATTCTCATACACAACGGATCAATCAAGTTCTGAACCGCTGGATATTCCGGCATGCACTTATCTTATACACACACACACAATTACTGACGAGTCACTGTGAAACGCTCCAAAACGTTTTTACCCTCGAGCGTGACAATCCTCTGGCAATAATTACGCGCCATTGCTGGACGATTGTGTATGAAACACACGGGGGCGTATACCTTGTCTCTTATGGCCTCATAAAAAAATCCATAAAACGGAAAGAGATATGCGCGCAAAAAAAATCACAAGCCGGAAACGAGGGAGCGTTTCTCGCTCGAGCGAAACTTCCGCGACGACCAAGAACTGTCAAATTTGTTGCACAGCCCAGCAGTTCGTAACAACACATGTGAACGAATCTATTTGCTTTGTATTTTTTTTTTTCATCGGTCGACCTTTACAAAGAGACGGAATCTTTCTCGAAGCTGAGAAAAAACGGAAGTGGTCGATTCGTGAAATATTAAATTCTTGAGCCAGGTACAAAATCGTGATGTGTGCGAAAAACGGAACGATGTGTGGAGATTTAGAAGGAAATGTAAGGCGAAAAAAACAATTTGAAAGTTAGTACATATTTTTGGTAATAAATTTCACTGGTTAGGAACTCGAAGTGACAAACAAGTGTAAAAAAAATGGTGCTCGAATCGTATCTGTTAAGGACCTTTCTTATTATTTCCAACACCCTTAATCGTGACAAAACGATTAGTGTTATGGGTTAATTTATCAATTTTTCTTATATAATAATAATTTAAAAGGAACGAATTGTTTGAAAATATTAATAAGGGACTTTATTAAAAGTACCTTTCAACGCCGAAAAAGTGACGACCATAATGAAAATTCAAAAAAGTATTTAACACCTTTTAAGAAAGGATCGTACCCCAAAGCTACGATCCTTAATCTTAGGAGGCTTGTCCTAAATCGTCCTTTTACCTTGTTCTCGTACTTGTCCCTGTAACGAGCCTATCTTAGGATCCTTGTACCTTGTCCATGATAATTATAAAATTATCCTTGTATCAAGGTTATTTTGAAAGGTTTATCTTACACCGTCCTTGTGAGGAGGTTATCTTCCGATGATTATCATAAATCGTCCTTGTAACTAGCTCACCTTAGGAGACTTATCCTGAATCGTCCTTGTTCCAGGCTTATCTTCGGAGGTTAATCCCAATCATCCTTGTCACAAGCTTATCTTGGGAGGTTTATCCTAAATCGTCCTGGTAACAAGCTTATCCCGGGATCCCTTGTCACTTGTCCTTGCAATTGCCCTCGTAACCATCTTATTTTGGGATCCGTGTACCTTGCCTTTGCAATCGTCCTTGTAATAAAGTTATCTTGGAAGGTTTATCCTAAATCTTCCTTGTAACAAGATTACCTTCGAAGGTTTATCCTAAATCGTCCTTTCAACAAGCTTATCTTGGAAGCTTTATCCTGAATCGTCCTTGTAACAAGGTTATCTTGGGACGCTTACCCAAATTGTCCTTGTAACAAGGTTATTTTGGAATCCTTGTCACGTGCCCTTGCAATCGTCCTTGAACCAAACTTATCTTGGAATCCTTGTACCTTGCCCTTGTAAACGTCCTTGTAACGACCTCATCTTGGGGTCCTTGTACCTTGTCCTTGTAATCGTCCTTGTAATAAGGTTATCTTGGGAGGTTTATCCTAAATCTTCCTTGTAACAAGATTACCTTCGAACGTTTATCCTAAATCGTCCTTTCAACAAGCTTATCTTGAAAGCTTTATCCTAAATCGTCCTTGTAACAAGGTTATCTTGGGAGGCTTATTCCAATTGTAACAAGGTTATATTGGGATCCTTGTCACGTGTCCTTGCAATCATCTTTGAACCAAACTTATCTTGGGATCCTTATACCTTGCCCTTGTAAACGTCCCCGCAACGACCTCATCTTGGGATCCTTGTAGCCTGTCCTTGTAATCGTCCTTGCGACGAGCTTATCTTGGAAGGTTTATTCTAAATCTTCCTTGTAACGAGGTTACTTTCGGAAGTTTATCCTAAATCGTCCTCGTAACAAGGTTATCCTGGGAAGCTTATCCTAAATCGTCCTTATCACAAGCGTGTCTTAGGAGGCTTACCGTAATTCGTCCCTGTAACAAGCTCGTTTTGGGATCCTTGTACCTGTCCTCGCCAATCGTCCTTCTACTAAACTTATCTTGGAACCCTTGTACCTTGCCCTAGTAATTGCCCTTGTAGTTATCTCGGGATCCTTGTTACTTGTCCTTGCATTCGTCCTTGTACCAAACTTATCTTGGGATCCTTGTACCAAACTTATATTGGGATCCTTGTACCAAACTTATCTTGGGATCCTTGTACCAAACTTATCTTGGGATCCTTGTACCTTGCCCTTGTGAACGTCCTTGTAACGACCTCATCTTGGGATCCTTGTGCCTTACCCTTGTAAACGTCATTGTAACGACCTCATCTTGGGATTCTTGTACCTTGCCCTTGTAATCACCCTTGTAACGACCTCATCTTGAGCTCCTCGTAATTGTCCTTGCAACGACCTCATTCTGGAACCCTTGTAACATCCTTGGTGTCGTCCTCGTAACAAGCTTATCTTGAGAGGCTCATTCAAATCCCCCGTGACAAGCAAAAATTTGGCCAAGCATTCGCGATTGCATGTTGTTGCATGCGTAATTCATAGACTGCTCATCGGCTACAGCGCTCTAATATGGATGGTACTCTCAATGATTAAAAACGTCGATTTGGCCTGGAAAGCGCGCTGTACCGCGCACCAACGCTCAAGTGCGACAAATTGCCGGCTTGCCAATGATGGATTTATCCCGTTCCAAAGGAAGGAAAAAAGTTGAGCGCAAGGACTTGCTATACATATATAATTCGCGGCGTTTATGCGAGATGGCGTTTTAGCAGGCGCGTGACCGATCACCGACGGACGCTTTCAGAACGAGCCCCGCGAGGCTCTCGTGTCTCGTCTGCGGACGACGCGATTTTTACCCGAAGATTCCCCGTCGTGACCGGGGAAAGTCTTTTCACTTCTGCACACAGACGCATTCCGTACGGGAGACCTTGCCACAGTTTAGCCGCTGGCTGTCTTCGAAAAACGCGCTAGATCGCACAATTTTTTTGTATCCCATATCCGCGGCCTCAATTGACTCTCCTCACTCTTCCATATATATGTATATGTGTGTACGTAAGTGCTGTAGCGAAAAGACTCAAGAGCATAAACAGAACGCCACGATATGGTCCATCTCGCTTTCCATCTCGCGGATACGCCTCTTCAGACTCTCTAACGAGAAATAGATCCCAAAAAAAATCTTGGCAGAGTCATCGATCTGTTCCAAACGATTTGACGAAGAAGTGGTAGACCAAGAATCGAATCGTCTACTTAATATACACAGGGTGGACGATTTAATGTGACCACCCCAAATATCTCCGTTGCCTTTAGAGTGACGAACACAAACGCAAAAAATCCAAAACAAACCCGAACAAGCCTAAAATACTTTGGTGAAAAATTATTCCAAGGTCATGATGTCATAGGTCGTTGGATTCGTCTGAATATCAGCTACAACGTCTTGATTAAAAAAAAACATGTTCCCATTTGAAAAACCATTGATGACCTTGAGAACGCACGGCTATGACTTTAACAAAAATCAATTTTTCGTTACGGTATCAGCCCTTCGAAATTAATGAAAATACCTCCTGACATTTTTCTTATCACTCTAAAGGCAACGGAGATATTTGGGGTGGTCACGATAAATGGTCCACCCTATATAAATATATACAGGGTGAGGCACATAAAGTGTTACAGAGCAATAGCACTCAAACTATTGATCATATCCAAAAATGTTTCAGATAAAAGTTTCGGTGTTCGAGAAGGCCGTCATACTGACCACCCTTTTTTTTATCGGTAGAGGCGCTGAACCTACGTCAAGGTCAACTCTACTTTTTTTAAACGGAACCATGTCTTTTTTCGATGATATTATTACCGATTTTAACACGAATTCAGCGACCTACAACACAAGGTCATTCTAGTCGTCGAAAAAAAAATACATGGTTCCATTTTAAAAAGTGGAGTTGACCTTGACGTAGCTTCAGCGCCTCCACCGATAAAAAAGTGGGGTGGTTCAATATGACGGCCTTCTCGACACTGAAACTTTTGTCTGAAACATTTTTGGATATGATCAATAGTTTGAGTGCTATTGCTCTGTAACATTTTATATGCGCCACCCTGTGTGTGTGTGTGTGTGTGCGCGCGTGTGGGTGTGTGTGTGTGTGTGTGTGTGTGTGTGTGTGTGTGTGTGTGTGTGTGTGCGCGCGCGCGCGCGCGTGTGGGTGTGTGTGTGTGTGTGCGCGCGCGTGTGTGTGTGTGTGTTTATATAACTATATTTTAGGATATTATTATAATTATGGAACATATATATATATATATTCAGCAAACAATCTCAGCAAAGAGTTTCTCCGAGTATTTGTCCAGCGTATACACGTATTCTTGTCTTGCTCAAGCGATCGGCATAACGTGGAGTCGATCGATCGATCGTCACAGCGTCTGCTGCCTGCGTCGATGTGGAGAGCGCGGAGGCTTTGACGGCGGAGAGACGCGCGAAACGTGCTCGTTTTGCGCAATGTTGACACACAAAAAAGTGTGCGTTCTTTTTGGACTGTGTAGCTCTGACAGGGGGTCAAATAAATTTATCCGCAGGAGAGCGGATGACGGAAGAAAAATAGAACAATTGTTGAATAAGCGGAAAGCCGCGAGGCTCTTAATACTAAAGGTGGCAATTTAAAATTGGACGGACAAGGCGCGCAAGAAAATGGCGAAATATATTCGTATTCAAAATCCCCGTAGGCAAAGACCTCGTTACGGCTGCTTGCAATTGCTAAGATCCGGAAAGACGAGAAATACGTGATTCTTTTTATTTTATTTATTTATTTTTTTGCTTTTTCGTATACTCGTTAACCCAATTTTTCACTGCACCGGAAGGGAGAGTCGGAGCGGGAAATTAATGGAGAGGAGTAGAAAATACAAAGTAAGGTGGAATGGTATGCGAAAATCGTGTAGGATAGGAAAGAAATGCGTTCCAATTACTTTGACGTTATGAGAAACTAGCTACGCGTCTTGTGATAAGAAAGCATGTGCGTGGCACTCTCGCGTTTCCAGTAAAACAATCGCAATTACACGGCGCATCTTCAATTTTTCTCGGAAGGTATTTAGAAAATGTCTGTAATTTCATTACAAAGTATGCTACGACAGAGCACGAGCGCGTGCTTGATTGTTAAGGTGGAACGAGCGCGCTCTTGATTTTTACAGATTTTGTTCAAATTTTAACCAGATATTGTTCATATCGTTATGCATGTTTGAGTGAAATTTCAGAACAGTCGACTATTTAGGTTGGGAGATAATAGGTTTTAAAATTGCAACTTTTAACACTGCAGGGTCTGCATTGACCGGAAGCCAGGTCACATAATTCGTCGTACCATTCTATTGTGTTTATAAATGTTGGAGAAAAATTATCTTTACATAGCAAACTAGTTAATGAAAGAGTAAAAAAAGTTTGGACCGCCTTTACTATTCGGTTTTGCTAAAAACGTTCAGTAAAGACAGAATAATGTCCCGTAAAAAATATTTATCCCCTATAATAAGAAGCGATATGGCAACACCACATCGTTCCACGTATCAAAGGACGTAAGTTTGCGCGGCATATTTAAAATAATACTACAACACAAAGTTTTATTTGGAAGTAAATTTTACTCGAACAAAGTTTTTAATTAATTATCAGTTGACCAAAACTTTTATTTGTTAATGAAGATAACATAACCAATATAAAATATAAATATTTATAACGCAAATATTTTTTTTTAACGATACGTCTCCCATCACATAGCGTGCTTATCGAGTGTTATTTTCAACGACTCCAACACCTTCAACGCATTTTTTCTTTTTGGCTTCGGCCATTGATGTCAGAGCTCTTATTTCACTGTCCACGACTTTTTTCTCCCGCCACTTTCCTTTGAAACGAATTCGTTTGACATTTTTAATTTTTTTTCCGATATTATAACCAACTAGCTTGATCCATATTGAGCTGATGGAAAAGCCTGAGTGTCTGAGCATCACGGAAATATTCCGTGATGCTCAGATTTTTCTGTCAGCTCCGCGACAGCTCGTTACAGTGTTGCCGTACAGCTCGTACAGTGACTGGACTCTGCAGTGTTCTCACACTGTAGAGTACAGTCAGAAGGAAAAGTTTTATTACGAAACTATAGATTTGTCTATATGCTCTATTGCATGTAGCGCGTGATATTTTTGTTTACCGCGCTACCTTAAATCGCTTGTGAAGCTTTCGAATTTTTAAAATTGGGATTTACAAAATATGTGTTTTTTGTTGCGTCGTTTTATAGCCTGGGATCTTAACTTCAATTTGCAACGAAGATTTTGTAAAAACCGCAAAAATTGGCCTAGTTATGGCGTTTTTTGTGAAGGTTCAATCGCCCAATGCGCTACGATGCCGTGCTGCGATTGATCCTTTTTCTTTTACGTTTGTTTTCGCTCCAATGCATGCTTTAGGATTTTGAAAAAAAAATGCGATTGGTCGGATAGAGAAAAGTCGCTGTCTCTGGCACTGAATTTTCACTGTCAAGGTGAAAGCGATGTTTCTCAATGTGAACAAACTTCATTCGATTCACTTCAAATTTCAACAGTATTCTGCGAACTAAATTCTCAAGGGAGGTACCTAGGGATTTTTCGATTTGTTGAAAACTCCTTTAGTTGCTAATCATTTTTCACGATTTTCTGATGGGAAAAAAGAAACTTTGTTTCTTAAACCCTTGATATCTCCATTGAAGGGTCTGCATAGGCTTGAAATTTTGAAAAAAATATTCCTTTTTATTCCATAGTTTTATAGCCTAGATTATGACAGGATGGTTTTTTGATACGTTTATCCATTCGTTGATACCGAATGCTCAAGGTTGTTTTTTTGGTCGATAAACGAACCTTTTTTGCCATTTAGGTAATTTAAAAAAATTGTAAGCAGTATCCAGCCATACGAAATTTGTTTTATAATACTAAAAGTACGTTCTTTGATTTTTCATTCTAGATTACCCCAGTTGCCAGAATCACCAACACCAATTGGCCATGCAGCACTTTTTAAAATTATAATAACACCAATGTTTATCGATATTTTTAAGTACAAAAAAAACTGAAGCTTGGAAAGACTATCCATCAATTGTATGGAATATCTCGACCTCAACATCCCAATACTCTCATCACAAAAAAATATTGAAAATCGATCTGTGTTTTTGCCCTAAGTCTAGCGGCATTTTGTTTAAATAACAATAACTTCTTTGTTTATCAATATTGTTGAGTAACAATTTAAAAAACTCAAACTCAACCTTAAATAAAAAGAGAGGCAGCGGAACTCGATGTACACTCGAAATTCATTACTATGACGAAAATTCATCAACATGCAATTTAATTACACATAGACTTGGGCCACAGTAACGGGTATAAAATTATGTGCGAATTTAAGGATGTTGAGTCCCAAATCGCAAATGATGATAAAATTTTGAAAATTTGGTATGTTTTTGTAAGTATTTCAGAGGTCGTGTAAAAATTTCACGACAATTAGGAAGCTCGTTATTGAACAATTAACATTCACAAATTATATGTTGTTTTATGGAAACTGATGTAACTTTGCAATAAGTTTTTTTTTGACCTCTCAATTTTATAATATCTACAATATACTGAAAGCAACGGAAACAAAACGAAGTTTATTGATAATTTTTTTTTTAATTTCTTTTAAAAATTGTTCTTAACAAAATGTTAATTTTTTAATAACGAGCTTCCTAATCGTCGTAAAATTTTAACACGACCTCTTAAATACTTCATACAAAAACATACCAAATTTTCAGAATTTTCTTATCATTTTTTATTTCAACCCTTAAGGAAGTTGAAGTAATGATGATAGAATTCTGAAAATTTGGTATGTTTTTACATGAATTATTCAGGAGGTCGTGTAAAAATTTCATGACGATTAAGAAGCTCTTTATTGAACAATTAACATTAACATGTTTCATAGGGACTCAACATCGTTAAGAAATTAATTTTCAGTGAAAAATTACGTTATAACTGCTCATAAACTGCTTATAAAATAAAAAGTTTTCGTTTTATCAGAAATTCCGTACGTACTTCTCTGCGAAATGCAATTAGGAATAGAACTTTTTAATTTGAAGTAAATCGAGTGAAAATTGTTGAAGTTATTTGTCACGTCAATTGGAAGAAAAGCTGATTCGAGAAGTTCCGAGTAGTCGGTCATTTTGTACATCAAAAGAAAAACAAAAAAAATTCTCACAGTTTCATATTGATATACTAAATAGATGTGTAATTAATTTTATGAGAATATCACTTTTTCGTATGAGAAAAAAAAATTGTTAAATTCGCACATGACTTTATACCCGTTACTGTGGCCTAAGGCCTTAAAGAATCTTCACTCGAACAAGTAAAAAAATTCACGAATCAACTATATTTTATAAATACATACATGCCTACATATATATGTATATTTTTTACTCCGCGCGGGCTATTCACGCTTCGCGAACTTACGATTTATCGTTAGTTATTTGGAATAACGTGTATATCACAGGATTACGGTAATTCGCGATTTAACGTGATCGAATAGCGAAACGCGTTCAAAGTGGATGACGCCGGGTTGCGCGAAATTACTTTTGCAGCCGCGTGTGTATAACATAGTTGCAGGAATTGTAATGGAAGTGTGGCCGATCGTGCGAAGCCTCATCACCGGTACTCACATTGTTTCACGTTTTCAAGCAAGTAATGGGCTAGGGTGGGTAGCCAGATGATGTTAGGGAGGAGTGTAGTCGAGGAGATAGCGAGAGGGAGAGGAGGGGGGCCACGGACAACAGTAATCTCATCGATGCAAACGAATAATGTTACGGAACATCTAATTTCTAACATGGCGATCTATGCATGAGGCGAATGCTCGTGTTGCCGACCCCCGTGTATCAATTGCAAATATGGACCATTTAACGTAACTCCTTTCAATCAACCCCTTCAGTCCGGAAACTCGACCCCGGTCCGACGAAAATGTGCCGACTCAAAATATTATTCGGAAAGTAACGATAGGGATGTTGCCGAATTTTGTAAAAGTGTTTGAAATTGTTCACACACACATAATATACTTCCAAATGTTTATTCCATGTACTTACTAATGCAGCAAATCCTTCAAAAATCGCGTTTCAATTCAACTGTTTAAAAATACGCGCCAAAACGCCCAGACCTGTCATTTCAGCGTGTGACGTCATACGCCGCAAAATACGGGTGTCAAAACAAACGCAAAAACGAATATTTCAGAATTAAGGAGGTACGATCAATACTACGACTCCAACTTTCGGATTTGAAATTTTTATATGATTTTGACGAATACTTTATGCGCCTATTGCCCAAATTTCAGCTATTTTGACCGTTTAGTTTTTTTTGCAATAAAACTGCAAAGTCGAGCACTTTGAGCTATCGGAGCACGTCGTCTTATGGAGACGATCAACCGGAAGTGCGGTGATCGTGGTTTTTCTGCACACGTATCCAACTAAACCCGTTGGAAAACTGAAATTCGATAGATTAGATATAATGGATATTGTAAAAAAGAAGAAAATCAATCTTCACCGTGTAGTTAAAGCACTACATTACAAGAACGTTCCAATTTCCGGTTAAAAATGGTCAGAACGACGAAATAGCACCCACAGTCTTAGCAACGTCGCGAGTGACAGCTGATGCGTTTGGCGAACATAACCTAGCTTTGTTTTGAAATTAATTGAAAGACGCCAATAGAATAGACGTCAATGGCGTCTATTCTATTGAATAGACGCCACCGCAAAGTATGCAAACAACAATTTACGGAGTTTTATCATTTATCATTTATGTATCAGATACACTATAATCGATAATGCGAATAATCAACATAAGTAAACATCAATCAGAGCAGCCGTGGGTAAAATAAATTTAGACTCTTTTTTTATCCCGTGGACGTGAATTATATTCATCATCGTGTGCCTGTCTTGAAGACCTGCGATTAAATAAAACAAAACAAGTTGTAAAACGAAAGATAACCTCAACAATTTGTTCAAATTATTACAGAGTTTGTAATATTATTAATGCTGTGTATATTATTTGTTGCACAAATAACAATTGTTTAGGGTATACTTACATGGAAGTCTCCAGGTTTCCAAATTCTGCAGAGAAGTAACTGTTTGTTGTAAAGAAATTGGCCACCACTATGCAGCCAATCCTAGGCAAATTCGAACTATTCGCCTTCACGAATCCAGTTTCCATTATTACAGTTCGAGTAAAATTCAAAATCAATCGAGAAATCTCACAAATTATATTTTCAGACAAGGTAAATAGTAACAGCCTAGTACAAGCAGGTCCTCAGATCGTCGACTAGTTCGTGTTTTGCAAAGTGTGACGTCATGCGCTCTGATTGGTGTTCTATATCACGTGACTTATAGATATTTTGTACAATTTATTAAACTAAATTTAACGACAATTTTCAATATAATAACATAAAATAAGCACATATGAGTATTACTTTAATTGTAAGCCATCACCTTAAAACATTTTTGTTTTATTTTGGTTACTGGAAACGTGCCTATTGTATTAAGGTAGTTTTTTTTGTTGGAAATCGAATCTTTTTGGTACAGCCTGCCATTGGCATCATTTAAAATTTCTTAGAAACTATCCCATCATACGAATGTTTTATTATGACACTAAAAGTAGATGTTTTATTTTTTTACTTTAGATGACTAGTTGTTGACTAGTTGTATGAACCACCTACACCGATTGGCCATCTAGCAACGGCGGCACTTTCTTCGAATAATAATAGCTGCATTGTTTATCAATATATTTCAATAAAGAAATAACTCGAACCTGGCAAGACTATGTATGAATTGTGTGTAAAATCCCGACCTCGTCATCCCAATAATCTCATCAGAAAAAAATAGTAAACATCGACCGGCTTTTTGGGCAGATCCGTCAACTGCATGCTGCTGAGACTCACTAAATTTGCGGAAGTCTATAGGACGATTTCTTAATTACGGACGAACAAGAAGACTTCAAACCCTTAACTACCCATTGGACAGGTAGCGACGGCAGCACTTTCTAAATAATAATAACTCCATTATTTATCAATATTTATCAATTTTTAAAACCTCGAACTTGGCAGGACCATGCATGAATTATCTGTGAAATCCCGACCTCGTCATCCCAATACTCTCATTACAAATAATATTGAATATCGACCAGTTTTTTTAGGCCCCAAGCTTAGGCACATCCGGAATCACATGGTCCACTTTTGAAGTTCGATGTCATGTGTCACACCAGCATCCATCGCAATTTTCATATTTAATGTGTATTTAGAAATTTGAACTAGCTTTTCTATCTGGGTACCACCATATAAATATATATTCATATATATATACATGGTGTTTGACGCATGGACCGACACATTTTTTTGGGGGATTGGGGACGTCATTTGCTATTTTTTTCACCCTTAGACCCTATGTCCTAAGGGTCATAATAATTGAGATATGATTTTTTTCCATTTATTTTCAAATGCCCGCAATTTCGCCTTTAAATCGTCATAACTTTTATATTTTTGGTTGTAATAGCACGAAATAACTTTTGTTCCATTCTACAATGTATGTTCATTATAAATAAATCATTATTCGCTACAATTGGTTTCGAGAAAGTGACTCGTGAGTTTCCAGTCTTAACAATGTGCAAATGTGTGAAAAATTTCAACTCCTGAATTCATTGTATAAAAAACTTATTCTCTTTACTTTCACCACATAATGAATGACTTCTATGACGTGTAGCATACCGTTGAAAAGGGTATAAACTAGGGAACTTTTTAAAACAAAGGCAAGTTCAAAATCGGTTTTAGTTTTTTTTTTATATTAGGTGTACAACTTAGTTCGGTCCGTTTTCAAAAGATGGCTCTAGGTGCTATAAATGGTTGACGGCAACAGCTGATTTTTGTTGTATCGTGAAGTATCAACATTTCTCAACCAAATATCGTTTACAGACCTTTGAGTCTTGCGCATCAAGTCTAATTTTTACTGCGGTGAAAATGTCGAATTTTGTCCCAAATAAGCACCATTTGCGGGAAGTGTTGATTTTCTGTTTCAATTGGAAGAAAAGTGCAGCTGAAGCCCACCGAAGCCCATCGAATCATTACCGGAGACGAAAAATGGTTTCATTATGGGAACCCGAAACGGAAAAAATCGTATGTACAGTCCAGTCAACCCGGAACATCAACGCCGAAGCCGAATATCCATGGTGCCAAGGTTATGCTCTGTATTTGGTGGGATCAGAAGGGTGTGATCCACTATGAGATACTAAAACCTGGTCAAACCATCACGGGAGACTTCTACAGGCAACAATAGATCCGTTTAAAGCGAGCTATAGCCGAAAAACGTCCAGAATATGCGACCAGACATGAGTCCATAATCCTTCAACATGACAACGCTCGGCCTCACGTTGCTATTGTGGTTAAAATCTATTTGAAAAAAAGCGAGTGGGAAATTCTGGCTCACCCGCCTTATAGTCCAGTCCTTGCCCCTTCCGACTACCATTTGTTTCGATCGATGCAGAACGCTTTGACTGGAAGACGCTTCACGTCACAACAGGGTATCAAAAATTGGCTCGATTCATTCTTGGCTTCAAAAGATGAACGCTTCTTCCGCGACGGAATTCATAAATTACCAGAAAGATGGGGAAAAGTAGTGGCTAGGGATGGGCGATATTTTCATCAATGTATTAATTCATTTCATCATTCAAATAAGTGCATATTTTAAGCAAAAAAAGGAACGAATTAAGTTGTACACCCAATAACTAATTGAGAAAGCCACATTTTTCATACATTTGCGCATTTTCAACACTCTGGAAGCTCATGAGTCATTTTCTTGAAACCAATTGTATCAAATAATGATTTATTTATAATAAAAATACAATGCAGAATATAATAGAAGTTATTCGGTCCTATTGCAGCGACAAACAAAAAAGTTATGACGATTCAATGGCGAAATTTCGGGTAATTAAAAAAACCAAAAACAAAATCACACCTTAATTACCATGATACTTAGGACATGGGATCCAAGAGTGAAACAGTAGCAAATAACCCCCCCCCCCCCAATCACCCAAAAAATTGTGTCGGTCCATGTACCAAACACCCTGTATGCATAATCAAATGGAGAAAAGATGGTAGCGTAGGTAGATAATATATTACAAGGAGAAATGGTTAACCGGAGCGAGACCATCTCGATCGGAGCGAGAAATCACTCGCATGCCAACAAAACTCTGGAGATACTTGATGAACTTCTCTCTTTTTCTCTATTTCTCTCTCTCTCTCTCTCTCTCTCTCTCTCTCTCTCTCTCTCTCTCCCTCTCTCTCCACTCCCCCCTTTCTCTCGCACCCATCCTTGTCTCAAGATGATGGTAATAGGAGCCCAAGTACGTACGATTTAAAGGCGCATGCTTTTGTGAAGTGCATCTGCCGCGGTTTGCGCGTTACTCAGCGGTACAAGCGAGGAAAACATTTCACGTGTAACATCAAAATGCATTAGCCAAAGCTTATCGTCTATCAGCGGCGACTTAATTAGGGCCCTTCCGCGGGTTATAGAGATTGCATTGTTTCGCCGTGCACTGCTGTACGGAATGATCGACGGTTCGCAGCTCTTAATTGGGGCCTCCTTGGCTTGTCATTCGTAAACTCATCAACGCCCTTAACGTGCATTGAATCTCTGCTCAGAAGAGAGAATCAGCCAACGGGACATGGCGAATAATTAGTGCGTGAGACTACAATCGTGACATTTGGGAAGATCGATCTCTTCTGCATCATCCGTTACAATTATTCTACGTATGTATCCTTGTGTAATATAAAAGGGAGACCACCAGACTAGAGCCCAGGAGAAAGGTGACTTGCGACTATTTTTTATGGCCCCGTTGATGGAGAAAAAAATCGGTTTCGTGGCGATTATTTGGCATATCTTTAGGTCAGTTTACAATTTTTTTCGCGAAATTTGTAACAATATCACGGCGCTGATGTTGGATGAAGGGAGTCAACTTCGTCTGATAGTGTCCCACGGCCTGCTAGCGTTCTCCAAATTTTTCTTCCAACAATAATGTGAATTCCAGATAAGATTTGCCTTCGATGTATGTAGAGAAGTAACAAATGTATATTTTTGATCAAACGTTGCATGGCTGGAAAAAAATAATGGTTTTGGCTAGAAAAATCGTGGAAAATAATTTTGTTTTGGACAAAGGGTTTTCACCATATGGAAAATCCCCTACGAACTTCGATGTAAAATGTTGTTATAAGGTTACAAAAAAAATTAAGTAAATTGGTGAAGAATTAGCGGTGCAATGTGGCTGGCGATGTTTGAGGCAGTATTGTTGTCTAGAGCGGTATTTTGAAAGAGATTTTTAGAATGGAATAACTGCTAATATGTTCTAGTTTTCGTTCGGAAAATGTTTTGCACGTGTTTATTGATCCTTCGAGAATATATACAAATTGAAAAAAAATCATTTATTATCATGCAATTTTGTCTGTTTGTTTACAACAGTGCGCTGAAAACGGCCCCAATTTGCGATCAGTGTGAACGTTGCGTGAATGTGAAAAACAAGAACCAAACACTTCCTCAATCAGTATGGGTGATGTGATGTTTTGTACTAGATGCAACAAAAAAAAAGTTCATAAAATGTTACATTTTGATTATTAATTTTTTTAATTCCTCCGGCATTCTACGAGTTGAACAAATAAAAAAAAATTTTCGACAATTTCGCTACCAACGTTGAAGAGCAGTCTACTGAAGGTGTATGCCGAGTCTGAGCTGAATTGACCAATTGTTCATCGAGATATCATGGGAGCCGAATTAAAAAACATAGTTTCGAAGAAAAAAACGTGTTTAAAGTTTGCTGCGTCTCGATAGCACCCGCCGAGCGTACTCCTTAACAATTCTTTAACTCGGCTAATTCCACGAGTATCATTAAACGATTTTCACCGACGCATTCAAAAGGGTCTGTACAATAATAAAATTAAGTTCAAAAAAACGATTTCTTCAAGGTTTCAGACTCCCTTAAACGAATTTCAGGATACTTATTTTTTATTTTTAAGAATATCGCAAAACGACTATAATATACACACTGTATGAGTGAGCAACCAATTCATTCTATAACAATTATCAATCTATACCATAATTTTTCGAACTTTTCTCTGTTACTTTTTCACAAAATGGAATGTCTCAAGGAAAAATGGGTGTTTCCATCACGACTGGGTCGAATTTCTCTTTAATTTGCTATTAACTCAACCTAAATTCAAGTTCCTGAACCTTTTCCCAAAAATATGCATATTCGAGAGTTTTAGGTCCTTCTTCCAGCAATCCGACATCGTCTGTCAAAATTTCGAGCCAAACAGTCCAGTTCTGTCCGAGAAAAGTTGCGAAAATCTTTCATGGATATCTTCGTCGAAGGAATTGTCATTCCTCCGTCGGATTTCCGACAGGTGGATATTCATTCAGTGGCTACTTTCTCGGCACTGAAATTCCAATTCACTTCGCTGCAAAAGTGACTTCAAAACGGTTTTGGTGGCGTCTTCGAGAAGTGGCCGAAAGAGGATCTCGAAGTTGACCTTGTTCGAATAGTGAAAAGTGTATCCGAATTCATTGCCGATCGACTAGATTTATGCGGCCCCAAATTAGATAGCCCGTGACAAAACTAGGTGTCCTCCTCATTCGTTCGCGGATCACGAACAAAATTACGGAAAGTATGAGGTAAAAGTAGGATTGTGGACGGGTTTTTCGGGTCGTGGAAAAAAACCTTTCAACAAACTCTCAAACGTTTCCCTATTCTTCCAACGATTATCCACTTTCCATGAAAAAAAAGGAAAAATACATTCTGCGCCCAATAACATTTTGCCCCCAGCTCGAATGGGGCAGGAAGAATGGTCGTTCGCAATGGAGTCATTCCAGGAGTCCCCATGGAATCTTCCAGCTGCCTGCAGTTTTAGAAACTTTCGTCTCACGTGTCCAGAAATCAAATTAGACATTTCGGATTTGTAAAATCGAGTCGCGTAAATGGTACGAAAGATAAAGTGTTCGGATCGTCGTCTTACATCCGGGTCTATGGAAACTGGAATGATGGAGGACATTCTTATTCGTGAGCCAAATTTAATTGGTTCCGCCATCGAATCTCAATATGAAGTTGACTGCAGCATCTTTGTACAGATAAATTCATATACAAAAAAATGCGTTTTTTGGGAATTTTTACTCTAGAGCCTCACACCTCGATGTGATAGGCTGACGACGAACTAGAGTATGGATACCGGTTTTCGATGATATCGAAGCACCGGAATGTCGGACCGAAAATCCAATATTGAAAAACCGATGTTGGACTCGTATGTTACCGACAATTCGATATCAGAGTTGACAAAATTGAATTATTATTATAATTTTTATTATTTCCATTTAAGTTACTTTTACTTGTTTTTTTTCTACTACGGTCAACAGCCTGAAAATATTATTACCTACATTAAATGTTTCCGAAGAGTCAACTTATTTATCCACGAGTGTGGAATCAGAAAGGGCTTTTTCTTCCGCGGCTTACACCTCCAAACAGGTAAGATCATCTCAGAAAGACGAAACTTCAGATGCCCTCTGATTTTTTTCGGTCATTAGTTCAACAATGTCAATCTCGTTAATTGAGCTGCCTGCCTTCCAAAAGCTATGATATTAGTTTGCATTTAGTTAGCTAATACTACGCTGACTTGCATAAAACTTAAGAATGTATGTTGAGAAATGTATATAAAATAAAGATCTAAATAATAGACAGTAATTTTTGATAAATTCTGTGCTGTCACTTGGCTACACACTATGAATTCTGCAACTTCCACTTTCACTTTCTAGCTCCTAACCTTTTTAATCCAATTTCCCATAAACATCGGAAAATATTGAAATACCGGTATGCCGATATTCCAACTTGTTGATGTCGAAACAATAACGGTAACAGAAAAAGCTCCGATAGTCCAAGCTCCACGACAAACGTCTTGGCTGCGCAACGATTGGCTTGACCACGTGCCAGTTTCCATTCCGCGGATGAAGCTACTGGGTACGAACACCAATGACCTCTGGCAGCGTTGCGTAGCGGCAACACCGCGAATAAAAATCGCCAAGCTTTTGGCAATATCCCGCGCTGTCAAAACCAGCCCGAGTTTCCAGCAAACCCGTGCGCTACGGCCGTGCTTCAGATGCATAAGTGATTGGACGCGTATGCACGCGGTCGAAGAAAGAGAAGGGAAGGATGGAGGGAGATTTAGCGGGATCGTCGTGGGAGAATCGATAGCGGTTTTCGATGGAGTGAAAAAAAAAACTCCACCATCGAATGTCAATGAGGCAATGTTGACGGGCGTCGTTTGGCCTCCCAAGCCTCGAAGGATGCGTGACCCGTTACTCGCGTTGGAATCACCGTAATCGAATCCAAACGCGAGTCTGATCGGCGATAGAGACGACCGCAATTAGGCACTTTGCCAACAGACGTGCGCGAGCAAATCGTGTTTACAGTGTACCGATGTTCGATCTTTTGGCTCGAGATTGTACATCTTCGAGGTACCAAGGAGCGGAGGTCGATCGGGCCAAATCGTCAGTTACCACATAGAGGAAACAGACATTTCATCCTAATTCCAATAAAAACACGATGACAGATATAGTCAAGGTATGATTAATCCAACACCGGTTAATCGATGACAGTGACGTATTGCTCGATCACGAGTGAATTTTTTGCTTCTTTTTATCGGCTCCTCTTTCGATCAGTCATTCCCGCCCGGAAAAGCGATCCATACGACTTTCAAATTCCAAACACTCCTCGCGCCTGCTCGGCCGGTATTGAAGGATCCAGTTTTATCGTTGGAAAAAATATAACAGCACGATAGAATTTTACCTAAAAGACATTTAGTTTGCCGACAGCTGGATTTACCGACTGCTGGTAAGGAAGCCATCTTCTTTACCTAGCGTCGGTAAACATCGTGGTTCTCCTATCGGCAGCGATAACAACTACTTCAGGAGCTCGACGGCAAATCACCCAGATGGATCTCTATCGATGAACAACGAGGAACAAAGTTCCCCTCTTTCTTTTAGACGTAGAACGAAGTTAACGTTAGCTTCTCGAACGACGTGACCGCTTTTCTCCTTGATCGAGCAACCGATAGATCTTGAGCATCAATTCCACCATCAACGATGACGAATCTCGAAGATAGTTTCGCGAATAAAGAATCCCTTGTGCAGCCTTCCGGAGAGTCGTTGGACCTTAGCGGACAGATGGGCAAAGAGTATTATTCCCGAGTCACGATAGAATAGTACAATAGACGGCCGTATGCAGCAGGAGGGCTGTCTCGGATGCTGAAGAGAAAGACAGCAGGCCGAGGGGTCCCAAGTTCCAAGAATAGGTACATCAGCTCGAAGGATCGTTCGAAGCCTACCTCTCTCCGTCTTTCTCGCTCCCTCGTTCCCGGAGCCGCCGGGAAGGATGAATTCCGTTAAGGATGTCCTTAAAAAAAAAAGAAAAGCGGCGGACGGTTAAAGGTCCGTCACGATTCCGTGAATCTCGGACCCTCATTCGATCGTCCCGAGGATGAAGAGCGCGTCCAAACGAGAGCCACCTGTCCATCTTTATAAGCCTTGCAGGCATGCGTACGTATGCGTACACCATCCTCCTCAACTGTCATAGCTTCGAGAAGTTTATTCTCGGGACTCTGTCGTTTGGACGGAACAAAAATTAATATCGAAGCAAGATTTATACGCGTACACGAAGATCTCAGAAATAATCGGCTACCGGGAGAAGAAAAATTCATGGCACTTTGCGATGGCCATCATTTTTTAAATTTTAGGTCCTTAATGCTTGGCGAGAGATAAAAATAATGAGGAAGCAACGACAAGTGTCCAATTGGCACGGCCAGCCTTTTTTCCTTTGGTATTTAACGGTAGCAAAATGGTTTCATCGAAAAGCAATCCAAGCGACTCGCACTGAGCCGTGAAACGAGAACGGGAGACTCTTTTCGAGACACACAACTCTCTGCTGCAAAAGACAGAGAGCAAGAGAGGGAGAGAGAGAAAGAGAGGGAAAGAGAGAGGGATGCGAGAGAGAGAGAGAGAGAGAGGGAGAAAGGGATAAAGAAATTGGTGCGAATTCGGACTACCTGATAAATGTGGACGGGTTGCCATTTCCTAGAACGTGGTATATATTCACCTGCATGTGTGCGCCTACCCTGCAAGATATATTGAGCAGATTGCCACCGGTATCGGTATACACTCGACTGCGGCGATCGTACGAAGAATTTCAGGGCTTTTATTATGCGCCCGAGGAATGTTTTTATGGGACAAGGGCTCGGGGAGCTTCAATAGCAGATTCTGCCACGATCAACTGAAGGAAATCTCCCTGCTATGGGAATATCAATTTCTGGCCTTTTTTTCCACGAAACACGCCGTCAATGCCGGTCGAACATGAAACTGATGAAAAATAGATTTATTGGAACGAACTGAATGCGTTTACTTGATCCCGTCTTGTATGAACTGACGAACAGTTTGGAAAATCAATGCTTTTTTAATTGATTCTACTAATCCAGAGATTTATTTCAAAGATATTTATTTATTTACATCAAAATCTATTTAGCATTGTTAATTTATACCAAATTTGTATGCATCTAATCATTTTGGTCTTTGGTATTATCAACGAAAACAAATATTTAGTCGTAGAGACTACGTAGGTCTATTTAGATTGCTGTGAGTAAACGAGCAAATTCCTAGAGGCAGTAGTACGCTCTGTGGCCGGCGTGTGGCGCAGGGCCCGAGGCTTCTCCCGCAAGCCATTTGTACTCCGAGCGAGTATACAACCAAGTTCGCGAACCATAACGACGCACCACGAATACGGCCAAGTGTACTCCGAAAAACGTGGTAATTACTCATCTCGTAATATCCACGCAGAAGGAACATCCTCTCCTATATATATACCGAAATGATGGTGATACAATATATTTTTTGTAATTTTTCTCCATTGAGGACTGCCAACAATTCGGATAAATATCTATCGTATATGAGAAAATGTGGTGAATTTGCTGGTTGCGTATCAAAACACTAGCAATTCCAATACGATTTTCATTCGTTCGAAATATCAATATATTTGAATTTGAGACGCATTTACTGCGGGCAGATGAAGACATTTTTTTCATTCAACTATATACTTTATACGTTCGAGGGGGTAGGCTACTGTGAAAAGGACGAACCCTCGTTCGTCGCTTGAGGCAACTCGAATTGAAGAAGACGGTCCAAGATATGGTACAGGAATCGGAGATTGAAGGCAAACTTATGATTATAACGACAGCACTGCTAGACATCTTATCGACAAATTGACTTGAAATTTCCTACACTTATACAGTGTACTAGTTGTTTAGGCTTGAACGTTTTTTTGTCCTAAAATTTTTTTTGTCATTAATTATTAACAATAATGACGTAATTTTTCCTCGGAAAATCGAAAAAAAAATTCTTTCTGACAATTGAAACATGGTAAGAAAAAAAAAAAATCTCGGTAGAGTCAGCCAACACTATCTTTTATTAAGAAAAAAATCTCGTTTCTTCAAGGGTCCTGCACGAGATTGTTTACAACTTCGTTAATTATTAATATTTTTGCATGAAATTTGGTACACAACTTTGTTAATGTACGTACCAATGAATGTCCAAACCATTTTTCAATCATCTTGCTTATTCCTTCGAAAATAATTTGATTAAATAACTCTGATTTTCGGATCGTCGCAGTAGCCTAACCTCTCAAATCAAGTATTTTCATTAAATACGTATTTATCGAGTTATCTACCTCAAAGAACGCTTGAAGCAAATGAAAAATATATTTGAAACAAATAGAATCATAGTAAGCCACGAGGCACCGAATTACCTTAACGTATAATGCAAAGCAAAAAGAATCGTTCGTTCCCGACCCTCTGGATTGGTGTTGCCCCGTAACCGGTGGTCCAAATTTACACCAATTGCCTGATATAATTTATAATCATTCTTTGAAGAAACACACTATCTTCCTCCTCTCTCTCTCTCTCTCTCTCACACACACACTCACTCTGTCTCCCTCTCTTTCTCTTTCTCTCTACTGAACGAGGAGAATACAAGGCGAGACGGTTCTCATTCCCGGAAGATGCCTCGAGGCGATCCAAGTGTATAGTGAGCATGGAGCGCGGACCGTGGCGAGAGTCGACGAAGGCAAGGCTGTGAACAGCGTTATAACGGCAGCTCCCCCAGACGCATCGTGTAAATCTCATTTTCCTATACGTATATAGACGACAAAAGGGTTGTTGCGAGCCTCTCGCCCTCTCCCTCTCTCTCTCTCTCTCTCTCTCTCTCTTTCTCTCTTTCTCTCTCTCTCCCTCTCTCTGCCTCCCTCCGTAGGCTGATCCGAGCGAGAAGGCCGCACGGTTGTTTGAGTTTGGGTTTCGTAGAAAGTCCGAGTAAATTTTGCCCGAAAGGAAGTAAGTGCGCGTTAAGAGGAAAAGAAGGATCAAAAGCCACCAGAAACGCGAGATGGAGAGAGAGGGAGAGAGAGGGAGAGAGAGAGAGAGAGAGAGAGAGAGAGAGAGAGAGAGACAAAAAAGATGAAGAACGCGAATCGCAGTACGATGACTTACAATCGAGGACACGTTTCCACCCAGTCATGTATGTATAGACGTATGCGGATATACTCGTGTTTTATAATGTATACATGCATGCATAAATTCCTCGGGTTACTTAACACGCGATTATTAAAGCGGACGAATCAATTAAAATCTTCGCGGTCGGAACGTGTTAATAAATACGGGCTACAAAAAAAGACTCGTCCACGCGCGATAAATGAGTGGCTGGAATTTGATTTTTTCCAACTGGAAAATCACTCCAAGGATTTATTGAAATTTGGAGTGGTATGTGGAACCGTTCCCTCGTAATTTTCCAATCTCACTGATATTATAATATAATCGTGTCCATCGGCATATTCACTTTTTCAGGCTAAAATTAAACTGGTACAATTTGATGAAGTCCGACACCGACCCATTTGCTATTTGAACCACTCAACTTTGACTGTCGTACTCTAAATAATGGGAGGCAAAACTTTGGAGGCAATTTTCCGAAATTGGGTGGTAGCATGACTGAAAAAAATTGGATCGAATTCATTCCTAACTTTCACAACTGAATTCTGAATTCTTCTCAGAAGTACTTACACCGTTGAAAAAGTTTACCTGATTCAACTAGGGTGTATGCAAGTGCAGGGTAGTTAAGGTAGATTAGCGAAGTGCCTCGGATGGGAGTTTTCAACTCTCTATCGGCATTTTTTCAACTCCCTACCGGAGTTTCACGGTGATAATCAGGGAATTAGAGTAGGATATTTTTTAATCCGTTTTAAGCGTTTCTTGGTGTAGTCAATTTAATAAATACGTATTCGATCACCCCGTACATTTTAATAGAAAATATCATTATACGCATGCAGTAAATGTGCAGTAAATTCAAATATATTGTTGTTTCGAATGAATAAAAATGGTAATTTCATCACTAGTAATTTGCGACCAGCAAATTTATCGTATTTTCTCATATACGATACATATTTATCCGTATTTATAACAATTCCCAACGGTGAACAAGTATGTAAAATATTTTGTGTTTTTAAAGGTCAGTGGCAGTTACTTCGGTAAATACTCGATATAAAACAATTTCATCAGCTTCAATCAACCGTTAAAATTGTTTATTACATTTCTAGTAAAAGTAACAAAAAAGTTGTAATCCTTGCCGGACTTAATTTTCCATCATCTTATCATGTTCCGCATTCAACTCTATAAAAATTGTCGTCCACCTATATAGATAATTCAATACAATTTTTTAATTTCTTTGTAAATATTATTTTTCAAGGTTTTTAATTTAATTTAATTTAATTTTTTGATACACTCATTTTTCTGTAAAGTTTACTTTTTAATATACGAAAAAACGTTTATTTTATGACACCTTCGGTATCCTCGATCAACCCCAAAATCGAGCCGTGACATACGTTCGATCCAAAGTCACCAATAATAGTCCCCGACAGCTCTCATCAGCGACACGATATTTGATACTCCAATGAAACGCAAAATTCGCGAACACGACGTATAGATGTATAAAGTGGAGAAAATAAATGTAACTTCGTAGGGCTTGCGAAGGGCGATCCACACGCGTGGTATCGAGTTTATTTCGAGAATCTCCGGATGGAGATGGAACTGGCGAGAGCCGGGGATATACATTTTTGTCGGTCTGCAATGCTCATTTGCGGGTCCGGTTGGGGAACTCGCTGGATGCCCCCTTGGGCAGCCAAAAGTTCAGGGACCGGGTGAACTCTCGATGGAGCCGGAAAAAGAGTGTGGGAGAGAGAAAGAACGAGAGGGGGCAGACAGAAAGGCGAGCTGCTGTTAGACGGTATCGTGATCTTCCGCAAACCGTTTGATGGTCTGCCCTCGCAAAAACTCTTTAGCTCTTTCTCCCCCCTCTCTCTCTCTCTCTCTCTCTCTCTCTCTATCTCTCTCTTTCTGGAAATTCGAGAGCAGCCTCGTCTCTGAAACTTTATGGGCCTCATTGTCAACGAAATTCCTAACGAATTTTGGCCTCAAAATGATATATTAAGAGGGCACGCAAATCCTCCGTCTCATATGATATTCGTTGATTCGGAAGGATCCCATTTTTTTATTTTGTGTTTATACGGTGGGTTGGCATTATAATAAATCGTTATTAGACGACGCCCAGCTGCGAGAGTTTCACTGGAATGAAAAACTTGGGTCCGGGCACTACGAAGAACCGGCACGCCCGTCGGAGACCTTTAAATTTATATCTGAATTTTTTTATTGCTTTCATTCGTTGCTTATAGTGGCTTCCATTTCGATTCTTTTTCTTGCGGGAATATATACGTTCGTGAAAAAAAGCTAACCCTTTTTGCGCTCACGTGGGTAGAACGATTACTTTTTTTTCTCAAAATTATCGATTTTGTCTCACCATATTCCAATTCTACCGGCTTAAGGAAGGTTTCTACTTTGTTGGGCCAAAAATCTTCGATTTTTGGTAAATTTTTTATGCGAACGATATTAAATATAGAATGTTAAAATTGGGTATGGTTACGAAGCGGTCTTTATTGAACATGATGATGTTTTTTAAAGTTTGACAAAATATGGTACGGCGAGTGGGGGAAGCCACGTATGTCGGTGCGCCGGCAATGATATTCTGCACTCGCGGAAGTCCTAAGACGTGGACGGATGGTCTGAAGCAAAAAAAAATCGAACATACTTTTACTTTGTACAATATCGTGTATAATTCGAACTAGAATCGAGATGAAAGATTGAAAAATAAAAAAATTGTGAGCGATCGAAGGGGAAGTTTAGTTCTTTTACCAAAGAATTTTGCAGTTTTTTGTTCATAAAGTAAAAACGTTCGAATATTTTTGGATAATTCTCGTTTAACTGATGAAGACGTTTGGGGGAAGGTTTCTGATCTCCCCCCCCCCCCTGATCGAGCTGAATTTTGCACAAGTCTGCCTCTAATATTTTAATACAACCCCTTAAGGGCTTTTAGGCAATGCGCTAAAGTTTTTGGGTTTGGGTTTGTTCAGGTTTGGTTGAGATCGTTTGAGTTTGTTTAGGTTTGTTTGTATTTGTTTGGATTTGGACAAACCGGAGGGCGCGATAACATATGTAGGTCTGAACGGAGACGTAGCAGATATAGATATAGTAGGCGCGTGTTGAAAAAAAACTTAAAAATGCAATATCTGGAAAACTATTGCGAGTCGCCAAAAATCTCTTTCGGGATTGTCTTAAAACATTAAAAGGAACATTTGTGCAAGATTTCAACTCGATCAAGGGGGGGGGTCGAAACCTTAACCTTAAAAAAATGTTTAATTCAATATCTCGAAAACTGGTACGGGTCGCCAAAAATCCCTTTAGGGGTTGTCTTACAATATTAAAAGGAAGGTCTGTGCAAAATTTCATCTCGATCGCCGGGGGGGAGGGGGATCGGGACTTTATCCCTTGAAAAATGTGGTTTCGAGACAAACGCTTTCAAAGTTAAACTAAAGTTTATGTGCGAATAAAATGAAAAGTTTTATGCTTTGAGTGCACCGCCCTTTCCCCAAAAAGAAGAGTCTCAGCAAAATCAATTTTTTTTGCCCCAACAAGTTGAAACCTCCAATGATTTCAGGCTGCAACATAAATGCGCATTACTATTACAAGTACGAAAGTCCCCTCGCAGGATTTTATCTTTTGTGATGCCACGACGAACTGGAACCAGGTGAAAAGGTGTAATAGAAATATTTTGAAATAAACTATTTTTCATCCGTCTTTCCACGGCGGTATGCTCAAATAAAATTAGCATTGTACATTAATTTCATCCGTTTCCCTTTGCCACGCGCGTTTCTACGAAAATATATTTACGGAAATGAGGAAAAGAGCGATAAATCATTGACGATCTCTTCATCCGATCACCGAGCTCTGGATTAGCATACAGACACCCATCGCTATGCGCGTTTCTACGTCGCATCATCGATGTTTTTACGTCGATCGAACGATAATAAAGAATCCAATTTTTTAGCGCAAAAATTATGCCGACCGTTTATGAATGACCGAGAATGTCACACCCCTTTACAGCATTGTAAAAATTCAGACCGGCAATGATTTGGACCCTTGTGTTTAAAAAAATGTCGGAACCGTTTCCACCTGTAACGAATATGCCTTTGGGTGCCGTTAGGGGTCAAAAATGGCCCCGGAATGGTAAGAATACACGGCTACTGGTTATGGTCACTATCCCGTGAAAAGGATTTTCCGCTATGAAATAATGCAACAAAGCTTTATGCAAAAGTCAACCATTTTCGATATTTATTTTTTTTGATATTTTTCTTTAAGCAAGGGGTAAGCAAAAAATTATTTTGACAAAACTGTTTTACGGAATCAAACTTTTTTATTATTTGTCGTTGGACGCCACAGTAGCAGAGAATTATCAACAATAAAATCGGACTCATGTGCAAACATTTTTAAATTAGTTTTTAATTAATTTTTTAATCAGTTTGGATTATTTTTTTATTTAACTGTAATTATTTATCGATAATTTTTAAATGAAAAACTCGGCGAGTCTAATAATTGTTCTTATTTTATTGTTGGTAATTCTTGGTTACGGTGTCCTTAAACTACAGATTCTGAAAGAGGTTGATTCCATGCATACAACAGTTTTTTAAAATTAATTGTTTAAGTTGACTGCCCCTCACTTAAAAAGAATTAACTAAAAATAATAATATTTCGAAAATCGTTGACTTTTGTATAAAGCATGCTCGGGTTATTTGATAGCGAAAAACATGTCATACAACTCTTTCGCGGGATCGCAACCAATAACCAGCATCTGTATATATTCTGCACAAGTCCTGTAGGGCATAGGCTTGGGTCGATAGAAATACGGATCAAATGAAACAAGTTAAATGGCTCGAAGAGACTATCTCGAAGACTGCTTTCCGTTTCGGAACCTGTCGCCCATTTCGCGTCGCCACCCGAGTGCGTCGCCATTTTGATTGTGGGTGCACCGCTTTATCGACATGAAAAGTAAGTTTTTTTTTACTATTGGTATCTTGCATACTGCTCCAAAACTATTGTTCCTTCTTCAGCGTTGTTTACAATCATCGTTACTATGAATATCCTAGTTGAGTTTATTGTGGTCAGTACCTACCTACGACATGCAGATTTTTTGCTGTTTGATAAATTATTTGAAGCGAGGGGTTGGGCGCAGTTGGAACAAACTGTTCGGGTCCAATTGAAACGTGTTTTTATTGACTCCGAACAAGCCTTCCATATGCAAGCAAGTTTTCCATATCTTGTTTTATTTTTCAGATGCCATGAAGTCGTCCGGAAAGTAGAATGATATTAAAGAACCTTAATATACCTACAGTGATAGTCAAACTGGAATGAAAAGCAATAAAACATAATCATTTTTATTATAGCAGTCGTTTGGTGTAGAGGCCTAAACAAAAGTGATTTTTGGTGGTTTTTTTCATAAGGTAAATTCATAAGGTAAAAAATTTGAAAAATGAATTAAATGTCGTAAGAATTCGTTGTTATGAAATTCCTTAAACTTTTGCGAAATATTAAAAAGGTCGAAAAAATCAGCAATTTATAGAATATTTCAGAAATATCACGAAAGTTTCGGGACTTTGCGAAATTTTCAGACGTTTCGCAAAATTTAAAAAGATTTCGCATAACAGAAATAAAATGATTAAATATTATATTTCGTCAAATTAATTATATGTCGTGAAAATTCGTTATTATGAAATTCCTTAAACTTTCGCGAAATCTTCACAAATGTCGAAAAAATATCATCAATTTAGTGAATATTTCAGAAATATCACGAACCTGTCGGGAATTTCCGAAATTTTCAAACGGTTCGCAAAAATTTAAAAGATTTCCAAAAAAATCCAAGCATCACGCGCAAACCAATTTCGCATAACAATAACCTTATTGATAAAATATTAGATTTCATTAAAACTAATTAAATGTCATAAAAAAGTGTTAATTAATGAAAAAAATATTAAACTCCGTATGAATTTCGTATAAAAGAAAAAAATTAACCAGCCCGAACTCATTTCTATTTCGAAACTCGACCAGTCGCATGCGCCATAATGCGTCACTTTACTTAACGATCAGCGGTAGGTCTCTCGAAATACCTAAAGCGGCGTGGTTTCTAATTTTCGATATTGGGTTATTTTTTGGTCGCAGTAATGTCGTTTTCAGAGAACTCGGGACAATAAAGTGCGTCGATTATTTCGCGAAAGAGCAAAAATATCGAAGGAGGTGGGATTTATCAGCTGGATCGCCCGGGTCGTGGGGGGGGGGCAGTAGATTCTGACAGAAAAGGCGTTTATAAGCTAAAGAGACAAGAGGGTTTTGCGCGTATCTGGCTCGCATCTGAAAGCCAATATTTGCGTAGGTCGGGCTGGAGGGGGGGGGGGGGGACAAGAAGAACAAAAGTAAAAGAGAGGATCGAGTCATCAAAGAATTTCGAAACGTCGCGTCGCCACGGAACTCGTTGTGACTTCTGACGTAGATTAAAAAAAACATTGCCACACACTCATGAATATAGGCCATAAGATGAAATAAAACAAAACTGGATCAATAACACAACATTTCATAATTGAACTATCCACGACGTCATCATCCATCATTTTTAATTAGAAACAAATAAAAGAAATCTATTTAAATGTATAAATCTTCAAATAAATCGTTATAAATGTATAAATCGTTGAATAATAAATCTCTAATTTTCGGACAAAATTTTCTAACTTTTAATAAAGATTTAATAATCATTTAAAAGTGTCTGACATTTATTTTCCGAAAAAAAAACAACGAAAAAACCATTGTACCGTTGACGGAAGAGAAGAAGGGCCTATATTTATACCTATGCTTCTTTGTGTCAGTTTTTCTCCCTTTTCATGGATTATTCAATGTCTCCGAGACCTCGTAAGTCTGTCGATAAAATTAGAGCCTCCCGAAAACTGAGAGTACCAAAAATAAATGGCGTGGCGTGAAAGATCGCGCGCGACGACAACGCACGAATGATGACACCTTGCCAAAAGATTCCCCATCGATCCTCACGTCATTATACAAATGTATAGTAACACACGTGTATATATAGCAGCATCCGTATCCGTACGACGCGGCTAATTATTCTCTCGCGACGTCAACACTATGACGCAACAGACGTATGTCTAGATTAAGACGGAAAGAGAGGGGGGCGAGAGAGAGAGAGAGAGAGAGAGAGAGAGAGAGAAAGTGAGCACAAGAGACCAAAAGAGACAAAAAGAGACAGTAAAGACAGCGATAGACGAAGATAAAAAATCGTTTAACTGCCAGCGGGCCAGAACCATTGCAGACCAATCGTAAAATTAGTTTCCGGACGGTTTTCCTCAGAAGGATAGGACAGGTGCACCCGTATGTTTTTTTCACGTGGTCTCTCTCTCTCTTTCTCTTTCTCTTCCTCTCTCTCTCTCTCTCTCTCTCTCTCTCTCTCTCTCTCTCTCTCTCTCTCTCTTTCCGGCTACCGAAACAGATTTCCCCGAGGACGTCTGGGAAGTCTCACTTTGCGCAAGAGACCACGTGTCATACCTGTCTCTTCCATATCTGTATATATTTATAAACCCAAATGTCCGAGATAAAATGGGAACATGTTCAATGGATTCGAGGTACGGACTCGTGGCAGAGTCACACGTCAATCGAATTCCTCTGGAAACGACAAGAATAACTCGAAAATAGAAGCGATCCACGGAACCCACGTAATCGCGTAAAATGTATACGACTGGTCTTCCAAAAATGCCTTGTTAGCTGCATTTTTCCGCGCTGACGCTCGCGAGTGGGAAATTTGGTACGTGAGTATGGCGGGATGGAACTTTGGGCTCATATATTATTGAGGGTCGTATTCCAAGACTTTTGTGAGAAACACGTAATCTACATTGGTAACAAGTTTATTTGTTTTAACTAGGATCTGTTTGGGGGGGAAATAATTATTTTCGTTGCCTCACAGCCTTCTATGATCGTATTTTTTCCAAATAGATTTTTTAATTTGTTCCCGATATTTTGAGGTGTGGAGAATTCAATAAATACGTATGCGATCGAAATACGGTGTTGATGTGAACGTAGAAGAGATATATTTGATTAAAAAGTGCCTCTATTCGCATGTGGTAAATGTGTCTTAAGGGGCCAGTCCGCTTTGAAAAATTCAAAAAATCGATTTTTTTATACTGTTTTCGAAAGTACATACATTCAGAAATATTTGATTTTGTACGGTGCAGGAATAGCCGATTGAGTTTAGGTAAGAGTTTTTCATAGCATAAACTTCAAACGCGTTTTTCTCGACACGACGTTTTCAAAATCTAGCTCCGTCGTATGTCTAAAACTAATAAACGGATTCTCTTGAAATTTGAACCACATATTGTAAACATGATTCGCAACAAGATGACCCTCGATGGTCTAAAAATTTTGATTTTTGCTCTCTTTTTGCGAAAAACTGCGAAAAAAGCGTTTTTTTCGTTTTTCATCTGCCATTTTTTTATTTTTTGATAATACCTTATATCCGAGGGTCATTTTGTAGCTGGTGTCATACTGAATCTAATGGACTTTGATTTTTTTTCAGACAACCGTTGCCGAGTTGTGATGGAGCTACCTAGACCACCTATTTTTGAGGCGTTACGTTAAACTATAGTTATTGTACTTAAAAATGAATAAAAATGAATTACATTTCTTTTAAATGTATTTCAAGACTTTGTTTATCAAGCCCAACAACTTTTATATTCATATCTTTTATAAAATCCTCAAAAAGAAAATCGCTAAAATAGCCTTTTTTCGTGGCTCCAGAGTGGACTGGCCCCTTAACCATACGATTGCACACTTCCGCCATGAACCTCTGACTGAATGTGGGGTCGATCGGACCCCAGACGTTCTTCAGATCGCTATATTTCGGCAAAAATGAATGTATTTTTTGTAGAGACGTTTTTCGTAGGCAATGATCCTTATTTTATTACCCAAAATTTACTTTTGAAGAAAAACGAAAATTAAGTGCCCAAACATTCATTCAAAGTGGAAGATGCGTTGAAAAATACGTACTTGCATGAAAAAGATCACCGTTTTGTTTCTTCAAAATATAAAAAGAAATCCTTTGAGGTTTTTAAAGAGGAAGGTTTGTAGATACGAAAAACAAGACAGTGCCGACCATTTTACAATACTAATACATTTCAATGTCAGATATTTTTGCACATATTGTTGTTAACAATTAACAATTTTGTTAACAATTTTCAGTGATGAAAAATCATATAAAATATTATGTATAACCACCATCAGGGTGTATTTTAACGACTAGTTTTCCGTTCGTGAGAATGTAGGGCGTTCACGAGTAAAGTCCGACGCTGAGTTAAGGCCTTAGGCCACAGTAAGGGGTATAAAACCATGTGCGAATTTAACATTTTTTTTCGAATGAAAAAGGGATTCACTCATAAAATTAATTACACATCTATTTAGTATGAATATCAAGCTGTTAGAATTTTTTTTTTGATGTACATAATGGCCGACTACTCGAAACTTCCCAAAACAGCTTTTTCCAATTGACGTGACAAATAACTTAAATAATATTCACTCGATTTACTTCTAATTTAAAAGTTATGTTCCTAATTGCATTTCGCAGAGAAGTACGTACGGAATTTCTGATTAATCGAAAACTTTTCTGTTTTTGAGCAGTTCTAACGAAATTTTTCACTGAAAATTCACATCTTAAGTTCAAATACTGCAACTTTTGAATAAGACACAATATTTTCTAAATTCCGTACGTACTTCTCTAGGTATTCTAATGTAGATTGGCGAGAATTTTTGTTTTTTGTTGTAGGTCAAAAATTGTGGATGCTTAATCCACGCTGCGGAGCGCCTAAAGAAAGATAAAAGAAAATATTAGCCATTTTGTACATTGAAAAAAAAAAAAATTTCTAACAGCTTGATATTAATACTAAATAGATGTATACTTAATTTTATCAGTGAATCACTTTTTCATACGAAAACAAATTGTTAAATTCGCACATGATTTTATACCCGTTACTGTGGCCTTAATTAACAAGGGCATAGTCGTTTCGGCATCCAATCGGGCGTGTTTTCGAATTCAGGTTCGGACAATTGAATTTTTCTTCCTACTTTTTTCGCACTATCACAAGCACAACTAAGTTATTTGCAAAAGAATTATACTGTTCAATAATGTTTATTCATTAAATGAAAGTACCGGTTTTATTTCCTTTTGATTCTGGGGGTTGGTTGTTTTCTATTCTCGTTTGGCATTTTTGTACTTAGTAGATGTTAATTATTGAAAAAAAAATCGAATCAAATGTATCGGTGCTTACTCACAAGGAACCTCAGTTAAGTGTCTGCCTTCTTTTTTTGTTGAAATTCATATATGTAATAAAGCATTGAAAATGATTAGACACGTATTTTTTTTATCTGCTGATAAGCGTTCTAAGCACGGAAACCACCCGTCAAAGAAAGGCGTGTCACCCCTTATTGTGATTTTTTCTCAATACTTCCATAGTGGATTTTTCATCGCTTTACATTACAAGAATTTTAGTTTTTGTTTCATTCAGATTGGTGAACTGCTTGTGGGTGAAACTACAAAATTACCCCTTTGTCTTTGAAGGGTGGTTTTCCCCCTTAACATCGTCTTTCCGCGGAAGAAAAAATACGTCTCTGATACTTTTAAACGCTTTAACACATATATAATTTTCAACAAAATCGAAGGCGGACACTTAAGGGCCTCTGCACACGACGGATTTTCTACGCGCAGACGACACGATGCAAACGCGATATACACTTGATCCACACGCTCATCCGACTGAAAAGCGCGCTGTAAGCGCGCGGTCGTGACTATTTTGGTCGCACGTTTAAAAAAATGTACAAATATTACACAAAGTGCAAATATTTCATGGCATTGAAAATGCAATCAGACTTTTCGGGTAAAAAAACGGGTACACCTAAATAATGCGTGAAATGATTTTATTTTGTTCAAAAATCATCGATATATTCAGGTATATAATTCGATTTATTTTGGGTTTGTTTGTTTGGGTTTCATTGGTTTTATTTTGGGTTTTTTTTGGTTCGTTTGGGTACGTTTGACTTTGTTTGTTTTATTGAGTTTAGTCGGGTTTGTTTGGGTTTTTTCGGGCTTGTTTGGCAGTGTTTGGGTTTGTTCGTTTGCTTGTATAATAATTGTTGCATAATTTCTGTATATATTTGCAATGTAAGTTGTAATATAATTTTTAAAATTAAAAACAAGATTAGAATTGGGTGGGGAGAGGGCATTTTTCAACCAAACACAGGGACTTAGCCTGGCACAGCTCCCCCCACCCTACTACAACACAGTCGCAGAGGAGTGGGGATAGCATTAGCTCCGTGTGACATCTGGCTAACTCAGATCCCTATACCCAGCCTACCTCACAGCATATACAGTTTTTAACGTGTTACCCCCACTTGTAGCGCAAAAAAAGGCCTTTTTCATGAATTTTTTAAAAGAAAACTACAAAACTTCTTTAATCGATCAATATACCATCTTAAAGAACACATCTTGAAGAACTTTCAGTAATTTTTTTATTGAAAAATATTACATTGTTTAGTGGTAAATGGCCGTCAATGAAATAATGTTTTTATATACACGGTTTGCGGTGACCAACATTGCGGCGAAGTGGATCATCTGAAAAAAAAATGCGGATGGATTTAGTTAAATATAAGTATAAACTAGTCTTTAATCGAAGGATTTTAAAAAATATTCATTTTTCACAAAATGGCGGACAGCCAAAGTTAATGGTTCGATTTTAACGAAAAAAACGGCCTTTTTTTGGCTATAAAAAGGCCATTTTTTTTCGAAAAAAAAAATCGAACGATTAAAGACTACACTTTTATGTATTAAATAAGCCTGCAAAATTTCAAGAAGATCGGTTCATTAGTGTTCGAGTAATCTTGGTCACCGACTTCAGAAATGCCATTTTGAGAAAAACGCGTTTAAAGTTTCAATTTCAGTTCTTCAATTCACGGATTCTTCTCTTTAAACGCTCATATCTCAGTCAATTTTGTTCGGATCGACTTGAAATTTTCAGGGCATATTCTCAGATACGTATACTTCAAAAAAATGAAATAAAAAAAATCGATTTTTTCAAAATCGCAAGTAGGGGTAACCCCTTAAAGCATTTTCAATGCTAAAAAAGCGTTTTGCTCGGAAAGAGACACCCTATATGCTTACGAATGGAAAACTAGTAGTTAAGATGCACCCTGTATAGGTGAGGATGTTCGTCTTTCGTTGGTACCACGAGCGACAATGCGCAAAATTCATAGTGCAGCCTCGCTTTCGCGGCCTCAGCTGTGCGCTCGCTCGGAGTACAAAAGACTTGCGGGAGAAACCTCGGGCTCTGCGCCACACTGCGGCCACAGGGCGTACTACTGCGTCTATGAATTTGCTCGTTGATCAAATAAAAAATCTCAATAGATCCATTTAGTCTGTACAACTAAATACTTTCTTCCGTAAATATTATTAAATACCAAAACTATTAGAAGCATATACATTTTGTAGTACTCAAGCATCTCACGTAGTCCTTCTTTCAAACAAATTAATTAATTAATAGTAAATCGTTAGCATAGAAGAAACAAATTTGAAAACTTCAATTTCTCGAAAATGTTAGTTAATGCAAATGAAAAAAATTGATGGAATAAAGAGATTCAATCGAATTCAAAAAATATTCTCTACCAGTACATGCACTGTGACCCTAAAATCCATTTCCGACATGCGCATAAACCAAATTTATCTAAAACGCTGCTCCAACCTTGCGTAATTTGTCTTTGTGTTGTAAATCTGCAATATTGTAGACCAACCAATGTTGACCGACAGTCAAGTCGCTCGGCGAATCGCGAATTAGTTTATAAGACTCGAAAATTGTCTTTGTAGCCATAGTTCTACCATTGAGCGTCACTATAAATGGTGAAATTTGCAGACTCCCCGAGGGAACTCCTGATGCACGATGCAGGTATATTCCAGAATGTATCGAAGCATTTATAAGCAGGTATATACATGGAAGATGGCCCCAAAGGAAGACGTTCGAGAGCTGTCTCTTGATTCTCTCTCTCTTCTCTCTCTCTCTCTCTCTCTCTCTCTCTCTCTCTCTCTCTCTCTCTCTCTCTCTCTCTCCCTCTCTCTCTCTCCCTCTGCTCCAACTTGACCATACAGAATTTGCCGAAGTAGTTACCGCTGTTGTCTCTCTTGTGCACGGGACTGAATTAAGTTGCGCGTAGGCAACTGCACTTCTCAGAATCGTTCGAGATCGACTTCGAAATAGTACGTAGAGAACGTCAACAGTTCTCGGAAAACTGCAACTATGAGGACGATGACTGTGCTTTTGAAAAAGAAGTAGAGAGAGGGAGAGAGAGAGCGAGAGAGAGAGAGAGAGAAAATACGATACTTCGTCTAACTTTGCAGCACGGTACGACATTACTTTGTAACAAATTATTAACAATAATTGATTCATAACAAATTCATATTATAAATGACAACCACAACAGTAAGAATAACAGCAATAACACGAGCGACAACGGCAATAGTGAAAATAATAATAGTAATAGCGACACGATAACAACGATAACGGCAATGACAATAATATTAATAATAATGATAACAGCGATAGAAATATTAATTTCAAATAATAGTGATAGTAATTAGTAATAGCAATATTGCTAGTATTATCACAATACTGCTGTCATATGGAACAAGGCGGCATCGACAAAAAAAATCGAAAATGCATTTTTGGTACCATCGGAATCAGTACAAAATTTCTTATAGTAAAACGCATTTTTATTTTTTTTGTAGATGCCGCCTTTGCGACATGACGGCAGGATAGGAGTAGTGATAGAATTTGATAATACATAACATCAATGGCAATAATATTAATAATGCCAATAGTAACAAGAATAATATCAATAGTAACAGCAATTAAAAGAGTAAGTAAATCATTACTAATAATAATAACAGCAACGTGAACGATAATAATAATATTAATATCAATAAAATCCCATATACTTAAACAAAACAACTCAAAATATAATAGTAGTAGTAGTATTTATTATTTCACGTATACCCCTTCAGAATATTTGCACACAGAAGAACCCCTCCCCCCCCTACATACCCGTTTACCCTAACAAAATTTTCTTATTTCTAACTTATGTTCTATTTTCATTTTTCCTTTCCTTTCGTCTCGCATTTGCTTCCTCGCTTACTATTTTCCCAATTAGATTCTCGAAGTGCTTCATCTACATTCATAGTTCCGTTAGAGGCTCCTTTTTCAGCACCCTCTGTATTTTTCTATCGATTTGCCCTCCTTATTTATCCCCTATCCATTTTTTCACATCTTCTGTTATTTCTTATTTGATTTTTTCCGTGGCTTTCTCACACCTACATATAAGCAATAAGTTTTGCACTTTCTTTTTACAATCGCTGCATTTGTCGTTACTACAGTCGAAACTTGATATAACGAATCTCTAGGGAAGTTCGTTATATCGAGTTTTCGGTATATTGAGGTTTCGTTATATCGAGATCATGTTCCTTAAAATGTTGTCGAAATATATATATATATATATTAGTACTACAATCATAGTACTAAAATGGTAGTACTAAAGTTAGTACTAAAAAAGAAGTATTTTAATTAGATTAGATGCTTACAAGTAATTAGCAATTAGAACCTAACGTATATTATTATGTTGTTGTATCGAGGTTTCGGGTATCTACCGGAAATGAATGCACAAATCTTCGTTATATCGAGGTTCGTTATATCGAAATTCGGCTGTATATCCCTTATTTCCTTCCATCCCCATATTCCCACATTTCAGTCCCGCCCAACATCAACGAAACAATGTTATAATGTTATATAATAATAATAATAATAATAATAATAATAATAATAATAATAATAATAATATACTAATTGTAAAAAACCGATAAATATAAAATAATAAAAAAACAATGAATATGAAATACAAAATAATAATACAAAACATCAACAATTTTAAAGGGAAAGGGAAGGGCACTCATGTAAACACCCTCAAAAGGGCATACTCGGAATAAACTCTACTACTACTACAAAACATCAACAATATAATATTATAATGTTATATAATAATAATATAATTTTGTTTTTAAACCTATAAATATGAAATAGTAAAAAACAATGAATATGAAATATAATAACATAAAAATAATAAATAAATTTAATAATACTATAACAAAACAACAATAAATATGTGAATAGCAAAATTAAAAAGAGGAAATGTAAAATAGAACCGGTGTGCTCGATATTTGATGGCCCTAATTGAGTGAAATTCCGTTACAATTGACGTTTCCGTATTCTCTTGGTATTAATAATGCTGCTAATTTTCATGCCTTTCTTGGTAATATCATTAGCAGCGTTCTAAAGAAAAAAAAACAAGGAAAAAAAATTGAAACGGCAGTTACGACATTTCCTGCGATTCGCGTGAAATCGATTACGCCCGGGCGTGGCTTTTTCAATTTAACCGAGCTGTTTTCATGCCTCTGTCCCTTGCCCATTTATACATATATATATGTATATCTCATCGACATAGCTTCGATTCTTTTTTCCTTTCACATACTACACGTTGATCCGTAATTGACGTTAATCGCCGCTGATCATAGTCGAGCAAGCCCGCAAATGGGCGATAAATTGTTATCACTTTGATAACAGCTAAGACAGATTGAAGGGGGAAAAAAGTAAGATTTGTATCGGAGGCGGAAACCTGTTTGGGTTTGTTTGGTTTACGAGGAAAAGATACGAATCTTTTTCCTCGGGCTCGCATATCCAACGTGAAATTTGACAGAGGGAGGCGGTTATCTTAAATTGCTCGTCCTTCATCGGACCGTTGCATGTAGAGCAGATACATGTACGTGTGCGTTTTTCTCGTTGCTGGAGCGCGACACGCGTGTACGTCGATAAATTCTCGGAAAACTCTCGGCTATGTACGTAACACGTCCATGGTGCAATTTGCGTTTCGTACGCTTGTCTTGTTCTTCATTTTTTCTCTTCGACGAACTGGGTCATGCGAGAGATGAGAAAATTGAGGGACTCCTCGTGCGTGCTCGTCTTAGAGCTCGGACGATCGGAGCTTTTTTTAGCACCGGTATTATTCCGATATCGATAAGATGTAAAATCGGAATACCGGGATTTCGATATTTTCGGTGTGAAACCTTGATTAAAAATGTTAGGAGCTTTAGGGGGGTACGGTACTTTTTTGGTGTTTTTTTTAAGTTTTGTCATATGAATGTACAACATATCAAGATTGATGTGGTAACATTTGAAGTCCGATGGACTAAAACTCCCGGAGATATGGAGTTGTAAGTCTCTGTCCCTCCGATCCGGTTTAACAAAGCGCAATAACAAAGCAAAGAAGGCAGCATTCGCACGCGTCTCGGGTGAGAAAAGAATATCGATTTTTTGACAAAACGATGTAATTTTTGGTAACGCTTAACATCATTTCAGTTTATTTGAGTTGCTGATATTCATCTGAGACAGGTAGGTAAATATAACGAAATTACTAATTATTAATATAATGAGAACGGTTTGTCAGAAATGTTCAAGGTTATTGCGTGGTTTTTTGTTAATTCGTTAACCGTGTAATGGGGCAAGATGAATACAAGCTATCGCAAGCCCGGAATATTTTACAACGTACCACTATTTACGATAGAAAGGGTGAAATGAAACTAGTGAAGCATTTGATTCCTCTTCAACCGGTGTTTCTACCAGGGGAAGAAAAAGAACTTGGAAATTATCAGATATGGAAACAAGATTATTCGGACTACAGAACTTAGACGATTGGCTTATCAAATTGATGGTCTTGAGAATGAAACCACTTTTATATGCGTAAGATGCCAATAATTCGTGTCCCGTCATTATCCCAGCGCTGTTCCGTCTTGCTCCGCATACGGGGTAAGATGGAATAAATAAAGGTTTAATTAAAAATATATATTGTATGGTACAAACCAGAAAGACTGATTTTTTGGTTTCTGAAATTTAATGATTAATAAATGTTGATTAGTTTAAAAAATAATTAAAGTTGACTGGATCATATATGTATTGTTTTATTTGAACATGACCTTAGCGTTATCATCTTTCCCCGACTTTCCCTATATGAAAAAAAACACTCGTTTATTGATGTTTAAGGATGTGTGACCGAAATTGAAAATGGTAATGAAATTTTAAAAATTTGAGAGGTCATTATGTAAAACGTTTGAAACGTTGTGTAAAAATTTCACGACGATTAGAAAGCTGGCTACTGAGAAAATAGAAGGTACAAATTACACGCAGCCTTATGGAAACTGAAGTAACTTTGCAATTATTATTTTTTTTTGTTATAAAAATGATGCCAAAAATACAAAAAAAAAAATACACTTGAGGAAAAACATGTGAGAATATAGCGGCAACGTTGCATAGACCGAAAGTAGCGGGAAATTTAAATACTCATTTTCGTTCACGGACGACGTCGTTTCTTGCACTATAAAACTACTTTTGTTTTTGATATATTTGAAATAAAAAACCGATCATCCATAAATATTTCTTCTATTTCTTGAAAACAAATAGCAAAGTTTGCTATTTGCTAATAGAATTGCAAAGTTACTTCAGTTTCTATACGACTGCGTGGAATTTGTAGATTCTAATTTCTCAGTAGCCAGCTTCCTAATCGTCGTGAAATTTTTACACAACCTTTCAGATGTTTTACATAATGAGCTATCAAATTTTGAAAATTTTATCACCATTTTCAATTTTGGACACAACATCCTTAATGTTTTTTTTTGTAGTGTAGAAATCTTTGAAACTTTAAAACGCGTTTTTCTCATAGTTAACATTTACAAAGTTGGTGAACTCTCTAGCTCAAAATCTACTGCACCGATCTTTTGAAATTTTACACACTCCTTCTACACAAAAATTACGAGGCAACGCTGTCGAGTTTTTAAATTTTTTTATAATTTTCATTTATTTTGCCCTAAGAGAATTTCCAATTTTTTAAATGAAAAATCGGTATTTTGACTTCCAATTGTAACTAAAAATTAAGAAAGCAAAGAAAAAGACACCACAGCGTTACCTGAAGGAACTTATCAACTAATGAAATCTTTTTAGTTTTTGTATTTCAGATGATCCAGTAATGAGTTCACTATGCGGAAAAGTTTACATTGCGGTTTACCGCAATGTAACTTAAAGTTTTCTTTTCTTTTAGGCGTCTGCGAAGATTTGCTGTCAATGGCTCATTTCTGCATAATTATTAACGAAAATTTTACAGAATATTCTTCACACGTCGTTTTATTATATACTAATAACATAAATAAATATATATTAAAACTGTGTCCCAAAAAAAAAATTATCGTAAATATGCTTTATTCATAGCGAACTAATGTTACCCCCAACCCCCTTAAGCGAAGATGGAAGTTGTGGTAATAATATTGGGATGGCGAATCAGTTCTCGCTGTTTTTTTCGAGAAAACTTATACTTCATTTTCAAAGAACATTTTTAATGTTTTCGAACGCTTCGAAACCGTTGTGCGATCAACTTCTAATGATGCTGCAAGTTCAGCTACCGTCTGACGTGATTCTTCATGAAGAAATGCCTCCAATCCAACGTATCAAAATCATTATTGTTGAAGCGTCTAAACCAATCTCTGCTTGTTGTTTCCGACGGAGCATAGTCGCCATAAGTCTCAACAAGAATTTTATGTGCCTCAGCTGCAGATTTTTTATACAAAGTAGGGTAAAACGAGCAAAGATTACGCACTTTATACACTTTAGCTTCTAGAAAAATCAATTTTGATAATACACTTTGCACTTTTTATTTAAATTAAGCTTCGGTAATTTGGGACTATTATTTTAAATATAAATCTTAAGTAACAATCTCGAAAAATATTTACGAAAGGTGAGGACCTTTCATAGAAGCTAAGAGCGTGCATGAGAGCGGAGCAGTGGTAAGGAATAGTGGCAAGAGGGCGTACTCCTTGGGTGCGTACTCTTTCCAAATACGTGTTTTTATTCTATGGTCACTATTATGTTCGTAAGCAACCAAACAGCGATATAGCCTCTCAATCAAAACTAAATTTGGATCTCAAATTTCAAGTATAATAACATTCTTAGGGCGCATATTAATCTGAAACCTTACAAAACGTGTTTGACATTGTTAAAAAAATAAGATCAAACACATTAAAAACGTATTATTAGTCATAAAATTGAAAATAAAAACCTTAAGGGGATATACCAGTGTGACACTTTAAAAAAATCGATTTTTTTTGCCTTTTTCGACAGTTTATACTTTCAAGAATATCCTGTAAAAATTTAAAGACCGTATCCCTAATACTCCCCGAATGGCAGCATTCTAAAGAGCAACCTTCTAACCTCTTAAACAGCAAAGAATTTTCAAATTTGCTGGCATTGTAGCTCAAAGAGCAATTATCCGGTTGACCTGCAATTTGAACTGAGTACTCTTGAATGTAATATAGGTCAAATATAGCAAAATATATTCTTAATTTTCCGAAACATTTAATTGAGTACTTTGCTTCCAAAAAATTCCCGAAAATCATCCAAATTTTCAGCGTTCACGCTGGTATAGCCCCTTAAGGCGAGAAATCTTTTTAGAAGGGATAAAAAATCTGTTCATTTTCAAATTTGGACATGAGTTTATTATAACTGTCAAGTTTTCACGTTTCAAAACCAATTGCGTTACGTAATTTATGTACGCCCCCTTAAAAAAAATCGAATTTTCGTTTTCGACAGATTCTCATAATACAACCATTCGAAAAAATATTCTCTGAAAATTCCAAGTCGGTCCATTGAAAATTTGGAGATTTATGACCGTTTTTATCTACGTATATACCTGACGTAAAACTTTAAACGCGTTTTTCTCGGAATTACTTTTTCAGGATCGGTGACCAAAATATCTCAAAAACAACTAAACCGATCTGTTACAAATTTCACAGACATTTTTTGCATACCGAAAGGCAGTCCTTAATCGAAGGATTTTTTTTTCAATGCAAACTTTCTTTTATACCAAGGAAAATAAAGTGTTTTTTTTCATCGAAATTTCGACGATCACTTTCCATCGGCGACCATTTTTTAAAAAATCATTACTTTATTGAATCCATCGATTAAAGACTAGATCATACGATCTGTGCAATTTACTGTATCTCCGTCGTTTATAAATATATCCCAATAAAAAAATTGTCAAAGATACTTGAAATGATACCCTTTACTATGAAAAAAAAACAGTTAAAAAACTGCACCCATTTCCCGAAAAAAACATTTACGAAAACCCTTCTTTTTTTCGGCCGCGAACTAGGTGTAACCCGTTAACGGTCAAGTATGAGCGCTTCTGTCGATTCATTGAAAATTGTAAAAATATATCACTTTTTAATATTAAAATTATGGTTGAAAAAACAAACTTTTTTTCAAACTGGTCTCTTTTTTCAGTATTTTTTAATTTCTCCCCGTACTTGACTGCTCAAACTAATATAATTAACGAAAATATTGCACTCTTAGTTCCAGGATTAAATTTACAAAATTTACGAACAATTTACGAAAATTACGACTCCCGCGCTGCCATTTTGTATCCTTTTAACAAATAATTTTTTTTACATACTTCAATATATACCTAATAAAGCTTAAAAGTTATTTGGGTAAATATTTGGAAGTGGGGCTCTTGCTAGAATCAGGTTAATATTCTTCAATGGTTCAAACAAACCCAAACAAACAGAAACTACCCAAAAGAGATCCAAACAACCCCAAACAACCTCAAACAACCCCGAACAAAGCCCAAACGAAAATTAGCCTGATTCTAGCAGGATCCCCACTTCCGAATATTTACCGTTCTTTGGACCATGTATTTTATTCCTTTCTTTAAAAAAATTCCAAACAAAACGGTCGAAATTGGGAAGTTACAGTGGTGTCCTTCCTTAATTAAAAAGATTGAGATTGTTGAAACAATGACCGCAAAAACAGAGGGCATCTAATATTTCATCTTTCAGAGACCACCTTACCTTATTGCAGATGTAAGCCGCGGAGGAAAAGGCCCTTTCTCATTCCACACCTGTAGATAACTAACGAGGAACATCACTTTGGTGTCTTCCGATTTTGTTGAAACTTTTTTATGTGAAAGAGTATCAAAAACTAAGAGACACGTATTTTGTTTTTATCGACGAAAAAACGGTTTTAAGGGGTGAAACGCACCCTCGAAAATAGGGGTGTTTTTCGTTTTTCTTCGATAACGTTATCGTTCTCATCTCCAATGTATATTACACAAAATAAACATTGTTGGATTTTGAATTTTTTTAAATATCTCGTATCGTTAAAACGTTATCGACGAAAAAAGAAAAACATCCCCATTTTTTGAGCGGGCGTTTCACCCCTTAAAACCGCTTTTCCGCCGATAAAAAAAATACGTGTCTCTTAGTTTTTGATACTCTTCCACATAAAAAAAGTTTCGACAAAATCGGAGGAGGACACCAAAGTGATGTTCCTTGTAAGTTTACAGTTCGGAAATATTTAACGTAGATAATACTATTTTAAGGCTCTTAATCGTAGTAAAAAAACAACTAAAAGTAACGTAAATGGAAATAATAACAATTATAATGATATTTTAATTTTGTGAACTCTGATATCGGAATATCGGTATTATGCGAGTCCAATGTCGGTTTTTCGATATCGGATTTTTGCTCCGATATTCTCTTCTCCGTATTCCCTAGTATTCATGCTCTAGTTTGTCTCGTGTTTGTTCGGTGAATCGTCATCCAATTCGAATAGATGGAGTAAGGAAGCTCGGGCTCGTTTTTTTTCTTCTTCTTTTTTTCTCGTTTATTATTATTATTTCTACCGTTCATATTCTGAGAGGAATTTCCGATTGCAGCACCCGGGTGATTTCGATGTGCGCGAGAAACGAAGTCCGGGCCCTACGGGCATTTGTGTAGGTTCGGTTGGCCTCTGCAGACATGAGCGCCTCTTTAGCTCAGTGGTAGAGCACTGGTCTCGTAAACCAGGGGTCGTGAGTTCAAACCTCACAGGAGGCAATTTTTTTTCTCCCCTTTTTTTTTCGGCGACGTTCTCGCACGCCTCGCTGTCAAAGGCTTACCTGTCAACTCCGTCGCCTCGTTTCGTCTCATGGGTCCTAGATAAATTGGTGTCACGCTTTCCACAGTTTTCCGCGCGACGATTTGCGTCGTGAAGGCAACGAGTGTATTGACTTTTTCGTAGAACGTACGAGTGTAGAAGATATCGAGAAAGAAAGGAAAATAAAGAGACTCTTGCCCCTTCAATGAATGTTATTGGGTATAAGAAAAAGCATACCAAATTGGAGCTCTTGAACTCAAGTCGAAGCATGAGTGCTGGATAGTATCGTTGCCCGTATGTAATAAATATACTCGCAGATGGAAAAAAAACAGATAATCATTCCTCTAATAAAACAGACGAATGTAAACGAAAAAGATGAATAAAAATAGTAAGGACGAATAGATATTTTTAAAGACGAATTATTAGTGTCTTTCGTACAAACGTTTAACTTTTTTTACATGTATATTATCTTGATTTGTTATTTTTATTAGTTTTGAATATTCGTCCTTTCGTTTGTAAATCGTACGCATCAGGTGCGACAGATGACGAGACAAGGCGAGGGATGCGATGGAGGACGAAAGGAGTCGAGAGGGATGGCGAGGGAGAGCAAGACAAGGCGAGGGGTGTTGGGGAAAAGCGAGCGTGGACGAGGGACGGTGAGGAAGAGCGAAGAAAGGCGAGTGACGGAGAGGGAGTCGCGAGGGGTGAATTGAAATTAGATTCCCACACATTCGGTGCATCGTTTGTTAGTTCGTTTTTTATTGTAAGACTGCTATTGTGAATGAGGCGGAGACTACACCAGAGTCATTTAGGATAAAAAATTTCAGTTTTTGTTCGTAATTATGCAATAAATAAAATATTTACCTCAAATTTGGTACATAAGAATGGACAATACGAATAATCAACACAAGTTAACATAGATCAGGACAACTGTGGGTAACAAAAATTTAGTCCCATTGTTGACCCTGAAGGACTAGTCGTATCTCCTCTATGCGTTATATTATGCATACAATGCCTACCTATATTGTTAATCTTATTCAAGTGTACATTTCCTTGCATGGCTCTGACATTGTTTGCCGTCCTCCCAAACAGTTTTAAGCGTCGATCGATAAAGTCCGCACAGTAACCCCTGTACAAAATTGTAAAAATCGGGAGTGGCACAAATTTGTACGTTTATGACTAAAAAAATATCAGACCCGTTCCCGCATGGAGCAAATGTAAGAGTTCGGAATTGATTCTGGTCAGCCCCCTTCATAAGTGTAGACACTGGGCGCGCGCGCGCGTGTGTGTGTGTGTGTGTGTGTGTGTGTGTGTGTGTGTGTGTGCGTGCGTGCGTGCGTGCGTGCGTGCGTGCGTGCGTGCGTGCGTGCGTGTGTGTGCGTGCGTGCGTGCGTGCGTGCGTGCGTGCGTGCGTGCGTGCGTGCGTGCGTGCGTGCGTGCGTGCGTGCGTGCGTGCGTGCGTGCGTGCGTGCGTGCGTGCGTGCGTGCGTGCGTGCGTGCGTGCGTGCGTGCGTGCGTGCGTGCGTGCGTGCGTGCGTGCGTGCGTGCGTGCGTGCGTGCGTGCGTGCGTGCGTGCGTGCGTGCGTGCGTGCGTGCGTGCGTGCGTGCGTGCGTGCGTGCGTGCGTGCGTGCGTGCGTGCGTGCGTGCGTGCGTGCGTGCGTGCGTGCGTGCGTGCGTGCGTGCGTGCGTGCGTGCGTGCGTGCGTGCGTGCGTGCGTGCGTGCGTGCGTGCGTGCGTGCGTGCGTGCGTGCGTGCGTGCGTGCGTGCGTGCGTGCGTGCGTGCGTGCGTGCGTGCGTGCGTGCGTGCGTGCGTGCGTGCGTGCGTGCGTGCGTGCGTGCGTGCGTGCGTGCGTGCGTGCGTGCGTGCGTGCGTGCGTGCGTGCGTGCGTGCGTGCGTGCGTGCGTGCGTGCGTGCGTGCGTGCGTGCGTGCGTGCGTGCGTGCGTGCGTGCGTGCGTGCGTGCGTGCGTGCGTGCGTGCGTGCGTGCGTGTGTGCGTGTGTGTGTGTGTGTGTGTGTGTGTGTGTGTGTGTGTGTGTGTGTGTGTGTGTGTGTGTGTGTGTGACCACCCCGCTGCCTTTAAAGTGGCGAAAAAAATGTCTCGAGGTAATTTGATTGATTGCGAAGGGCTAATACAGCGATACAAAATCGACTTTTGTCAAGGTCATAGTTTTTGCGTTCTGACGATCATCAATGGTTTTTCAAATGGGAACATGTTTTTCGTTTATTAAGACGTTGTAGCTGATATTCATTGTCAGACGAATCCAACGACCTACGATATCATGGTCTTGAAATGATTTTTCATCAAACTACACGTGTCAAAACGGGAAATCGTGATGATATTATCAATGAGAATATGCGAATAATGTTATTGGATTTAATGTGCAGATATTTGATTGTAACGAATATTCGAAGTGATGGCCATTAACCTCGACACATTTTGAAAGACGTCAGATCGATGATTCCCTTGACCTTCGAAAAGTTTCTGGTCTGACAGCGGCACATGCTCTTGTAATTCGTTCTCGCATTTTCGCCGGCATCGTCGGAACATCATGGCAAACACGATCCTTTATAGCTCCCCATAGGAAGGAATCAAGTGGCGTTAAATCCGACGAACGAGCAGGCGAAGGGATTACTGCATCTCTCCCAATCTGGAGCTGGACAGCCATCATGTTGATACCGCGTCGGCCTCGCTGTGCTAGCGGGACATCTTGTAGCAATTCCCCCAAAGTGCTGTTAAAAAATCGACGTATTTCCGTTTTTTTTTCAATTTGCCGTGTGTTTTGGTGAAAAATCATTTTAAGGTCATGATATCATAGGTGGTTGGATTCGTCTGAATATCAACTACAACGTCTTAATAAAAAAAATATCTCTTCCCGTTTGAAAAGCCATTAATGACCCTGAGAATGCAAAAACTATGACGTTAACAAAAATGAATTTTTCACCACTGTATCAGCTCTTTCAAATCAATCAGATTACCTCCTGACATTTTTTTCCTCACTCTAAAGGCAACGGAGATATTTGGGGTGGTCACGTTAAATGGTCCACTCTGTATATATGTATACATAGATTCCTTCAATTAAAAAAAATGAAGAGTAAAACGAATGATTATTATTTTTAAAAAAGATTCCTCGTGTCTCCGGGATACAGCCACATGAAAGGGCGAATCCCCTAACACGAGCAGTGTTCGAAAAAAAGTGTCTTATCGATTCCTTTCTCGTTCGCTCGTCGTTCCTTCGTATTTGTCGATTTCATTTTTTTCCTCGAGTCATTCTATTGGTGAAATAAGCCAAAGCTCGAAATCACAGCCACGGGGGGGGGGAGAGGTCGCGAGATCGTTGGTGAAACGTTTCGCTGGAATCGACACTATCTCTCGAACGCCGTAGAGAAAGACGACGATGTCGCGGATATATAAAAGCAAGGAAAAAATAACACGAGAGCCAGCTTGAAACAAGGTGCTGTGCTCTTTCTCTCTCCCCCCCCCTCTCTCACTCACTCTTTCTCTCTCTCTCTCTCACACACACACACACTCTCTCTCTCTCTCTCTCTCTCTCTGTTTACCACGTTCGAGCCTGATCTAAAAGTCCCCCCCAACGAGCGCCGCGCCGAACGTTCACCTCCCTCGCTCCGTCCCGTCCTCAGCCTCGATCGGAGTTCCGGTAAGTCGTTACCGATAGCGAGTTTAACGAGTTTTTGAGAATCGCGGTTGCTGGAACACGAGATATCGAATGTAACGAAGGAGCGAAAAGGGAAAAGAAAAAAAAAGGGTGGAAAGGAGAGCTCTCTCGTATATCCAAAGTCGACCATTATGCTGTATATCACGGCGTGGGGACACGAGAGCCTCCTGGGAGACTATTAAATATGCATATAGATATACACATACACGAAGGGTGACAATTATAAGTTGGCCATGTGTCTCTCTAAGGGCCTTGCGCGGAGATTTTTCGACCAAGAAAAATACCGTGTTCAATGGTTTTTCGTGTTCTGCGAAAATAAATAGTATATAATAGAATATAGAGTAGAAATGAGTGCCAGAAATGGCGGGAGGTCGAGACAAGTGAGTATAGAGTAGAAATGAGCGCCAGAAATGGCGGAAGGTAGAGGAAAAGTAAGTTTGTTTGGGTTTGTCGGGGTTTGGAAGCAGTTTGGAAGCAGGCTGATTTCTGACAGAATCATCGGTCTATTTATACGGCGGTTGTCTCATTTCTACGCTATACTTACCTTTCATACTCACTATACTTACCTTTCATACTCACTATATTTCGACGGCAGTATGAAAAAACCTGCTACCTCGAATTGTGATAGAAGAACGTGATATCTCAAATTGTGATAGAAGAACATGCTATCTCAAATTGTGATAGAAGAACGTGATATCTCAAATTGTGATAGAAGAACGTGATATCTCAAATTGTGATAGAAGAACGTGATATCTCAAATTGTGATAGAAGAACGTGCTATCTGAAATTGTGATAGAAGAACGTGCTATCTCAAATTGTGATAGAAAAACGTGCTATCTCAAATTATGATAGAAGAACGTGCTATCTCAAATTGTGATAGAAGAACGTGCTAGCTCAAATTGTGACAGAAGAAACGTGCTATCTCAAATTGTGATAGAAGAACGTGCTATCTCAAATTGTGATAGAAGAACGTGCTAGCTCAAATTATGAGAGAAGAACGTGCTATCTCAAATTATGAGAAAAGAACGTGCTATCTCAAATTGTGCTAGAAGAACGTGCCATCTCAAATTGTGGTAAAAGAACGTGCTATCTCGAATTGTGACGGAAGAACGTGCTATCTCGATCAGTGAACATATTTTCATTAATACAGCATTGGTATTTGGGGCACCTCAGTGTACAGAGCACTTTTTCTGTTCATTTATTCTATTTTTTAATATTATTTAGCTAGATAATAGAAAACAATTAAGATATGTTTAAATAAACAACTTTTTTTAAATCATCAATATATTTATTTATATGGAATTTTTACAACCTACAGTTGCGGAATTTTGTAAAAAGATATGTGAAGACATCTTTAATTTGCACGAAAGGTGTCAAATTCGTTATGTACAGTGAACAAATTTTCCGAGTGTCAAAAGAGTGATCAAAACCCTTTTTGGAGTAAAAAATGTTTTCGGTGCAGACTCACCAAATCGCGTTTTGGAGTAAAAAAAAAGTTTTCTGAGCAGAAAGATTTACAAAAACGCGTTTTGGAGCAAAAAAAAGTTTTTGGAGCAGAAATACTCACCAAACCGCATTTTGGAGTAGAAAAGTTTTCAGAGCAGAAAGACTCGCCAAGAAGAAACCAAGAAGAAAAAATACCAAAATTAAAAAACGATTCGAATTTCCGAAGTTCGAGAAGTTTGTTTGATGGAAGTGCCGAAAACATAAAGATCAAATATAGCTTTGATGATGAACCCGTCTCTGCTTCAGTAGCAAAATAAACTCTGTATGGACGGATTTCAAACTTAAAAAAGCTTACAATAAGAAGATTACTCTTCCAAAATCCAAAATTGATGACACTAGGTTTATGTGCGATAATGGGCTAATACTCGAAAATTGTCAATCGTTCTAAACATAATTTCATAATTTATCAATATTTATTCCCATTCAATGAAGTGAAAAATATATAATTGCGTTACCTCAGGTTGTTAATGATTGTACTGGACTGTGAAACCGAATGTATTTATTAAATATGTGTTTCAACTTGTAGGAGATCATTCTCTTTTTACAGTCCCCACCTGAATGTTATCCGTAGTTACTCTTCCCTGATATAACACATCCTACTGCATCGCATTAAAAAAATTAAATAATCTAGCAAAATAAGGGCTGTGTATACTTTTGGTTAGTCATTCTGCTCGAAAAACCTTTTTTACTCCACAACGCGTTTTTGTAAATCTTTCTGCTCCGAACACTTTTTTTTACTCCAAAACGCGCTTTAGTGACTCTCTCTGCTCCGAAAACATTTTCTACTCCAAAAAGGGTTTTGGTCACTCTTTTGACACTCCGAATAATTGTTCATAGCGGATAACAAATTTGATACCTTTTGTGCAAATTGAAAATGTCTTCACATATTTTTTTACAAAATTCCGCAAATGTAGGTTCGAAAGTTCCATATAAATAAATGTATTAATGATTTAAAAGAAGTTATTTATTCAAAGATTTCTCAATTTTTTTCTATTGTCGAACTAAATCATATTAGAAAATTAAATAACCTAACAGAAAAAGTGCTCTGTATACTGAGGTGCCCCATATACCAGCGCTATATCAATGAAAATATGTTGACTGATCGAGATAGCACGTTCTTCTGTCACAATGCGAGATAGCACGTTCTTCTATCACAATTCGAGATAGCACGGTCTTCTATCACAATTTGCGATAGCACGTTCTTCTATCACAATTTGAGATAGCACGTTCTTCTATCACAATTTGAGATAGCACGTTCTTCTATCACAATTTGAGATAACACATTCTTCTATCACAATTTGAGATAGTACGTTCTTCTCTCATAAGTTGAGATAGCACGTTCTTCTCTCATAATTTGAGATATCACGTTCTTCTATCACAATTTGAGATAGCACGTTTTTCCATACTGCCGTCGATTCGTCTACTTCCCGCTGTTTTACCCACAGCTGCTCCGATTGATGTTTACTTATGTTGATTATTCGTATTATCGATTATAGTGTGCCAAATGTTGTGGTAAATAATGAAATTATTGCACGTGAAGGAATAAAAACTGAAAAATCTTCGTAATAATAATATTAAGGCGTTACCCCCACTTGTAGCGCAAAAAAAGGCCTTTTTCATGAATTTTTTTAAAGAAAACTACAAAACTTTTTTAATCGATCAATATACCATCTTAAAGAACACGTCTTGAAGAACTTTCAGTAATTCTTTTATTGAAAAATATTACATTGTTTAGTGGCAAATGGCCGTCAATGAAATAATGTTGTTATATACGCGGTTTGCGGGGACCAACATTGCGGCGAAGTGGATCATCTGAAAAAAAAATGCGGATGGATTTAGTCAAATATAAGTATAAACTAGTCTTTAATCGAAGGATTTTAAAAAATATTCATTTTTCACAAAATGGCGGTCAGTAAAAGTTAATGGTTCGATTTTAACGAAAAAAACGGCCGTTTTTTGGCTATAAAAAGGCCATTTTTTGCGAAAAAAAAATCGATCGATTAAAGACTACACTTTTATGTATTAAATAAGCCTGCAAAATTTCAAGAAGATCGGTTCATTAGTGTTCGAGTAATCTTGGTCACCGACTTCAGAAATGCCATTTTGAGAAAAACGCGTTTAAAGTTTCAATTTCAGTTCTCCAGTTCAGGGATTCTTCTCTTTCAACGCTCATATCTCAGTCAATTTTGTTCGGATCGACTTGAAATTTTCAGGACATATTCTCAGATACTTATAGTTCAAAAAAATGCAATAAAAAATCGATTTTTTCAAAATCGCAAGTGGGGGTGACCCCTTAAAGAAAATAATTCGAGTTCTATTTATTATCTGATTTGCATTAAGAGATTTGCAACAGAAGTTAGCCCTGGAAGGATCAATCCAGAAGCAGTAAAGTCCAGAAAAGTGTAGTGTAGTGGAAGGATTAATCCATAAAATATTGTAGGAAGAATATTTGAAGATCAAGTCTTCGGATTTTACAATGACAGTTTTAAGTATGGAAGGTTTCTACTTCGTTGGGCCAAACATTTTTTTATTTTACTTTGCTGTATCGGAAAGAAGAATCGGAAGAGGAGGGTGTACTCTATAGTGCTGGCATAGCAGATTACCTGTAAGTATGAAACTTTTCCTTTTATTCGCACATAACGTTCATTTTTAAACGCGTTTTTCTCGAATCCACATTCTCCAAGTTTGTGGAAGTGCCCCTACACACCCTACATGAGCAATCGGCTTCATTGGTTCAAGTAAAATTAGAACTAGAACTAGAATTAGAATTAAACTAGAATCACAAAAATATTCAAACCTTTTTCTTTTATAAACAGAAAACTGCAAAAAATGTTGCTAAAAACTAAACTACCCCTTCGATCGCTCACTATTTTTTTTTTTTCAATTGTTATTCTTAACTCTAGTTCGACTTATACACAATGTTGTTGAAAGTAAAAATATGTTTCATTTTTTGCTTCGGATCGCTTGTGCAGGGCTTAGGACTTCCGCAAGCGAAGGATATGATCGCCGGCGCACTGACATACGTGGCGCCTCCCACTCCCAGTACCATATTTTATCAAACTTTAAAAAATATTATCATATTCAATAAAGACCGCATAGTGAACATACTAAATTTCAACATTCTATACTTAAGATTTTTCGCATGAAAAATTGATAAAAAATCGAACATTTTTTGGCCCAACAAAGAAACACCATTAATACAATCCTCCCGGATGGTCAGAATTGTAATATACACTAGTCAATTAATGGATTCAACAAATATAGCAAAGTCTTTAAAGGTGATCGCGCCTAGTCACTTCAAGGTCTGGAGACAGAATACCCCTTCGTTGTCCATTCCTAGGCGCCTCGCCGACGACCCTTGGCCCTTCATCCCTTGGCTTATCCCTTACCTCTGGAATAAACAGCCTTGGCGTTTATGACCCGCTCAAGAGTCTCGTATCCCGATGTCCGACTGACAAGCGTAAAGAAGAACAAGGAAAAAACTTTTCCTACAATATCTACTCAATCAAAGCACCCTATTCCCGTGTCTGGATAAAACGTTTCGGTCAGTAAATCATGCACAAATAAAGTCGAGACGATCGTGAGCTTTTATTTCGGTGGACAAAGTATTTTCGTGGTGACATATATATATTTATCCACATATGCGTTACCAGCAATAATTCTCACGGTTCTCACGGGATCCCTTCCACAGCTGCAACGATTCTGGTTAATGGACGCATGGCTCATCGCTCAAATCGACTTTTGAAGAGAGTTGGGGGGAGCGGTAGGACATACAATACTTGTCAACGGTCATCCTGATTCACTCGAATGCCTCGCGGACGCGTATCGATTTCCCCATCTAAAGCCTTATCGAATTCCACCGAAAGCCTTATCCAGTTCCATTAAGTGCGCCGCGTTCGTTTAAAAGCCGGATAATGTCGTCATGAGGAAGTCATAATATTCCTGTCTTTGTAGATTGGCTTTGTGACTCCCCATTTCGATTACTAATCCGAAATCTGTCGATGACCCATGGTAAACATTATCGATATTCTTATCAAGGAGTCTGGATGAAATTGGAATTGCAAAAAGATGGCTTTTGTATTCGTTAGTTTTAGTAGTAGGGAAAAGGTGTACGAGTTGATCCCATGAGGTAAGGGGCCGTACATAAATTACGTAACGCAATTGGGGGTTTGGCCTGGCGTTACGGTTTACGTATGTGGGGGGGGGGGGGGGGGGGGAGGGGAGGTCGAGGTTTGCGTTACGTTACGATATTAGAACGCCCAGAAATGTAAGCTCTTATTATTTTGAGAAACACAATGAGGATGAAAAACCTCATATCGCCCGCGACTCGATGATGTGATGTAAGTATCAATATTCTAGAAAAAAGCAAAACTTTATATCAAGAAAAACGTAACGAAAACTTTAACCGCGATGTTCTTGAAACTACATTTTTCGACCTTGTCTCAGCGAATACTCAAAAACTTATCAACTGATTGTCAATTGTTTCAAAACATTTTTGTAATCGCCGTGACTAACGTTGTACGTAGCCGATTTTTTAAATGTTGATCATTACTTTTTTTAAAGATTGCTTGAGTACAACAAAGGGCCTTGAAGATAGAAAAAATGTCCAAACTGTCGGCATTTTGTCAAAAAAACCAAAATGAAAAAACGGCCACGCGTAATGATAGCTACATTTGTATAGATATCGATAAATTGTCGACTCTTCATTTACAGATAACCTTTTATAAAGATATCGATGGGACAATGAAGAGAATTTTTTTTTTCGCCAAACCAGGGTTAATTTGTTTTTAATTCATAAGAATCGGTATAAAACTAGATGAATATATACTTCATAAAATGAGTATAAACCCGACCCTTTCATGATTGGTTATTTCTTTGAAAAAAAAACGCAATTATTGACGACAAAGCACCCGTTACGTAACGGAATAGGGGGGGGGGGTTCAGGTCAGGCGTTACGATTCTGTTACGGGGGGGGGGGGGGGGGGGGGTAAAAATTTGGAAATTTAGCGTTACTTAATTTATGGACGCCCCCTAAGATGATCATTTTGAATAGCGACAAAACTATTAAGGAGGTTACTCAGCTATCACGAAATAGTAAGAATTTGCTGAAATTTATATAGGATATTTGCGAAAAGGTGTTACGACTCCGTGTCAAATATCAAGTACTCCGTCTGCGTGATTGTTGAGCCATTATCGAAGGTAGGCTCCGATACACGGGCGACATAGCAAAAGCTTAACGGCGGGTTAAAGTTAATTCGGCGAAAAAAAGGCATGTGTTTAAGATTTTTTTTTTGGCGTAACGAATAGTGTTCGTTTATTGAAAAATTTACAAATAATAAAGTAACATTTGAACACCATTCTCCTAAATTTGCATTGCAAAATATTCAAAATTGAGCGAGTGAAAATGAAACCCCGAAGGTGCCTCGAAAAAAAGTTGGTTTGCGGTGTGCACCATAACTCGCAACAGGATCATCTGAAACAAAAAAATCAAAATGCATTTGTTAAAGGAGATGTTTCTCGACGTAATGACGGGAGGATTTTTTTTTTTCGATTTTTCGATTCTTCGCAGCACTTGGGAGCCAAAAACCCGATTTTCGCTAAAAAAAATCAGCTAATTTGTTGTTGAAAAATTAGTAATTATTAAAAAAAACAAAAAAGCTCTCGACAATACCTGGTGAATTATGTGAAGAAGTACTGTGCAAAATTTCAAAGCGATTGGTCCAGTAGATTTTGAGTTATCGTGCACACGGACTTCAAATTCGACAAGTCTCAGAAAAACGGTTTTCAAAAACGCAGAAGAGTTTGGTCGCTTAGCGCTCATTGCACATAAGTTTGAGAACACTTTTCGATTGCATAAAAATCTGCGAAAATTCATGCATATTAAAGGTACTCAAAAGATTAATTTTGCATAATAATAATTCCAAAATGTTATTAACAAAATGAAGAAAAAAAAAAATTAGTCAACAAATGTCCCCGCAACCCAATTTTTTTCGTGGTTCGTTCATTTTTCTGAATACGTATGAATTTTTTCAGATTTTTCAATTATCTTTGAATTTTTAGAAATTCAAAATAAAACTCGATAATTTTCTTATACTCACTCAAAGTCGTCGATGCCAGGTCCGTAGAACAAAAGGCTTTCATCAAGATGATCGAGAGCATCTTTTTGCGTTTGTCTACGCAAAACTCTTTCTTCTTTACTGTCGTGCGCCGCGCCGCTGCCGCCCAGGTATAAAACCCGGCATGGAGCAATAGACGCTCAAATACTCATAACTTCGTCAATTTTACTCCGATCGACTTGAAATTTTAACACAATATTCTTGTTATATTAGGCATTCATTTAAAAAATGAAAAAAAAAAGTTTAATCCTTTACCCCGCCCTTAATGAGAACTCTAATACGACTGTCGCAACATAATAAAAATAGTAAGAATTCAATGGAAATAGGCGGGAAAAATGCTTGAGATATTTATAAATAATTTCAACGAAGAGTACAACGTACAAAAGATAAAGCGCCCTACGCAACTGGCAATGCTGCTTTCAAGTCGGCCATTTTGAATAGGCGCTAAAATTTGAAACGCACAAAACTATTGCTTCCTTGCTATAAACTTCTTACCTCCGTTTCGAAAAGAGTATTTTAATATTTTGAATCATTCTTTACTGAAGCTGCAGTGCACGTATTTCGACAGAACCTTCAAATCAATAACGCGTCGTTTAGTTTCTATTAAAGAATACTTTAATCGTTAATAGGAATAGCGGAAACTAATGAATATTCTATTCCTTAGTTTTCGGAATTTATAAATAAATCTATTCCATTCTATTCTTTAGTTTGATCACCTAAGGTCACAACTTTAATTTTGAAAAAAAGCTTTTGTAGAAACTGCTTAAATTGACCGAGTATGACGATTTTCGTGAAGGGCCCCTCCTCTGCGCCGTGCCCTTTCTTTGCGTTTTTCTCCACCACTATGTTTCATAAAGCGATGTAAATCGTATCTCATTCGTCCGATTCGCTTCAAATTCGGACGGAGCATAGTTTATAATATTTTCTATTGTACCACCGGATGATTGTCTCGTACGTTGATCCATTTGTTAACAAAAAAATGATTAAAGTTGTTTTTTCGTAGAAAAATGATTTTTTTCCTACAGCTTGCCATTTTCGTAATTTTCACAACTTCAAAAAATTATCCGGCCACACGAAAGTTTTGTTATTACACTAGAGGTGTATCGTTTATTTTTCATTTCCGATGAGCCTAGTTTCCAGAAGCACCTAAACCGATTGGCCATGCAGCAAAGGTGGCACGTTCTTTAAATAATAAAAGCTTCATTGTTTATCAATATTTTTCAATGAAACAAAAACTCAAACTTCGCAAGACTACCTATTAATTATGTGTAAAATTTCGACCTCGTCATTCCGACACTCTCGTGAGAAAAAGAAACATAAAAATTCGACTTACCTTTTAGGCTCCAAGCTTGTGCAATCCCCTCAAACTTATACATAGGCTAATCAATAAAAATAAATACATACTCAAGTATGAGTATGTATGAAACTATCTAAAACTCGCCTTCCTTACTCTACATAGAAAAAAAAACCTATTTTTCTCAATAACTTCGTTAGATAGTTCCCGATACGAAATAATCCCAAATCTAGTAATCTACGAATCTCACAATTTGGCCGTACTCGTTTAGTTCAGCAACGTGACGTACCGCGGAATTTTATCAAGTTTTACCGTTAACTCATTCTACCGGCGATTGCCTGCGGTTTGCTATCGTGGTTATTCCATCGGAACCACTCCCTGAAAGTGACACTTAAGATTTTTTCATACGACCAATCTCTTTTATTGACATTGCAAACGTCTTGTCGTGTCTCAGAGTCGCGTATGAGGCATTTTACAATCTTAACTTAAAAATCGAGTCACGGAGTTCGTTGTACTCGAGGCTCGTTCTTGTCTGACGTCAGGAAAAATCGTGTCAGCGATTCAGGAGACTTTGAGTCGCCGGGATTGTAGAAAAAATGGCTCGGAAACGTGTATATGCGTGGGTGTGTGTTGACACACATACACACAATCTGTGTCTACGTGGGTATACATATGGTAGTATAGCAATCCTTTGCAGAGTGTGGATGACTCAATTGAGTTCTTCGAGCACGCGCCAAGAGACTCGATCTGCAATGATATATATGTGTATATATATATATATATATATATATATATATATATATATGTGTGTATATATATATATGTATATATATATATATATACACATATATAGGTTAGTCGACTTAAAACCAAACACCTGAATATGTGCCTTGTATTTGAAGGCGCGTGGAAATATTTTTAACACATTGGTTGCAAGGAAATCTTTTGGTCCAGGGCCACTTTTTCAAAGTATTCAAGTTCACGAATGTTTGTTTGAAGGAAGAATGTTTCTTTTAGTAATTTGAAGAGTATGTGGCTTCCGGATGGAGGCCGTGTTGAGAATCAGCGTTGTGCCGACGTTTCGCAAACGTTACAGTCTGCATCATCAGGGCTGAGAGCTCCGATACTGAAGCTCCCGTGTCTCAGGCATTCCTTATATACTTGCAGTCATCGTTCCAGATCACTGCACCAGCCAATCAGATGTTTTAATTGATCGGCCGGTCAATTAAAAAACCGGGAGGACGGTGTGCCAAATGGGATTGACGTGATATCCACCATCTCTGTTTAGATTGTCCGGATGTTTTCGGATTTCCAAGCCTTCTCGGTGTTTCCTAGAAAAATAGCTGTTTGATGGGGCCAGACTTTGGGCTTTATCGAACTGAATGGCATGACCAGTTTCCATCCAATGCTCGGCCAGGGCTGATTGTCCAATGTGGCCATATTTGATACACCGTTGATGTTCTTTGATCCGTGTACTGATCTTCCTCCCGGTTTCTCCAATGTACACTTTACCGCATGAGCAGGGTATCTTGTACACTCCTGGTGCACTTAATGGTGGTCTTTGGTCTTTTGCACTCGGAACCACTTGTGCTAGCTTCTTCTGAGGTTTGAAGATGACTCGCACGTTATGTTTCCCAAGGACCCTGCCTATGCGATCGGTTATGCCCTGAAGGTATGGAAGGGAAGTTGTTGCTATTATTTGTCCTTCATTCTCCCCTTCAGGTTCTGTTACCGTTTTCGGATCGGCTATTTTTCTTCTTAGTTGTTTGATCGTTCTTTCGATGTTGCCTGGCTTGTAGCCATTATCTCCTAAAGCTTTGCGTAGGTGTTCTAGTTCATCCTCGAGAGAGTTCGGTTCGGAGATCGCTAGAGCTCTGTAGACCAGAGAGCTTATGACCGATTGTTTTTGGGAGGGGTGGTGATGGGACGTAGCGTGGAGATATCTATCCGTGTGCGTTGGTTTCCGGTAAACTTTGTGGCCCAAAGTGCCATCGTTTTTCCGTTGAACCAGTACATCCAGAAAAGGAATTTGATTGTCCTGTTCTATCTCCATGGTGAATTGTATATTGGGGTGCTGGGAGTTGAGGAAGGTTAAGAAAAGATTGAGGTTTTCTTTGCCGTGACTCCAAATGACGAAGGTGTCATCGACATATCGGAACCAGGTTGAGGGTTTGAGAGGTGCTTCTTGCAGAATTCTGTTCTCGAAATTCTCCATAAAGATGTTGGCGATGATAGGGGAAATCGGGGAACCCATGGCTGCGCCTGAAGTTTGTTCATAAAACTGGGATTGGAATTGGAAATATGTAGAGTTTAGGCAATGTTCTATGAGGGCTAGTAGGTTAGGAGCAACTTTTTGGGATTTTCTGACTATTTCTAGGGTTTCATGGGTTGGGACGTTTGTGAACAACGATACAACATCGAAACTTACTAGAATGTCTTCTGGTTGTACCTTGATGGACTGGATCTTATTCACAAATTCCCGAGAGTTTTGGATATGGGAGTTGTTGAGGCCTACGAGTTCCTGCAAGGGTTTGCAGAGAAAACGTGCCAAATGATATGTAGGGCTGCCTATGTTGCTAACGATGGGCCTTAGTGGGATGTTGTTTTTGTGTATTTTTGGCAGACCGTAGAGCCTGGGTGGTAGGGATTCCTTGGGTGTAAGGATTTTGATAAGGTTCTCCGACAGGCCAGCCTTCTTTAGAAGTGTCGTTGTTATCACCTGTTAACACCTTTTCCAAACTCAGGAAAACTCTGCACATCCAGCTGTGCTCGTTAACATTCCTAAAAAGGTGCCGCGACCATCAAGTGGTACCGAAATGTTTTCAATTAAAAAACCCCTTTCCATCAAAACAAGCCAAGACTATCCTCCACCAGGCCTCGCTGAGACTGGTAAAGGAGAGAATATCTGTCACCAAAAAGCTTTTAGACCAAAATTCCCAAAAACTCCTTAAACTTCACCTACGCCTATCTGACTGTTTGGAACCACAGCTGTGGGAAGATCTTGACCGGGTCACACACGAACAAGCCCTCCACTGTGCAGACCTGAGGTCCAGGAATCAAATAGAGAAATTCAGGAAACTATGCCCACAGACGAAACAACCCATCCTAACCCACACAGTAAAAAACCTAAGCAACCACCCACTCTCCGCAGCTGAAACATCAGTCCTCGCAAAAGGGCACAATTTCGCCATCACACCGACAGACATTCCAACCAGAGAAATCATCAGCCAGGTGGAAACTGCCATCTACCGTCTCCCACCTGATACTAGCAACGATATCAGGCAACGGATAACCAATATTCTACACAAAGCAAAACCCCCTCAGCAGAACATCACAAAGGAAGAACACCTTGCTCTTCAAAATTTGAAGAAAAACAAGGACATCTTAGTACTACCAGCTGATAAAGGGAATGCTACTGTTATCATGGACAAAACGGACTACTGCAGGAAAATGATGAACCTGCTCGAGGACACCAACACGTACAAGAAACTACCACGTGACCCAACATCAAGCGTAGAAAAGAAAACAACGACACTTCTAAAGAAGGCTGGCCTGTCGGAGAACCTTATCAAAATCCTTACACCCAAGGAATCCCTACCACCCAGGCTCTACGGTCTGCCAAAAATACACAAAAACAACATCCCACTAAGGCCCATCGTTAGCAACATAGGCAGCCCTACATATCATTTGGCACGTTTTCTCTGCAAACCCTTGCAGGAACTCGTAGGCCTCAACAACTCCCATATCCAAAACTCTCGGGAATTTGTGAATAAGATCCAGTCCATCAAGGTACAACCAGAAGACATTCTAGTAAGTTTCGATGTTGTATCGTTGTTCACAAACGTCCCAACCCATGAAACCCTAGAAATAGTCAGAAAATCCCAAAAAGTTGCTCCTAACCTACTAGCCCTCATAGAACATTGCCTAAACTCTACATATTTCCAATTCCAATCCCAGTTTTATGAACAAACTTCAGGCGCAGCCATGGGTTCCCCGATTTCCCCTATCATCGCCAACATCTTTATGGAGAATTTCGAGAACAGAATTCTGCAAGAAGCACCTCTCAAACCCTCAACCTGGTTCCGATATGTCGATGACACCTTCGTCATTTGGAGTCACGGCAAAGAAAACCTCAATCTTTTCTTAACCTTCCTCAACTCCCAGCACCCCAATATACAATTCACCATGGAGATAGAACAGGACAATCAAATTCCTTTTCTGGATGTACTGGTTCAACGGAAAAACGATGGCACTTTGGGCCACAAAGTTTACCGGAAACCAACGCACACGGATAGATATCTCCACGCTACGTCCCATCACCACCCCTCCCAAAAACAATCGGTCATAAGCTCTCTGGTCTACAGAGCTCTAGCGATCTCCGAACCGAACTCTCTCGAGGATGAACTAGAACACCTACGCAAAGCTTTAGGAGATAATGGCTACAAGCCAGGCAACATCGAAAGAACGATCAAACAACTAAGAAGAAAAATAGCCGATCCGAAAACGGTAACAGAACCTGAAGGGGAGAATGAAGGACAAATAATAGCAACAACTTCCCTTCCATACCTTCAGGGCATAACCGATCGCATAGGCAGGGTCCTTGGGAAACATAACGTGCGAGTCATCTTCAAACCTCAGAAGAAGCTAGCACAAGTGGTTCCGAGTGCAAAAGACCAAAGACCACCATTAAGTGCACCAGGAGTGTACAAGATACCCTGCTCATGCGGTAAAGTGTACATTGGAGAAACCGGGAGGAAGATCAGTACACGGATCAAAGAACATCAACGGTGTATCAAATATGGCCACATTGGACAATCAGCCCTGGCCGAGCATTGGATGGAAACTGGTCATGCCATTCAGTTCGATAAAGCCCAAAGTCTGGCCCCATCAAACAGCTATTTTTCTAGGAAACACCGAGAAGGCTTGGAAATCCGAAAACATCCGGACAATCTAAACAGAGATGGTGGATATCACGTCAATCCCATTTGGCACACCGTCCTCCCGGTTTTTTAATTGACCGGCCGATCAATTAAAACATCTGATTGGCTGGTGCAGTGATCTGGAACGATGACTGCAAGTATATAAGGAATGCCTGAGACACGGGAGCTTCAGTATCGGAGCTCTCAGCCCTGATGATGCAGACTGTAACGTTTGCGAAACGTCGGCACAACGCTGATTCTCAACACGGCCTCCATCCGGAAGCCACATACTCTTCAAATTACATAAAGAGCCGTGAAAGCCTTAAAACTAAAATAATGTTTCTTTTATTTTTTGGCCTCATTTGAAAGTTGAAAGATTTTTCAACGTTAAACGAATAAAAATATATTCAAAGCACTGAAAATACTGGAATGTTTTCGAAGCACGAAACAGAAATATCTTCAAAACATAACAAATATTAAAATATCTTTTTAAATACATAAAATATTTAAATATTTAAAAAACACGAAATATATTAAAGCATTCCGAAACATTCAGAGCATCAAATATTTTTGACACATGAGATCTGTTGAAAATTAAGAAAATCCTTAAGGAATGTCAAACATTTGAAAAAATATAAACAAAATGTTAGCATTTTTTAAGTACAAAAATTCGAAAAGAAAGCTCTCTGTAATAAACCCAATGTGCAATAGAGCATCTAGGCGGGCATTTTTTAAATCAAGACATCCCCCCATGACACACGATCGTCGATCAAACGTCAACTTTTGAATCGATGCACAATCTTGATATACGGGCGTCGATCAGACGTCAATTTCGAAATCCAAGCATGCTCCGCTACACACGAGCATCGATCAAACATCAATTTGAAAATCCAAGCATGCTCCACGATATACCAGCATCGATCAAACATCAATTCGAAAATCCAAGCGTACGCTTGACGAAATGTGAACGGTTGCGAATCTACAGCCTTTCGAAGCTTATCTCGGCATTCTCATCAAGCTATCGCTGTTCCCTTTGGACTTGCATATCACGTTTCTTCCCTGACGGGGTGATTAACGGGATAGATACCTTTAGGCGAGGAGAAAATTTGGTGATTTTAATTTTTTTATTAAAGAAAAGATTTCTTCACCTTTTTTTAGACTTGGGGTATGTTTTATTACTAATTTTGGCTGTTACCTACATGGTATTCTTTTTCTATCAATTTTTACGTGGTCGACGTATGACACGTCCTTCTAAACTGCATTGTCAAAACTGACGTGACGTATGGCTAAAAAACTAATCCAGTGATTCTGATGAACGTTGGTATAAATCTTTCTAACCTTATAGTCATGGTCCAATGTAACAGACAAATGTAGCATCCCTTTAGTCTAAAAAATGGTGAAGAAATCTTTCCTTTAACAAAAAACAGGAAAACAATTTGTTCCTCGCCTAAAGGTATCTTTCCCCTTAATACTATCCTATTTTTTCAATTCAATTTCTTTTTCTTTTTATTATAGTTTTTCATTTTTGTCAATTTTTTTGTTTTTTTTTTTCAATTTTTTTGTTTCTTCAATATTGTCATTTTTTTTGTTTTTTCAATTTTGTCAATTTTTTGGTTTTTCTAATTTTGTTAATTTTGTTAATTTTTTCAATTTTTTAAAGCTTTTTTCAATTTTGTCATTAATTTAAGCCTTTCAATACTTTCAACTTTCGTAGTTTTCTAAAATTTAGTCAAGTGGTTTAGTTTTTTCAATTTTGTCAGTTTTTTGTTTTTTTCGATTCTGTCAATTTTTTGTTTCTTCAATTTTGTCAGTTTTTTATTTTTTCGATTCTGTCAATTTTTTGTTTCTTCAATTTTGTCAATTTTTTTAGTTTTTTCAATTTCGCAATTTTCTTTGTTTTCAATTATTTCAATTTTCGTAGTTTTAATAAATTTTTTCGGTTCTTAAAGTTTTTTCAATTCGTTCAATTTTCGTAGTTCAAAATTTTGTCAATTGTTTACGTTATTTTCAATTTAAACCACTTTCGTAGTTTTTTATATTTTTTAACGCAGTCCAACATAAAAAACAAACAAATTTTGTTTTTCTTAAAAAATGGTGGGACATCAATCTTTCTTGTCTAATGCTGTTGTTGGACGCTAGGGAAGGAGAGGCGAAAAAAAATCGGAGGCGACGCCTCGTAGACGACGAATTCGTCGATTTGACCCGAAACGTCCCATGTATGCAATATATATATATAGGTTTATAGAAAATTTTATAGGACAGAACGAGAGACAGAGAGAGAGAGAGAGAGCGCGCGCGAGAGAGAGAGGGACAATTCCAGGTAGCGCGTGTCTCGGTGATCTCTCACACCGAAACCTCCTACGTTCGGCGGTGGCCGCGGGGAGAGAGATGCTATTTATGGCAGCAACGAGAGACTTCTCGGAAAGTCTCTCTCGGTATTATAGGCATGGCATATATGAAGAGAGCGATCGTGTCGAGCTCAGAGGAAGGCGCGAGCGAGCGAGAAGAGCAAGCGGAGCAGACAGCGAGTGGGCCGGCTGGCAGAGGAGCGAAGGGGAAGGCGAGCGGGTGGCACGTTTGGAGAACATCTGCGAATGCAATTTATTGTGTCGAGAAGCTCGGATATTTCGATTTTTGCTCTAGATCGTCCATACGAGGGATGGGGCACGCGTTTGGCACAAAAGAGACCGAGAAAATCCCATAAAAATACCATTATCTATTCCGAGATACGTAATCTTTCTTCTTTCCCTTCCTCGTAGAGTAAAATTGTGGATTTTTCTTCTTTTTTTTAAGATTCGAACGTAAATAGGTTTAGAATGTTCCTGAGAGAAAAATAACATTTGGAAAAAAGTTTGTGCGTGGGTGTGAGGATATTTATGTACAGGCAAAAAATGAATTGAATTTTGAACCTTTAAAGGATGATTGTTGGGAAAATCCGTGCTTTTTCTCGTATAGCGCCGGCGTTTTTATGGCTCATTTTTATGGTTCGTATTTCGAAGATGCACATCTATTATTATTGGTTTATATGATTTCATGAAAATCCGGGGTTGGCTTAGGGAAAATTGTATTTCGGGAATTTAGTGATAATCTGGGCTTTTTCTCATAAATTAGGACTATTGCGGAAAGCCTGAATTCTTACATGTTTCATTTTTTAGGAAATACATATTTATTATCATTTCTTTGAGATTAAAGAATACACACGTTTTATTTTCAAAATATTTTTGTTTTCAGATATATATAAAATATTTGTGATTTTTATTAAACGTATTACGACGAATAAACGAATAATAAACGGTTTTATTTTTAGGAAATACATATTTATTATCATTTCTTTGAGATTAAAGAACACACACGTTTTATTTTCAAAATATTTTTGTTTTTAGGCATATCCAAAATATTTTTGATTTTTCTTAAACGTATTACGATGAATAAAGGAACAATAAACGGAATAAACAAACAATAGTCGAAACAGAGAAATAACAAACGGAACAAACGCATAGTGAATGGAGTAAACAAATAATAAGCGGAATAAATACACAAAAAACGGAATAATCTACTAATAAATGGAATTTATAAATAATAAACAGAATGAACGAATAATAAACGGAATAATCAAATAATAAATGCAATTCGTAAATAATCAGCAGAATAAACGGAATGAACAAATAATAAACGCCGTAAACAAACGATACATGGAATAAATCAATAACAAACGAATAAATGAATAATTAACAGAATAAACAAATAAAGAACAGAATAAACAAACAATAAACGGAGTAAAGAAATATTGAACAGAATAAACAAATAAAAAAACGGAATAAACAAATAATAAACCGAACAAACAAATAATAAATGGACTAAGCAGATAATGAACGGAAGAAGAAAATAATAAGCGGAATAAACGAACAATCAACGGAATTAACAAATAATAAACAGAACAAATAAATAATAAACCGCATAAGCAAGGAACAAATGGAGTAAACAAATAATAAACTAAATAAACAAACAACAACGGGCATAAACAAATAATGAACAAAATTCACAAATAATAAATGGAATTACCAAATAATAAACAGAATTAGAGAATTAACGAATAATTAACGCAATTCACAAAACAAAAAAGTAACAAATAATCTCCAGAGATTTCGGAGAAAAAAGTAAATCGCGGCCACCCAGAATCGGTGTTTTGAGATTCCTTGTCAACTTGTGCGCAATTGGTTTTTTCCACCCTCGACTCGTTAGCGCTGATCAACGCATGCGCTTTCATTCGGAACGACGCAGTGATAATCTAACGAATGGCACTCCAATATTCTGCAGAACGAAATATTTTTATCGCTACATTAATGACGATTTATTTCCACGAATCAGGGTGAGTACAATTGCGTCGCGGGTCGATTAAAATTTTCGCGAAATTTCACGTCACTGCGCAATACGAAGCTCTGCCATATGTGCAACCAACGATGCCACGTCAGAATTGCATTCTGCATTGTCCGAAATTGCAATTCAGCGTTGCATATTTTATCGCCAGAAATTGCATCTCTGAATGGCAATTTCGCATTGCGTTGCGGCGAAAAATTCGCAATTGCTAGCGTAATTGTATCCACGAGCACGCGCACGCACGTGCACACGTGTACGATGTATTCCATACCAACTCAACGGTTGTTGACCCGGCCACTTTTTATTTGGCTTTTTTTGTACATATTGAAAAAAAACGTTTGCGATTTTTTGTAACATATTTTTATCTCTATCCGTTTCCCTGACACGCATTTTTGAGACTCTAAAGTTTTCTGATTTTTATTCTTCACCGAAAACCGTGGAATACTATCGAGACGATAGGTTTTATGTATCATTTTTGAAATATAAAAATGAACAATACAATTTTTCATTTTTCTCCAGCAAATTCGCGATGTGAAAAAGTTTTATTTTCATAATTATTAGAAACTGAAAATAACTATTATAAACTAAAGAAGTTTTATAATAATAAACCTTCTCAACAAAAGCACAATGTAAAAGAGTTTTATTATAATAAAATTGGGTCGGATAATGATTAAAGCTAAAGGAAAGTTTACATGCCTCCTATCCATACCTATCGGAATAATTCCCATGTATGTTCAATGATCTTTTTCACTTTTCGAAAGAAAAACAACATCATTTTAAAAAGTTTTTCGAGTTTTTCTGTAGGTAGGTTTTGTAAGTTTTAATTTTTTCCCCTATTTTGTGTATGGACCTTTCGCTAATAAGTTTTTAAAAGTATTTGGGAGGCGTTTAGATTGGTATAAGTGTTTAATTTTTCATCATCTAAACTTTAGTGACTGATTCTCCCAAACCTATTGCTTTAAACTTTGAATCAAAATCTACGGCACGTTAGTGTTTACTTGGTAGTTTATTTATTGCCCAACGGTACACTTCATGCCGATACTACAAGAAAAAAAATCGCGATGAGGGTACATACTAAAAGAAAAAAATAAAAAACGCTTTTTCTCGAAAAGTAAAAAAGATCGTAGAACACAGATGAGGGCGATTCAGATATGTATTAACACGAGGCATGTTTCTGTTCGGACGTCACCTTTCCGGCCACCCCGTATATATATATATATATATATATATTTTTTTTTTAATTCATTAATTTATACACTTTTTTATTATTTATATATTTATATATATATATATATATATAAGTATATATATACTACTATACCTTCAATACATATGTATATAATTTTTCACTCTTTATGGGCAGTCACGGAAGAACGGGATGCGTGCGGTCTCTCTGTCGGTCTACAAACGCGGCAAGATCGCAGGGAATTGTCGTCGAATGTCGCAAACCAAGAGAGAGAGAGAGAGAGCGGGAAAGAGAAATAGAAAAAGTGATCAGGACCTCCCACTATTTCCTTGTAAACAATCAAAAGCTTGTTTTCGGTTTCTCGCTATTAAAAAATCGGCTGTAATCCTGCGCTATTCTTCTTTCTTCTCATCTTCCTATTTCTGTTCCATTCGCCACGACTTCCTGTCCCTCGGTCTACAATCACCAAGACATTCGTCTCCCACTTGCACGTTATTGTTATTATTATTTTTTGTCGGAAAATAGGATAGTATCGAGGAAATTGCTTATGATAAAAGTGAAGATGCACATTGAAAATAACGTGGAAAAAACGTTCTGTATAGCCTAGGGTCTTAACTTTGAATCGCAACGAAGGTTTGTAAGAATTCCGAAATTGAAAGACTTATGACGACTTTTGTAAAGAGTCAGCTGGTTCACTGCGCTACGGCTGCCCCGCTGCGATGTACCGTTTTTTCTTTTGCGTTTTTCTCAACACTACATCTTATGAAACGGTGTAAGTCGTATCTCCAGGCTGTTGCTTCGATTTACTTCAAATTCGAACAGGGCATAGATAACAAAATTTTCTATCGTATGATCGGATGATTTTTTTTATATGTTTATTAATTAATTAATAAATAATGATTAAAGTTGTTTTTGGGTCGAAAAACAAAATTTTTATACTGCACGACATTTCCGTAATATACAAAAAATTTAAAAAATCATCAGGTCATGTGTTTTATTATTATGATAAAACTTATGGAATTAACAGAAAATGTCAGCCTCCCCCGAATATCAATAGTGGTGACCGATTTAAACAGGTCATGATCCAAAAAAAATTTCCGTTGTTTTTCGGAAAAGTCCTCAAACTGCATAGATACGAAAAATATTGAAAGCCAGTGTCTATATTAAATCATCAGGTCATAAGTTTTCGTATGATAAAACTTATGGAATTAATAGACAATGTCAGCCTCCCCCGAATATCAATGGTGGTGGCCAATTTATACAGGACATGACCAAAAAACAATTTCCGTCTTTTTTTGAAAAAGTCCTCAAAATGCATAATTACCAAAAATATTAAAAGCCAGTGGCTGTATTTTTTACTTCCAGTCAAATGGGAGTTTTGGGCCTGGAAATTCGAATATAAATTGTATCGTGCAATGTGCACATACATATGCACACACACACACGCGCGCGCGCGCGCGCGCGCGTGACCCAAAGGAAATTATACTCGAATTTCAATTTCAAGCAGCGAAATACCAATTTCTCCGTACCCAATATTCATTCCATTGTAGCACCCTGATTCGATCTCTTTCCTTTTATTCTTCCTGATGCCATTCATTTCTCGGTATGTATAGCCAGACGAGAGGGCATCAATTTGACTTCATTCGTCCGTTAGGGTTGGTGGCGTCGCCCGGCATCGCAACATAATCACGTAATATCAGGATATGCGGCATACGAGCAAATTGTTTCGCAGAAGAAAAAAATATGATAAGCAAGAAAAAGAGAGAGAGAGAGAAGAGAGAGAGAGAGAGAGAGAGAGAGAGAGAGAGAGAGAGAGAGAGAGAGGCAAGGAGCATAATCAAAGACAAACGGATGTTGTTTCGCGTGGTCGGCGACCGTGCAAACGAATCGCGGCTCTGTGACGCAGGTGCGTATGCAATTTCTTCCATGTAAAAATGCACGTAAAATGTGTACAGGGTGTCCGCACAGTGGCGTCTGTGTGTGTGACAAGAAAAAATCACTTTAAGGACAACTCAAGATATTAAGGATGTTGAGTCCCTATGAAATATGTTAATGTTAATTGTTCAATAAATACCTTCTTAATCGTTATGAAATTTTTACAGGACCTCCTGAATACTTCATGTAAAAACATAGCAAATTTTAAGAATTCTATCATCATTACTTCAACCTCCTTAAGGGTTGAAATAAAAAATGATAAAAAAATTCTGAAAATTTGGTATGTTTTTGTATGAAGTATTTAAGAGGTCGTGTTAAAATTTCACGACGATTAGGAAGCTTGTTATGAAAAAATTAACATTTTGTTAAGAACAATTTTTAAAAGAAATTACAAAAAAATGTATCAATAAACTTCGTTTTGTTTCCGTTGCTTTCAGTATATTGTAGATATTACAAAATTGAGAGGTAAAAAAAAAACTTATTGCAAAGTTACATCAGTTTCCATAAGACAACATTTAATTTGTGAATGTTAATTGTTAACGAACTTCCTAATTGTCGTGAAATTTTTACATGACCTCTGAAATACTTCATACAAAAACATATCAAATTTTCAGAATTTTATTATCGTTTGCGATTTGGGACTCAACATCTTTAAGTATTGCTAATTCGAAAGAAGACAATACAGCACAAAGAAGAACCGAAGCTGTTGGATAAGTGGTCGGGTTTTGGTTAGGCCATGCAGCGTTCTGCATGACCGATACTCGGAGCGGTGACCGTTTGACCGTGCACCGGCTGGCGTATCAACTAATCAGCGGAAGGCCGATACTTCGGAGGAGTCGGTGTAGATAGTTGAGTAGAAGCCTGTTCACCAGAGAATCAGAAGAGTATAGGCCCGAAGTTAGGCTGGATGAGCGGAGTGCGTGTGTAGATTGGAGCTTCATCGGAGCTTTTTCTATTACCGGTATTATTTCGATACCAACAAGTTTTAATACCGGAATACCGGTATTTCCATATTTTCCGATATTTATGGGAAACCCGGATTAAAAACGTTAGAAGTTGGAAAGTGAAGATGAAAGATGTACACGGAGAAAAATACGGCCTCAAATTCTAACACTCACTGCCAGAATTCTAATATTCAGTGCTAGAAAATATAACAGCTTACTGCCAGTTCGGAAATTCTAAGACTTGTTGTTATAGAAGTGTAAAAATGATTCTCACAGCGTATAGTAAAAATGATGCGTGCATATTACATTTGAAACTGTTCTCGCATAGGCGCGAGTCCTATACGCTGTATAGTAAAAATAATGCGTGCTTTGTAAAATACCAACCTTTATTACACGCTATATCTTCATATGGATTTTACTATACGTATAGCATGAATCTTCGTGTATGTATAGATTTTACTATACGCATAGCATTAATCTTCGGCGTATAGCGAAAAATATTACGAAGTTGATTAGTAAAACGTGACTCTTTATACCGTACTTTTTGTAGAATACTGGAAACTAATTGTTCCAATTACGTGGGCAAAATATTTTTTGAATACTACGAAAAATCACAATATGCGAATAAAATGTATTATTTGTATCAGTTTACGTGCTATATCGTAGGTTAAAATTTAAATTTCTTCATTATTACTATACCATAATTACAATTTTTATCTTCCATTCAATACTTTTTGTTATTTAATGATATTTTTTTTAGAAGCATAGTATTAATTCTAAACTTCGAGGCTCCTGTTTTCTCCGCGTAGAATTGAAGGATAACACCACTCTAGGATTTTGGGAAAAAGGTTTTTTTGCTTAAAATATACTTTGGGTTCACAAAAAGAATATGCAATGCATCGCAGATTGATGGTAAACAAAAAGTTCAAGGATTTAAGGAGGTACGAACACCTCCACGGGGCCAAAAAAGAGTCCCGTGAAAGAATTCAGCCAGGGCTTTGACTAGGCCCTGATTATTTTTCCCTTACGCTGTAAGGGGCCTAACATGGCACCCGACCGGATCCCTTTGAGGCCGGTCACACTTTGTCGACGAGGGCCTTAAGAGGCGTTTGAATCAGGGCCCGACTGGTAATTCAGCCAGGGCTTTGACTAGGCCCCGATTATTTTTCCCTTACTCTGATAGGGTCCTAAAATGGCACCCGACCAGGTCCCTTTGAGGCCGGTCACACTTTGTCGACGAGGGCCTAAAGAGGCTTATAAATCAGGGCCCGACTGGTTGCCTCAACAGAACCCAATCGAAGCCATGAAGCAACCCTATTACTGCCCTATAATGATCAACTTTATTGGTGGATACATAGCAAGCGCGGTGTTTAGCAATAATGAAAACTATTTTCTTCAGATAAAGGATTATTTATTATTCACCTCGAAATTAGAAAATAAAAAACAAGTTCAGTTTTACAGTTTATATTATATGCCCTGTAACAACCACTCCCCTGATGAGTCCCATCTGGGCCCTTTACCATTTTACTCGCTACGACCTTTTTTAAATAAATTACCCAACCCTGTTATTTCCCTGTCGGGGCCTAGTCCGATTGTGTTGGAGAAAGCCCTAGTAGGGAATCCATATTCAAACCCTCACGGGGCCCGATTTTTCTTATGGCTGCCCTCCTAATTTCTTTCACGGGATCTAAATTTATTTTACCCAACGCTGCTCTGATCGATGTGTACTTATGTTGATTATTCGTATTATCGATTATAGTGTGCCAAATGTTGTAGTAAATGATGGGTTTATTGCACGTGAACAAATAAAAACTGAGAAATTAGATTGTCAACGACTCGGTAGTAATTTTCGTAATAATAATATTAACATATCCACCACAAAAACGGACTAAAGACACAAAAAACAGCCGGAAACCTATTAAAATAGGCTTGAATTACCTCAGCGAAATTAACACGATAGGCAGAATATAATTATATATATTATTGATACGTGATAAATGATAAAACTCCATAAATTGTTGTTTGCATATTTCGTGGCGGTTTCTATTCAAATCAATTTCAAAACAGAGCTAGGTTATGTTCACCAAACGCATCAGCTGTTACTCGTGACGTTGCTAAGTCTGTGGGTGCTGTTTCGTCGTTCTGACCATTTTCAACCGGAAATTGAAACTTTCTTGTAATGTAGTGCTTTAACTACACGGTGAAGGTTGATGTTCTTATTTTTTATAATATCTGTTATATCTAATCTATCGAATTTCAGTTTTCCAACGGATTTAGTTGGCTACGTGAGCAGAAAAACCACGATCACCGCACTTCCGGTTGACCGTCTCCATAAGACGACCTGCTTTAGTAACTCAAAGTGCTCGACTTTGCAGTTTTATTGCGAAAAAACTAAACGGTCAAAATAGCTCAAATTTTGGCAATAGGCGCACAGAGTATTCGTCAAAATCATATAAAATCTCAAATCCGAAAGTTGGATTCGTAGTAATGATCCTACCTCCTTAAGTGCTCGTACAACTTTAAACGTGTTTTTCTCGAAACCACTTTTTTCAAACTGGGCGGCCGGATTAATTGAACACCTTTGCATGGATCAATTTGAAATGTTGATAGTTGCTTCACAATTACATTCTCTATGGGAGTACGTAGCCGTTTTTTTTTCAAATTAAATGTCAACTTTTTTTATAAACAATTTACTGCTTATTTTTTTAGCAAAAAATCGATTTATCTCTCTCAAAGAGCGCCATTTTTCAAAATTTGATGACAAAATCCCTACGTAGTCCCATATCTAATAATATATAGATTATCATTTTTTTTTGTTTTTGTTCCAGGTCTTATACTTTACGAGAAAACCGTCCTCCAGTGAAGCTAATTGTAAAAAACATGTTTTCCAAAATGCGCTCTATCGCCACCACTTTGTATGAAAATTATAATAACATTTCTTTTTATACTTTAATATATGTTAAATAAAACCTCTCAAAAGAAATGCTATTCCTTTTTTTCATACTGCCAAAATAAATTGTCAAAGTTAAGCCCTATTTTCTGCCGCTAAAGTGGTGTTATCCCTTAATAGTGTATAGCTAATAAGGAAAGGTTGCGAGGTCGATCTCTCCGATTTTCATGAAATTTGGCATGCTTGTGGAATGGTTAAAAAAAAGGCGACACGTATTTTTCTTATATCTGCGGAATCCGAATTTTAAGGGTTGAAACGCACCCTCGAAAATTGGGGTAGTATCGTTTTTAGTTTCATCTAAAATAAGAAATGAAAAAACATACTTTTCGTACAATAGTGAAACTACCAAACCACCGGGTACTCTTTCGAAATTAAAAAAAATTGCATAAATTGCACTGTTTCGAAAAAAATGTCGATTTTCGACAAATAATAACGACTTGCAACATTTGTTATTAATTAATTTTGGTCGCTCATATCTCCATAAGTAATGGAATTAGTAAAAAAATGAACTATCATTTATTTAAAATTTCTATCTATGAAGTACACTCTTTCGTCCCAACTGTTGTCTGAAAAATGTTTACAAAATCTTTGAACCCAATCAAAGTAAAGACTACACGATAAGAAAATAAAATAAACCAAAAATCGATTTAATAAAATTCCAAGGTTATACATACCCTTAAAGCTTCATATTTTATGTGTGTTACGTGATTATCGACTATTATGTAAATTTCGTCCAAAAGAAAGATGATCTTGAAAAAAAACAGTTTTTCGTCAGGTCGGCTTCGCCAAGCCCTCCCTAGAAAAAAATACTAGCTACGCCAATGCGTGCATGCGTGCATTGCAATAACATTTCACGAGAAGTTTGTTCCACATCCGTTCTCAGACCTGAGCGCGTAATTGCTCGAATGAAATGAAGCAATTTCCTCGTTCCTTTCCGTGCAAACTTTCACCGCAATTTTTTTTCCTCGTCTTTTCCACGCTCGTCCAGCAATTCGGGCGAGATTTTGGATTTTTTTAGTCTGAATCTCAAATTCCACGAGTGGTGAAAAATAAAACGCGTAATCGTATTCGCGTGTCAACAACCGGAACTAAACCAGACGTTATTGCGTTCTGTTTTTTTCTTTCGATTTTGTTTTTTTTTTTTTTCGTTTTGCCGAGGCCGATAACGACGAGGACGTTGTGTAGGATGCTCCGATAAGGGGTATACCGAGAAGTTTGTCGATTTGTACGAGAGCGGCGCTCTTTACGAGCGGCACACTCGTGATCGCGAAAACGTGCGTTTTTCATTAAATTAATCAATTCTCAGGATTCGCTCGATACGAGACCGAGTCTGCGGAAACTTTAAACGATAGCGCGTGAGTGTGTGGTTGTGGTTTTTTTTATTTTACTTTTATTTTTTAATCAGATCGGCGAATCTCCTTGAGCTCGGGATTCACGTATACGCGTATACATTTTGGAGTGTAGCGAATTTGCAGCCTTCGTGAACAATTTCGTATCGAATTGTTTTTTCCGGAATTGTTTACACTGATTTTTGTCCAATTTATATTACAAAGCCCTTTCTTTCGATTCGACCTAATAATTAATATATATATATATGATGCCTTGTACCATCACTTAAGGCGTTACCCCCACTAGTAGCGCAAAAAAAGGCCTTTTTCATAATTTTTTTTAAAGAAAACTACAAAACTTTTTTAATCGCTCAATATACCATCTTCAAGAACCCATCTTGAAGAACTTTCAGTAATTTTTTTATTGAAAAATATTACATTGTTTAGGGGCAAATGGCCGTCAATGAAATAATGTTTTTATATACACGGTTTGCGGTGGCCAACATTGCGGCGAAGTGGATCATCTGAAAAAAAAATGCGGATGGATTTAGTCAAATATAAGTATAAACTAGTCTTTAATCGAAGGATTTTAAAAAATATTCATTTTTCACAAAATGGCGGACAGTCAAAGTTAATGGTTCGATTTTAACGAAAAAAACGGCCGTTTTTTGGCTATAAAACGGCCATTTTTTTTCGAAAAAAAATCGAACGATTAAAGACTACATTTTTATGCATTAAATAAGCCTGCAAAATTTCAAGAAGATCGGTTCATTAGTGTTCGAGTAATCTTGGTCACCGACCTCAGAAATGCCATTTTGAGAAAAATGCGTTTAAAGTTTCAATTTCAGGTCTTCAATTCACGGATTCTTCTCTTTCAACGTCATACCTCAGTCGATTTTGTTGGGATCGACTTTAAATTTTCAGGACATATTCTCAAATACTTATACTTAAAAAAAATGCAATAAAAAAAATCGATTTTTTCAAAATCGCAAGTGGGGGTAACCCCTTAAAGGATAACGTTTATGAAGATATGCCCACAACACCGGAGAACATGCGAGAACGCATCATCAATGCGTGTAACAGCATCACTCCGGAAAGCATTCTACGATCTAATGAAATAAAATATACGATCTAATGAAATAAAATATAAATTTGAAAATATTTTTGGTATCGATCCAATTTCCATCGATACTGACCTTGAATGACCTTATGTTATAGGTCGTTGAACTCGTTTTAAGCTCCTCTTTCATGATACAGAAAAAAAAACATACCGATCCACTTAAAAAAACGGAGTTGACCTTCAAATGTCCGAAGTACCTCCACCTGCCTAAAACTATTATCGCTATCGGATGGCCCCTTTCGTACTGTGCAGTTTCATTTCAGCAAATATTTCTGTGAACCTTATAGTTTCGAAGATATCCAAGGTGCTAATAGTTATTTATCCACCCTGTATATGAGGTACCTGCGGGTAATACGGCCTAGCTATTAGATTTTTTTATTGGAATTTTTTGTTAGGAAGCGTGTGCAGCTTTTTAACTTTTTTTCATAATAAAGGGTATCATTTCAAGTGCCTTTGACAATTTTTTTATTGAGAAACATTTATAAACGACGGCGATACAGTAAATTGCACAGGCTGCTGTGCAAAAAAAGGTCCTTCGCGGTGACCACTCCTGCTCGGAAACAAATCATCTGCCATTTAAAACAATACCAAATGAATTTAGTTTTTGATCCGTATTATCTAGTCTTTAATCGAAGTCGAAATTTCGGTGAAACAAAGCACCATTTTCCTTCATATAAAAAAAAGTATGCATTGAAAAAAAAATCCTTCGATAAAGGAATGCCTTTTGATATACAAAAAATGTTTGTGAAATTTCAAGCAGATCAACTTGGGTGTTTTTGAGATATTTTGATCACCGATTCTGAATAAGTTATTCCGAGAAAAACGAGTTAAAAGTTTTACGTCAGGTATATACGTAGGTTCGCCAGACATACCTGTAAATGCTCATAACTCCTCCAATTTTCAAGGGACCGACTTGACATTTTAAGAGAATATTTTTGAAAGGTTATATAATCAAAATCCGTCGAAAACGAAGAGTCGATTTTTTTTCAAAAATTCCAACTAGGTGTAACCCCTTAATCAACGGTTTTTAATGACGATCGAACTTCTATAATTATTATTCCAAAATATAAGAAAAAAATGCCAACTTCTACCATAAACAAAAACAAAAATATATGTTTTAAAAAACCTTGCCAATAGGCCTTATTTTACCATGGTAGAATAATAAGGCCTACGGCTTTAACGTACTTAAATAATTGATGTGCATGTTATACATTTAGTATTTCCGATCAACAATCATATAAATGCACAAATTACATTTTAGAAACGCAAATAAACTATGCATTCGCACATTTAACAGCCATCAGGGCACTTAAAGTCAGCGATATCTTCAAGCGACAAACCGACGCACTCCTCGTTGTACCACTTTCCGCATTTTGTGCACTGTATCATGTCAGCTGTCCTGTCCTCTTCACAGCAATAACAATACCAACTCGCTTGCTTTTGTGAACCACGGTTACCTCTGGTGATAGAGGTCTTTTTATTTATTTTTTCTTATTTTAATTATTTTTATTGAACAGAGCTCTCGTGACCGGAGTTCCTCTGTAATTTATGGCTTTTCACCTAACCGTAGTTTTTTTCTGTTACTTTTACTGCTGATGGCATAAGTTGACGAATTGCCGCTCTAAGCCGAGTGGGCGGCACATTGTCTTCATCATCGTCCGAACTCGAACTACCATGCACCGTAGGGTACAAGCTTCCCGTAGACACTAAAAATGAAGATTATTCAATTAGGAACCAAATTCACACGTTATTTACATTTGTAGCATGTTAAAAGTAATGTAAGGTCCATTTAAAAAACAACCAACCTTGTTACGAGAAAAGAGAGGATAATAAGGCCGTCTGTAATACCCGTCGACTACGTCTGTAGAAACATCAAAATGAAACATATTTATACTACGATAGCTCATTCAAATATTTAAGATCATAGAAATATGAAATAATAGAGAAATAGACAGCAAATTTATATAGCTAAGTGTAATATTACAAGAAATACTTACGATTGATCCGGAACGATTTTTAGTATTCGCACCGCGCAGCGTTCCCTCACAATGTACGACGCCTTACTGGCGGCGACGACCGGGTTATCGCGCATGCACTAGCTTGTAGCGACATCTTCGTGCGTTATGCGCATGCGTATGTAACCTTGCGGCAAAGCGCTGATTCGAAATACGATTTTCGTTCGTTAGGCCTTATTACCCGCAGGTACCTTATATATAAAGATCTTTCGATTTGCCATAACACGAGTCTTCGGAATATTTTGAGTATTTTTCGTGCGTTTAGTTCAGTTACATTTTACAGCTGCTGCTTTTTAAGGTTTTGTCTTACGATTTGGCTGATTCCATGGAAAGTGTGTTTTTTTATTTTATTTCTGTGAGATTTTTTTTAAGTCCACATTGTTGAGGTTTATTTTATTCGGGTATTTTTTAAAGTTTGTTTATTAATTTTTTTAAACTGTCGTTTTAAAACGATAATTCTTTCAATACGCTTTTTTTGTTCGGTTTTTTTAGACCACTGTTTTTTTCCTTCCCATTGGGTTTTTTTTTCTTGAACCTCCGTTGTTTTTCTTTCAATTATTTTTTCAAACGTCCCTTTTCCTTCCATTCGATTATTATTTTTCAAATCTTCGTTTTTCTTTTCTTTCGATTCGGTTTTTTTCCATTTTTCCCCTTTCCAGTCAATTGCATATTTTTTCATTTATTCTTTGCATGCGGCTATTTTGCTAAGCCTCCGTGTTTTTTACTTATTTTTCTATCGATACGATTATTATTCAAAACCACTGTTCTGTAGCTTCAATATTCATATAGGCATATTCATATTCAAGTCATATTCAAGTCAGGTGTAGACATTATAGCGTGTATTCACTATGGTAGCATTAAGGGGTCTTCTCACTTGAAACGCTGAAAACAAGACTACTTTCATACATTTTTTGATAGATTTATATTATAGATATTGATATAGATGCCATACACTTTCGAAATACATTTTCAAAAATTTCATTCATTTAAGTCACTATTTATAAACGAAAATGGCAGTTAAAGAAATCCTAAAAAAATTGTATGTCTGCACTGTTGAAGAAATCTCGGATGTGGATCATCTGAAACTACAAAATCAAACGGTTTTACATTCAGTATATTGATGGCTATAGCGCATATCGTACGATTTTTTATATACGCAAAAATAACAAAATGATGGTCATTTTTCGAAAACACAAAAAAACGTGTTTTTTCACCGTTTTTGACCAAAAAAAAAGTAAACATCAACATCTTTTCAAAATCCTTGATATACGCTATAGCTATAGTTGTAAAGAATATGTGGTTAAAATTTCATAAGGATCGGTTCAGTAGTTTCGAATGATTTATCAACAAGCCGTCGAAAAACGTTGTTCCGAGAAAAACGCGTTTAAAGTTTGTTTGGGTTATGTAAAGATATAAAAATAATTTTGTATGTATTTAGAAAGTGTTTTTTTTAAGTGTCACAACTTTTATATCAATATATATACATATATATATATATATATATATATATATATATACACTCTAAACCTATCAAAAAAATTCTTATGTATCAATATCCAAAAGTTCTCACGAATTGTACTTAACATGAACGTAATTTCGTTTACGTTGATGAAGACATTTCATGAGCTCACTCAGTATCATGAATTTGAGATACATCGTGACTTAAATTTGTCGTTTCAAAAAGCATCATCCGTTGACTACAAGATGAACTCGCAAGACGGCAAATTTGAATTTTACAATGAACATTTGCAGATTGACGTAAGCGTTAGCACTGGTAGTAAACATGCCATGCAAGCAATGTGACGGCAATATGCAAGTTCCTGAGTGACAAATTTAATGGGCTCAATATGCTGGCGATATGCACATTGATCAAAATCACGAATGATAAAAATAGGCAAAGTGTTAAAATGGCTAGGTAGGTAGCGCTAAGGTCTAGAATTAGAAGACGTAGGTTCAAACCGAAGGTAGGTGGAAACTAACGAAGCAGGGTACGTTTTAATCCACTTATCACATAAGCAGGAACATAAATAAGGCATATGAAAACAAAAAGTACGGCCAGATGTTATTTCTTAAAAATTGTTGAATTTTATTACTTGTCATGCCGTAACACCCACATGAGCACAACATCTTTAAGGGGCTATACCAGTGTGACACTTTCAAATAATCGATTTTGCCTTTGTCGGCAGTTTATACTTCCAAGAATATCCTGTAAAAATTTCAAGACCGTATCTCTGATACTCCCCGAATGGCAGCCTTCTAAGGAGCTATCTTCTAACCTTCTAAAGAGCGAAGATTTTTCAAATTTGCTGGCGTTGTAACTCAAAGAGCAGTTATCCGATTGCGGCTTGAAATTTGAACAGAGTACTCTTGAATATATTTACTCTACAATGACGTAGGATATTTTTGATTGGATGAAAACTGACGATTTGGCATTGAAAAAAAACGACCATTTTATAGGCAAGAAAACAGACTTTTTTCATATCTACGCCATTTTGTTAGATTTTGATATTTTTCGAAAATCCTACGTCATTGTACAGGAAGCACCTTCCAGTTTAACGATATTTTTTCCTTTTGCCGTTTCAGCTACTCAATCGGCCGGAAGCATGTCAGCAGTGGAGAAACTTTTTTTTGCGCCTCCGAAGGCAGCGCATAAGTCGCTTGGATCTTAATATTGTTCTATGAAAAAATGATGTAATATAGGTCAGAAATAGCCAAGTATATTATTAATTTTCCGAAACATTTAATTGGGTACTTTTCTTCCAAAAAATTCATGAAAATCACCAAAATGTTCAGCATTCACACTGGTATATCCCCTTAAGTCACGCCATGCCGCCAATATGAGCTCCATAGGAGCACTTCATTTTCTTCACCATGACACTCATATGAGCCCCGCATGCCCTCACTTATTTTTGGATATTCGTCAACCGATTTTGCCACTGCTGATGCATTCACTGCATGCATATTCGCGTGAGAACAACTTTGTTTCATTTGGATGTGTTATTGTGAATCATCATGTGATGAAAATATGACTTGAAGGGGATCACTCATGAGGCAAACATAGCTGTGCGACTTTCTATGCGGCATAGAAAATCTACATATGATGCCAATACAAGCTATACGTGTCTATCCGGGGGCTTTAACCGTCAAATTGAATCATGGGAGGCGATCGATGCTTGTCCCTATACGAATTTGCCGCGCCCGCTCTAGCGCCAAGAAGGCCATCTGCGGCCAGCGATGTGCAACTATCCGCAGCGAGGCATCTCTCGCTCGAGTGCCGTGTGCGGCGAAGGTTCATCATCCCGTCTTCCCGAGCCATGCCCTCTCGGCTCGCGGCGAGGCACTGGACGCCGCGTCAAACGTCCGCGGGAGTAGCCCTTTTTTTCGTTGATCAGATGAAAATGTGATTGCAGCGAGCGTCGAAGTTGCGAGTGAAGCGAATAATGTTTCGTAAATAATCGTCCGCGGGCTGTGTGTCGTTTCGTGAATCGGCGCGACGCGCCAAGTGAGAAGAAAGAGAAACAAAAGAGCACGACGATCTTTTCTCGCGTCCTTGTCGCTCCCGCGTGTCCCTTTCGCACTTTCTCTTCAGCCCTTCTTTCTCGTTCTGCGCTTCCCCGTTCGACATTTTCACGCGAAACCTTCGTCTTTTGTTCCTCTCGCTCCTTCCTCGCATGTGTGCAGTTTGTGATGCAACGTGGTAACACGAGGGTAAAATCGTGTTAAACGAATCGATAAAATGGATCCGCTCTTCCTCGGCCTGGTGTGTCGCGAGTTCATAGAGTGCTCGTAGAGTTCACACGCGCCTCGTGAGTTCACTCACGCGGGAGAAAACCAACTTCGTCTCGCGACCGAATCAACGATATCAAACGAGAGGTGAGTACGAAAATGGCCCTTGCCGGAAAAGAGCCACGCGGGACGAGAGAACGAAAAAAGTGCATCGTTTATATCGCGGTGTATCGTTCCCGACCGTGTTACAATGCGAAAGAAAGAATCCAGGGATTACGCACTGGTGGCCTGCGCCACGAATAAAATGATCTTTTTCGACACTCGTAACTTGCGGGTTGAGTTCGCACATGGGCAAGTCGGTACTGTCGCGTGTTGGAAAAATAATATTTGAGGTTAGGTCTCTCGTTTGGCGGAAAACACGAGGGAAACGATGTTTCTCGATTTAAAACGATGAAGTCGATTTTCCTCGAGTTGCTAACACTCGACGATGTTGAAGTTTGCATCGTCGAAATGTAACGAAAATTCTGAAATTGTTCTCATTTATTTATTTTTATTATCATCGAGAATATATTCTTGCAAGTTTTTGTTATACATTTTGGATACGGATCTTGAACAATGTTTCAGTAATTCTTCTAACCTAAATGTGGAAAAAAAAATACGGTGATACAAAAAAATATATTTCTTCGTTGCGTTTAAGTCACATGTGCGATACTAAGCTTTTTTTCAACGGAGTGTCTCCCCGTCCGGTTATCGGACGAATAAGCGTGTTATTCGTTCGGATAGCGGCTCAGTTCACGCCGTATTTCCAGGAGGCGTACGTATTGTGATTCGTGTAAGCTAGTATCCGGACGAATACCACATATATAATTGCCCGAAAAGATTGTGTTAAATTGTTAAACAAAGTATCCGGAAGAATAATTTACACGTAGTCATCCGAAGAAAATCTTTATAATTTTGTTTGGGTTTGGGTTGGCTGGTTGGGTTTGGGTTGGTTAGTTGTGTTTAGGTTTTTTGGGTTTGGGTTTGTTTGCGTTTGTCATTTTTTGTTTGTATGTTTGGGGTTGGGTTTGTTTGGGTTTGTGTGTTTGGGGAATTGTACACCGTGAACCGCGTGAAATTAGCCGCTGTCCAGACGAATAACATACGCTTATTCGTCCGATAACCGAACGGCTAGCCTCAGCGTTTTTCAAAAATAGTTACGCCGGAGCCCGGATTGGAAGGTCGAGAACAAGCGTTTTTTCGGGAACTTTTTTTGGAAGGGAAAAGAACGAGTGAGCCTAATAAACATTGAGATATGTTTTCATGTATATTTGAAATGTATAAAAAACAATGGTCAACATAAAACAATAAACGACTGCAGATTTATCAGCCTCTGCGTCTTTCCACTGCAGTCCCCAATCGGCGGGAAATATGCAGCTCGTAATTCTCGACTGAAACAAACAAAACCAATAAAATGTTCAATTGTTATATGTTTTTCTACTGGGTGAACTAAGAAAAAGCTGAAAAAATCGTGAAATTATAACTTTTCGCAGGTTTGAAGAAGAAAAAATGTGTTTAAAACAAAAAACACTTTAACGTGGTATCAAAATTATTTAAAGACTTCTTAAATGACTTTTTTAGTTCAGTTAGACGAGATTTTCATACAGAAGAAAATGAACTTTGGTTTGATTCAATAGGGCGTTACTTTTTTCGCTATCACGCCCGCCAGTTTGGAAAAATCGTGGAAATGAACACTGGAGAAAACGGGCTTCAAAATTTTCAATGGGAGGACATATCATTTTTTCTTACTTACACTAATATTCTGCAAATCAGCTATTCCTGGTCCATATAGGAGACCGGATTCCTCAAAGAACGACACTACTACGAACTCCAAGTATTGTTTTGAAAGACCCTTCAACTTTTTTTAGATATAAAATTCGGTGTAGACGATTTAGCTCTGCTTTTCGCCTTGTATCTTCCAAAATATTTATAATTAGCCTATGTAACTTTGTAAATATATTCTTGGATAGTTTATCTATCGATCGGAGGAACAAAAAAAAAATATTGTTCGGACCTTCTAGGTCAGGCTCCGGCCTAAAATAAATACTAATCTTGGTAATAATTAAGTTGAATATTGTTAAAATACATTAATTATTAATGTTACTGTATTAATTATTATTAGTTTTGCTATATTAATTATGTAATTATATTCATTACGAAACTTTATTCAATGAAACATATCAACTAGAAAAACGATAGTGTAAACATGTGCCTGAAGTTTGCATCGTTGCTATCCAACGATTTCATTTTTTTTTTAACTTTTTAATTTCCTACAATTTCTTACTCAGTTCGGCTCTAGTGACTAAAAAAACATGGTAAAATGAATTTAAAATATTTTCGACCATCCGGACCAACCCTTATGGGGGGGTGAAATTTGAAGAATTCTATCTCCCGCACGTTTGATATAATCTATTTTTTTTTTGGCGTCGATGTAAGGTGGCATGAAAAGGGCCACGAAAAAAAAATCTCAACCCCCAAAATGTTCCGGAACGCAGTCATATAGGAGGGAGAACGGGGGGGGTGAAATTCGAAAACATTTTTTATTTCCGATGCATTCGACATAATCGATTTTTTTATTGATGGAGCCTGTAGGGTGGCTCGAAAGACGCCTCCAATAAAAAAATCAACCCTCTAAATGTTCCGGAACGCAGTCATATTGGGGCGGAAGGAGGTGGGGGAAATTCGAAATTTTTTTAAATTTCCGATGCATTCGACATAATCGATTTTTTTATTGATGGAGCCTGTAGGGTGGCTCAAAAGACAACTCCAATAAGAAAATCAACCCTCTAAATGTTCCGGAACGCAGTCATATGGGGGGCGGAAGGAGGTGGGGGAAATTCGAAATTTTTTTTTATTTCCGATGCATTCGACATAATCGATTTTTTTATTGATGGAGCCTGTAGGGTAGCTCAAAAGACGCCTCCAATAAAAAAATCAACCCTCTAAATGTTCCGGCACGCAGTCATATGGGGGCCGGAAGGAGGTGGGGGAAATTCGAATTTTTTATTTATTTCCGATGCATTCGACATAATCGATTTTTTTATTGGTGGAGCCTATAGGGTAGCTCAAAAGACGCCTCCAATAAAAAAAATCAACCCTCTAAATGTTCCGGAACGCAGTCATATGGGGGGCGGAAGGAGGTGGGGGAAAATCGATTTTTTTTTAAATTTCCGATGCATTCGACATAATCGATTTTTTTATTGATGGAGCCTGTAGGGTGGCTCAAAAGACGCCTCTAATAAAAAAATTAACCCTTTAAATGTTCCGCAACGCAGTCATATGGGGGGTGGGAGGTGGTGGGGCAAATTCGAAATTTTTTTTTATTTCCGATGCATTCGACATAATCGATTTTTTTATTGATGGAGCCTGTAGGGTGGCTCAAAAGACGCCTCCAATAAAAAAATCAGCCCTCTATATATTCCGGAACGCAGTCATATGGGGGGCGGAAGGAGGTGGGGGAAATTCGAATTTTTTATTTATTTCCGATGCATTCGACATAATCGATTTTTTTATTGATGGAGCCTGTAGGGTGGCTCAAAAGACGCCTCCAAGAAAAAAATCAACCCTCTAAATGTTCCGGAACGCAGTCATATGGGGGGCGGAAGGAGGTGGGGGAAAATCGATTTTTTTTTAAATTTCCGATGCATTCGACATAATCGATTTTTTTATTGATGGAGCCTGTAGGGTGGCTCAAAAGACGCCTCCAATAAAAAAATCAACCCTCTCAATGTTCCGGAACGCAGTCATATGGGGGGCGGAAGGTGGTGGGGGAAATTCGAAATTTTTTATTATTTCCGATGCATTCGACATAATCGATTTTTTTATTGATGGAGCCTGTAGGGTGGCTCAAAAGATGACTCCAATAAAAAAAATCAACCCTCTAAATGTTCCGGAACGCAGTCATATGGGGGGCGGAAGGTGGTGGGGGAAATTCGAAATTTTTTATTATTTCCGATGCATTCGACATAATCGATTTTTTTATTGATGGAGCCTGTAGGGTGGCTCAAAAGACGACTCCAATAAAAAAAATCAACCCTCTAAATGTTCCGGAACGCAGTCATATGGCGGGGAGAACGAGGGGGGTGAAATTCAAAAACATTTTCTATTTCCGCTGCATTCGACATAATCGATTTTTTTATTCATGGAGCCTGTAGGGTGGCTCAAAAGACGCCTCCAATAAAAAAATCAACCCTCTAAATGTTCCGGAACGCCGTCATATGGGGGGCGGAAGGAGGTGGGGGAAAATCGAAATTTTTTTTTTTTCCGATGCATTCGACATAATCGATTTTTTTATTGATGGAGCCTGTAGGGTAGCTCAAAAGACGCCTCCAATAAAAAAATCAACCCTCTAAATGTTCCGGAACGCAGTCATATGGGGGGCGGAAGGAGGTGGCGGAAATTCGAATTTTTTATTTATTTCCGATGCATTCGACATAATCGATTTTTTTATTGATGGAGCCTGTAGGGTAGCTCAAAAGACGCCTCCAATAAAAAAAATCGACCCTCTAAATGTTCCGGAACGCAGTCATATGGGGGGCGGAAGGAGGTGGGGGAAAATCGATTTTTTTTTTTATTTCCGATGCATTCGACATAACCGATTTTTTGATTGATGGAGCCTGAAGGGTGGCTCAAAAGAAGCCTCCAATAAAAAAATCAACCCTCTAAATGTTCCGGAACGCAGTCATATGGGGGGTGGAAGGTGGTGGGGGAAATTCGAAATTTTTTTTTATTTCCGATGCATTCGACATAATCCATTTTTTTATTGATGGAGCCTGTAGGGTGGCTCAAAAGACGCCTCCAATAAAAAAATCAGCCCTCTAAATGTTCCGGAACGCAGTCGTATGGGGGGCGGAAGGAGGTGGGGGCAAATCGATTTTTTTTTTAATTTCCGATGAATTCGACATAATCTATTTTTTTATTGATGGAGCCGGTAGGGTGGCTCAAAAGACGCCTCCAATAAAAAAATCAACCCTCCAAATGTTCCGGAACGCAGTCATATGGGGGGCGGAAGGTGGTGGGGGAAATTCGAATTTTTTTATTATTTCCGATGCATTCGATATAATCGATTTTTTTATTGATGGAGCCTGTAGGGTGGCTCAAAAGACGACTCCAATCAAAAAAATCAACCATCTAAATGTTCCGGAACGCAGTCATATGGCGGGGTGAACGAGGGGGGTGAAATTCAAAAACATTTTCTATTTCCGCTGCATTCGACATAATAGATTTTTTTATTCATGGAGCCTGTATGGTGGCTCAAAAGACGCCTCCAATAAAAAAATCAACCCTCTAAATGTTCCGGAACGCAGTCATATGGGGGGCGGAAGGTGGTGGGGGAAAATCGAAATTTTTTTTTATTTCCGATGCATTCGACATAATCGATTTTTTTATTGATGGAGCCTGTAGGGTGGCTCAAAAGACGCCTCCAATAAAAAAATCAGCCCTCTAAATGTTCCGGAACGCAGTCATATGGGGGGCGGAAGGAGGTGGGGGAAATTCGAATTTTTTATTTATTTCCGATGCATTCGACATAATCGATTTTTTTTTTATGGAGCCTGTAGGGTGGCTCAAAAGACGCCTCCAAGAAAAAAATCAACCCTCTAAATGTTCCGGAACGCAGTCATATGGGGGGCGGAAGGAAGTGGGGGAAAATCGATTTTTTTTTAAATTTCCGATGCATTCGACATAATCGATTTTTTTATTGATGGAGCCTGTAGGGTGGCTCAAAAGACGCCTCCAATAAAAAAATCAACCCTCTAGATGTTCCGGAACGCAGTCATATGGAGGGCGGAAGGAGGTGGGGGAAAATCGAAATTTTTTTTTTCCGATGCATTCGAGATAATCGATTTTTTTATTGATGGAGCCTGTAGGGTGGCTCAAAAGACGCCTCCAATAAAAAAATCAACCCTCTAAATGTTCCGGAACGCAGTCATATGGGAGGCGGAAGGTGGTGGGGGAAATTCGAAATTTTTTATTATTTCCGATGCATTCGACATAATCGATTTTTTTATTGATGGAGCCTATAGGGTGGCTCAAAAGACGACTCCAATAAAAAAAATCAACCCTCTAAATGTTCCAGAACGCAGTCATATGGCGGGGAGAACGAGGGGGGTGAAATTCAAAAACATTTTCTATTTCCGCTGCATTCGACATAATCGATTTTTTTATTCATGGAGCCTGTAGGGTGGCTCAAAACACGCCTCCAATAAAAAAATCAACCCTCTAAATGTTCCGGAACGCAGTCATATGGGGGGTGGAAGGTGGTGGGGGAAATTCGAAATTTTTTTTTATTTCCGATGCATTCGACATAATCCATTTTTTTATTGATGGAGCCTGTAGGGTGGCTCAAAAGACGCCTCCAATAAAAAAATCAGCCCTCTAAATGTTCCGGAACGCAGTCGTATGGGGGGCGGAAGGAGGTGGGGGCAAATCGATTTTTTTTTTAATTTCCGATGAATTCGACATAATCTATTTTTTTATTGATGGAGCCGGTAGGGTGGCTCAAAAGACGCCTCCAATAAAAAAATCAACCCTCCAAATGTTCCGGAACGCAGTCATATGGGGGGCGGAAGGTGGTGGGGGAAATTCGAATTTTTTTATTATTTCCGATGCATTCGACATAATCGATTTTTTTATTGATGGAGCCTGTAGGGTGGCTCAAAAGACGACTCCAATCAAAAAAATCAACCATCTAAATGTTCCGGAACGCAGTCATATGGCGGGGTGAACGAGGGGGGTGAAATTCAAAAACATTTTCTATTTCCGCTGCATTCGACATAATAGATTTTTTTATTCATGGAGCCTGTATGGTGGCTCAAAAGACGCCTCCAATAAAAAAATCAACCCTCTAAATGTTCCGGAACGCAGTCATATGGGGGGCGGAAGGAGGTGGGGGAAAATCGAAATTTTTTTTTATTTCCGATGCATTCGACATAATCGATTTTTTTATTGATGGAGCCTGTAGGGTGGCTCAAAAGACGCCTCCAATAAAAAAATCAGCCCTCTAAATGTTCCGGAACGCAGTCATATGGGGGGCGGAAGGAGGTGGGGGAAATTCGAATTTTTTATTTATTTCCGATGCATTCGACATAATCGATTTTTTTTTTATGGAGCCTGTAGGGTGGCTCAAAAGACGCCTCCAAGAAAAAAATCAACCCTCTAAATGTTCCGGAACGCAGTCATATGGGGGGCGGAAGGAAGTGGGGGAAAATCGATTTTTTTTTAAATTTCCGATGCATTCGACATAATCGATTTTTTTATTGATGGAGCCTGTAGGGTGGCTCAAAAGACGCCTCCAATAAAAAAATCAACCCTCTAGATGTTCCGGAACGCAGTCATATGGAGGGCGGAAGGAGGTGGGGGAAAATCGAAATTTTTTTTTTCCGATGCATTCGACATAATCGATTTTTTTATTGATGGAGCCTGTAGGGTGGCTCAAAAGACGCCTCCAATAAAAAAATCAACCCTCTAAATGTTCCGGAACGCAGTCATATGGGAGGCGGAAGGTGGTGGGGGAAATTCGAAATTTTTTATTATTTCCGATGCATTCGACATAATCGATTTTTTTATTGATGGAGCCTATAGGGTGGCTCAAAAGACGACTCCAATAAAAAAAATCAACCCTCTAAATGTTCCAGAACGCAGTCATATGGCGGGGAGAACGAGGGGGGTGAAATTCAAAAACATTTTCTATTTCCGCTGCATTCGACATAATCGATTTTTTTATTCATGGAGCCTGTAGGGTGGCTCAAAACACGCCTCCAATAAAAAAATCAACCCTCTAAATGTTCCGGAACGCAGTCATATGGGGGGTGGAAGGTGGTGGGGGAAATTCGAAATTTTTTTTTATTTCCGATGCATTCGACATAATCCATTTTTTTATTGATGGAGCCTGTAGGGTGGCTCAAAAGACGCCTCCAATAAAAAAATCAGCCCTCTAAATGTTCCGGAACGCAGTCGTATGGGGGGCGGAAGGAGGTGGGGGCAAATCGATTTTTTTTTTAATTTCCGATGAATTCGACATAATCTATTTTTTTATTGATGGAGCCGGTAGGGTGGCTCAAAAGACGCCTCCAATAAAAAAATCAACCCTCCAAATGTTCCGGAACGCAGTCATATGGGGGGCGGAAGGTGGTGGGGGAAATTCGAATTTTTTTATTATTTCCGATGCATTCGACATAATCGATTTTTTTATTGATGGAGCCTGTAGGGTGGCTCAAAAGACGACTCCAATCAAAAAAATCAACCATCTAAATGTTCCGGAACGCAGTCATATGGCGGGGTGAACGAGGGGGGTGAAATTCAAAAACATTTTCTATTTCCGCTGCATTCGACATAATAGATTTTTTTATTCATGGAGCCTGTATGGTGGCTCAAAAGACGCCTCCAATAAAAAAATCAACCCTCTAAATGTTCCGGAACGCAGTCATATGGGGGGCGGAAGGAGGTGGGGGAAAATCGAAATTTTTTTTTATTTCCGATGCATTCGACATAATCGATTTTTTTATTGATGGAGCCTGTAGGGTGGCTCAAAAGACGCCTCCAATAAAAAAATCAGCCCTCTAAATGTTCCGGAACGCAGTCATATGGGGGGCGGAAGGAGGTGGGGGAAATTCGAATTTTTTATTTATTTCCGATGCATTCGACATAATCGATTTTTTTTTTATGGAGCCTGTAGGGTGGCTCAAAAGACGCCTCCAAGAAAAAAATCAACCCTCTAAATGTTCCGGAACGCAGTCATATGGGGGGCGGAAGGAAGTGGGGGAAAATCGATTTTTTTTTAAATTTCCGATGCATTCGACATAATCGATTTTTTTATTGATGGAGCCTGTAGGGTGGCTCAAAAGACGCCTCCAATAAAAAAATCAACCCTCTAGATGTTCCGGAACGCAGTCATATGGAGGGCGGAAGGAGGTGGGGGAAAATCGAAATTTTTTTTTTCCGATGCATTCGACATAATCGATTTTTTTATTGATGGAGCCTGTAGGGTGGCTCAAAAGACGCCTCCAATAAAAAAATCAACCCTCTAAATGTTCCGGAACGCAGTCATATGGGAGGCGGAAGGTGGTGGGGGAAATTCGAAATTTTTTATTATTTCCGATGCATTCGACATAATCGATTTTTTTATTGATGGAGCCTATAGGGTGGCTCAAAAGACGACTCCAATAAAAAAAATCAACCCTCTAAATGTTCCAGAACGCAGTCATATGGCGGGGAGAACGAGGGGGGTGAAATTCAAAAACATTTTCTATTTCCGCTGCATTCGACATAATCGATTTTTTTATTCATGGAGCCTGTAGGGTGGCTCAAAACACGCCTCCAATAAAAAAATCAACCCTCTAAATGTTCCGGAACGCAGTCATATGGGGGGCGGAAGGAGGTCGGGGAAAATCGAAATTTTTTTTTATTTCCGATGCATTCGACATAATCGATTTTTTTATTGATGGAGCCTGTAGGGTGGCTCAAAAGACGCCTCCAATAAAAAAATCAGCCCTCTAAATGTTCCGGTCACGCAGTCATATGGGGGGCGGAAGGTGGTGGGGGAAATTCGAAATTTTCTTTTATTTCCGATGCATTCGACATAATCGATTTTTTTATTGATGGAGTCTGTAGGGTGGCTCAAAAGACGCCTCCAATAAAAAAATCAGCCCTCTAAATGTTCCGGAACGCAGTCATATGGGGGGCGGAAGGAGGTGGGGGAAATTCGAATTTTTTATTTATTTCCGATGCATTCGACATAATCGATTTTTTTTTATGGAGCCTGTAGGGTGGCTCAAAAGACGCCTCCAATAAAAAAATCAAGCCTCTAAATGTTCCGGAACGCAGTCATATGGGGGGCGGAAGGAGGTGGGGGAAAATCGATTTTTTTATTTATTTCCGATGCATTCGACATAATCGATTTTTTTATTGATGGAGCCTGTAGGGTGGCTCAAAAGACGCCTCCAATAAAAAAATCAATCCTCTAAATGTTCCGGAACGCAGTCATATGGGGGGTGGAAGGTGGTGGGGGAAATTCGAAATTTTCTTTTATTTCCGATGCATTCGACATAATCGATTTTTTTATTGATGGAGTCTGTAGGGTGGCTCAAAAGACGCCTCCAATAAAAAAATCAGCCCTCTAAATGTTCCGGAACGCAGTCATATGGGGGGCGGATGGAGGTGGGGGAAATTCGAATTTTTTATTTATTTCCAATGCATTCGACATAATCGATTTTTTTATTGTTGGAGCCTGTAGGGTAGCTCAAACGACGCCTCCAATAAAAAAATCAACCCTCTAAATGTTCCGGAACGCAGTCATATGGGGGGCGGAAGGTGGTGGGGGAAATTCGAAATTTTTTATTATTTCCGATGCATTCGACATAATCGATTTTTTTATTGATGGAGCCTGTATGGTGGCCCAAAAGAGGCATCCAAAAAAAAATCGGCCCACTAAATATTCCGGAACTCAGTCATATTGGGGGGGTGGAGGAGGTGGGGGAAATTCGAATTTTTTAAAAATTTTCGATGCATTCGACAAAATCGATTATTTTATTGATGGAGTCTGTAGGTAGGCCCAAAAGACGCCGCCGAAAAAAAATCGGCCCTCCAAATGTTTCGGAACGCAGTCATATCGGGGTGGAAGGAAAGGGGGAAATTCGAAAAAAACCTTCATCTTTGAATGATGTTGAATTTTGCATCGTTGGAACGCAATGAAAATTCTCTTCTGTTTTCGTATTTCCTCATTTCCATTATTATCCAGAAACTTTACTCACGTATTTAGGCTGGAGATTTCTAATGAGTATACTGAAAAACGTTTCAGTGAATTTGGAGAGCTGAACCTGCGAAAAAAAATTGGCCCACAAACCTTTCGTTGTGTTCTAACAATGCAAACTTCAATATCGTTATCTCCGGTGCATTAAAAATGACCCAACTTAATCCAACTTAGCCCATCTTAACCCGTCTTAACCCAAACAACCCCAAACAAACCCATCTTAACCCAAACAAACCCAAACAAGCCCATCTTAACCCAAACCAGCCCAAACAGCCCCACCTTAACCCAAACAACCCCATCTAAACCCAAACAACCCCGACTTAACCCAACTGGGTTAAGCTGGGTTAAGTTGGGTCTTAACCCAACGCAGTTGGGTTTGTTTGGGTTAAGTCGGGTTTGTTCGGGTTAAGATGGGTTAAGATGGGTTAAGATGGGTTAAGATGGGTTAAGATGGGTTAAGATGGGTTAAGATGGGTTAAGATGGGTTAAGATGGGTTAAGATGGGTTAAGATGGGTTAAGATGGGTTAAGATGGGTTAAGATGGGTTAAGATGGGTTAAGATGGGTTAAGATGGGTTAAGATGGGTTAAGATGGGTTAAGATGGGTTAAGATGGGTTAAGATGGGTTAAGATGGGTTAAGATGGGTTAAGATGGGTTAAGATGGGTTAAGATGGGTTAAGATGGGTTAAGATGGGTTAAGATGGGTCAAGATGGGTTAAGATGGGTTAAGATGCGTTAAGATGGGTTAAGATGGGTTAAGATGAGTTAAGATGGGTTAAGATGGGGTTGTTTGGGCGGATTTGGGTTTGTTTGGGGTTGTTTGGGTTAAGATGGGTTAAGATGGGTTAAGATGGGTTAAGATGGGTTAAGATGGGTTAAGATGGGTTAAGATGGGTTAAGATGGGTTAAGATGGGTTAAGATGGGTTAAGATGGGTTAAGATGGGTTAAGATGGGTTAAGATGGGTTAAGATGGGTTAAGATGGGTTAAGATGGGTTAAGGTGGGTTAAGATGGGTTAAGGTGGGTTAAGACGGGTTAAGACGGGTTAAGACGGGTTAAGACGGGTTAAGACGGGTTAAGACGGGTTAAGATGGGTTAAGATGGGTTGAGATGGGTTAAGATGGGTTGTTTGGGTTAAGATGGGTTAAGATGGGTTAAGATGGGTTAAGGTGGGCTTGTTTGGGTTAAGATGGGTTAAGATGGGTTAAGATGGGTTAAGATGGGTTAAGATGGGTTAAGATGGGTTAAGATGGGTTAAGATGGGTTAAGATGGGTTAAGATGGGTTAAGATGGGTTAAGATGGGTTAAGATGGGTTAAGATGGGTTAAGATGGGTTAAGATGGGTTAAGATGAGTTAAGATGGGTTAAGATGGGGTTGTTTGGGCGGATTTGGGTTTGTTTGGGGTTGTTTGGGTTAAGATGGGTTAAGATGGGTTAAGATGGGTTAAGATGGGTTAAGATGGGTTAAGATGGGTTAAGATGGGTTAAGATGGGTTAAGATGGGTTAAGATGGGTTAAGATGGGTTAAGATGGGTTAAGATGGGTTAAGATGGGTTAAGATGGGTTAAGATGGGTTAAGATGGGTTAAGATGGGTTAAGATGGGTTAAGATGGGTTAAGACGGGTTAAGACGGGTTAAGACGGGTTAAGACGGGTTAAGACGGGTTAAGACGGGTTAAGATGGGTTGAGATGGGTTAAGATGGGTTGTTTGGGTTAAGATGGGTTGTTTGGGTTAAGATGGGTTAAGGTGGGTTTGTTTGGGTTAAGATGGGTTGAGATGGGTTAAGATGGGTTAAGATGGGTTAAGATGGGTTAAGATGGGTTAAGATGGGTTAAGATGGGTTAAGATGGGTTAAGATGGGTTAAGATGGGTTAAGATGGGTCAAGATGGTTCAAGATGGGTCAAGATGGGTTAAGATGGGATGGTTTGGGTTAAGATGGGTCTGTTTGGGTTAAGATGGGTTAAGATGGGTTAAGATGGGTTATGATGGGTTAAGATGGGTTAAGATGGGCTAAGATGGGCTAAGATGGGTTAAGATGGGTTAAGATGAGTTAAGATGGGTTAAGAGGGGGTTGTTTGGGTTAAGATGGGTTAAGATGGGTTAAGATGGGTTAAGATGGGTTAAGATGGGTTAAGATGGGTTAAGATGGGTTAAGATGGGTTAAGATGGGTTAAGATGGGTTAAGATGGGTTAAGATGGGTTAAGATGGGTTAAGATGGGTTAAGATGGGTTAAGATGGGTTGTTTGGGTTAAGATGGGTTAAGTTGGGTTTGTTTGGGCTGGTTTGGGTTAAGATGGGTTAAGATGGGTTAAGATGGGTTAAGATGGGTTAAGGTGGGGTTGTTTGGGCCGGTTTGGGTTAAGATGGGTTAAGATGGGTTAAGATGGGTTAAGATGGGTTAAGATGGGTTAAGATGGGTTAAGATGGGTCAAGATGGGTTAAGATGGGTTAAGATGGGTTAAGATGGGTTAAGATGGGTTAAGGTGGGTTTGTTTGGGCTGGTTTGGGTTTGTTTGGGTTAAGATGGGTTAAGATGGGTTAAGATGGATTAAGATGGGTTAAGATGGGTTAAGATGGGTTAAGATGGGTTAAGATGGGGTTGTTTGGGTTTGTTTGCGTTAAGATGGGTTAAGATGGGTCGTTTGGACTGGTTTGGGTTTGTTTGGGTTAAGATGGGTTAACAATTCGTTTAATTGTCCAAAAGTGACGAAAACTGAGGAAAGTGACTGAAGCGCGTTCCGAATTGTAGGGCGTATAAATTTATAAATCTTGATTGTTTCGTTAAAATATCTTAAGGTCGTTTTGTAGAAAATGTTATTCCCTTCAAAAATGGAACAATCATTTTTATTCACCACCCACACCTTTTCGGTGATATTTGCGCGATAATGAGAAAAAACGTGTTTTTCCGATGGTTTTTTGCATATTGTTTAAAAATAAACGACTTTCGAGGTTGTACCAAATTTTTGGTCGTATAAATTAAGATCTGAAACAACTGACGCTGGTCCCATCCATCGTAGATTTTTTCTGAGTTTGGCCGCAGTATCGTCTTCGTTTCCTGGCCTATTATAAAGTCCGTACGAAATCGTACTACGCTACGCTTATGCCTGGAGAGGGGGCAGTGGGGATATCCGACGCCGGATCGCCAATGCGAAGCAGCTAGCTAGTGCAGCCAGATCGCGCGTAAAAGTTACCCCCTCTCTAGTCTCTTACGCGCCCATCACAAAATCATAGTAGCGCGTGTCCGTGGGCGAGCGACGCTCGGACATCTTCGGAAACAGCCGAGTGCGGTCGAACTGTCCCAACCGCGCCTTCAGCAGCTACACCAACACATGGACGCTGAGCAAGTTCATGTGCGGCCAAGCCGAACGAAGGCTTCGAGGGAAAAGGCAATCTGAGCACGGCTCGCGCGTGACGTCACCCGACGGCACGCGCGAGGCTTTTAGATGATTTCAATGCTTATTTAGCTCTTGATTCTCTGCGTTATTAATGTATACAAAAAAATGTATCGCGCACTCTGAACGCTTCTTTTTTTAGGTTATACGTTGATTTAAAGATAATAATAAATCTAAATTACAACTATTTATCTTCTAAAAAATTGTTAACGCTTTACTCACACCCGTCCTTATGCCAAATAAATTATAATTCAGAAAAGTAAGCGAAAATATATTTATATTCGTATTATTATATTAATTCTCATATACTTTCATCAAGCGATAAAGCATTATCCCCAAAAACAATCATCCATCCGGTCGCGAATCGTAAGTACCAGAAAGTGAACATAAATCGACACAAAAAATTAAGGGAGCAAGAAAAGGTGAACTTCGTCAAAAATGGTCGTACAAAAAAAAAAGGATTATGAAGCTTCAAGTTTCTAGTTTTAGTTCCGACAATGTTTTTTTTTTGAGAATCACTGATTGCGCGGTCGGAAGAAATATCACGGCAAAAAAAATTTTGCAAATTTTTACGTTTTTCAAAGTTCTGCGCGGGTTTTGGTGATTTTTTTCGGACTTCACCAATATCGAGGTATTGATCCCATTCAATTCACTTCAATTTGCTTTTTTTAATCTCCTTACGACCATTTTTCGCTGGGATATCTCAGGAACTAATGGTCGTACGGGAATTCAATCGGTGGTTATGGAAACGTGAATACATACACTACAAGCTCTGATTATTATTGTAGTGAAACTTTTATTTTTTATTTTTGTCATTAGTTTTAGAAAAGTACAAAAGAAACGATGTTTTGTTGGTTTTTATGAAATCTACCGCTACTTTGCAAATATTGCGATAAACACTAATGTTTATGGACGGTCATTCAGCTCAATATGTCCCCAAGAGCCATGCAAAATGCCAAGTTGATCCGATTATCGGTCTTTCTTGCCCGATTGACCAAAATTTGAAAAAAAATTAAAGGAACAAGTTTCCCCCTTTTCAGACATCATTTCAGGTTATTAACAGAAAAAAAACTTTTCATTACTTTTCATACAATTGGGTATTGAGCACGCATTAAATGTTGGAAAAGAACCCTGAAAATCGTATTGACTAATAAGTTTTGAAAAAAAAATTCTTTAATAAAAAGAATGTTGAAAGTCTTTTTTTTCCAAAAAAATCGATTTCGAATTTTTTTTTAAATGTTAACATTTTTTTCAAATCAACATTGTACCGCCAGCATTAGAATTACCCAAAGCGTACCACGGGGAGGTACGCTTTGGGTAATTCTACGTACGCTTTGGGTAATTCTAATGCTGGCGGTACAATGTTGAATCGAGAAAAATGTAAAAATTAATAAAAAAAAAATTCGAAAATTTCTAGTCAATATGATTTTCAGGGTTCTTTTCCAACATTTAATGCGTACTCAATACCCAATTGTCCAAAAAATAGTGAAAATTTTTTTTTCCTCTTAATAATCATGAAATGATGTTTGAGAAGGAGGAAGGCTCCTTTAATTTTTTTTCATATTTTGGTCAATCGGGCAAGAAAGACCGATGAACGGATCAATTTGGAATTTTGCATGGCTCTTGGGAACATATTGAGCTGAATGACCGTCCATAAACATTAGTGTTTATCGCAATATTTTCAAAGTAGCGGTGGATTTTATAAAAACCAAGAAAACATCGTTTTTTTGTAATTCTTTAAAACTGATGGCAAAAATAATTTTTTTAAACCTACAATAATAATCAGAACTTGTAGAGTATGTATTCACGTTTCCAAAACTGCCGGTCGAATTCCCGTACGACCATTAGTTCCTGAGATATCGATGACTGAAGACAAAAGGACGTTTTTTCATTCAAAGGCCGATATCTCAGCGAAAAATGGTCGTTCCGAGATTGAAAAAAAAAGCAAATTGAAGGAAATTAAATAGGTTCAATGACCTTGATAATGGTCAAGTCCGAAAAAAATCTCCAAAACCCGTGCACAACTTTGAAAAACGTAAAAATTTGCAAAAATTTTTTTTGCCGTGATATTTCTTCCGACCGCGCAATCAGTGATTCTCAACAAAAAAAATCATAGTCGGGACTAAAACTAGAAACTTGAAGCTTCAACATGCTTTTTTTGTACGACCACTTTTGACGAAGTTCAACTTTTCTTGCTCCCATTTTCTGTGTCAATGTATGTTCACTTTCTGGTACTTACGATTCGCGGCCGGATGGATGATTGTTTTTGGGGATAATACTTTATCGCTTGATGAAAGTATATGAGAATGAATATAATAATACGAAGGTAAATAGATTTCCGCTTACTTTTATGAATGACAATTTATTTGGCATAGGGACGGGTGTGAGTAAAGCGCAAACAATTTTTTAGACGATAAATAAGTTGTATTTTAGATTTATTGTTATATTTAAATTAACGTAAAAACTAATAAAATAAGCGGTCAGAGTGCGCGATAAATATTTCGACACTAAAGATAACTAATAAAAATGACTAATCAAATAAGAATTAATAGTAATCATGATGAAAAAAAGCGCTGAGCGTGAGGAACGATCCTGCGCCGTGAAGCCATGAACGTTACCAACGGGACGATCCTACCACTTGTGTTAAAAATGCACTTTCTGGCACTTACGATTGGCGGCCGGATGGATGATTGACTTGTTTTTGGGGATAATGCTTTATCGCATGATGAAAATATGAGAATTAATATAATAATACGCTTCGTTATTATATTATCGTTCGTTCGCTATTTTCGCTTACTTTCCTGAATTATAATTTATTTGGCATAAGGACGGGTGTGAGTAAAGCGTAAACAATTTTTTAGAAAAAAAATAAGTCGTAATTTAGATTTATTATTATATTTAAATTAACGTATAAACTAAAAAAATAAGCGTTCAGAGTGCGCGATACATTTTTGTATACATTAATAACGCAGAGAATCAAGAGCTAAATAAACGTTGAAATCATCTAAAAGCCTCGCGCGTGACATCACCCGACGGCACGCGCGAGTCGTGCTCAAATTTCTTTTTCCCTCGAAGCCTTCGTTCGGCTTGGCCGCACATTAACGTAGTCAGCGTCTATGGATTGGTGTAGCTGCCGAAGGCGCGGTCGGGACACTTCGACCGCACTCGGCTCTTCCCGAAGTCGTCCAAGCGTCGCTCGCTTACGGACACGCGCTACTATGATTGTGTGACGAGCGCGTAAGAGACTAGAGAGGGGGTAACGTTTACGCGCGATCTGGCTGCACTACGCTACCAAACGAGAGGACCTGTGCTGGGCGTTCGACGCTCCGACGAGAGGTAAGGAGAGGTAGGCGAACATTGCCGACGATGCACGAGCGAGAGAGGCAGTGCAGCCATATCGCGCGAAACGTTACCCCCTCTCTAGTCTCTTACGCGCCCATGCAATCATAGTAGCGCGTGTCCGTGAGCGAACGACGCTTGGACACTTCGGAAAGAGCCGAGTGCGGTCGAGCTATCCCGACCGCGCCTTAGGCAGCGACACCAATGCATGGACGCTGAGACGTTCATGCGCGGCCAAGCCGAAACGAAGGCTTCGAGGCAAAAAGCAATCTGAGCACGACTCGCGCGTGACGTCACCCGACGACACGCGCGGGGCTTCTAGATGATTTCAAAGCTTATTTAGCTCTTGCTTTTCTGCGTCGTTAACGCTCTAAACGCTTATTTTTTTAGTGTATACGTTAATTTAAATATAATAATAAATATAATTACAACTTATTTATCTTGTAAAAAATTGTTTACGCTTCACTCACACCCGTCCCTTTACCAAATAAATTGTAGTTCATAAAGGTAGGCGGAAATATATTTATATTCGTATTATTATATTCATTCTCATATACTATCATCAAGCGATAAAGTATTATCCCCAAAGAACGATCGTCCATCCGGCCGCGAATCGTAAGTACCAGAAAGTGAACATCCACTGACATAAAAAATGAAAGGGGCAAGAAAAGTTGACCACTTTTTCCGTGCTTTTCGAAAGGCTGTAACTTTGTCGAAAAATGGTCATACAAAAAAAAGGATTTTGAAGCTTGAGATTTCTAGTTTTTAGTTCCGAGAATGATTTTTTTTTAGAATCACTGATTGCGCGGTCGGAAAAAATATGACGACAAAATAAATGGTGCAAATTTCTACTTTTTTCAAAGTTCTATACGGGTTTCGGAGATTTTTTCCAGACTTAACCAATATCAAGGTCATTGAGCCTATTTAATTCACTTCAATTTGCTTTTTTTAAATCTCCGTACGACCATTTTTCGCTGAGATATCGGCCTTTGAATGAAAAAACGTCCTTTTGTCTTCAGTCATCGATATCTCAGGAACTAATGGTCATACGGGAATTCGAGGGTTGATTTTTGTATTGGAGGCGTCTTTTGAGCTACCCTACAGGCTCCATGAATAAAAAAATCGAGTATGTCGAATGCATCGGAAATAAAAAAAAAATTCGAATTTCCCCCACCTCCTTCCGCCCCCCATATGACTGCGTTCCGGAACATTTAGAGGGTTGATTTTTGTATTGGAGGCGTCTTTTGAGCTACCCTACAGGCTCCATGAATAAAAAAATCGATTATGTCGAATGCATCGGAAATAAAAAAAAATTTCGAATTTCCCCCACCTCCTTCCGCCCCCCATATGACTGCGTTCCGGAACATTTAGAGGGTTGATTTTTGTATTGGAGGCGTCTTTTGAGCTACCCTACAGGCTCCATGAATAAAAAAATCGATTATGTCGAATGCATCGGAAATAAAAAAAAATTTCGAATTTCCCCCACCTCCTTCCGCCCCCCATTTGACTGCGTTCCGGAACATTTAGAGGGCTGATTTTTTCATTGGAGGCGTCTTTTGAGCCACCCTACAGGCTCCATGAATAAAAAAATCGATTATGTCGAATGCATCGGAAATAAAAAAAAATTTCGAATTTCCCCCACCTCCTTCCGCCCCCCATATGACTGCGTTCCGGAACATTTAGAGGGTTGATTTTTGTATTGGAGGCGTCTTTTGAGCTACCCTACAGGCTCCATGAATAAAAAAATCGATTATGTCGAATGCATCGGAAATAAAAAAAAATTTCGAATTTCCCCCACCTCCTTCCGCCCCCCATATGACTGCGTTCCGGAACATTTAGAGGGTTGATTTTTGTATTGGAGACGTCTTTTGAGCTACCCTACAGGCTCCATGAATAAAAAAATCGATTATGTCGAATGCATCGGAAATAAAAAAAGATTTCGAATTTCCCCCACCTCCTTCCGCCCCCCATTTGACTGCGTTCCGGAACATTTAGAGGGCAGATTTTTTCATTGGAGGCGTCTTTTGAGCCACCCTACAGGCTCCATGAATAAAAAAATCGATTATGTCGAATGCATCGGAAATAAAAAAAAATTTCGAATTTCCCCCACCTCCTTCCGCCCCCCATATGACTGCGTTCCGGAACATTTAGAGGGTTGATTTTTGTATTGGAGGCGTCTTTTGAGCTACCCTACAGGCTCCATGAATAAAAAAATCGATTATGTCGAATGCATCGGAAATAAAAAAAAATTTCGAATTTCCCCCACCTCCTTCCGCCCCCCATATGACTGCGTTCCGGAACATTTAGAGGGCTGATTTTTTCATTGGAGGCGTCTTTTGAGCCACCCTACAGGCTCCATGAATAAAAAAATCAATTATGTCGAATGCATCGGAAATAAAAAAAAATTTCGAATTTCCCCCACCTCCTTCCGCCCCCCATTTGACTGCGTTCCGGAACATTTAGAGGGCTGATTTTTTCATTGGAGGCGTCTTTTGAGCCACCCTACAGGCTCCATGAATAAAAAAATCGATTATATCGAATGCATCGGAAATAAAAAAAAATTTCGAATTTCCCCCACCTCCTTCCGCCCCCCATATGACTGCGTCCCAGAACATTTAGAGGGTTGATTTTTGTATTTGAGGCGTCTTTTGAGCCACCCTACAGGCTCCATGAATAAAAAAATCGATTATGTCGAATGCATCGGAAATAAAAAAAAATTTCGAATTTCCCCCACCTCCTTCCGCCCCCCATATGACTGCGTTCCGGAACATTTAGAGGGTTGATTTTTGTATTCGAGGCGTCTTTTGAGCTACCCTACAGGCTCCATGAATAAAAAAATCGATTATGTCGAATGCATCGGAAATAAAAAAAAATTTCGAATTTCCCCCACCTCCTTCCGCCCCCCATATGACTGCGTTCCGGAACATTTAGAGGGTTGATTTTTGTATTCGAGGCGTCTTTTGAGCTACCCTACAGGCTCCATGAATAAAAAAATCGATTATGTCGAATGCATCGGAAATAAAAAAAAATTTCGAATTTCCCCCACCTCCTTCCGCCCCCCATATGACTGCGTTCCGGAACATTTAGAGGGTTGATTTTTGTATTGGAGGCGTCTTTTGAGCTACCCTACAGGCTCCATGAATAAAAAAATCGATTATGTCGAATGCATCGGAAATAAAAAAAAATTTCGAATTTCCCCCACCTCCTTCCGCCCCCCATTTGACTGCGCTCCGGAACATTTAGAGGGCTGATTTTTTTATTGGAGGCGTCTTTTGAGCCACCCTACAGGCTCCATGAATAAAAAAATCGATTATGTCGAATGCATCGGAAATAAAAAAAAATTTCGAATTTCCCCCACCTCCTTCCGCCCCCCATATGACTGCGTTCCGGAACATTTAGAGGGTTGATTTTTGTATTGGAGGCGTCTTTTGAGCTACCCTACAGGCTCCATGAATAAAAAAATCGATTATGTCGAATGCATCGGAAATAAAAAAAAATTTCGAATTTCCCCCACCTCCTTCCGCCCCCCATTTGACTGCGTTCCGGAACATTTAGAGGGCTGATTTTTTCATTGGAGGCGTCTTTTGAGCCACCCTACAGGCTCCATGAATAAAAAAATCGATTATGTCGAATGCATCGGAAATAAAAAAAAATTTCGAATTTCCCCCACCTCCTTCCGCCCCCCATATGACTGCGTTCCGGAACATTTAGAGGGTTGATTTTTGTATTCGAGGCGTCTTTTGAGCTACCCTACAGGCTCCATGAATAAAAAAATCGATTATGTCGAATGCATCGGAAATAAAAAAAAATTTCGAATTTCCCCCACCTCCTTCCGCCCCCCATATGACTGCGTTCCGGAACATTTAGAGGGTTGATTTTTGTATTGGAGGCGTCTTTTGAGCTACCCTACAGGCTCCATGAATAAAAAAATCGATTATGTCGAATGCATCGGAAATAAAAAAAAATTCCGAATTTCCCCCACCTCCTTCCGCCCCCCATTTGACTGCGTTCCGGAACATTTAGAGGGTTGATTTTTGTATTGGAGGCGTCTTTTGAGCTACCCTACAGGCTCCATGAATAAAAAAATCGATTATGTCGAATGCATCGGAAATAAAAAAAAAATTCGAATTTCCCCCACCTCCTTCCGCCCCCCATATGACTGCGTTCCGGAACATTTAGAGGGCTGATTTTGTTTATTGGAGGCGTCTTTTGAGCCACCCTGCATGCTCCATCCATAAAAAAATCGATTATGTCGAATGCATCGGAAATAGAAAATGTTTCTGAATTTCATCCCCCCTTTCTCCCCCCCCATATGACTGCGTTCCGGAACATTTACAGGGTTGATTTTTTTATTGGAGGCGTCTTTTGAGCCACCCTACAGGCTCCATCAATAAAAAAATCGATTATGTCAAATGCATCGGAAATTTAAAAAAATTTGGAATTTCCCCCACCTCCTTCCGCCCCAATATGACTGCGTTCCGGAACATTTAGAGGGTTGATTTTTTTATTGGAGGCGTCTTTTGAGCTACCCTACAGGCTCCATGAATAAAAAAATCGATTATGTCGAATGCATCGGAAATAAAAAAAAATTTCGAATTTCCCCCACCTCCTTCCGCCCCCCATATGACTGCGTTCCGGAACATTTAGAGGGTTGATTTTTGTATTCGAGGCGTCTTTTGAGCTACCCTACAGGCTCCATGAATAAAAAAATCGATTTTGTCGAATGCAACGGAAATAAAAAAAAATTTCGAATTTCCTCCACCTCCTTCCGCCCCCCATATGACTGCGTTCCGGAACATTTAGAGGGTTGATTTTTGTATTGGAGGCGTCTTTTGAGCCACCCTACAGGCTCCATCAATAAAAAAATCGATTATGTCAAATGCATCGGAAATTTAAAAAAATTTGGAATTTCCCCCACCTCCTTCCGCCCCAATATGACTGCGTTCCGGAACATTTAGAGGGTTGATTTTTTTATTGGAGGCGTCTTTTGAGCTACCCTACAGGCTCCATGAATAAAAAAATCGATTATGTCGAATGCATCGGAAATAAAAAAAAATTTCGAATTTCCCCCACCTCCTTCCGCCCCCCATATGACTGCGTTCCGGAACATTTAGAGGGTTGATTTTTGTATTGGAGGCGTCTTTTGAGCTACCCTACAGGCTCCATGAATAAAAAAATCGATTATGTCGAATGCATCGGAAATAAAAAAAAATTCCGAATTTCCCCCACCTCCTTCCGCCCCCCATTTGACTGCGTTCCGGAACATTTAGAGGGTTGATTTTTGTATTGGAGGCGTCTTTTGAGCTACCCTACAGGCTCCATGAATAAAAAAATCGATTATGTCGAATGCATCGGAAATAAAAAAAAATTTCGAATTTCCCCCACCTCCTTCCGCCCCCCATATGACTGCGTTCCGGAACATTTAGAGGGCTGATTTTGTTTATTGGAGGCGTCTTTTGAGCCACCCTGCATGCTCCATCCATAAAAAAATCGATTATGTCGAATGCATCGGAAATAGAAAATGTTTCTGAATTTCATCCCCCCTTTCTCCCCCCCCATATGACTGCGTTCCGGAACATTTACAGGGTTGATTTTTTTATTGGAGGCGTCTTTTGAGCCACCCTACAGGCTCCATCAATAAAAAAATCGATTATGTCAAATGCATCGGAAATTTAAAAAAATTTGGAATTTCCCCCACCTCCTTCCGCCCCAATATGACTGCGTTCCGGAACATTTAGAGGGTTGATTTTTTTATTGGAGGCGTCTTTTCAGCTACCCTACAGGCTCCATGAATAAAAAAATCGATTATGTCGAATGCATCGGAAATAAAAAAAAATTTCGAATTTCCCCCACCTCCTTCCGCCCCCCATATGACTGCGTTCCGGAACATTTAGAGGGTTGATTTTTGTATTCGAGGCGTCTTTTGAGCTACCCTACAGGCTCCATGAATAAAAAAATCGATTTTGTCGAATGCATCGGAAATAAAAAAAAATTTCGAATTTCCTCCACCTCCTTCCGCCCCCCATATGACTGCGTTCCGGAACATTTAGAGGGTTGATTTTTGTATTGGAGGCGTCTTTTGAGCTACCCTACAGGCTCCATGAATTAAAAAATCGATTATGTCGAATGCATCGGAAATAAAAAAAAAATCGAATTTCCCCCACCTCCTTCCGCCCCCCATTTGACTGCGTTCCGGAACATTTAGAGGGTTGATTTTTGTATTGGAGGCGTCTTTTGAGCTACCCTACAGGCTCCATGAATAAAAAAATCGATTATGTCGAATGCATCGGAAATAAAAAAAAATTTCGAATTTCCCCCACCTCCTTCCGCCCCCCATATGACTGCGTTCCGGAACATTTAGAGGGTTGATTTTTGTATTGGAGGCGTCTTTTGAGCTACCCTACAGGCTCCATGAATAAAAAAATCGATTATGTCGAATGCATCGGAAATAAAAAAAAATTTCGAATTTCCCCCACCTCCTTCCGCCCCCCATTTGACTGCGTTCCGGAACATTTAGAGGGCTGATTTTTTCATTGGAGGCGTCTTTTGAGCCACCCTACAGGCTCCATCAATAAAAAAATCGATTATGTCGAATGCATCGGAAATAAAAAAAAATTTCGAATTTCCCCCACCTCCTTCCGCCCCCCATATGACTGCGTTCCGGAACATTTAGAGGGTTGATTTTTGTATTGGAGGCGTCTTTTGAGCTACCCTACAGGCTCCATGAATAAAAAAATCGATTATGTCGAATGCATCGGAAATCAAAAAAATTTCGAATTTCCCCCACCTTCTTCCGCCCCCCATTTGACTGCGTTCCGGAACATTTAGAGGGCTGATTTTTTCATTGGAGGCATCTTTTGAGCCACCCTACAGGCTCCATGAATAAAAAAATCGATTATGTCGAATGCATCGGAAATAAAAAAAAATTCCGAATTTCCCCCACCTCCTTCCGCCCCCCATATGACTGCGTTCCGGAACATTTAGAGGGTTGATTTTTGTATTGGAGGCGTCTTTTGAGCTACCCTACAGGCTCCATGAATAACAAAATCGATTATGTCGAATGCATCGGAAATAAAAAAAAATTTCGAATTTCCCCCACCTCCTTCCGCCCCCCATATGACTGCGTTCCGGAACATTTAGAGGGCTGATTTTTTCATTGGAGGCGTCTTTTGAGCCACCCTACAGGCTCCATGAATAAAAAAATCAATTATGTCGAATGCATCGGAAATAAAAAAAAATTTCGAATTTCCCCCACCTCCTTCCGCCCCCCATTTGACTGCGTTCCGGAACATTTAGAGGGCTGATTTTTTCATTGGAGGCGTCTTTTGAGCCACCCTACAGGCTCCATGAATAAAAAAATCGATTATGTCGAATGCATCGGAAATAAAAAAAAATTTCGAATTTCCCCCACCTCCTTCCGCCCCCCATATGACTGCGTTCCGGAACATTTAGAGGGTTGATTTTTGTATTTGAGGCGTCTTTTGAGCCACCCTACAGGCTCCATGAATAATAAAATCGATTATGTCGAATGCATCGGAAATAAAAAAAAATTTCGAATTTCCCCCACCTCCTTCCGCCCCCCATATGACTGCGTTCCGGAACATTTAGAGGGTTGATTTTTGTATTCGAGGCGTCTTTTGAGCTACCCTACAGGCTCCATGAATAAAAAAATCGATTATGTCGAATGCATCGGAAATAAAAAAAAATTTCGAATTTCCCCCACCTCCTTCCGCCCCCCATATGACTGCGTTCCGGAACATTTAGAGGGTTGATTTTTGTATTGGAGGCGTCTTTTGAGCTACCCTACAGGCTCCATGAATAAAAAAATCGATTATGTCGAATGCATCGGAAATAAAAAAAAATTTCGAATTTCCCCCACCTCCTTCCGCCCCCCATTTGACTGCGTTCCGGAACATTTAGAGGGTTGATTTTTGTATTGGAGGCGTCTTTAGAGCTACCCTACAGGCTCTATGAATAAAAAAATCGATTATGTCGAATGCATCGGAAATAACAAATGTTTTCGAATTTCACCCCCCCGTTCTCCCTCCTATATGACTGCGTTCCGGAACATTTTGGGGGTTGAGATTTTTTTTTCGTGGCCCTTTTCATGCCACCTTACATTGACGCCAAAAAAAAAATCGATTATATCAAACGTGCGGGAGATAGAATTCTTCAAATTTCACCCCCCTATAAGGGTTGGTTCGGATGGTCGAAAATATTTTAAATTCATTTTACCATGTTTTTTTAGTCACTAGAGCCGAACTGAGTAAGAAATTGTAGGAAATTAAAAAGTTAAAAAAAAAAATGAAATCGTTGGATAGCAACGATGCAAACTTCAGGCACATAGTGTAAACATACAGAATGGCGCGAAAAGTGACGTCCAAAGAGATAATTCCGGATGCCGAGTATCGATACCTATCCGAATCACCCCTATGTATGTTCTACGATCTTTTACACTTTGCGAAAAAAAAAGGTTTAAAAAATGTTCTGCTTTGTGTATGCAGCTGCCTCGCAATTTTTTTACATGTGTTGTCGTTTTTAAGTGCTCTGTTAAGCAATAAACGAATGGCCAGCCGAACACTTACGTAAATACCTGAGATTTCGATAAAAACTTTAAACGAATAGGTTTGGCCCCTATTGACAATGATCTGAAGTCTAAATGAAAACAAAAAACGAAAACTAAATATGATCAATTACTAAAGTTCAGGTGATGAAAAAATGCTTATACTAATCTAAATGACGCCCAATCGCTGAAGACCCGAGGCACGTTAGAACACGTAATTTGTAATGAAAAATCTGATTAAATTCCTGAACACTCTTGAATACTTCTAGTTTAAGGCTACAATATCAAGATTGCAAAAAAATTAAAACAAATATTTTATTTTTTGCCATAAACTTGGCCACCTCCTAAAAATGCAGGCATTGACTAAAAAAGGCGAGATCCAAATGCTACCGCCAGGCTCAATTTTTTTCTGGAACCCCTTTGCTGATCTCCCCGTCCAGTTAGGGGGCGTACATAAATTATGCGACGCAAAATCTCCCACCTTTTGACCCCCCCCCCCCCGCGCGTAACAAAACCGTAACGGGTGCTTTGTCTTCAATAATTGCGTTTTTTTTCTTCAAATAACTAATTATGAAAGGATCAGGTTTCTACTCATTTCATGAAGTATATATTCATCTAGTTTTATACCAATCTTTATGAATTTTTTTTAGTGACCCTGATTTGGCGACGTGATGAAATTCTCTTCATTGTCCCATCGATATCTTTGTGAAAGGTCATCTGTAAATGAAAAGTCAACAATTTATCGATAGCTATACAAATGTAGCTATCGTTATGCGTAGCCGCTTTTTGTATTTAGGTTTTTTTTAACAAAATGCCGACAGTTTGGACATTTTTTTCTATCTTCAATGTCCTTTTTTGTACTCAAGCAATCTTCAAAAATAGTAATGATCAAAATTTAAAAAATCGCCTACGTACAACCTTATTCACTGCGATTACAAAAAGGTTTTTAAAAAATTGAAAATCGGTTGATAAGTTTTTGAGTATTCGCTGAGACAAGGTCGAAAAAAGTATTTTCGAGAAAATCGCGATCAAAGTTTTCGTATTAATTATCATTCAAAGATAAAAAATTATATATGAAAGACAAAAAAACAGCGTCCATTCTTTCCAACATAAAATCATTTTTTTAGAATATCGTAAATTTATTCAAGTTTTTTTATTTCTTTCAGATTATAGACCGCTTTAGAAAACATTTTTTACTCGGGCCGATATTCATTGTTGACGGCTCTGGCCGATTTTGCGGTTATGAACGGGGCACGTATTACTATAACTTCGCGATTACACTTCTGTCAATCTGAGCATTAGCATTTATCACGATTTATGACGTTGCCGATTCGTTCCGCCATAATTGAGCGAGGAAAAATTATAGAAAATAATTATACAAAGGAATGAAAACATTTCATGTAATCATGAACTGTAATCATGGCTGTTACCCATATGGAAAACCGGGAAAGCTCGGGGAACTTTCCCCCCCCCCCCCTGCAATAATCAGAGTAAAAGTCTGTGAATTTTGAAAATTCTCTCGTATTTTTCCAGAATTGACGATTCGCACAAATTACGAAAAATGAAATGATAAAAATAAAGATTTTTGTATATTTCTAATATTTGTATTATTCTTTATTATACACAAAAAAAAGTTGAGTGTCAAACATTGAAAATTTGAAAAACTTAAAACTCTAAAGCTCTGTACACTTGCATTCGATTTGTCGATACACAACCACACAATTATTATTGTAGACAAGTGTTGATTATTATTTTTTATTTATTGGTGCCGACGTAAAAATTTCTGTTTATAATAAAGAACATGATCTGTATTTGCTTTTAACGTATTTTTTTGTACTTTGCAGTGATTAAATTATTTTTCGAATTTCAGTTTTTCAAATTTTATTTTCATATTTAACATTTTCATGTATTTGATCTTAAAAAAAGATTATGTTCTTTATTTGATGCAAATTTCCCTGGAATATTTGCAAAACCCAGAAAAGTCAGGGAATTTCAAGTCAAATGTTAAAAAATCCGGATTTTTAGAAGTATGTGTAAAAAATAGTTCATAAACGTACGTTTAATATGACGACTATTTCATAGTTGACAGTTGGTAACAGTCAATCGGCCGCACGCATAAGCATAGGGTGCTCCCCTCGTACTTCATCCTCGACGGCTAGGCCCCATATAATAACAACCTTGAACTATACCATTTGCTTATTTTAAACTTCGTTCAATTTTCCGAATTTGCAGTATGCACCAGAATGTAAACACAAACACGCGCACGCATATCTACTGTAAGTATATGCATTAATCTGTTTACATTCCGCCTTCGTTACCGTGAATGTGAAACTCGTACAAAGTTTACCGCAGTCGAGGCATTACTTTGTTTGACAACCCTCCACGGAGGCGCGTGTGGTGCGTGGACCCACGCGTCTACTCAGTGTGAAATGCTTTTTTTAGACGACCATAAAGTTCGTGTTTAGACGTATCTGCTCGTCATCCAATAAAGAGTAGAGAATAGTGTATATTAACCATGAAACTACCAACCGGGGTAGATATCTACCCCAGGTTTTTGTTTGCAAACTGACGTTTTGGCCGTTTTTTAGTACTTTCAGGTACTTCAATGAAACTGGATTCGCTTTTCACCATTTTCTAATGCATGAAGAAAAAAAACGAAGAGATTCATGTACTTACGAGTCTCGTTACTGCTTTCAGAACGATTTTACGAACGAGAAATGCTTGGGGCAAATATTTACCCCGGTTTGGAGTTGGAAGGGAGAAAAAATGGGTTTGTTGTTCCAGGGTTAAAGTTAAGGGGCTACATCTACCCAGAGGCTCGAAAAAATGGCCAAATACGGATTTTGACGACGTTGAAGTTTGCATCGTTGGAATGCAACGATTTTTTGTTAATCTTACATTGCTTTATTTTCATGCTTACCTAAAGCCTGCTTTTTTGCAAATTGAGGTCACAAATATCTAATAACAATACGTAAAAATGTTTGAGTGATATTCACAGCCAAAAAAAAATTTGGGCAAATAAAAAGTAATCACTTTCGTTGCATTCCAACGACGCCAACTTCAATATCGTGGAATTTGCTTCTGAAAAACGGTTGGTGATAACGAAACGCATTTTTTTAAACGCAAAGGTACATATATCGAAGGCCTTTGAAAACAAATCACCAAAAAAATACAGAAGAACAATAAAAACATGGCCGCCGGCAGATCATAACATTTTTTTCGCGACATTTGGTAGTGGACACTCTCCAGCTTAAACGGTCCATATGAAATCCAAAAACCAAACTGGTTATTCAAGTTAACAATAAATACGAGTCGTTGACGATCGTCTGCTTCTAAAATAATTTTTTTAAACACCGTGGCGACCAATTGAATCTCGAGCATACAAAATCTGTGATTAAAGTCGTCATCTTTGTGTAACTATTAAAAAATGAAGGTCGATTTTCAAAAAAGTGAGATCGTCAACGACTTTTAAATGTTTCCCATCGTATTTCCTGTAAATTTGGACACAATCCATCAAGTTATTTTCGAGATATCGTGTCCACCGACTTTGAAAACAGTGTGTCGAGGGAAACGTGTCGAACCCCTTGGGCGGCATTGACGCGATATGGCGCACATTTTTGCGGTGCCCGAAATGGCATTGACGCTACATGACGCACATCGATTATTTTGTGATTAGCTCAACCGATTTTCGCGAAATTTAGTACTTGTGGATTTGCAAGGTCGCTGATTACGAATCTGACTTCAAAATTCAGAAGTTCAAAATGGCAGATCCAATATGGGGGACCAAAATACAGCAATTTACTTGATTCGCATGAAAATTGGTGTCATGAGGTTTTCGAGCTCGCAGATTACGAATCTGCCTTCAAAATTCAGAAGTTCCAAATGGCGGACCAAAATGCGACAATAGATTTGAGTCGAATAAAACTCAGCTGTCGGGGGTCTTCAAGGCCGCTGATTACGAATCCGAACTCGCAATATATTAATTTCAAAATGGCGGATCCAATGCGGCGGACGCAAATTCAAAACGTGGAATGATTGGGAAGACGGGTGATAAGAATCGGCTAAGCCGACTAACAACAAAAGTTAGGTATCGCTTTCAAAAGATTTACGTGTTGTTTCTTGAGCTGTTCTCATTCAAGAAGTCGAATGTTGTATAGTTACATTCCGCCCTTGTCATTCATCCAAATTGAATCAGTTTTGCATGTCAATCCACCACATATTATCCAACAATTTGTATTTTCAAATTTTTTGTAGAAATTCGTAACCAGCGACCTCGAAAGCCCTTTAATACCAATTTTCATGTGGATCGGGGAACATTTTTGCATTTTGGTCCGCCATTTTGAATTAATGAATTTCGAGAACAGATTCGTAATCGGAGATCTCGAGAACCCCCGAGTGCTTATTTTCATCAGAATTAAATCTATTTTTAACTTTGCGGCATTTTGAATTCCTGAATTTTGACCTCATATTCGTAATCAGCGACTAAAAAACGCATGGGTGCCATGCTTCATTAAAATCGAAATACTTTGTTTTTCGGCGCTCGAGGCACAAACAGTGAAGTTTTTCTTGCCGCTCAAGGGGTTAAGGTTTGGAGTATGGTACTGCTACTGCTCGCCTGGAAGACTGTCAGAAGCTGCAGCTCATTCAATTTGTGAATATTTCAATACAATTTTCAGGGAATCCAACTAAAACGTAATACTATCGAATAGAAATATTTTTGGGAAAAGCCTGTAAATTTTCCAAAACTGCAATTGATAAAAAGGTGCTACGAGCAATAGAAAAACGCCAGGTACATGCAAAGATTACTTTCTAACAAAGCACTCTCTTTTGTCCTAATTTTGAAAAATCGGACAGCCTTTTAGAGTAGAGAAAATGTACTGGTAGAAAAAAAATATCGTTATGGCGTATCTTGAAAAAGTATATTTATTTGAGCCCAAGAATGTCGCGAATTTTGAGAGACACGGAAATGGCAAAAGGAAAGGATTATTTCTAAATAAGGAAAAGCATAATATATTTTTAAAAACATTACACGATTGTTGCTCATTTTATTGCAAGTTGCATATTTTATCGTAATACTCCTGTTTACGCCCGAGGGAAAATATAATATTCACTCGAGCAAAAATTATTCTTCGCCAAAAAATAATTGTTTTTCGAAAAAAGTTATTTTTCCAAACTTCGCTTTCGAGACGTCGCTCACATAAACACTCTGTTTATTGCTCCTTAATGAAATGTGATGCTGAAATGTTTTGTTAAGGACCAGGTAGAATCGTGTTGGAGGGTATTAATACTAAGTTTCAAGTAAAGCTTCCGACCAGTTCTTTTTAATCTTCCATACAAACTTTCCCACCCCCTTTTTCCTCTTAGGGGTTGAATTTCTAAAAACGCTGAAATACGTGTTCCATCAATTCTGTCAAAAAGCACGAATACCAAATTTCAAGTAAATGCAATCAGATTTTCTCAAATTTCCTCAGAAACTTTGCTACCCCTTTCCCCCCTTAAGAGTTGAATTGCGAAAAATCCCGCCTTTTATGGTGCTTAAAAAAACGAATAAAATGAACATGTCCTCCAAATTTCACGATTCTACATTTAGCAGTTTAGGCTGGGTGATGATGAGTCAGGCAGTCAGTCAAGACTTTGCCTTTTATATATCGTCGTTGACATTGCAAAACGTTCTATGCCTCTTGTGACCATTATGTTTGAAAATGTTATTCTAGCCGCTACCGTAAAACGTTCTATGTCAATTACCAATCGAAACGCTGCATTCAGCTGATTCAATACGTCACGTGACCTCAAGTCGCAGCTTTTCGATAAAGTTTTTTGCCTCTCAATAAAGTAAAACAGAGATAAAGCTCTCGATAAAGTTTTTTTGACTCTCTTGTAATGTCGTCTAAAAATCACATAGAACGAACTGCAATATCAACGACGATATACAGATTGATGAATTTTTGTAGTATAAACAGAAAAACCCAAACTTGACTAACCGTCACTAGATACCGACATAAAAGAGCGAGTTCGTCCGGTCGTACCCGCGCCAAGCGCACTTTCCTTTATCAAAGCGTCAAAACTAACGCTTTCGGGGCGGTTTTAATTATGGTTATTTCCTTCTATCAAGGTGAATTGAATTATGATGACGTTGAAAAGTTTGCATTGTTGAAACGCAACAAAAATGTATGCTTTTTCATTACTCATTTTTTTTCGCCGATGCAGCCTGTGAAAATCGTTCAAACGTTTCTATGCATTCTTATTAGGAATCTACGACCTCATTTTGCAAAAAAAAAAAATTTTGCATAACGATCAAAATGAAGAAATAAAAAATAAACAAAACATTTCACTGCGTTCCAACGGTGCAAACTCCAACGTCATATTACGGACCTCAGGCTCGGAAACGCCGATTGCTGTTTCGGGATCGTACTTCTATTTTTAGGGTTAAAAATACGTAAATGATGCTATTGAAAAAAAACACGTAATTCAAAGTGGTACACATGTACGTATCAGCGATGCTACGTCGATCCCATCGCCCTCGTAAAAATTCCCACCGAACAGTTCGCAGTGGGAGCGAAGATGAATATAAATTTAAAAAAGTTAATGCCAAAAAATGACGCTCGCTCGCGTAAGAGACGAGTATTTACGATCGGCAAACACGCGCGTAGGGGACTTGTATAATCCGGTGATCGTACGCCATAATGAAAAAGGCCATTCACACCAACAGACAGCTGATGAGTGTGCTTTTACCCCTGCTCTTTAGAGTCGCGACTCTCGTTCGTAAAAGTCATTTTGTCAGATCCGACGTATGGTTTTTTTCTTCATCACCGACGTAACGAAAAAAGGACACGATCATTCTTTTGCAGGACACAAGAATTCCCCCTCTCTCTCTCTCTCTCTCTCTCTCTCTCTCTCCCTCTGTCTCTCTTTATTTTGTTGGTGCAACCGTGTGCAATATCTACCATAACAAAGCACCATCTTACATTCTAGACTTATTTCAATGAGCACGTCTTTTGGAACACCCTACGAGACGAACCACTCCTATAACGTTCCACATTCCTGTGCACCGAACCTATCAACATTCATTTGCGCTATTCGCTATATATTTTTTGCACTCTTTACCGACCGAAATAATCTCTTCGCAGTCATTGGGTACTTTCAAACAGCGACTCTTTGCTCACCTATTCTCCTCAGAAGAATGATTACCTCTAACAAGGAACATCCCTCAGATGACACCCTTCGATTTTGTTCAAATTTGGATATGTTATAAAGCACCGAAAAGCAAGCGATACGTATTTTTTTTTATCGGCGAAAAAACGGTTTTAAGGGGTGAAACCACCCCTCGAAAATAAGGCATCTCTAGGGGTAATATAGCAGTTTCACACAGAAAGAGTCCACCGATTTTAATGAAACAAAAACGAAAATTCTTCTCATCCGAAGCAATGAAAAATCCACTATAGTAACATTGCAAACAAAAATTAAGGGGTAAATCACCCTAGAGTTGCCCTTTTTCGAGGGGTGGTTTCAGCCCTTAAAACCGTTTTGTCGCCGATAAAAAAAATACGCATCGCTTGCTTTTCGGTGCTTTATAACACATCCAAATTTCAACCAAATCGAAGGGTGTCACCTGAGGGATTTATTTTACAGTATATTTTCTGTTTTACCCCAAACTTCTGTGTTTACTACTGTTAGTATTAATACGACCTCATTCTAATAATTATTATTGTGATTATTGCTAGATAACATTATTAGATAGTATTATTATATTATACTTTATTATGATTATTATTATTATGTTATTATATTATATCATTATATCATACTTCATTATAATTATTATTATTATTTCTATTTTCGCTGTTACTGTACTCATTATACTTTGTCTCAAGGTGTTACCAGGGCGTAATAAAATTAATAAATCAATCAATCTCTCTCTCTCTCTCTCCCTCTCTCGTTCTCTTTCTCACTTTTATTCCACAACTGCGGGACCACAGTTTTTTTCAACGTAACTGTCCGCATAGAACGCTGAATCGTCAAAAGAGACAGAGCAGATAAGAAGAGACCAAAAATCAAAACTTGCAACACGCGCGGCTAAAGAAAAACGAAAACGAGCAAAAGAACGAGAGAGAAATAAAACAGCATAAAAATAATGCTCGCGTGTTGCGGTCGGAAGGACCTTGGCTTCCAGGCCGTAACACGTAAGTAGAACGCGCAACAATCGATACCACTTCAGTCCTCAGACCATTTCCATGAATTCACCGACATAGTCAACTCAGCGTTGAACAATCCCGTTATGCCCACTGAACATATTACGGTGAAGCTAAAAAAAGAGAGCTGTTTCCAGCCCATATCACACAATGGTCCATGCGATATAAAAAAAGGAATTCTGAATCGCAGCATCGATCAGAATCTTATGGGATCTTCGTAATCTAGGACCCTTGGCGATGTAAACTCATCCGCTGATTACCAATTTACCAGGTAGAACTCGATCGGACGAAACTCTTCAGCCGGAACACGACTAGAGACAAAAATCGATCTCCTGGTCTAAATAAAGCCTGGATGAAGTAGGAACTAGGAAATTCGCGACCACCAAACGATTTTGTATCAAACAAGAGCCTGCTTAATCGATTTTAACAAGAAATGACAAGTCCCACATTTTCTGCTCTTGTGCCCTATCGGTTACGACCAATTCGAATCTCACGGTCCAATCGAGTTCCCGATGCCCTTGTGGATGCCAATTCATCGGCTGATTATGAATTTTCCAGGTGGAACTATATTGGACTAAAACTCTGGGTCCGGGACACGTTTATATACTGAAAAATACTTTTCTTTCAATGCGTCACATATATGATGTGATCATTTTGAAGGAAATTAAAAATATATATATTGTGCTAAGAAATGTTTGTTCCCTCACATTTTTGAGTACATTCTTTATACATGCGTTTATATCAAAATAGATATTCTAAATTCTCATTTTAAGATAAAGAGGGTTCAGTGGCGGCCGGTTCTGGATATTTCGGGTCTGTCTTGAATAGGCGAAAAAAATTATATATCGCGTGAGCAAATTGATAAACAATAGCACATTCATGATCAAGTATTCTGATACAGGTATTCCCATTATTTTATTCGGAAATATTGATAAAGTTGCGTAATTTGAAAATCTAACTTCAGTTGAAACGAAGCCAAATATGATTTATTGCATCAACTGCACAGCACTGTTAAAAATATTAGGCGATCTTTAAGTAGGTCATTACCAGGGTTTCTCGCGTTTGCAGGGTGTGACTATACTCGTTGTTTTTTTTTTTCAAAAAGGGAAAATCAAGTCCTTGGATATCCTAATGAAAAACGAGAAAATCCAAGATGTATTCAGTAGGTTAATAAATATAGCAACAATGATTTTTTCAAATTGGAAACTTTGCAAGAGTATATGTCTGCGCTGTATGGTGTTAAAAATTGTAACAGCGTTAATCTGGCCAGACTGCTCATACTTAAAAAACGTTTTTGTAGCAAACTCCTGTAGGGATCATTTTTTGAGACGTGCAAACAGTTTTGATTCCAGTATGATCCTATCATACTCAAAATCATTAAAAGAAAACATTTTGCGAACAATTTTCATTAATAACGCATGGCAAGATTCAAGGGAACCCGTTTGCGCTACGTTGGATATAAACGAATGTGGGTGGTTGCTAGAAAATGACGCCATTGGACCTGCATGGTACGAGGATGATGACCATCGACGGCATTCTTATTACTGATGTTGAAGAAAGGTCAGGGGGTCATGAGTCTTGTGACTCCGATGATGACTTCGACGAATAAGTTACCCGTAATACGCATTGCTATATATATATATATATGTATGTATGCAATTATCTTACATAAATTTGTTTCCTTTATACAATACATATATATATATATATATATATATATATTTATCCTCAAATGTTTCATGCAATGAAACTTACTTTTACTTCAGATTGGTACAGAAATTGCACATTTAATCTGATTTCTGACTCGAATAAATATTTTAAAATTGTAGCAGCAAACAAATATAGGACACCAAGGGCCATAGTGGGGTATACAACGTGCGAAACGGGATGTGCTCAAAATCGGTTGCCAACTATTGCTATCGATTTGCGAGGCAGCAACCTCATTTATTATGTTAAGGCGTGACCCCCACTTGTAGCGCAAAAAAAGGCCTTTTTCATGAATTTTTTTAAAGAAAAGTACAGAACTTTTTAAATCGATCTATATACCATCTTAAAGAACACATCTTGAAGAACTTTCAGTAATTTTTTTATTCAAAAATATTACATTGTTTAGTGGCAAATGGCCGTCAATGAAATAATGTTTTTATATACACGGTTTGCGGTGACCAACATTGCGGCGAAGTGGATCATCCGAAAAAAAAATGCGGATGGATTTAGTCAAATATAAGTATAAACTAGTCTTTAATCGAAGGATTTTGAAAAATATTCATTTTTCACAAAATGGCGACAGTCAAAGTTAATGGTTCGATTTTAACGAAAAAAAAACGGCCGTTTTTTGGCTATAAAACAGCCATTTTTTTCGAAAAAAAAAAATCGAACGATTAAAGACTACATTTTTATGTATTAAATAAGCCTGCAAAATTTCAAGAAGATCGGTTCATTAGTGTTCGAGTAATCATGGTCACCGACTTCAGAAATGCCATTTTGAGAAAAACGCGTTTAAAGTTTCAATTTCAGTTCTTCAATTCACGGATTCTTCTCTTTCAACGCTCATATCTCAGTCAATTTTGTTCGGATCGACTTAAAATTTTCAGGACATATTCTCAGATACTTATACTTCAAAAAAATGCAATAAAAAAAATCGATTTTTAAAAATCGCAAGTGGGGGTAACCCCTTAAAGGAGGTTCCAAACTCGAATTACGCGTTGGTTTCATCCTTTCAGGTCATGAGCTAACCGAGCGTCAAGAAATAATAATAATACCATGGTTGCCAAGGGTTGTAACCGGTTTACAACCCTATATACACTGCGTTAAAAAGTATTTGTACATGTCACACGAAACTATCGTTAATTTGGCTTTGTGTGTTTGTTCCCGTTGTCCCAAGATCTTTGTAAACAAACACCATGTGTATTTAGAATAAACAACCGAGCCCACAAACTTAATGAAGCATTTTATATTTTTCGTAAGATAATTTGAAAAAGATAACGTGTACAAGTACTTTTTTTTACCTACTTTATATGGTTTCAATCTGTCAAGCCCTTCATTTTGGGCGTTGGTTTTATCCTTTCAGCTTATGACCTAAGTGAGGTCGAGAGTGTACTCGCATTGCGCGGTAACCACCCCTTCCCGCAACCGTGGCGTTTCTTTAGCGTCACAATGAACACGACCTTTTCTGAAAAATTCATCCTTTCAGAAATTCCCGGCTTTTTTTGCGGTTGCCGTTTGGACTGTCGATGCAAAATCATCTGTTTTCACCTTTCATCCCCCGATACGGCCGGGTTCCGGGGAATTAAAATCATCCAACTTTCAATGAAGCCTCTCTTCGGGCTACAGTATATGCAGCGCCAATAAATAAATTGTTATTCCAAAACCACGTGAGATACCATTCTTTCCATCTTTCGACCGCCGGTAGTGTTTGGTTCCGGTGAATTAAAATTGTTGAATTTGACTTCAGAGGTATTTTTCCCGGTTCGGACCCAAAAAGAGCCTCTAGCACATACACCGCTAAATTTAAAAAATGGCCATTTCCAACCCGCAGGAAGTAGATTTTTTTTCACCTCCACCGTTCGGCAAGGTTGGGTTTCGGAGGTCGAAAATTCTTGAATTGTATCGTGCTATGTCTTTTGAGCAACTAGAAATCCAATGGTCAAGAATGTGGATAAATTAACGGATTGAAAATGAAAAAATGTTGCGTCGCAACGAAGCAAATTTCAGGCCCATCTTTTTGTTCTTATAGCCGCATTGGTTTTTCCTCGTGTGCACATACACAGAAGCGCGCAAGCGCGTACGAAGCAACATCCGGCGCCGAATCTCTCACGCCCACGAATTTATTAGACCGTAACGGAGACGCGAAGTCAAAGGTCAACGGACGAGGCTCGAGAGCGCCTCAACGCCCCGCGCATATGCGACACTATAAATACAATACACGCTGACATTTCACACAAACAAACATACACTCACACCCATATATATATGAATCGCTGCGTAAAATATGGCGCACTCGAAGAGAGAATATTGCATGTATGATAAAAATAAAAAGCGCCTCCCGCAACATTCAGTAGAATTTTTTCGGAGAAGAAGAAAAAGAACAGAAAAAATATAACGATTGCTGATACGCGTTCCAGAAACTGCTGACCGCTGTTGATTTTTTACCGCGCGCATCCCGCGCAGTCGAATATTGAACATTTGTTTTAATTCACTCTGCAATTGAAAGCACGTGTGATTAAGAAACGAATGATATTTGTCAATGTTTACATGTGAAATGAAAATTCACGAGAATTGCTTGTGCCCGGTGTCTCATTTCGATCTTGACCCTTGATTTATCTCGAAAAATACTGCCCCGTTCAAGTATTGAGTGTAATAAAACTGTTAGGGTTCAAAGGGGGACGTTAAAAAAACCTTTTTGGTCCAAAATTGAAAATGGCGACGTTTGGATGGCCGACTTTCAGAAAATGGGAACATGACTTTCCACCGTAAATTGGTCAGGCCAGAACTATCAACTTTTGTAGAAAATTTTGTTCTATAACGTTCATAACGTTTATAATTTTTAGGTTAGAACACAATTTTTTCACTATTTTAGCGCTATCCAGAATGTACCACGAGGAGGGAAAGATCTTAACTACTTATCTACACTTGAGTTTGCTTTTTTTTTTCACGCCGAGGCTAGCCGTCCGGTTATCGGACGAATAATCGTATGTTATTCGTCCCGATAGCGGCTATAACGCCCCAAACACACAAACCCAAGAAACAACCCCAAACAAACAAACCACCCCGAAAAATAAACCCAAACGAAACCAAACAAACCGCCCCAAAAACGAACGCAAACAAACCACCCCAAAAAACAAACCCAAACGCAAACAAACCACCCCAAAAACAAACCCAAATGCAAACAAACAAACCAACACAAACCCGAACAAAACCAACCAACCCAAACCCAAACGCAATGAACCAACCCAAACCCAAACAAGATTATAAAGATTTTCTTCGGATGACTACGTGTCAATTATTCTTCCGGATAGTTTGTTTAACAATTTAACACATTCTATCCGGACAATTATATATATGTTATTCATCCGGATACTAGCTTACACGAATAACAATAATATGTACGTCTACTGGAAATACGGCGTGAACCGAGCCGCTATCCGGACGTATAACATACGCTTATTCGTCCGATAACCGGACGGGGAGACAGTCCGTTTTTTTATCGTAAATTTCATTGTACGGGGTCTTCCCCCTTCTTACATTTCCCACCATATTCCACTACGCACCCCCACCTTGCGGCCGCTGCTACCTTCCCCCTCTGTATCGCATCCACCATGACATTTCTGCCACGGGTATAGGGAAACTGCGGAAAACCTATACCCATACAGCCGGTCTCAGGTTCGCTTCCCAGTAGAACTGGAGCTACGTCACGCCCGTATTTGTTTTTCTTCGAGACTACGGGACTGGGTTCCGAACCCGCGACCTCCCGATGGTCTGCTTCAGACGCAAACACGCTGACCACTACCCCAGCACGACGGTTCACTTGGGTTTGTTTGATAACGGAAATCACAAGCCGCAGAGACCTAATCCTTGTTTGCGTTTGTTTGGGTTATCGATCAAACCCAATTTACTGCCTCGTGGTACATTCTGCGTAGCGTCAAAGTAGTAAAAAGTGTTCTAAACTAAAAGTTTTAAATGCTAAGAAAAAAAATTCCTACAAAAGTTGTTAGTTTCAGCCTGACAAATTTTTTGGTGAAAAACGTCATGTTCTTTTTTTTTAACATGTCGGCCATCTTAACGTCGCGATTTTACGTTTTCGACCAAGATTTTTTTTTTAACCTCCCCCTTCGAACACTAAAGTTTTTAATGTACTCCATACTTGATCGGAGCAGTATTTTTCGAGATACATACAGGAGTAAGATTAAAATGGGACACCCGGTATATCAATGCATACATTCAACAACGACGGCTTTGTGTTACAACAAGCAAAACAACTCCTTCAAAGCATTCCATGCAGCATGAAGGAATGTTACGACACGATGTAACCAGTCTGTCATATACTCCCTTTGTTGCTTTATAACGAGCCTTCTAATTAAATTTTTCAATAACCAAATAAAACTTGTTTTCTTTATTTATCAAAACCTACGATAAAGTGAACTATTTTTATATTTTTACGTTGTTGTCTTATGGAGAGTTAATCATAAGTTAAATAATGGTTTCATGTGTACTACGAAAATCGCTATTTTACGGAAAACTTTTATATACATTATACATATTTTCACGAAAGAATGATTTCTTTTAAAAAATCTGTATGAGAAAAAATAAGATATTAAGGTTTGAATCGTTGGAATTGAATGAAAATTCTTTTTAATTTTTTTATTGCGTCATTTATCTTATCATTCAAAATCGTTCCTTACACTTTTACGCTAAGATCTCCAATAAGAATCCTGAAAAACTTTTGCGTGATTTTCAAGGGTCGAATACGCTGACAAAAAATGGGCTACTCATTTTCGTTGCGTTCCAACGATGCAAACTTCAATATCATTTTTTTTTTAATCGTGTTCAGTGATCGAAAAAAAAGACTAAGATCGCTGCTTGGCGTGGAATTTTTCGTTCCTATTTTTTTTCTTTTTTTCTAGTACCAAGAAATTGAGAACGGAACGATCGTATGATAAATGGCTTTTATAGGGGCAAAATTTAAGAATCCAGCGAGAGAGGGCGAGAGAGCCGTCGGCTCTCGTATTTCGAAGGTAAATTGGACCTCGTCGAGAATTCGCAGCTCTACAAGCGCATCGTCCAAGTTTCTCGCATGTACACAAGGGAGAAGAGAAATGGGAAAAGAAGAAAAAAAGTGATCCCCTCACGTTGAACCTTCCGAGAAATAGCGCAAGCCCATCGCAAAATTTTTATTTTTTAGATTTTTCATTTTATCTCTCTCTGTCTCTCTCTCCCTCTCTCTTTCTTTCTTTCGCTTTCTTTCGCTTCCTCTCTCTCTCTTTCTTCTTGTCTTATTATGATCCGCAAAAAAATGAGAATTGTTGTTATACACGATGCGAAAGATCAATTTGATGGCCTTGTCGGTGTTTGGGATTACCGAAAGCGAATAAAATCAGATTTTGATCGTTCCGCGCATGCGCGATGTGGTCTTGAGGAAAGGGCGTGTCCAGCCTGAAAACGACATAAACGTAACAAAAAAAGGTCTACGTACAGACATAATAATAACAAAGCGCATAACTTTCGAGATCTCTGGAGTAATTTATTTCTCAGGTAAGTTCAAACTAAAGGTTTACAAGGTGGAGGAATATTTTATTGCACATGTTAACAGCATAAAATAGTTTTCCCGTTGAGAAAGAATATATTCATTGAAAAAACGGTGCCACGTAGATCCGCGCTTCTGCAGTCGTTTTCTTTTACATTCTGGCGGTCGTAATTTTCATCTCAAAATAAAATAAGAAATATCGTTATCATTTCCGCCAACTTTTCATTAAAAAATGGCTCCAAAGTTTGCATTGTTGGATTGCAGGGATTTTCTTTTTTCAATCGTTTTTCGCAAATATTTCGACTTCAGAATGTTGCCGAGAAACTCGTACATTAAAAAAAAAAACTTTTCGTCAAAATCTATTCTACTTTCACGTCTTTTTTCGAAGTCGTGCTATAATGTTGAAATTAACGCTTTCTTTTTCGCAAGTACATATATTCAAATACTGTTTAAAAAATTAATTTAAAGGAAAATAATATTAGAAGCCTAACGTTTTTTTCATTGTTCAAAATTTTACTCAAAAATAGCGACCGCAATGTTTTTTACCGATGCTAAAAATGTCGCTTCCTTCTTCCATGAAATAATTATTATTCAATGAACAAATCATCGTTATCTTATTATATATTAGCGAATTAATTTTATATTTTTATTATTATTATTATCCAATGAAAAAAAAAAATGTTGCATTGTTAAAATGTCCGACAGAACGTTTCTCAAATTTAAAAGTTTGTTTTCTTTCCCCGTCATTTCTAAAGAAAATTACATTTTTTCCCGCCTCAAGGCACACACGCACACAAGAGTGCGTTCGCTGCGTCGCATTTGCACACGCATGTGCATTGTATCGTCCGCACACGCAGTGTTTTCGTAGCTCGAGGCTTCGCCCATCTGTCTCTGCGGGTACCTGCATGGGGCGTGCACGGGTGCATTCATCATATTTCGAAATTCGCATCGTGTACGTCCGAGGCGAAACGAATGCGTTTCCGGAGGCGAGGCGGAAGGTAAAGAAAAGAAGAAGAAAAAACTGAGCGCTACGAAGATGCAATCTCGAAAGTCAGCTCGTGGCTATCGGTGAAGGAGAGAGGGGGAGAGAGAGAGAGAGAGAGAGAGAGAGAGAGAGAGAGAGAGAGAGAGAGAGAGAGAGAGAGAGAGAGAGAGAGAGAGAGAGAGGGAGAGGGAGGGAGGGGAGAGAGAGAGAGAGAGAGAGAGAGAGAGAGAGAGAGAGAGAGAGAGAGAGAGAGAGAGAGAGAGAGAGAGAGAGAGAGAGAGAGAGAGAGAGTATGTAAGACAATAACGAGAAATTGCAAAATTCAAAGCAAAAAAACAATATTTACCAAAGCTGGTCGAGTTGTCGGGGCGAGATTGTCCGAAGGGTAGAAGAAGACTGTGTGTGCCTGCGTGTGCGCGTTGATGAAGAGCGTGTGCCACGCCTATCGCGGCTTGGCGCGGTCTCTCACAGTGTGCGCTCTTACTTCCAGGAAGCGGCTTTCTCTCTTTCTTCGTCCATCCGTTCTTTCACGCATGTGAACACGTGAATTCGCATAGCCACGGGCGCACACATAGACGTTGCGAAAGATGCACGATGCATCCGTTTTCCTCCTCGTAAGGCACGTGTGTGCATAAAAATCGCGCGTGGGGAGAACGAGACTGCGGCGAAATTATTGCGGAGAGGAAAAGTGGAGCGTGATGTATAATAGAAAGATGGAAAAGCGTTCGTCGTGTGAGTGAATGCAAATATATGTACCATACAGGTGTAGAAGTATGACACCGGAATTTCCCTATAGATGGTCCTAGTCATCAGTTTAGGGACCGTAATACCGCTTCTGCAGCGCTATCATCTCCCTATAACAGCTGACGAAGATTTGGCATGCGCCTTCGGTAGACTTTTTTTTCGAAATTGGTAGGAGAATTGAATCGAAACAATTGTAAAAAATATATATATATATATATCTCGTGAAGTGGTAACAGAAAAATATAAACCATCAATAATCTAAGTTCACCATGCCGCCATTTTTTTGAAGTTTTTTTTTCGTCGAAGATACCAAGGTAATAATCATCACTTTTTTTCTTTTTGGTAGCAGATGTAAGCCAAAACAATTGTTTTATATATATATAACTCGTAGAGTGGTAACAGAAAAATATAAAACATTGATAATCTGAGCTTATACCATGCCGCCATTTGTTGAACAGTTTTTTTTCGCTGAAGATACCAAGGTACTAATTACAACACTCATACAGAGTAAGAACTAAAGAAAAACTACTTTGCTTTTCACTTCATAAGTGATATTTATAATTAATTGGGATGAAACTTATACATCTGTTGTAATTCTATTCATCATTAAAAGCTTTCATCTCGTCAATGGTAACCGACAGGGATAACAATGCTCACCATAAATACCGGGATCACGATAACTAATATTTTTAGCATTAAGAATGGCCAAATCATTTTATGAGGCAAAAAAGTAAAGCCGGTCATTCGTGGTTTTTGAACGCCTTGTCGCCATGTCGGGAAATATCAATGTTCCGGCCGGGAAGACGTTACCTGAATGTATTTAGCCAACAATCCGCCAGGTGGCTACAAGTGTAGTTCTTCGCGTAAGCAAGTTACCATCGTAAGAGGATAAAGGTTCGTCCCGTGAGTTTTACCACGTACAGAAGTGCTATGCTTACAGCGTGCACTTATGCTTATGATTTTGCGATACTTGCGAAATAGCCCATTGCACTCCTGGCTTGTTTCGCTCGGATGGTGATCTGTGTGCGTTTTCCTGTCTCTTTGCTCATCAGGGAATGCGAGCAAGCGTGTGTGTATACTCATGTACTGCCTGGGCAAGTAGATAACCAACAAAAAATATATTGCCGAAATACTAAATTGAACACACTCCCGATTTTACCTCCTGAAGAATTCCAAAATCGCTGAAATTAGGGCCTTCCAGGGTGGAAGGCCTGACCAGAGCCTGATATTATCTAGGGAAAGCAGATCAGGAGCAGTACCATTTTCCGACTCAAATTTCTACACGGGATCAATACCCTCGATTGGCCTGTACACTGTCACACGCCTGTGCTCCGAGGATAAACCTACGCCGATGATCTTACAGTTTGCGTCGTTGAAACGCCACGGAAATGAATTACGTTTAATTGAGCGTCGTTTTTAGCGCCGTGACGTCGCGAAAATTTACTCAAACGTTTTTCAGCCCTCTAATAAAAGATCGGCAACTCAAGTAGGTTGGAGCAGTCCAGTTAAATCAAATGGCGATGTCTGATTTTTGTTTCGATCAGCCTAGAAAGAAATGCATACAAGGCATAGATTTATTCTGTGATGCTAATTTTTCTTGAAATATAGATAAACAAAGTGCAAAATTATGCATTTTATATTTTCATTACGTGACTCAGAAAAACTTGTGTGTTACTATCAACTTAAAAATGTAAAACATTATGGATGGTTATTATGGGGAAAAAACAGCGTCGGTGAATGCTGTATGCAACTCACAATCAGAATGAAATTTTGAGTCATTTATAACTATGCCTATTTATATTGATGTCAGAAGATGATTTATTGTTAGCATCAATTCATATTAGGTGTTGCCGAAATACAGCAACTTTGCGGACATTGATGTTATCAACAATTCTCTTCATTCGCCAGCTAAGATCCGAAATCTTTTATCAAACCTTGAAGGTTCAATATTGAATATGTATGGTTTACGATGGCCAATATGGGTCACTTCTAAATATCCACAAAGGTTGCAATAAATTGCATCACCCGTAGCGTGAACGTCTTACCGATCTAACCGCACGTAAGATTGCATAGATTGAACCATTTGGTATCTCACGAGTTCTTCGGTGAAAAAAAATTCTAAAAAATCGTAAAAACTCAGTATAGTCTAGATAATAACTTATCCACTGTTTTTACATCTTGGATTGCGGCTCACGCTCCAATCTCGTTAAGTGTTCAAAAAAAAAAAACAGTTCGTGGCGTTCCAACGATGCAAACTTCAACGTCATCCCAAGCCTAGCAACATTGAAAGGATCGCTTTCCCCTGAACAACTAACGCAGCTTTGAATCGAGTGCAGTTTCGAATCCCGATCAGCCATGCGGGAACGTATGTTCCGAGAACCGTTGGCGGTTCTTTCTTTCCTCGCGTCCAACCCTTTTGCACAGTCTCTCTCTCTCTCTCTCTCTCTCTCTCTCTCTCTCTCTCTCTCTCTCTCTCTCTCTCTCTCTCTCTCTCTCCCTCCCTCTCTCTCTCTCTCTCTCTCTCTCTCTCTCTCTCTCTCTCTCTCTCTCTCTCTCTCTCTCTCTCTCTCTCTCTCTGTCTCTCCTTTTTTCTGTCTCGGTGCAACCCTTGCCAGGGGTAATCGCTCGAGACCGTCTTGTTCTCTTTTTTTCGAGTTATTTTTTTTATCATCTCTGCCCTTCTCGTTTCATTTCTCCGCCATATATCTGTCTCGCTCCTTTTTTCACATGTACACCATTATTTCTCGATATTCTTTCCTTCTCTTATTTCTCATCGTCGCTTTCTTTGCAGCTTTCTTTCTCCACCGCCCCCCGTGCCCCCCGCCGCAAAGCTGATTCTCCACCTCCTTGTTGGCCCTCTCTTCTCGTGTCTCCCTCGAGCGCGACGGCTCACTTTTATACTCGTCTGGGTCGGGCTGGCGAGATTTTCGTTATACCCCCCCCCCCTCCGCCGGCGAAACTGTGCAAGGCAGTTCGGGCCAAATGAAAGGTTTTTTTCATCGTCTTCGTTGCGTTCAATGTTTATTCGTGAAAACTCGATAATAGCTGAAAATGAGTGCGGATCATTGATTCAAATGCATGATCAAAATGATCAAAATGCATGGCAGTACTGTTTTTAAATTATTTTTTTCAGAATTTTCTACGTCTCATTTTCGGGACTTATTTTTGAGCCTAGGAGGGACCACTTAATTTTTTATCCATGAGGGGGGGGGGGGTGGCGACGGGGGTGCACCGATCTTTTGTGGACGACAATAGGGCTCGTATGTGGATAACTTCGTGATTCATTGAGGAGTAGAATAGTCTATGGTAAAGTTGATTTTCCAGAACTGAAATTGGTAAAAACGTGCTTGAAGCAATGGAAAAACTCTGGGCCCATGCAAAAATTACGTTTTTTTTTCTCAAGCAAGGCACTTAATTTTTTCCCTAATCAGCCAATTTGAAAAAATCGGATCGTCTTTTAGAGCAGACGAATTGTAGTGGTAGAACGAAAAAGATTGTCATTGAGTTTATGAAAAAGATATCATTATTTGAGCACAAGAATGTGGCAAATTTTGAGACATGGAGAAACGGGAAGAGGAAAGGATAATTCGGTGAAAAAAGAACTTTTTGAAAATATCACAGTCGTATTTATATTGAAAGATTACACGATCGTTACTTATTTAATTGTGAATAAAATATTTTATAATATTTTCGTTAACACCCAAGGAAAAATATAATATTTGCTCGAGCGAAAATTATTCTTCGAAAAAACTAATCGTTTTTCGAAAGAAGGTATTTTCACGACGTACCTATGTTTCATTTTTATGTGAAAATTGATGCATTTTTGTAGTACGAACAAGAAAACTTCAATTGATTTGCCGGCACAAAACACTGACACAAGAGGGCGACTGAGGCGCTCGTACCCTAAGCGCACTTTTGTTGATCGAAGAGCCTAAACTCGCGCTTCCGCAGCGTTTTTAAGGCGAGAAATCCCTTTAGAAGCGTGCAAAATAGGTATTTTCGGGAATTTTTTTAGGGAGGATAAAATAATCTGATCATTTTCAAATTTGGACATGAGTTTATTATAACTGTCAAGTTTTAAGAAATTTTTTTTTTTGGGATGACCAACAAAATGGCGGCGTTATTAAGAGTCTTCGGACGCCTGTTTTCCGCTACATCGAAAAGTGCTGCAGTTGTCACTCATTTTCTGTTGATCTGAAAAAGATTTAATAAGTGTCATTCGTTTACTGACATATTAAGGGGAAGGATATACCTAAAAAATGATGAAAAAGTGCAAAATTCAAAATTTGGGCGCCTTTTTACTCGAAAGTTCGAATTTTCGACCATTTTTTCGACATATTTGACCCCAAGATAATTATTAATCTACACGCTACCTTTCAAACTTTAGATATATCCTTCCGATAATATTACTGAGAGTAACCTCCCAAAATTTCATCCAAATCGGTCGATAACTTTTTGAGCTACAACACGAGAAGTTTTTGAAAAAGTAGTTTCGAGATAATCGCGTTTAAAGTTTCAACATGTGAAAACTATTAATTGTAGTGACTTACCCTGCCCTCTAGACTATATGCGATAACTCCGCAAATATTCAATATTTCGGGTTTTCCTTTGGTCAGTATATTCTTTGGGTATCATACTTTCGAAGTATGTAAGAAAATCGATTTTTTGAAAATTCTAAAGGGAATCCTTGCCTTAAGAGGGGATACCTTTAGGCGACGAAAAAATTGCTCAACTTTTTTTTAACGCGACATTTCTTTACCATTTGAGGCTTAGGGAATTTTTATTACTATTAGCTGTTACATGGTATTTCTTTATTCTGTTATCCCTTCTTGTCAGACGTCGTGACGCGTAGAGTCGGCGGAGAGAATCTGAGAAAAAAATCAACGAAGATTTGTCTTTCATTAACGCTCATACGCAGAATATGAACCAGGAAAAAGTGAGAAATGTGAAAATTGATGAAATGGTACGCTTCGAAACGAAAATATTGCATTTTCCATTAAAAAATGCCCACATTTCGCAATAAAAAATAATTACTTTCAAAATGTTCAATAACATTTAGGGTGATTTAGAGTTTTAGACGATAAGGTCAAAAAGATTTATACGAGATTGCACCAGCATCGGTTATTCAGTTTTTTACCTATATGTACTTCACGCCGGTTTTGAAAATGCAGATTAGAAGACCGTGACCAACCTCCGCCATTTTTAAAGATTAATAAAAAAAATTAAAATACCGTGTAACAGTTAAAGTAGTAATAAAACGCATCCTAAGTCTCAAGAATGGTGAAGAAATGTTTTCTATTTTAAAAAAATCATGAAAATCAGCAAACTTTTTCCCGCCTAAACGTATATCCCCCTTAATTATCGGAATTCCCCTCTACAAAGATGAATTATGGGACCCTGACTGGAAAACGATGTAACGAGTATCCGGCCACTCTGAGAGAATGTTGTTTGTTCCCTGGCGTGTGCTCAAACGTGCGAATCGGCAGATTTTTTTCCAAGGAATTTTAATTATTTTTTTCCTCAATGCACGAATGTACTTTGCGCTCTCCTCGAGGAAGAAGGACAGCCGTATTGTGCACACACACGTGCACAATACGATACTTTTTACTGCACACTCAACATTTTTTATTCTTTTTTTCTTTTTCATTTGTGCGACTTGTGACCAGGCGCTGCTGCATGTATGAGGCCGTGCACGAAATTATTATATTACGAGCTTCATTGTCTGGCGGGGTCGTAAAAGTTTCTCGGAACGGTCGCGTAACGTTATTGGCGTATGCTCTTAAAGCCGCTAGCGCATACCTTATCTAAAACAGACAGACCGTGCTAAAACGAAACGCAGCGCTAAATCGAACTTCGGACCGCGAACGGAATAATGAATAAATAAATAAATACGAGAACAAAAATAACGTGAAACGATCCATAGGCGAGTGCGAGTGCAAGGAGGAAGAGGAAAAGGCAAAACATCGTGCAATTTTGGATTAATTTTTTTAATCTGCTCATCTTGCCCCGATTCGCTCAGCTTCCGTATGCAGAAAATCCATTCGTGCACAGCGCCATTACCGAGGATGCGTCGCTCACAATGTTCAAGAGTTTTTTTTTTACGTGGGTATTGGAATGACGAGGCGGGTTTTTGAACACAATCAATAAGTAGTCTTGCGGAGCTTGAGTTTTTTTCAACCTTTCGAATGCACACTTCCGCCATGAACCTCCCCGACGGGCAATGTTGTTCCGGCAGCCGGATCACTGATCAGGCAGGTTTAAAGACACGGTCCGGAATACCGTAGAAGCGCCCGCCTGATATGTGCTGGATATCTACTGGATCAGTGGACCCGTTCCGAAGAACGGGTGTAATAAAGACACACTGATCAGTCCTGAATCAGGTAATCTTGCGAGGAGTTTGTTAGGACGCCGAAGTCCGTGCCTGATCGGCACCGCATGTCTGCCGGATCAGTAGTACCCAGATACCGATGTAAGAAGGCAGCATTAATCAGGCCCACATCGGACGACCCGCAACGCGTCCCTCACATGGCTCTGTTAAGGTTACCTGTCCAAGGCCCGATCGATTTCCCTTTTCCCAACCGTGCTCCGAGGTTGGCTAGTCCAGTAGACATCCGGTGCCGATCCGCGATGCATTTCGATGTGTATGTCTGATTTGCACCGGATGTCCACCGGATAACCTCATTCGGGGCCATCAAAGTGATGTACGCAGCAAGTCAGTTGTTTAAACAACTGAGTTGCTGCGTGCATAATTTCGGCAAGATTCTAATAAAAGTAATATGGTGCCCATGCGGACGCCTTCATCATCAAATCAAGATACACAGAACGAATGAAAATAAATTTAAAGTTTGCATCGTCGGAATGCAACGCTTTTTTTCTTCACTTTTCAGTCGTTTATTTTTATCGTCATCGAGAGGTAATCAATCAAATCAATAAAATTAAAATTTATTGGTACGGCTTGTGAATTTTTTTTACAGAATCATCATCAGAAGCCCTTATTTGCAATTTCCGGACGTAACACTCTAATGAGAATATGTAAAAACGTGTGAATCATTTTCACAGCCTAATATGCAGAAAAATTCCGGTAAACGAAAAATTATTGTTTTATTGCAACGATGCAATCTTCAACGCCGCGAATAAAATTATTGACATTCTTTAGAATAGAATTAGAATGATAAAATTATGCATAGAAAAAAAAGGTTTACACAAGTGTTGGAATGGCGCGCTCAGCTCTAGAATTAGAGGACATAGGTTGATTTTCGAGGGTAGGTAAAAAACTTCAACGAGGCACGATATACATTGTATTCCAATTATCATATAGGCAGAATCATAAATAACGCACATGGAAACGAAAAATCCTACCAGAATTTTTTTATTGGTACTTTTTGGATTTTTTTTTTTCATTTAAGGCATAGATACGGCAACCGGTTCAGAGCCTGAAAATAAACTGATCTGATGTACCGTGCCATGGTACGGAATACGGTATGCCGGATGCAGCTCTAGTCTGCCCCGTAGCAACATTTCTAGTCGGGTCTGATTTCATGTGGGGTCGTTCGGACCCTAGACGTTTTTCAGATCGATGTATTTCGGTGAATATGCATTTTTTTGTAGAGACGATTTTTGTAGTCAATGATCCTTATTTTATAGCCCAAAATGTATTTTTTGAGAAAAACCAAAGTTAAGTGCCCAAACGACCGTTTTAAGTTGGAGATGCGTTGGAATATACGTACTTGCATGAAAAAGATCATACTTTTTTTTCAGAATATTGAAAGAATCCTTTGAGATTTTTAGAGAGGAAGGTTTGTAAATACGAAAACAAAGACAGTGTCGACCGTCTTTCCAAAAAGTATATTTATTCGGAGTCTTGAATTTGAGCATTATCGGGATAGTGCAAAATGGAAAAAATCGACTTCTTCGGCAGATTAATTGGTGGAAACGTATATTTTCCGCATTTTTAACTTCAATGGCTTATTATAACTTACCGCAATCGACGCATAATTACATTCGGGGCTCGTTGCATGTATACGTGTGTATACTCGTATACTACCTTCGCAAGTAGATAACCAACAAAAATATGTTGCCGAAATACTAAATTGAACACACTCCCGATTTTACCTCCTCAAGGATTACAAAAACACTGAAACGTCATCTGTTCCTGGTTATTTCCCGACCCTATTCCCTACAACTTTCCTGGCCATTTACTGCTTGTTCTCCGGCCAGTTCCTGATCAGTTCCATAGAAACGAAACAGTGGATCGAGACCTAGCCTTCGACTCGTTATATTGCGAACCTATTCCAGGGAGGAAGGCCTGACCAGAGCCTGATACTATCTAGGGAAGACAGATCAGAAGCAGTATCATTTCCTGACTTGAATTTCTACACGGGGTAGCCTCATAGTAGCTACTCGGTAGCGTAGGTATGACAAGCATTATGTAGCATCACAGCCGTAGATATGGCATAAGAGACCAAACGAATTCCTATAATTATTTTCTTCATCACATAAACTTCATCAATTAGTCAATATCATTGTGTTAGGGTTTTATCGTATATCATGCTATAGATTTTTCAAACATGACCGCTATATATATATTCCTATTTCGCCCTCTCTACCCGCCGCCCCTTCGATGCGTGTGTTGCAATAAAGACAGACCATCGATTCAATCAAATAGAAAAATATTTGACTCTGCGGAAATTCTTTCTAATTAAAATTTTTTAAATCAAATACATACATTTAGTGGTTTCAACGAAATTGTTTTTTGAACCGACGAAAACGAATCGCATTCATTAGAAATGAATAAAATATTTAGTTATAGACAAGATTAAATCGATCTTGATTTAAATAAATAAATATATTTAAAATAAATATTTCTGATGGAATGCAATAAGAAAAATTTAATTTCACGATAAATTTAGTTGATTCAAATTTTTGGATAATCAAATAGACGCATCTCGTTAATATCAATAAAATCTTTCTGTCGGTTTTAAGGGGGGAAACCACTCCTCAAAGGAAGGCATGTCGACGTGTGATTTTACAGTTTCATCCACAAGCCGTCCACCGATACGAATGAAACAAAAACCAAAATTCGTCTAACGTAATGAAAGTATTTAAAAAAAACATTAAATGAAGGAGTGACTTGTCTTTCTTTGAGGGGTTGTTTTTCCCCCCTTTAAAACCGTTTTTCTGCCGATAAAAAAAATACGTGTCTAATAGTTTTTGATGCTCTATCACATATGTGAGTTTCAACCAAATCCACGCGGACACTTAAGTGATGTTCTGTGTTAGTATAATAATAAAACTCTCGCATGTCCGCATACGTTTTCAAATTTTGAAAATGACGAAACTGGCAATCTGCAGAAAAACGTTTGATTTTCGACAAAAAGAAACAATTTTAATCATTTGTTATTAACAGATGGATCAACGTTTGAAAAAAAGTAACTCGATCGTAGGATATAAGATGTTATTAATCATGCTCCGTCCAAATTTGGAGTGAATCGGACGAATAGATATTGAGATACGACTTACACCGTTTCATAAAACATCGTTTCGAGAAAAAAGCAATGGGTGATGACGTTGAAGCTTGCATCGTTGGAATGCAACGATTTTCATGTTATATTTTATTTTTTATTATTATTTGAAACCTTTTTCTACAACTTCAGGTCATAAATCTTTAATAAAAAAATAGGTAATAACGTTCAAAGGACTTTCATATCCCAAGTCGGCCAAAAAGGACTGTTATCAATGAAAAATAATTTATTTTCGTTGCGTTCCAATCATGCAATCTTGAATAACATAGTGGGCGGACCTTCACAAAAATCGTCATAACGCGGTCAATTTTTGGAATTTTTACACTATCTTTGTTCCAGTTCAAAGTTAGGACCCTAGGCTATAAAAACACCTTATAAAAAAAAAAATATCCTCCACAAAAATCCCCATAACTCGGTAATTTTTGGAATTTTTACAAAATCTTTGTTCTAAATTATATTTAAAATCCTAGGCTACAATAACACCCAATAAAAAAAAACGATTCTTAACAGAAATCGTCACCACTAGGTTAATATTTGGAATTTTTCAAAAAATCTTTTTTCCGCGTTGCATCTGAGACTCTAGGGTATAGCAGCAAAAAAAAAACAATGCTTCACAAAAATTCACATAAGTGGGTCAATTTTTAGAATTTTTACAAAATCATTTGTCAGAATTGAAATTAAAACCATATTCTATTAAAACACCCCACAAGAGAACATCGAATTTTTGTAATTTCGAGCCTACGCAAAGCCCTTAAATACACGGACCAAAGCCAGCTGATCCACAGTAGTAAAATTCTGTTTGCATTCCCGCCAGACATAAGACAACCCGATAATAATTTTACATAATCCCGAGCCTTTTACTGCATCCCCGCGCTATAAAGACGCGACGCTTCGAACGTCCCCGACCCAAAAAACCCTAGCAAAACACCTGTGTCAAGTACCCAGCAAGTGTGCCCGTCACCTGTCCCCGCTTTTCTCGACAACACATAATCCAATGGATTATTGTGCAGCGAGGAAAAGTTGGCCTCTCAACGGATAGGAACGCGAGACCAGTAGGCGTTGCGTACACCGTATTTGTTTTCCAGACAAATATACGGGAAGTCGAAACACTTGTTCCACTTCAATGAAGGAAAACTTATTTATAAAAAAGAACCTCATAGAAACTAATCGGCCACGCGTTACCAAATCGAGCAAGATCTCCGACTGAACTGTTCTCGTATCAAGGCCTAACGATTTCCACTGGCAAAGTTAGGAGACCCGATGAATGTTTTTCAAAATTAGCCGTGGAGTTGCAGTCTCACTAGGCGAGAATTTTTTTTCTTTTTCTTACCGTTCACCAACATTTTTAGTAGCAACGTTTTCGAGTGAATAAAAAAATAGCGATATAACAATAGAAGTATATGCATATTCACGAATGTATTTGCATCTGGCTCCCTCTGTAGCGACGAATTCATTGCACGTGCTTGCACAACAAATTTCCCGCAAGCACCGGAAGCACGAATTCTTTTATCCATTAAACTTCCACGAATGCAAGAGAGAGAAGGAGAGAGAGGAAGAGAAAGAGACGATGATGAAGGACAATTTACGACTGATTTAATTGAGGCACTCCTTACATGTCCGAGTACATGAAATTCCACAGAGGTCACGACTATTTTCGCCATGCAGGCTTCCTCTACACTAATTTTTTTCACATCATATACACTAGTGGAATTCTGGACACTTACGATTTTTTTTTAAATTACTTATTTATTGATATTTTTCCTTCCTTCCCCTCTGTTCCTTCCCCTCTGTTCATTGATACCCTGTTACACGTTTCCTTTTGTTACAAGGTCTTTCGTCATTTTTCTCCTCTACGCTTCCTTCCTTACCATGCTTTCGAAGGCACTCGTAAGATATTGAAGCTTGCATCGTTGGAACGCAATGAACGTTTTGCAGCCCTTTTTTACACACTTAGCCCTTCAAAATTACTGAAACGTTTGTCAGGATTCTGGCGGATAATAAAAATGGAAAAATACAAAAATAAAAAACAATTTTCGTTGCATTACAACAATGCAAACTTCGTATCCTCGCACAATTATTTGATCGGTTTTCCTTTCATTTCTCTATTAATTTTTCCATTTAGTGCCTGCCCCTTGTAACCTCTTCGCCGCTTTTTCAAACCATTTGCCACTTGCTTATTAATTTTTTATTTTATTTTTCCGTATTCTAAATAGTACTTATGTGTTCCAAACTTTTTTCTTTCTTCCTACAACGTCGACATAGGGTATCTGCGTATCCATTTTTATCGCCTTTTCCTATTTTTCCGCATCTCAACCTGGCCCATGTTTCTTTAGTTCTTCCCTTTATGCGCTTTTTCGATTTTTGTACTCTCTAAAATACCATTGAATTTTCAATTTTGTTCCAGTCGTGTTGTATTTTCTGGTCTATTGATACTTATATTTTATAAGCTTATCAAAGTATGCTTATTGAGGTAAATATCAAGTAGACACATTATAGATTAAACTAAAATCATTACAGTATCATTTCGGCATAGCATAATATACATTTTCTGCGTAAATACAAAAAGAGCTAATTTCTATTAAAAGCATTCAGATTTAATTCCACTAGAGTATATATTAGGGTGGCGCAAGTTTGAGCTCTATTTTTTTTTTTTTCATACCACCTAATTATGTTTTTCGCAAGAAAAAAAATTGTCGCAAAAGCTGCGAGCGGTCAAAAAATATTTACAGGTCGCTCAAGCTTCCCAAAAAATGAAAATTTCATTAAAAACTCAATTTTTTTCGTCCACTTCTCACCCATGAATTTGACGCTTTATAATTTTTTTATTGACCTCGCAAAAGCTCTAGCCGGCCAATGAAAATTTGGTTATCGCTCAAGAGCTTTAAAATTTCCAATTTTCGCCAATTTTTGTTTGCTCTTCTCACTCATAAATTTGACGCTTTGCAAAATTTTCAAAACAATTCATCCTTATTTCTTTAGAAATGGATTTTGCAAATTTATCTCACTCTTCTAACCCGAGAATTGTAATCTTTGTTCTCATAAAATAATTATTTAAAGCTCTTGTCCATAAACAAAACTATGAGTCCTTTTCCTCGTAAAAATGAATTGGCAGCTGTTTTCCGCGCATCGTAATGCGTCCCACAGTTGGTCTCGTTAGTCAAACTACGGACCAACCGTAGCTATACTCTGTGACGAGCGACGCTATAATACAATAATGCATAATAACACATATCGTCTCATTGATGTTTGTTACAAAATAATAATGATAAGTTATTCAAAAAATGTAATACTTCCTGTTTATTTTGATTTTATGCTACAAGGAATTATAGTGCATGCGGGATTAATTTTTTGGCGGAAATTGTTAATTTCGAAAACCTTGAGAGACCACTAAATATTCATCTGCTGGCCAGAGCTTTCGCGTGGTTAATTAAAAAATTATAAACCGTAAAATTCATGTGTGAGAAATGGACGAAAATATAAATATTTTTTTATCGCTCGCAGCTTCGGTGACAATTTTTTCTTCTTTAAAGAAGATAGTTGCATGATTAGAAAATGGAAAAAAGATAGAGCTCAACTTTATGCCACCCTAGTATATACGGGTGTGTATATATATATATACATATATATATATATTTATTTATTTCTCGACTTCCAACGTGTACCACTTTTTACGCTTACCCTTCCCAATCGAACCCTTTCCTATCACTTCCTACCCGCAGTTCGCTAATCTAACCTCACTTCCGTTGCATCCACAGCAGTCTCAAGGGGGGAGTACCTTTAAGCGAGGAAAAAAATGCTGATACTCATGATTTTGTTTTAAGGAAAGATTTCTCCACTTTTTTAAACTTAGGGTATGTTTTATTACTACTTTTGGCTGTTGAATGGTATTTTTTTGTGAAACATTTAAAAATGGCGGAGGTATGCCACGGTATACTAAACGGGTTGCGACGAATGTTGTCAGACGGCATGAGACGTAGCGTCGACGGAATTAATCTGAAAAAAACCACCGAAGTTTTTTCTTTCAATAACACACACGTAGAATATGAACCAGGAAATAGTGAGAAATGTTGAAAATCGATTGAATGCTACGCTTTGAAACAAAAGGATCGAATTTTTCGAGAAAAAATGGCTCCATTTTGCAATCCACACATACCTTTTATTGTTTTATTGTTAGACAATAAAGTTAGAAAGATTTATACTAATTTTCATCAGAATCAGTCGATTATTTTTTTTTAGCTATACGTCAAGCCAGTTTTGACAATGCAGTTTGGAAGACCGTACCGTACCTAGGCCATTTTCAAAAATTGATTTGAAAAAAATACCATGTAAGCGGAAAGTGGTAATAAAAGATAACCTAAGTCTTGAACATGATGAAGAAATCTTTCCAAAAAAATCATGAAAATCAGCAAATTGCTTCCTCGCCTAAATCTATCTCCACCATTAAGCTACACCATCGCGCATTCGCCGTGGGTACGGGGAAACTGGAAAACCCCGTACCTGTATAAGCGGCTCAATATTCTTCTCATCCTCTCGGGGACATACGTTTACTCAAGTATCTCCACCAAGGTGTCAGAATTATTGGCCTTCCGCTGACTGGTTGATACGCCAGCCGTTCCACCGTTAAGCGGTCACCACTCCAAGTATCAGTCATGCACAACGCTGCTTAAAGGGTTGCCCCCACTTGCGATTTTGAAAAAATCGATTTTTTTATTGAATTTTTTTGAAGTATATGTATCTGAGAATATGTCCTGAAAATTTCAAGTCGATCCGAACAAAATTGACTGAGATAGGAGCGTTGAAAGAGAAGAATCCGTTCTTCGTGTAAACTGAAATTGAAACTTTAAACGCGTTTTTCTCAAAATGGCATTTCTGAAGTCGGTGACCAAGATTACTCGAACACTAATGAACCGATCTTCTTGAAATGTTGCAGGCTTATTTAATACATAAAAATGTAGTCTTTAATCGTTCGATTTTTTTTTTCGAAAAAAAATGGCCGTCTTGTAGCCAAAAAACGGCCGTTTTTTTCGTTAAAATCGAACCATTAACTTTGACTGTCCGCCATTTTGTGAAAAATGAATATGTTTAAAATCTTTCGATTAAAGACTAGTTTATACTTATATTTGACTGAATCCATCCGCATTTTTTTTTTCAGATGATCCACTTCGCCGCAAAGTTGGTCACCGCAAACCGTGTATATAAAAACATTATTTCATTGACGGCCATTTGCCACTAAACAATGTAATATTTTTCAATAAAAAAATTACTGAAAGTTCTTCAAGATGTGTTCTTTAAGATGGTATATTGATCGATTTAAAAAGTTTTGTAGTTTTCTTTTAAAAAATTCATGGAAAAGGCCTTTTTTGCGCTACAAGTGGGGGTAACGCGTTAACTCGAAGTACCGTCGCAGCCGAACCATGACCGCCCATCCACCAGCGCCGGTGTATATTGCTACATTGGTTTTTTTATCACTGTTACTACATAGGCATATTACGATAAAAGCTCGATTATCCGAACTAATTAGGACCGGACATCGTTCGAATAATCAAAAATATATCTCGGATTTCCGAGAAAATCAACTCATATGATATAAATTGAATCGGAAATTCTCTTTATTAATCCAACGACCCTAAATCCTTTATTTGATAGCAACTGACAATGTTTAAGTTTTAATTTTTATACCACCACTACTTATGGAGTTAAATCACAATTGCGGCTTAAAAGAATGATCAATTTTTGGCTGTCTCATAGTAGTTGCCCGTTTTTTGGGCCCTAGGTCCTGTATTCGTTTTAAGAACAGCAGCTGTGTGGGACTATTTTCCGGTTGGGTTTCAAACCATTCCAGGGCGATTTCTCGTATAAACATACAATGTATATACGATTTGATGTATGAAGTTATATATAGGCAATAATGTATTGGGAGTACAAAATCTCCATCGTTTGACAAAAGATAGCCCGAGCAGGAGGTTTAGGGGACGTACATAAATTGCGTAATGCAAAGGATCCCAATTTTTTAACCCCCCCCCCCCCCCCCCCCCCCCCGCCCCCCCGCAACAGAACCGTAACGCCTGGCCTGAACCCCCCCCCCCTCTATTCCGTTACGCAACGGGTGCTTTGTCGTCAATAATTGCGTTTTTTCTTTCAAAGAAATAACTAATTATGAAAGGATCGCATTTATACTCATTTTATAAAGTATATATATTCATCTAGTTTTATACCAATTTTTATTATTTATTTTCCAATTAACGCTGATTTGGCGACGAGAAAAAATTCTCTTAATTGCCCTATCGATATCTTTATGAAAGGTTATCTGTAAATAAAAAGTCAACAATTTATCAATATCTATAAATGTAGCTATCGTTATGCGTAACCGTTTTTTTATTTTGTTTTTTTTTTACAAAATGCCGACAGTTCGGACACTTTTTCTATTTTCAAGGCGCTTTTTTGTAGTCAAGCAATCTTTAAAAATAGTAATGATCGAAATTTAAAAAATCGGCTACGTACAACCTTAGTCACTGTGATTACAAAAATGTTTTTAAAAAATTGAAAATCGGTTAATAAGTTTTTGAGTATTCGCTGAGTGAATGTAGTAAAAGTAGTTTCGAGAGAATGACGATCAAAGTTTTCGTTCCGTTTTTCTTTACATAAAATTATGTTTTTCTAGAATATTAATACTTACATTAAAGTATCAGTCCGCGGGCGATATGACGGTTTTTCTTCTCCATTATATTTCTCAAAATAACAAGAGCCTGCACTTCACCTATTCTGAACGATGAGTTCTAAATAAAAACTTGAACATGCAGAAATTTTGCTATTTCTGGCAGTTCTAAATCATGACATAACGCAAACCTCGAGCCCCTCCCCTCCCGAAATTGCGTTACGTAATTTGCGTACGGCCCTTTATGGTTGAAATTGTCAGATGTATAACGTCATATCGTAAGGTTGGACATCTGGTAAAACCATAACCTCGAAACATTAGCAATTTTGTATCAGCATCACATAATTTTTTCCGTGCGAAATGTCGAGTTTTGAGCCGAATAACCATTTGTGGGATCTTCTGATTTACTTTTTTAATTTGAAGAAATCTGCAGCTGAGGCGCATCGATTGCCTGTAGAAGCATATGGTGAGGCTGCTTTAAGTGAGAAAAGTTGCCGTGAGTGGTTTCAAAAGTTTAACGCGTTACCCCCACTTGTAGCGCAAAAAAGGCCTTTTTCATGAATTTTTTAAAAGAAAACTACAAAACTTTTTTAATCGATCAATATACCATCTTAAAGGACACATCTTGAAGAACTTTCAGTAATTTTTTTATTGAAAAATATTACATGGTTTAGTGGCAAATGGCCGTCAATGAAATAATGTTTTTATATACACGGTTTGCGGTGACCAAGATTGCGGCGAAGTGGATCATCTGAAAAAAAAATGCGGATGGATTTAATCAAATATAAGTATAAACTAGTCTCTAATCGAAGGATTTTAAAAAATATTCATTTTTCACACAATGGCGGACAGTCAAAGTTAATGGTTCGATTTTAACGAAAAAAAACGGCCATTTTTTCGAAAAAAAAAATCGAACGATTAAAGACGACATTTTTATGTATTAAATAAGCCTGCAAAATTTCAAGAAGATCGGTTCATTAGTGTTCGAGTAATCTTGGTCACCGACTTTAGAAATGCCATTTTGAGAAAAACGCGTTTAAAGTTTCAATTTCAGTTCTTCAATTCACGGATTCTTCTCTTTCAACGCTCATATCTCAGTCAATTTTGTTCGGATCGACTTGAAATTTTCAGGACATATTCTCAGATACTTATACTTCAATAAATGCAATTTCAAAAGAAAGATTTTTTCAAAATCGCAGGGGGGGGTAACCCCTTAAGAACGGTGAGTTTGACGCAAAGACAAAGAACATAACGGAAAGCCGAAAGTGTACGAAGACGCAAAATTGGAAGCATTATTGGAGGGAGATTCGTGCCAAACGCAAGAAGAACTTGCACTTCCATTAAGGGGTAAGGCCACTGTAAATTTTTTGAAAAATCGATTTTTTTTTATTGGCTATAAAAAACTATTCGCAAAACTTTAAACGCGTTTTTCTCGAAACATGGTTTTTCAAAATGGCACGCAGCATAACTCGAACAATTTTCATTTTTTTTACTTGAAATTTTAACCAGATGTGAACATTTACATTATCTTGAGAATGTCGATCGGAATTTTCAAGAACTTTATTTATTGATTTTTTATTAACAAAAAACTTGCCGTTTTTTTCGTCAAAAATCAATTTTTTTTTTCAAACGCACGCCAAATCCACAAAAATTGATACTTTTTAAAATCCGATCGACATTCTCTAGCTATAGCCCTCTAGATTAATGGTTTTTTTTTTTTTGTTCTAGATTCAAAAGTGCACCAGTGGTGCTGCGTGCCGCGGAGCCCTGGAAGCAAAACATGTCCCGGGAAGATAGCTGTGGAACCGCCATTTTGTTTTTTTTTTACTGTAAAAAAATTTTATAATAAAGTTTAATATATGCCCGATAACACCATTAAAAGTTTTTTTTCAAATACCTTCAATTTCGGGAGCAAAAAATTAGTGAAAAAACCTTTTTTTTTGGGCCGTTACAGTGGCCTTACCCCTTAAGAGTGATTCAACAAGCGATTTCAATAAGAATAAAACATAAAGTATCGTTCTTTCGCAATGAAGGCTCAATGTTACATTAAAAAAAACGGCAGAGACTTATTTGTACTCCTAATAGTTTGAAAGTATCTAGAAGGGTTAGGAAACAGCGTTATTAGCGAAAAAGAAGGATACGTTAGGGCGATACCATAGATGAGAAAAAAAGACCACGATTGAGTTTCTATAATCGAACATTCAGATAACCGAAAATTCGGATAATCGAAGTTTTAATGTACTTTATTCTTATTTATATGAATCTTGTAATCTTTAAATTTGCATCGTTGGAACACTACGAAAATTAGTTTTGTGAATTAGTTTTTTTTTATGTTGGCCTATTTACGCTTTGAAAATCTCTGGAATACTTCTACGTACTGTAATTAGAAATTTATGACCACAATTTGCAAAAAAGGCTTTTGATAATAATAAGAATAATGAAAGAAAAAACAATGCTGGCATTCCAAAGATGAAAATTCCAACGTCATGGTTTGATGACGTTGAAGCTTGCATCGTTGGCATTCAGCAAAAGTAAATTCTTTTCAATACCACAACAAAATTTCGCCGAGTCAGGACGTGAAAATTGCTGCAACGTTTCTACGTATGCTTATGAGAAATTTACGACCTCAATTTGAAAAAACAAGGCTGTATGGATAATGATTTTAAATATATATATCGCTGCATTCCAACGATGCAAACTTCAACGTCATATAGTTCGACTCTGTTTAAGGAGTTACGTGGGTTTCGAAGCAAAAAAAACATATTTTTTTCAATTAAAAAAAATAATACATAAATTATTTTATTCAAAATGTGAAGCACATAAAAGACCAACATTTCAACAACATTTAAAAAGAAATTCATTAAAAAATTCGGGAAATTCAGCTGGCGGGACCTGGTTTCCGGAGACCCCTGAAAAAGGGTCCTCGCGGTGGTCAGGATAACTCATGATAGCTTTATCTGAAATTAAAAAACCAATTTTTTCCTGTTAGTAGATAAGAATAGCTCGTGATTGAACGTAGGATTAAAAAAAATGAAATTTCAATTTTTGTCAGAGTTGTATGCAAAATAGTTCATTTTTTGGTACAATTTACACTACGTATAGCCTTGTAAAATTAGTTGTAATAGAAAAAACCTTCGTTCAATCACTAGCCAATGCTATTTTAAAGAAGGGTGCAACATTTCAATAAGATTGGTGCATTAGTTTTCGAGAAATCGTGTCCACCGACTTGAAAAATATTTTTTTGAGAAAAATGCGACATGCCTGCGTCGCTCCCGGCCGGTCTTTCCCAACGGTGGGAATTCCCGAAGGCTCTCTCTCCTAGACTTTAACTCCGATTGACTTAAAACTTCGGGAGAATATTCTACACATATTGTACTGTTAAATAATATATAAAAAATTTAATGGATTTTTTTTCATTTTCAGAGCCACGTACCCCCTTAAACTACCGCATTGGTGCTTCCATCTGTCCATAAAGAGGATTGCCTATTGAGATATTATTGAATTAATTCAAATACTTGTTGAATAACTTTCTATAAGCCGAGAGTTAATCTCTGTAAGATCAAAATTCGAAAAAAAATCGTCGATCAATGTTTCACCTGCACATTTTGCGCCCGGTCTATCCAATTCTCACCCCCCCATAAATCGGCATCCGTGTTAAAAAAAAAACTGCCCATTATTCCGGCACGAAAAATATGGGTCTAAACTTTGCCACGTTGGATTTTGACGAATTTTCTGTTCCTCGACACGTGCTCCAGTCACCGAATCATTTTCCCACGAAATACAAGATTCATTATCCATTGTGTACGCGACGCTATACTACACGCCGTATTTTCGCTCTTCGCAAACACTCTCGACGATTCGCAGTCGCAGTTACCGTCAAAGTCACCCTTGAGAGGTAAAAATTAACGCCGCAATTCGCGTACGTGTGGTTAACGACCAATTACGCTGTTATTAAGCTTATCGGCCTGTTGTCGCCTCGTTTCGCGTACCGTTAAAGCCCCCACATGACACAAGCGTGACTCGTGTGCTCTAAAAATCTCGACACCTCATTTTGTCCAAGGCTTCTGAGATTTTGAGCTGAAGGAGGATCATCTCGACGTTCGTTTTTTCAAAAATTATCCATTTACTTTTTTTTTATAGGCAGCGATTATATTTTTTTGACGATTTTCACATATGTTTCGACTTGACACGAATATTATGTATAATCAACCTCGATGATTATTTTTTTATCAATAAAACATTTATAAAAAATTTGAAAAAAAAATGATAAAAAAACAATAAAATACAGAGAATTTTTTTTTAATCAAATGATTGAAGAACAATGAAATAAGAAGAATAATAAAATTAAAATAATTCAATGTACACAATAATACAATAGGAATAAATTCAAAAATTATCATTTTTCTTTTCATTTAAAAAACGAACGACGAGATTATCCTTCTTCGAGGATACAAGCTGCAGGCCGACAATTTGTGGACATCGTTGAAAATCTATATACATCCGGGAATGCGCTGACACTCACAGATGCGAATAAAATACCGAAGAGAAAGGAAAAAGGGGAGCACAGCAGTTGACGAGTGATTTTTGCAGACATCATGGGCAAGGGAAGGAAGGGAGGAGGAAAGGGGCTAAAATGGGCGCTCGTCGACGCGTCACAAAAACGTAAAAGAAGCAGCTGGCATTATCTTTCTGTTTCTCTCTATCCCCCTCTCTCTCTCTCTCTCTCCGACTGGCTTTCTCTCGACCAACGGTTTCCGGCTGTTGCAGGTACTCAACTGGCAAACTTTTCAGTAACGCACATTAAGGAGTAAGGCCACTGTAACGGCCCAAAAAAAAAGGTTTTTTCACTAATTTTTTGCTCCCGAAATTGAAGGTATTTGAAAAAAAACTTTTAATGGTGTTATCGGGCATACATTAAACTTTATTATAAAATTTTTTTACAGTAAAAAAAAAACAAAATGGCGGTTCCACAGCTATCTTCCCGGGACATGTTTTGCTTCCAGGGCTCCGCGGCACGCAGCACCACTGGTGCACTTTTGAATCTAGAACAAAAAAAAAAAAACCATTAATCTAGAGGGCTATAGCTAGAGAATGTCGATCGGATTTTAAAAAGTATCAATTTTTGTGGATTTGGCGTGCGTTTGAAAAAAAAATTGATTTTTGACGAAAAAAACGGCAAGTTTTTTGTTAATAAAAAATCAATAAATAAAGTTCTTGAAAATTCCGATCGACATTCTCAAGATAATGTAAATGTTCACATCTGGTTAAAATTTCAAGTAAAAAAAATGAAAATTGTTCGAGTTATGCTGCGTGCCATTTTGAAAAACGATGTTTCGAGAAAAACGCGTTTAAAGTTTTGCGAATAGTTTTTTATTGGAAAAAATTAAAAAAAGAAGTTAAAAAAAATGTTTACCGTTAGTCTGCAATCCCAGCACCATACATTTGTCCTTCGATAGCCAAATTTTCGTCTTCTTCGTCTTTCCTGGTTGATTTTTGGAGCGCGCGCGCACTTTTGGCCGCGTCGCTCAGAGATGTCTCCGCGTGCGTGATGCGTTTGGCGTCTTCTTCGATGCAGAAATTATATAACTGTACACCAATTTCCACCTCCAACATCTTGAATATTTGCAAGACGTTGGTAAGGCCGCCATTGAATATGCAAACAGCGATATCCGTCGCAATATCTAGTACAGTTTTTCCGCTTGAGGATGATTTGGGAGCCAAACTCCAAACGGTAGCGTTGAAACTTTCGTTATTGTTTTGAGTATAGGCCCCCAAGCAACGCTCCAGCAACTCGTCCCGGCTCAATTCCATGTAGATGGGTTTGATGGCTTGATAAACCTCCTCACTCATTGGCTGATTGTGATGATACGCGTCCAAGGCATTTTCTGCTTTCGCTTTCTTCCAACTGCAGCAATTCTCCGAACATTTTTCGTGCTGAGGCTTTTCATCCGTTGACATTTTGTGAAAAAGGGTTGCCCAGATCTCATTTTTCATATTTTTGATGGAATCGGAATTTCGACGGATTGCTAAGCCGTAATAAATGCTTAGTTCGTCAATCAATTTGACAGTGAGTTTTCCTCTTCCCCCGAGACCTTTTGTTCCTTTTTTTAAGTTTCTCAATCGAGTGCCCATTCTTTTTTGCACGTGATCTATGCACTCTTTTTTTTTAACATCAACATTTTCATAAGGCTTCGAATCCACGATGCCTTTGAAAGTTTTGGAATCGCCATCTCCGATATAATTGCAGTCGTTTCGGAGCAAGTTTTGACACGCTTGGCGGCGACCTTCATTTCCTAAGGACAACAAATTTTTTTTCGCACAGGACCTTTTTTTTCTTATTCTAGAGGGTTTAAACTATTTTTTAAGCCAATAAAAAAAAATCGATTTTTCAAAAAATTTACAGTGGCCTTACCCCTTAAAGATGTACCTCTTTCAGGCCTTACGCCACAGTAATGGGTATAAAATCATGTGCGAATTTAACAATTTATTTTTCATGTGGAAAAGTGATTCACTCATTAAATTAATTACACATCTATTTAGTATGAATATCAAGCTGTTAGACATTTTTTTTAATGTAAAAAATGGCCGACTACTCGAAACTTCTCGAAATAGCTTTTTTCCAATTGGCGTGACAAATAACTTCAACAATTTTCGCTCGAATTACTTCAAATTTAAAAGTTATCTTTCTAATTGCATTTCGCAGGGAAGTACGTACGGAATTTCTGATTAATCGAAAACTTTTCATTTTATGAGCAGTTTATGAGCAGTTATAACGAAATTTTTTACTGAAAATTCATTTCATAAGTTTAAATACCTACAACTTTTGAATAAAACAATAGTTTTTAAATTCCGTACGTACTTCTCTAGGTATTCTAATGTAGAGTGACGAGAATTTTTGTTTTTTGTTCTAGGTTCTAAATTGTGGATGCTAAATGTCAGGCCGCGGAGCGCTTAAAAAAAAGAAAACAAAAGAAAATATTAGTAGTCGGCCATTTAGTACGCCGAAAAAAAAAAAAATTTTCTAACAGCTTGATATTCATACTAAATAGATGTGTAATTAATTTTATGAGTGATTCACTTTTTCATACGAAAAAAAATGGTTAAATTCGCACATGATTTTATATCCGTTAGTGTGGCCTAACCCCTTAAGTACCTCTTTAATGTTTAATGTAGCAACTTTTCGTGCCCCAAATCGGTTTAGCTGTGCAGATCGTCGATCGATACTTTTAGGAATGCAATGTTAATATCTGCATCGGAACTTCTCAATTTCTCTTGTAAACCGACAACAGCGTTTATGTTCAACGTGCATCGATCAACTACTCGACGCTAAAATTCTGCTTTAAAATAAGGCTCCAAATAACAATAACGATGTTTTTACACCCGAAAAATTCGTCAATGTGCAAAAAAAGAACAGCTTCATTTTACATTCACCCTTTTGTCTTTTGATCAACAAAGAGATCGCTAGCACACTTAAGGGGGTCTCCGAGAGCCTGGGAGAGGAGGGAAAGCGATTTTTTTATTGCTTGGTTTTATAGCCTAGGGTTTTATCCTTAATCTCGGATAAGGATTTCGTAAAAATTCCGAAAATTGTCCGAGTTATGACGGTTTTAGTGAAGGGTCGCCCACTGCGCTACGGCGAATCGCCCCGCTGCGGTTTATGACATTTTCCATCGTACACGTTTATCCATTGGTTTATAACAAATCATAAAAGTTGTTTTTTTTAGTCGCAAATCAAACTTTTATCTTTACAGTTTGGCACTTTCGACATTTTCAGAAATTCGAAAAAGTATCCGCTGATGCGAAAGTTTTATTATACTAAAAGTACATTTGTTCAGTTTTAATTTCGATCAGCCTAGTTGCCAGAACTAACTACACCGATTGGCAATATAGCACTTCGTATAATAATAAGTTGATCATTTATCGATGTTACTCGAATTGAAAAAACAAATTCTAACTTGACAGGACGGTGTACCAATTGTGTGTAAAATCCCGACCTCGTTATCCCAATACTCCAATCAGAAAGAAATAATCGGAGAACGACGCGTTTTTGGGCCGCAAGTTCATGCAGACCCATTTAAGGATGTTGAGTCTCAAATCGCAAATGATGATAAAATTCTGAAAATTTGGTATGTTTTTGTATGAAGTATTTCAGAGGTCGTGTTAAAATTTCACGACAATTAGGAAGCTCGTTATTGAACAATTAACATTCACAAATTAAATGTTGTCTTATGGAAACTGATGTAACTTTGCAATAAGTTTTTTTTACCTCTCAATTTTATAATATCTACAATATACTGAAAGCAACGGAAACAAAGCGAAGTTTATTGATAATTTTTTTTTATTTCTTTTAAAAATTGTTCTTAACAAAATGTTAATTTTTTAATAACGAGCTTCCTAATCGTCGTGAAATTTTAACACGACCTCTTAAATACATCATACAAAAACGTACCAAATTTTCAGAATTTTCTTATCATTTTTTATTTCAACCCTTAAGGAGGTTGAAGTAATGATGATAGAATTCTGAAAATTTGGTATGTTTTTACATGAAGTATTCAGGAGGTCGTGTAAAAATTTCATGACGATCAAGAAGCTATTTATTGAACAATTAACATTAACATGTTTCATAGGAACTCAACATCCTTAAGGAAGCTTTCCAGTGTGACAGCCCGAAAAATCGCTGTTTTTCGCGATTTTTTTTTTTAAAGAAAAAATAATCTAATCGGTCTGGTTTTTTTTTGTATATTAATTGGGTATTGAAGAATACAAAACAATTTTTTAAAGATCGATTTATTTATTAATTAATATCTATAAAAATGATGAAACAATTGTTGCAGAAAATGCACTTGGATGTGGTGTCCACGTTGGGGGTCACAATTTTGATCTGAAACAAAAAACACAAAAAGATTATTGATCGGTATATAATTGGCTTTCGTGCTATGGAGGCTTTTTTTTTTTTTTTTGCAAAAATGGCGCCGGTTTGAACAAAAAGTATCGATTTTAGCATTTTTTTGGCAGTTTTTTTTACAAAAAAATAGGAAGATGTCAAAAAAAAAAAAAAAGCTTCCATAGCACGATAAACAATGACGTTAAGAATATTGTGTAAAAAATTCAACTCGATAGCTTTAAAACTCTGCCCTCCAAGTTGGACACCGTTTTGAAAAATGCTGTTTCGAGAAAAACGCGTTCAAAGTTTCGCTGTAGCTGTAGCGCTCCGTTGCCTTCTTCCAAGAAATGCTGTACAGTAACCGAAATAATCTGAATTTGGGCATGAAAATTTCAGGGAATATTCGGAAGAATGTATACTATTCGATAAAGCAAAAAAAAAAAATCGATTTTTTGAAAATTTCACACTGGAAAGCTCCCTTAAGGCAGTCGTCGTGTGTAGAGGGTCAAAAAATGGATGTTTTTCTTCCTTTAATATATGGTTTAAGCTCGGAAGTAAACTCAAAGTATTTTCGAAGATCCAGACCCGAGAACAGGTAAGCGTCGAAAAAATGTGCGAACGCTCGGCTAGAACGGGCTGGGCGACCGAAAACTTTTAAACGCGTTTTAAACGCGGATGCTAAATGTCACGCCGCGGAGCGCCAAAAAAAAGAAAATATTAGTAGTCGCCCATTTTGTACATCGAAAAAAAAATATATACTTTCTAGCAGCTTGATATTCATACTAAATAGATGTGTAATTAATTTGATGAGTGAATCACTTTTTCATACGAAAAAACAATTGTTAAATTCGCACATGATTTTACACCCGTTACTGTGGCCTAACCCCTTAAGATTGTCTCAAAATAATAATAGCGAGAAAAGAGCGAAGCATCCTATGATAAGGCAACAAAGAGATAAATACTGCTGTATTTGTTCGCGAATTCGACGGCTTCGTGGGCTTAAAAAAAAGTACGTGGGCGGATTACTACATCTGTTACAAAACACGTGTATAGTCGGCGCGAATATAAGCCGCCTGTTAAAAGTCATACGTATAGGTGTGAGAGTGTGTACGCGCGCGTCGTTAATATACAGTCGGGATTCCTGTTAGTGCCGATCATCGCACGGCGGGTCGATCTATAATTAGCCACGACCAAGAAATGAGCGAATGAAGTACGGGGAAATCGAGATTCTATCGCAAGTCATCGGCTCTTCTTTTATTTTTATTTTTTTTGTCTTCTTATACTTCCATTAACACTTCTTCTACTCTCACCGCGATCGAGCAAGGAATTTGCGATTGACACTTTTCGGCTTTTACCTTGTATTTTTTTTTGTCTCATGGAGGAAGCTTTGTTCCTGTCAAAAACCTTTTTTGACATTTCCATAGTCGTGTGTTCGGGATTTAGACAAAGTATGCGGTAAACGGTAAGCTGACTAAGTGCATACTTCGTTTTTGTACTCACTCACTCATAAAATTAATTACACATCTATTTAGTATGAGTATCATGCTGGTAGAAAAAATATATATTTTTTTCGATGTACAAAATGGCCGACTACTAATATTTTCCTTTGATATCTTTTTTTAGGCGCTCCGCAGCGTGACATTTAGCATCCACATTTTTTACCTAGAACAAAAAACAAAAATTCTCCTCAATCTACATTAGAATACCTAAAGAAGTACGTACGGAATTTAAAAAGTATTGTTTCATTCAAAAGTTGTAGGTATTTGAACATAAGAAATGATCTTTCAGTGAAAAATTTCGTTATAACTGCTCATAAACTGCTCATAAAAAGAAAAGTTTTCGATTAATCAGAAATTCCGTACGTACTTCTCGGCGAAATGCAATTAGGAACATAGCTTTTAAATTTGAAGTAAATCGAGTGAAAATTGTTGAACTTATTTGTCACGCCAATTGGAAAAAGCTGTTTCGAGAAGTTTCGAGTAGTCGGCTATTTTGTACATAAAAAAAAATTCTAACAGCTTGATATTCATACTAAATAGATGTGTAATTAATTTTATGAGTGAATCGCTTTTTCATACGAAAAAAAAATGGTTGAATTCGCACATGATTTTATACCCGTTACTATGGCCTAAGGCCTTAATAAATAAACTTTCGAAATACATTTAAAAAAAAATGTATTCAAGTCACTATATATAGACGAAAATGGTAGTTAAAAAATGTCCTAAAAAATTGTAGGTATGCGCTGTTGATGAAATCGCGGAGGTGGGTATATGCGCTATGTTAAGGCGTTACCCCCACTTGTAGCGCAAAAAAAGGCCTTTTTCATGAATTTTTTTGAAGAAAACTACAAAACTTTTTAAATCGATCAATATACCATCTTAAAGAACCCATCTTGAAGAACTTTCAGTAATTTTTTTCATTGAAAAATATTACATTGTTTAGTGGCAAATGGCCGTCAATGAAATAATGTTTTTATATACACGGTTTGCGGTGACCAACATTGCGGCGAAGTGGATCATCTAAAAAAAAAATGCGGATGGATTTAGTCAAATATAAGTATAAACTAGTCTTTAATCGAAGGATTTTAACAATATTCATTTTTCACAAAATGGCGGACAGTCAAAATTAATGGTTCGATTTTAACGAAAAAAAACGGCCGCTTTTTGGCTATAAAACGGCCATTTTTTTTTCGAAAAAAAAATCGAACGATTAAAGACTACATTTTTATGTATTAAATAAGCTTGCAAAATTTCAAGAAGATCGGTTCATGAGTGTTCGAGTAATCTTGGTCACCGACTTCAGAAATGCCATTTTGAGAAAAACGCGTTTCAAGTTTCAATTTCAGTTCTTCAATTCACGGATTCTTCTCTTTCAACGCTCATATCTCAGTCAATTTTGTTCGGATCGACTTGAAATTTTCAAGACATATTATCAGATACTTATACTTCAAAAAAATGCAATAAAAAATCGATTTTTTAAAAATCGCAAGTGGGGGTAACCCCTTAATGGCTATAGCGCATATCTACGGTTTTTGATACATGCAAAAATAACAAAATGGCCGACATTTTTCGAAAAAAAACGTGTTGTTTCACCGTTTTTGGCAAAAAAAAGTAAATACCAAAATTTTAAAAATCCTTGATTTGCGCTACAGCTATAGTTGTAAAGAATATGTGGTTAAAATTTCATAAGGATCGGTTCAGTAATTTCGCAGATTTTATCAACAAGCCGCCGAAAAACGTTGTTTTGAGAAAAACGCGTAAAAACTTTATTTGGCTTACATGAATACTTTTAAAAATTTTTAAATGTATTTCGAAAGTGTATTTATTAAGTGTAACAAGTTTTATATCAATATCTCTCATATTAACCTATTTAAAAATTCATGAAAATAGCCTTTTTCACCGTCTAAAGTGAGAAGACTCCTTAAACCTGTCTTATCCTATCTTCTATAATTTTATAAATAATCCATCAAGCAGTTATCGAGGTAATATGTCCACCAACTTTGGAAACAGTGTTTCGAGAAGAACACGTTTAAAGTTTGAAGTATGGTGCCGCTACCGTTCGTCCGGCCAACTGTTGGACGCTGTAGCTCATTTAATTTTAGGAATATTTCACTAACATTTTCAGGGAATATACTGTCGAATAAAAATATTTTCGGAAAATGCCATTTTTTCACCCGCCTGGGTAGATGTAGCCCGCTAATTAAAACATATCGATGAGAGAAGAAGTTATGATTACTTAAACAAAGTGCCGCCGTTGATATATGACCAATAGATGTAGGTGGCAACTAAGTCATCTGAAGAAATGTACTTCTAGTATAATAATAAAACTTTCGGATGACTGAATGCTTTTTTGCAATTTTGAAAGTTACGAAAAAGGCAACGTGTAGAAAAAAAATGTCCGATTTTCGAAATAAAAAACTCGAATAATTTATTATCAACAAATGACTAAACATATGAATAAAATAATCTGTTTATACTATAGGAAGTGTTATAAACTATGCTCTGTCCGAATTTAAAGTCAATCGGACAAATAGCTCTTGAGATACGACTTACACCTTTCCATAAAACATATTTCGAAGAAAAAAACGCAAGAAAAGGTTACATCGCAGCAAGGCGGTTCGCCGTAGCGCAGTGGACGACCCTTCACGGAAATCGTCAAAACTCGGTCAATTTTTGGAATTTTTACAAAACTTATGTTACAAATCAAAGACTCTAGGTTATAAAACTATGCAATAAAAAAAAAATTTGACAAGAATGTGCATATGTGAAATATTGGGAAGCGAAGAAAAGAATGTTTTGCGGTATATCGACGTGCGCGCTTGTATTTATCATTTTCGCGCGAATTGCGTAGAAGCATTCTTATAAACAAGTTACCACAGGGTTGCGTGCGCGGCCACTTTTTTCCCCCGGAGACATAACCATTTCAGTCGAAAACCAGCATGACGTATATATAGATCTCAACCCCTTCCAGATTTCCTCCCACCCCTTTACCGCTGTGCTGACTCTTTCTGTATACCTATATTTGTGAGTATATCAAATATATCCCTCTCTCCCTTTCTTTCTCTCTAGCGCACTCTCGCTCTCTTCGAGTACGTTTTTTCTAATAGATCGAAAATAAATTATTCACAAAGCAACTTAGTATTTTAATTTACAGCAATATTCATCTCTCTTTGCAAAAAGAATCATTTTTCATCGCTTCGATTCCGCGATTGAAACTATTTGCGAGCTTTTTTCCCGAAGTAACAAACGTGACAATTATCGAATTTCAATCCGAACCCTACGTGGCATAAAATGCACACGGAGACTCAAATTTAGAGTAAAAAACTGCCACATGTAAATTTTTCTAAGGTCCTTGCATGTATCTTGGCATTGTACAGTACTACCTCTCTAAGAGAGCCCTCGTTAAGAGAGAATTTCCCCGCCGTTCCGCTTGAGCGCATTTTATGGCTTCCCCCATCTAGCTCGAGCTGTCCAGTGTACCCGAGGCCTCTCGAGTTTGTCGCGGACAACAAGCGCGCTAACCTACCGGTGGGGGAAGGCTTCGGCGACGAATTTCTCGAGATTTTCTTCCCCTAACCGCCCTAGACCGCTCTCTTAGAGAGGTAGTACTGTATTTCCAAATTACCTTGCCTGATGTTGCTTAATATTTTCAAATTCGAAAAAATCGTAATTTTCAATAACTAACGAGAAATTCGAATTCCAACGCAACATAAGCGAAACATTAACTTTTATCACTCTTCATAAATTGTTTTTTTTTTTTACTCGATAACCGTAGATTCACCGTCAAATCTTGGTGCCTCGGACATTGTACTCTTGCCCATGCAGACACACCTGGGTAATATCGTCGAACTCTGTCAGCGGCGCGCGCATCGCCGATCTCCCCCACTACTCCACTGAGCCCCCTCCACCGCGGTCTCCCGCGGCGTACTACCGTAGTAGCGGCCCCCACTCCTCACCGCTGTTCCGTCCAACGCTCTCGCCACCATGCCCCCTCCTCCTGCGCCTCGTCGCGCTCGCGGCCTGTCCACTCCCCTCCACCGTCCGTGTGCGCACCTCGATCGCGCGTTTCCCTCTCCCCGGCCCACGTTCTCGACTCGCTCCGTCTCCTTCGCTCCTACGCGTAGGCCTCCCCTGTCGTACAATTATAGATTCATTCACTCGTGGCACGCCGATTTGTCGTCAGTCTCGCTGGAAGCGTTCCACAGCACGCCCGACCCTCGCGAGCGAGCGGGAAAAAACCATTCGCAGCTCACACGTCGCGATAGCAGTCGGAATTTGAAGGAATGTTCTAGTTTCCTCCAGACACTGTCGAGCGTGTAAAGTAAAGAAATAGAAATTGAGAAACTCGCCATTTCGAGATATCGTGTCAATGATTTGAAGTATTCATCGACGAGGCGAGTGTGTGCAACAAATTTACAAACTCTAGCGAATAAATGATAATAATCACTGCTGAAAAAAAGTCTTGGGACAAAAATTCAGTGCATCGCAATAGAGAAAATCCGTGATAACTATCAGTGGCGAAGTGTGCTAGACCCAAGTGAAGAGAAAATTCGACATTTCGTGTGAAAATCTCGAAGACTGACGAGAACCCTAAGGTGAATGCACATTTTAAAAAAGTATATATATTAGGGTGGCTGTTATTTGGGCTTTGGCGAAAAAGATTCGATCCCACCCCAAAAACATAATCAAGGTGTATCAAAAACAATATGTGTAAAGTTTGGAGGCGCTCGGAAAATTGGACCACGCGCCACCGAGCGATTGAAATTTTAAATGTAAAATACATGTATTTATCCCGCGCATCAATGATTTTTTTTCCGAGTATAATATTAATGAGAAAAATTTGAAACTTGGTACACTTATTGTGCATAGTATGGTGTACAAAACCAAATTTTTTCAATTTTTTTCATTCATAATTTTGTTAATGACAAGCTCTATAGAGATGCCCATATGTCGTTTTTTTAAATATTTGTTTTCAAATAAATTTCAAATATAATAAAAAATAAATTTTCAGGTCGAAAATGTAATGTCTGCAGGGAAGAAGACGTAGAAGAATATTTTGTTTTCGTAATACATACTTACGATCTATCGTTGTTTGCACCGTTACAAGAGCAGTATTGTGTTTGCTGTACTACAACAAAATGCATATGTGTACTACAACTGCATATGTGTACTACAAATGCATATGTGTACTACAACTGCATATGTGTACTACAAAATGCATATGTGTACTACAAAATGCATATGTGTACTAGAAAATGCATATGTGTACTACAACAAAATGCATATGTGTACTACATGAGAGAAGTGAGCAATGTCAAATCAAAGGCGTTTTACCTTTCTTTCTATAGTTTCTTTGTATTTTGTGTTTTCCTCGTAAAGAGAGGCACCTTTGTCCTGTTCTATCTCATTTCGTTTAGTACACGTGTATGACTACGGTCAGCGGAACACTGCTTGCAGCAGTGTGAGCACGATGGCTACCGAACGCGTATTACGGAAAAATATTTTTTTAATCGGAGATATCGATCCTCAAATAGTTGGGAATAAGTTGCCAAGTAAAAAACAGGTGCTAAAAGTACTCTTTTTCAACATGCGTCAACTGAAATGCAGTTTACGTCAAAGTGCATCGATGGTTACAAACGAGGTTACAGTTTTTTGGGAAAAGGCTGGAATACCTGTACTAAAACGATCCCGGTGTATTGAAAAAGTTGAACTTTTGTACAATCATTGGCGAAAACTACAAAAACGTGGTGGTCGAAAATGCAATGAATCGAAAGAGGCGAATTTCAAGCGAGATATTGAGTTGCTGTTCGATATTGCCGCATCTCCTGAAAATCTACGAGGCATCGACGAAAAAACAAATGCTTTTTTGCAGAACCAACGAAAACCTGAACGAATTGGTTTTATTGGTGACATTTAATCAATATACGATCAGGATATAACCGATGGTGAAATTAATTTCATCCTCGATATGCGCAAAAAAGCGAGATATGGCGGAGAAAATTGTACAATGGGTAAGAAATATGATGTAAAAATAATTTTTAGTTCTGTTTTCAAAATTATTATAAACAAAATTTTCTTCAGGCGATATTGTCGAGTTGACAGCAGCAGCCAAAGTGACTATTCGTGTTCTCAAAGAAGTATTTTTTCAACCGATTTTTTTGATAAAAATAGAACAGGATGATGGAGAGCCTCCGGCAAAAAAAATTCGCGGCTCAATCAATATCATTGATGAGAAATTGGTTGCAACCTTAGATAAATGCCTCATTTCTTATCGAAACGCTGTTCGAATTATCACTGCGGTAGTTGAGGCATGCGGATGCGATACCAGTACGCTGGTTATTAACAGAGTCTCGATTCACAAATATCAAAAATAAGGCAGTTGTTTCCTTCTACGGAATTACGTGCTCCGGTACTGCACTGGGATTGCAAATTGTTTCATAACATATCCGGAAAAAACCACATAGATCGTTTGGCAATAATAATAATGAATGGACAAACCGAAAAATTGTTATCGATTCCGGCTCTAGAAGATGGTCATGGCTCAACACAAGCGCGTGCTATTGCTGAGGTCATTTGAATGTTTTATTCTATTTTAAATTTATCCATATACCAGTAATGTTGATTTGCAACAAAATTAAGTATGAGTGCCTCTTTATATAATAAATATGGTGGTTATATATTTTCATAGGTTCTTCAAGATTGGGGACTTAGTGATTCTATCAAAGCTCTGTATTGTGACACGACGAACGCCAATCTTGGTTTACGGACTGGTGCTGCAGTATTGTTAGAGCAAATTCTCAACCGAAACTTGTTAGATCTTGCTTACAGACATCACATTTTCGAGCTAGTTTTGGGAGGAGTTTTTGATGCTCTCGTGCCTGCGTCAACTGGCCCTTTGATTCATTTGTTTTAAGGATTCCAAGCTTCCTGGGATAACATTGACCCAACAAAATACGAAGTTGGTATAAAAGACAAGAGAATTTTGTGAATGTTGCAAAGTCAACTCGAAGGCATAAGCCTTTTTATAAACAACCTTCAACATTCGACAGTGCAGCGGCGTGACGATTGCCGCGAACTATTGCACTTGTGTCTGATATTCATTGACCAAGTTCCTCGGGAGGCCGTGCAATGTTATAAACCAGGTGCTTTTTCATGCTCGCTGGATGGCAAAAGCAATTTATTGCTTAAAAATGTTCTCATTTCGCGAGGAATTCCATTTGACACCATCTGAGAGAAAATCACTTACTGCAATTTGCACCTTCATCCGACGTAGTTGCCATCTACGTCGAGGCATGGCTTATGGCTCCATTATCAAACGCCGCTCCAAATTACGACCGCACTTTCTTAAAAAAATTATACAACTATCGGAACATCAATCGGAACCAGTAAGCAAGGTTGCCATAAAGATATCAACCCATCTCTGGTATCTAAATACCGAAAATGCCGCAATGGCCTTTTTCGATGAAACCGTTTCTGCAGAGGTCAAAAGAAAAATGGTTGAAAAAATTAAAAGTGAGCACCCTCAGAGTGAGGAAGAAACAGAAAATGACAAACGTTGTATTGTACCGCAAATGGATATTGCTTTTTTGCTCGATGAAAACATCGATTTCTTCATAAACCCTGGATCGATAGGTTTTTTCGAAAGATTCCAAATTGACCACAGCGTCCTCGGTAACGATGTGTCTGACTGAAAATCGAAAAAAAAGTTATCAACGCGGTTTAGAAGTTTAAAAAAATCTAACCGTTAATGACGTCGGGGAAAGGGGAATTAAGCTGAAAACCGATTATAACGAGAGATTGATTCACGGCGAGGATCAAAAGCAATTTATTTTGCAAGTTGTTGCAGATTATCAGCGAAACTATCCCAATGTGAACAAAGAAACCCTACTTCGACCGCTGGAACAAAAATGAAAATGTGAATATAGTCATTGGTAATTTTTTAGACTTAATTTTTAATGATAAATATTCTATATATATTCACAGTTTGATACAAATCAAATTTTTCGTTACATATTAAGTCTACAGTCAAGTGAAAATTTATTTAAAAACAAATATTTAAAAAAACGAAATATGGACATCTCTACAGAGCTTGTCGTTACCAAAATTATGAATGAAAAAAATTGAAAAAAATTTGTTTTGTACATCGTACTATGCACAATAAGTCTACCAACTTTCAATTTTTTCTCACTAATATTATACGCGGAGAAAAAATCATTGATGCGTGGGGTAAATACATGTATTTTACATTTAAAATTTCGACCCTCGGTGGCGCGTGTTCCAATTTTCTGAACGCCTCCAAACTTTACACAGATTGTTTTTTGATACACCTTGATTATGTTTTTGGGGCGGCATCGAATTTTTTTCGCCAAAGCCCAAATAACGGCTACCCTAATATACAGATATATGTTAGGGCGATGCAAAAAATGGTAATATTTTCATCGTTGGATTAGCAACACGTATTAAGGGGTCTTCTCACATTACACACAAAAAAGGCTATTTTCTCCAATTTTTTTGATATATTTATATTATATTGATATAAAAGTTTTTACACTTAATAAATACACTTTCGAAATACATTTTTTTTTAAATATTTATTTAAGTCACTATTTATAAACCAAAATTGTAGGCCTGCGCTGTTGATGAAATGTCGGAGATGGATCATCCGAAACAAAAGAAATCAAGCGTTTTTAGATTCAGTATGTTAATGGCTGTAGCGCATATCGTAAGATTTTTTATATATGCCAAAATAACAAAATGGCGAACATTTTTCGAAAAAACAAAAAAAAATGTGTTTTTCACCATTTTTGCCAAAAAAAATGAATTTCGAAAATTAAGAAAACCTTGATATACGCTATAGCTATAGTTGTAAAGAATATGTGGTTAAAATTTCATAAGAATGGGGTCAGTAGTTTCGAAGATTTTATCAACAAACCGTCGAAAAACGTTGTTTCGAGGAATACGCGTTTAACATTTGTTTGGGTTGCGAAAAAACATGAAAAACATTTTTTGAAATGTATTTCGAAAGTATATTAAGTGTAACAACTTTTATATCACTATCTATAATATAAACCTGTCAAAAGAATTCATGAACATCTTTTTTTAGCGTCTAAAGTGAGAAGACCCCTTAAACTATGGTAAAAAAACAAATTCTCGTGCAAAGTACGCCCTGCAGATCTAATTTAAAAAAGGGCGCGAGCTATTTCAGGTTACTATTTTTTACTAGAGATCCTGATTGTTTACGTGTCGAATATCATGCGATTTATTAAGTTGGAAATTATATTCATTGACTGATGAACAGGCTTTTTCAGTATTATTTTTATCCAAGACACGAAAAACCGTGATCTTGAGGTAAGATTGGGAGAATACCTGAAAACGACCTGCGTCACCTTTTCAAAATTGACACCCTTGGTACTCAAAAGTGAGTCCTGTCAGCGTCAATTTCAAAGGAGACGGTATTCAAAAGAGAACTTTTTTGCAATACGCACACACACACACGCGCGCGCGTGCGCATGTATATATATATATATAAATATATATATATAATGTATATCCATTGAGGGGTTAGGCTACTGTGACGACCCGAAACTCAGGGTTAATTGGAAAAATTCATTTTGAAGAAATAAGTAGAACGATTGAACAATCGTTTGGTCATATGTTTTTATGTGCATCAACAAAGTTGTGTACCAAACTGTATTTTACAATATTAGTAATCAAAGAAGTTGTAAACGACCGCGTGAACGACCTTTGGACGTGAGGGGCTCAATTGTGTACTTGATTTTGCCCACCCGGTTGATCTGAAACGAACAAAACGCGTTTTTTCATTAAATAGATGATATTGGCTAAGACGTGACCGGGTTTTTTTCGCTATCGTGTTTCAGTTGCCAAAAAAAATATATCAATTGTTTTTGTCGATTTTTCGCGAAAAAAATGACATTATTAATAACTAATGAAAAAAAATCTTAAGAAGAAAAACATCGGTCAAGATTAAACTACTGTTACACTGAATAAGTGTACGGAATTTTATGTCAATCCGTTCATTAGTTGTCGAGAAAACGTGTACACCGTTGTGAAAAGTGTAGTATTGAGGAAAACGCATTTAAAGTTTCCCGGGCAGTTCTGTCGATGTGAGCATGAGTTTATCTTCGACCTGCGATTCC
>OX632358.1:22748517-22770727 GCA_951751655.1 Ophion costatus
AAAATGGAACCATGTATTTTTTGCGTGATTAGAATGACCTTGTGCTGTAGGTCGCGGAATTCGTCTTAAAATCGGTAATAATGTCATCGAAAAAAATACATGGGTTCATTTCAAAAAGTCGGGTTGACCTTGACGTAGCTTCAGCGCCTCCACCGATAAAAAAATAGGGTGGTCCAGTATGACGGCCTTCTCGAACATTGAAACTTTTGTCTGAAACATTTTTGGATATGATCAATAGTTTGAGTGCTATTGCTCTGTAACACTTTATGTGCCTCGCCCTGTGTATATACAAGGTGTAGAAGTATGAAAATTTTTGGTTTTTTTTTCATTTTAGATGATCCCGTCCAGAGATATCGTGTTTATCGCAAGACGCCTTTTTTTTAGCGGTGCTCTCGGAGATCAGCTATAGTAGCGCTAAAAAAAAATTGTTTTAACAAATAAAAAATGTTAAAATAGAGTTAAAAGTTGCCATAATATAGGTAGCAGTTTTTACGTTAATAGATTTAAAGGTCTTCCCAAGAAAAATTCTTGGAAAATCGACCTTTTTGGGCCTCCTGACTATATATAACCCCTTAAGACTCTTTTCGCGCAGCTCGACAGCTGACTGCTATCTTGCCTGCTATATATATAAATAATATAGGGCAAGGTGCCCATTTATTGGCACTTCAAGGGCCCAATTATTGGCACTTTAACATGAAGATCCAATTGTTGGAACTTTAAGGGCTCAATTATTGGCACTTTTAGGACCACTGTGTAGGTAGGAGAGAAGTGTCAATAAATGGTGGGATGCTAAAATAAGGTCACTCTACCTCAATATGTTACATAATGAGGCGTTTTGACAGCTCTAATCTCCGGTCATGTTTAAAGCGTTTTTAAGCGTGAAACAACCAGTCCTTTTAAGGACGGATAAAAAATTTACCCAATGTTCCACGTGACGCGTATTAGCGATATAAAGAATTAATCGAATACGAAAAAAACAGCCCCCTTTCCGGGTCAAAAACAAATTTGACAAAGGTTATTCGTGTCTCATATTCGAACCTCAAACATTCTTCGCAATTGCGGGAATAGTACACTGAGCTCATACTGTACACTGGGAAGAATAGAAAGTTTTGCATCGAACATAGGTAAGGAAAAAATGAAAATTTTCACATATGAAAAGTGTTTCAGGTACTGTTGCAGAAACTGAAACTAATGTTCAGGTAATAAAAAGTGAGTAATAAACGTAACCTTTTCATCGTTTGAAAACAACGAAAAACGTATACCCATAGGTATCGATGAGCTACAAAATATCGATTAGCCTCGCATCAAGCAGAACGACTGAAAAAAGTTTTCAAATAGTGCGACGTCAAATACCGATTTGTTTGCTCGATCGTGGCAAAAACGTAGAACTTTATATATCGCGAGGCTCAAATATCAATTTGTATTGCATTGAACATACGCAATGAAAAAATCTGAGCGCTTCAGGCATCGAAAGGAAAAAAAATGAGGGCTTAAGGTATAATGAGAAGGCTGTTTTGGAGATCTCCAGTATTTTTTTAGATGGCTGATATTTTGTAAAAAAGAGAAAAAACTACGTTTTGTTCTTTTGCTAAAAAGGTGGATTTCTTCGCAACAACCAGAGACATTGAACAACTGATATTTTTCGGTATAAAGCAGCCAAATCGTCAATTGTTCTCACATCAATGGACGGCAATTAAAAAAGTATACCTCTATGGATATACATTTTTCATTGCCTCCCGTAAATGTGAGAAAAATTCGAGAATTCCTGCTGCATACCGAGAGGTACAAATTGTTCAATGTCTCCGATCGCTGTGAAGAAATTGCGATCGGATTCTTGGTTTTAGCTTCACAGTCTTTAAACAAATGAAATGTTGATTGTTTGTAGTTAAAAGGCAAGAATATGAAGAAAGCCTCAAACTTCCAGGTACAGATAAGGCAGTCTATGAATTTTTCTCAAATCAAACAAAGGCAATAAAAACATTATATTTATTTCTATAGAAATACATTTTTCATTGTCTTCAGTAGATGTGCGAAAAAAAATTTAAATTGCTTCTGCATACCGCGGGATATAAATTCGCCAATGCCTCTGATCGCTGCAAAGAAATCCTTGTTTTTGGCTTTGCATTTTTTAAAGATGTAAAATGTTGATTGATTTTAGTAAAAAATAAACAAATATGTTTATTATTACAGTGACTAAAAATAATCAACATTGAATTCAACAGCAATTGTTTAATTCAATTGGTGTCCAATTCACTTGTTCACTTACACTAATTGACAAAAATCAACAGTGACTTAAATTCACTTCTCTTTGGACTGAAGATAAAGGAAATAGGGATTTTTTCCCTTCCAAAAAGATATGAAATCCCTTTTAAGAACTTTCAAGAAGTAAAAAATAAACGCCAAGTAATAGAAAAAATCCTCCGAAAACAGTATCGTTTGTTTTATCTTATAAAAACTCTCCGATTTATCTTATAATCATTTTTTGTTCTAATTCAAGCAATGGTTTCAATTGATTTTTTGAATTAATCGATTGCCCAAAAAAGTGAGATAATATTTTTCAATCTAGACAAGCCAGTTTACTAGAAATGTCGTACACAAAATTGTTAAATCTTAAGAATAATATTTTCCCAAATATGTTACTTTCTTTGAAAAAAATCATATTACTATTATAACATAAAATTGATATCACCATTACCAAGAAGTACAACGGATGTACCACACAAGTACACTGGGACTGTTGTGCAACGACTTGACGTGCATGGTTCAGAAAAAAAAGCTCAAAGAAGGATTTTGTCCTCTCCACAACTCAACTCTCAAGTTAAAAAAATATCGAATTGCCCCATGTCTCGATCTTAGGAATACGAGTTGATCAGATAGTAGTAACTCTATCTGTCTATATATATATATATATATATATATATATATATATATAAAAGGCAAAGTCCTGATTTTATAGTTGATTTAATATTGGAGGCATCGTTTAAGGAGGTACAATCATTATTACGAATCCAACTTTCAGATTTGAAATTTTTATATGAGTTTGAAGAATACTTTTTGCACCTATTGTCAAAATTTGAGCTATTTTGACCGTTCAGTTTTTCCGCAATAAAACTGCAAAGTCGAGCACTTTGAGTTACTGAAGCATGTCGTCTTATGGAGACGGTCAAACCGGAAGTGTGGTGATCGTGGTTTTTCTGCTCACGTATCCAACTAAACCCGTTGGAAAACTGAAATTCGATAGATTAGATATAATAGATATTGTAAAAAATAAGAAAATCAATCTTCACCGTGTAGTTAAAGCACTACATTACAAGAAAGTTTCAATTTCCGGTTTAAAATGGTTAAAACGACAAAATTGCACCCACAGACTTAGCAACGTCGCGAGGAACAGCTGATGCGTTTGGCGAACATAACCCAGCTTTGTTTTGAAATTAATTTGAATAGAAGCCGCCACAAAATATGCAAACAACAATGTATAGACTTTTATCATTCATCATGTATCAATAATATTTATAATTATATTTTGCCCATCGTGTTAATTCCGCTGAGGTAATTCAAGCCTATCTTAATAGGCTTGAATTTTATTACGTTAATATTATTACGAATATTACTACTGAGTCGTTGACAATCTAATTGTTCAGTTTTTATTGGTTCACGTACAATAAATTCATCATTTACCACAACATTTGGCACACTATAATCGATAATACGAATAATCAACATAAGTAAACATCAATCAGAGCAGCTGTGGGTAAAATAAATGTAGACTTTTTTGACGTCGTGTGAATATCCATAATCCGAATTTCCACTCTATACTCACGTATGGATATTCGACTTATGGACATTCGATTTATGGATATTCGACGATAGTGGTAATTTCATCGTTCTAGAAAATGAATTTTGCAGCTGTGGGTTCAGGATTGGGAAAGAAATGGTATTACCCATAATTTTCTCAGATAACCCTTTGTTACCCTCAATTATTTATGCAAGTGGCTATCAAATTCATGATTTTGCAAAGTAGGGTTTGAATCAGTGATGCACTTCTAAGCCATATGATACTTAAAATCTTATTTTGTTTACATGATTTAAAAAGTCATATGAAAATATAAACTTGATCGCATAACTATTGCACGTTGCATGAAATATATTCAGTTACATAGACTTTGGCCATCGTCTTGCTAGCGAAAAAATATACATCTCCGTTTTACTGCTGACATCTATCGTGCTATATTCGACGGTTTGAAACGAATACCGTCGAATATTTATTGGCAGTGGATACAACGTAGCTCCGGCAACGTGACGCGAATCGAGTGGCTCGACGTACACACCGATACCTATATCAATGTTACCCTATCCGAATCACACTATCGTAAAGACAGGAGATCCCATTGCTAATCAACCCAGCGGTTAATGCGACGCTTAAAATTAAAAATAATTCATATATACTGTCGCAAAAGTCATTTTTGTAGGCAGTAGAAACAGAAAATGTTATCTAAATAAAAAAGAAAGACAGCTTCTCACGAGAAAACCTCATTTTTCTCATGAAGAACAGCATGCTGAAGTCATTGTTATTAACAAATGGTTCGTCCAATTTAAGAATGCGCTCGTGAACTGAAAATGACTACTGTTTGAACACTAACTGTACAAATTCAAGTCAATAAAGTGAGTTACTCCAGATATCAATCCCGCCGTGTCAAGATATGAAGTTTCGAGATGATCGCCTTCAAACTCGACGAATTCCGGTAAACTCAACGCACGCTGTTCCACAAAAAAAGGTGTAACTTCGTCAATTTTTATGATTTCAGGGTCCGATCGGTCTTAAAATATTCTTGAAAGTTTACACTATAATAATCCGCAAAGAAAAAACGACTTTTTGGAGTTTCCAGAGAGGGATACCCCCCTTAAGGTTTAACCGTTTTGCGTACAGCGTTTCTAGAAAACTGGCTTGGCTAGTTTACAGAATGTTATCCCACTTGTTTTGTATATCTGATTAACATAAAAAATAGATTAAACCCATTGTTTGAATTAAAAGAAAAAAATAGCTATAAGGTAAATCAGAATGTTTTTATAAGGCAAAACAAGCGATGATGTTTTTGAGGGATGTTTTTTTTATTACGTGCCGTTTATTTTTTTATTTTTCAACCTCTATATATATATATATATATTAGGAGGGGTGATTTAAGACATATTTTTGTTTAATTTTCTGACAAGGAACATCCCTCAGGTGACACCCTTCGATTTTGTTGAAATTTGGATATGCTATAAACCATCGAAAAGTAAGCGATACGTATTTTTTTTATCGGCGGAAAAATGGTTTTAAGGGGTGAAACCACCCCTCGAAAAAAGGCATCTCTAGGGTGGTTCGCTCCTTAATTTTTTTCTGCAATGTCACTATAGTGGATTTTTCATTGCTTCGGGTGAGAAGAATTTTCATATTTGTTTCATTAAAATCGGTGGACTCCTTGTGTGTGAAATTGCTATATTACCCCTAGAGATGCCTTTTTTCGAGGGGTGGTTTCACTCCTTAAAACCGTTTTTCCACTGATAAAAAAAAATACGTATTGCTTACGTTTCGGTGCTTTATAACATATCCAAATTTCAACAAATCGAAGGGTGTCGCCTGAGGGATGTTCCTTGTGAGCACCAACGTATACCGAATTATTTTCAAACTTTTCATTTACCTCTTGCCCTTCTGCAGCTGCAAAAAACACAAAAAAAACACTCGGATCATTTACACAATTCTGAAGAAATTTAGATTATGTTAGACCTATTCTGCTCATCTTTCACTAAAGCTCAACTTGTTCTTTCGACACGTACTAGTATTTTTTCTGAAATTTCGATTTTAGGCATTGTTGTTCGACAGTTTGGACGTCATAAGAGTACTTTTTGCTCTACATATGAGGTATTCCAAGTGTTTTCTAACGGCCTAAAAGCCTGACCTTCAATCTTTTTCAAACTTGGTGATGTTTTTGTATCATATATTTTGAGTACGTGGCATTTTTATTCAGATTTTTATCGACTTGCTAACCCGGCTAACTTGGAGATAAGATTTTACACGTGATCAAATTTCAAATGATCGTATCGTAGTGATCTGCTCGTCGTACGAAAAAATGTCTTCTTAAAAAAAGATGCGTTTATCTACGAAATATTTTGAAACAAAAATTCAAAATTTTCCAAGTAATACAATACTAAAAAAAAAAGAAAAATCTTTAATTTTTTAATTTTTTAACCCCAATGACTAGGCTTATTCTGCTGAAATTTACACTGAACTTTCTTTTATTAGTGTAAAAATACGTGTGTAAGTTTCGTTCTGGGCTCGGCTTGCGTTCAGTTAATATCGTCGTTGTAAATATAATGGGAAATTGTTGTTTTCGAATAACCCGGCGATTTACAATTTTTAAGTGAAAATGGTAGTGACTAAACTTGTAAGAAATCACAACTTGCTTCACAACTTTGGTCATAACAGTTTTTTCTCTACCATCGATATTTTTCGAATTAAACCGGAAAAAACGGCTATTGCATTATCTCGTTCTTTTTTTACTTTAAGGCATAAACGAACATAAACAAACTTGTAGAAACGTTGCGGTCTCCAAAGTAAAACATGTTGGATTTTCGGAAAAAAAGCTTTTTACCCTGTAACTCTTTAACAGTGTCAAATACTCCCCTCACTGTAGTTCACTTAATTAAATATTACGATTATTATGATTAATTACAGGCCTCTTGAATAATTAAAAAATCAGTGCGTTATATCGTACACAGCAGGACTGAATTTGGTTGAGGGTTTCGAAAAACAATTGCGAAGATCAGCTATTTTTCGACGCGTTACACGGTGACGATCCCTTTAAAAAAATACAGACAGACATCATATCTCTTACCAAAAAGAAATACAGCAAAACAATAAAAACATGGCCGCCGGCAAATGATGACATTCTCTTCGCGACATTTGGCGGTGCACACTTTCCAGCTTAAATGGTCCTTTCGAAATGTAAAACCCAAACGTGTTATGCATGTTAACAATAAATACGAGTCATTGACGATCGTCGAATTTTAAAATCATTTTCTTTATCAACGTGGCGACCTACTGAAACTCGAGCATACAAAATCTATGAAATAATTCGTCATTTTTCCTTAACTATTAAAAGATAGAGATCGATTAAAAAAAGTGAGGTCAACGACCTTCAAATGTTTCTCATGGTTTCTCCTGTAAATTTGGGAACAATCCATCAAGTGGTTTTCGAGATATCACGTTCACTGTCATTGAAAACGATGTTTAAAGCTTGAAATATGGTGCGCTGCAACCGCTGGCCCACACGACTGTTGAAAGTCGTAGCTCGTTCTATTTCAGAAATATTTCTACCAAATTTCCAGGGAATATAGCTTAAAGGACATACTATTGAATAAAAATATTTTTGGGAAATGCAATTCTTTCACGCACTAAGGTAGATGTAGATTAAGAGATTTTGTATGTTCAAAATGTGTAAAAAAATGTTAAAGAGCCAAATGCTAAAATCTTCAAAAACTTGTAAGAAAAAATGTTAAAATGCTAAATGCTAAAATGTTTAACAACTTGCAAAAAATGTTTAAAAGCTGAATGCGAAAAGGTAAAAAACTTGCAAACAAAATGTTTAAATGCTAAAAGCTCAAATGTTTAAAAACTTTTAGAAAAATGTTGAACTGCTAAATGCTAAAATGTTTTAAAACTTGCAAAAATAATGTTTAAATTACCGTAAAAAATTCTGTGCGCAAAAGAACGACACAAGGTGACATTTGGTACAGCGATGATAATGCTCGAGATCCCCCATTAAGGGGTTATCCTCACTTGCGATTTTGAAAAAATCGATTTTTTTTTATTGCATTTTTTTGAAGTATAAGTATCTGAGAATACGTCCTGAAAATTTCCAGTCAATCCGAACAAAATTGACTGAGATATGAGCGTTGAAAAAGAAGAATCCATGAATTGAAGAACTGAAATTGAAACTTTAAACGCGTTTTTTTCAAAGTGCCATTTCTGAAGTCGGTGACCAAGATTACTCGAACACTAATGAACCGATCTTCTTGAAATTTTGCAGGATTATTTAATACATAAAAATGTAGCCTTTAATCGTTCGATTTTTTTTTCGAAAAAAATGGCCGTTTTATAGCCAAAAAACGGCCGTTTTTTTTCGTTAAAATCGAACCATTAACTTTGACTGTCCGCCATTTTGTGAAAAATGAATATTTTTTAAAATCTTTCGATTAAAGACTAGTTTATACTTATATTTGACTAAATCCATCGGCATTTTTTTTTTTCAGATAATCCACTTCGCCGCAATGTTGGTCACCGCAAACCGTGTACATAAAAACATTATTTCATTGACGGCTATTCGCCACTAAACAATGTAATATTTTTTAATAAAAAAATTACTGAAAGTTCTTCAAAATGTGTTCGTTAAGATGGTATATTGATCGATTAAAAAAGTTTTGTAGTTTTCTTTAAAAAAATTCATGAAAAAGGCCTTTTTTTTGCGCTACAAGTGGGGTTAACGCGTTAAGATACAATTTCCCCAAATGAAAATTGTGCGAACTCGCAACCTACACATTGCACCCCCATTCAATTTCCGAGCGAATAAAAAAAAAAACATGCTTATCGCGATCATTCCGCGAGTGCGATAAGATCCGACCGAAGCAATCCAGAGCTTTCTAAAAGACGCAATTCTTTTAAAGGAGGCACGATCATTACTATGAATCCAACTTTCGGATGTGAAATTTTTATATGATTTTGACAAATACTTTATGCGCCTATTGCCAAAGTTTGAGCTATTCTGACCGTTTAATTTTTGCGCAATAAAACTGCAAAGTCGAGCACTTTGAGTTACCGAAGCACGTCGTCTTATGGAGACGGTTTAACCGGAAGTGCGGTGATCGTGGTTTTTCTGCTCACGTATCCAACTAAATCCGTTGGAAAACTGAAATTCGATAGGTTAGATATAATACATATTGTAAAAAATAAGAAAATCAATCTTCACCGGGTCGTTACAGCACTACATTACAAGAAAGTTTCATTTTCCGGTTGAAAATGGTCAGAACGACGAAATACCACCCACAGACTTAGCAATGTTGCGAGTAACAGCTGATGCGTTTGGCGAACTTAACCCAGCTCTGTTTCGAAATTAATTTGAATAGAAGCCGCCACAAAATATGCAAACAACAATTTATGGAGTTTTATCATTTATCACGTAACAATAATATGTATAATTAAATTCTGCCTATCGTGTTAATTCCGCTGGGATAATTCAAGCTTATTTTAATAGGTTTCCGGCGGATTTTGTTTGTCTTTTTAGTCCGTTTTTATGGCGAATATGTTAATATTATTATCACGAAGATTACTACCGCGTCGTTGACAGTCTACTTTTCAGTTTTTCTTTGTACACGTGCAATAAATTCATCATTTACCGCAACATTTGGCACACTATAATCGATAATACGAATAATCAACATAAGTAAACATCAATCAGAGCAGCTGTGGACAAAATAAATTTAGACTCTTTTTTGACCCCGTGGGAGTGATCGTATCTCCTTAAATTCCGTGACACAGTTTTTCCGCCCGTCATATTTTAAATGACGAGCAAAAAAATAACGCAACTGAGCGCGTCGCAGCGTTTCGCCAGCAATTAAAAAAATCAGCTGCTGGCTCAGGGCGAGGAGGGCGCGGAAGGCGAGTCAAAATGTGATGTCATCAAAAAGCCCCGCAGCATCCTTTGCAAGACGCTTTCGCGCAATAGCCGAGGCAAAGAGTGCGAGATGTTGGGTATCCGCAAGAGCTTTTTGCTCCGCTTTTCCTCCTTCCCTTCTCTTCGTTCTTCTTCGTCGTCCCATGCCTCGTCCTCTTTTCGTCCTCCCGGCGGCGCCGTACACGAAGGACTCAAGGGTGCTCGATGCTCAGACACTGTGCGCCCGCGCTAAAACCCCCCTCACTTTTTGGGTACGCGGGAGGAGTGAGGAGGAAGAAGGAGCATGTGCGCGCGCGCGAACAATTCCTCCCCCTCTCACTCTTTCTCTTTCGCTCTCCCTCCATCCCACTCCCTCTCGCTCTCTCACTCTGGCTCTCACTCCCACGCGCCGTTTCGCGAGTTCTGTACGGAAACGAGCCATGGGGTTGCGCGATAGTCAGTTCGTGGGGGTGGTGGGGGGTGGAGAGCTCGGCCGCGTCAGGAGAGAGAGAGAGAGAGAGAGAGAGAGAGAGAGAGAGGGAGAGAGGGTGCCAGTTGGAGCTTGGTGAAGTTTCTCAACGCTCGATGGCGTACCAGTGCGAATCGTGATTCTGCGGGGAGTGCAGCTCGAATCGCGCGCGCGTTACTCTCCTCTAACTATATATACGTGAACGTATACACGTATTTACATACACAATTGTGTACTTAAAAGCGCAGTACACACATATACGTATATAAATACAAATGAATAAAAGTAAATAGAAATGAATATAAATCAATAAAATCAAATAGGTATAATAATAAATAAATAAATATATGTGTGTGTGTGTGTGTGTGTGTGTGTGTGTGTGTGTGTGTGTGTGTAAGTGTGTGCGTGTGTGTGTGTGCGTGCGTGCGTGTGTGCGTGTGTGTAATTATATATACACGTACCCATAAGTATTTTGGAATAAACGCGTCTACGAGAGAGCCATACGAGATCCTTCACCCCCAAAGTTCAATATTCCTACACGTTTCTGGTCGCGCGCGCTTTCCGATCGTTCCACATACGAGTGACGTCTTGTGATCGTTGACGCAAAAATTGGGCACAAAGCTTTACCTAAAATTGCGCGATAACATGTGGTCCATTAAACGACGGTTTTTCGATCGTTTGTCACTCGGACTCGGAAGTTCATGAAATACTTGCTAATAAATTGTATTCTTGGATACGAGAGAGCGAAAAAAAGCATAAAGTAGAAATCGATTATCAAATTTCGACTCGCTGTTTTAATTCGCGCTCTGCTGGGCAAGGAGAGCCTCCGCGATCAGCTCGGTGTTTGTGCGGTTGGAGCGAAATAAATAAAAATAAAAGCTCCGGAGGTATTCTCGTCTCAATGCAGCAGGTAGACTCGGCAAAGATCGCGAGAAACCGGTTAGACCAGGAGAACTTAAGAAACCGATATATATATATATATATATATATATATATATGTTTTGTTCCTTTCACCAACTGCATCTCTCTGCAAAACTCCACTCAACCTTACAGTGATTCGCTCTTGTTTCGACAATCTTCTTTCTCGTCTTAAATCCAAACGTAGCCAATTGAGTGATTGAAAAGAGAAATTAAAAGAAAAAAAGACATCGAAAAGAAAATTTGGTCAGTAGTGTTTTATGTATGAAAAGCTTTATCAGAATCAACGGTCTCTCTCGTGCACTCTATCTCTCTCTCTCTCTCTCTCTCTCTCTCTCTCTCTCTCTCTCTCTCTCTCTCTCTCTCTCTCTCTCTCTCTTTCTCTCTCTCTCTTGCACTCCCTCTCTGTCTTTTTCTATGTAGTTGAACAGATCGAAGAAAAAAAAGTTCTCGGAGAATCTCAGATCCGTTCGTAAGATCACGTACGTGTTCTCACATACACGTGGGCAAAAACACGCGCCTGGAGGAAAAAGGAACGAGAGAGAGTATGAGAGGGTTCAAGTGGTCAAAGACCGTGGTAGCTCAGACCGGATTATCCATCGAACGGGAGAGAGACGAAAAGGAGAGAGAGAGAGTGCGATTGATTCGCGGTCGCGTAATATGCTCGAAAGGTCACAATATATCATCCTCTCGTTCACCATCCGCGTTTATACTCAACATCGTTATTGAATCCGGGAAATTGCCGCGAGCTAGTCGTTCGGAAGATCTTTTACGATTGTTATGCTGCACTGGAAGTGGCGCGAGTAAGTAGAGCCTTGAGGGAGCACGTATGGGTTGAGGACCGCGAGTCGCACCGAGGAAGGGTCTCTTTTTACGAGGAAGACAATGGTGGTGCCTTCGCCGTTGTGGAATATTTCCGCGGCACGAGTGTCTCCTTCGCTCATACACATGTATAAGGCACAGTGAATACGTGAAGAACGTTTGAGAGGAGGTTTTGATGGAGAGGATGAGACGTAGTTGGTTATAGAAAGCGATGATCTCTCGTTGGCTATTTTTATCGTGGCCCGGAAAATGGAGGAGGAATAGAGGGAAAGGAAGGAAATCTTGGAGAGAGAGAGAGAGAGAGAGGGTGAGGGGGGGCATTACCTCAGGGCACCATCAATTTTGGGACTCTAATCGATATCTCAGATCACGAATCTTCAATTGCTATGACTAATCCTGTCGTCGAGCTTTGACGTACCATCGATTTTTTTCAGTCCCCCCGTTCCACGATCACCCGCGCGGAACCGCGATACTCTTTAATTGCAATGCATAATTAACTGTTGATAAACACTTCCGCACGTTGCTCATTTGATGATGGAAAATTAAACGTCTGCATAATTACATCAACTACGACCCTCGATGATCATGTCGTTCAACGAAGCCTTTCGCGTGCTCAAGATTCAATGCAAAAATCACTTTTCTCCGTACAGGAATCTGAAGAGCCAATGCAGAAATCGTTACTTTTGAATTCAAGAATCTCAAATTCAATGCAGAAATCACTTTTCGATGCACAAATCACAAGATTCAATCCAAACATGCATTTTTTTCCTACAAGAATCCGAACAAGCAATGCAGAAACCATTACTTTTTAATACAAGAATCTTAAAATTCAATGCAGCAATTACTTTTCAATGCAAACATCACTTTTCAATGCCGAAATCGCAAGATTGAATGCAGAAATATCAAGATTCAAGGCAGAATCTCAAGATTCATAGAAATCTCAAGTTTCACTGCAGAAATCTCAAGATTCAATGCAAAAAACTCAAGATTCAATGCAGAAATCTCAATATTCAATGCAACAATCTCAAGATTCAACGTCAAAATCCTTTTTCTTAAATGCAAGAATCCCAAATATCAGTGCAGACATCACTTTTCAATGCAAACATCACTTTTCAATGCAAACATCACTTTTCAATGCAGAAATCTCAAGATTCAATGCAGAAATCTCAAGATTCAATGCCGAAATCTCAAGATTTTATGCAGAAATCTCAAGATTCAACGTCAAAATCCTTTTTCTTAATAGCAACAATCTTAAATAGCAATGCAGAAATCACTTTTCAATGCAAACATCACTTTTCAATGCAGAAATCTCAAGATTCAATTCAGAAATCTCAAGATTCAATTCAGAAATCTCAAGATTCAATGTAGAAGTCACTTTTCAATGCAAACATCACTTTCCAATTCAGAAATCTCAAGATTCAATGCAGCAATATCAAGATTCAATGCAGAAATCTCAAAATTCAGCGCAGAAATCTCAATATTCAACGCAGAAATCTCAATATTCAATGCAGAAATCTCAAGATTCAATACAAAAATCTCAATATTCAACGCAGAAATCTCAAGATACAACGCAGAAATCTCAAGATTCAATGCAAAAAAACTCAAGATTCAATGCAAAAATCTCACGCTTCAACGTCAAAATCCTTTTTCTCAAATGCAAGAATCTCAAATATCAATGCAAAAAGCTTAACATTAAATGCCAAAATCGTTAATTTTTATGCAAGAACCTCAAGTTTCAATGTCAGAATCATAACTTTTCAACGCCAAAAGCTTTTTTTATGCAAGAACCTCAAGTTTCACCGTAAAAATCATAACTTTTCAACGCAAAGATCTCAAGATTCAATGCAAGAATCTCAAGTTTCAACATAGGAATCGTTACTTTTCAATGCAAAAACCGTAAGATTCAATACAGAAATCATTACTTTTCAATGCAAAGATCCTAGGATTCAACGCAAAAATAATTACCATTCAACGCAACCATCTCAATATTCGATGCAAGCCATTGACCTTTCAACGCATAAATCTCTAGATTCAATGCAAAAATCGTGACTTTTCAATGCAAAGCACTGAAGATCAAACGCAAAAATCAGAACTCAGCCACAGATTACTAATATTTCATCAAATTCATACACTCTTCCGCGTCTAACTGAATTCCTCGAATTTTGCGGAGCCCTTTTCTCAATTTGACGCATTAGCTGTCAGTGAAATTCCGACACGACGAGAAGCATCGATCAGTCAATGCGAGGGGAACGAATCGCGATTGAACCGAACGTCTGGGTTCGAGGTCTATTTTTACGGTCCCAAAAACAGCGTAACACGGCAAGGACTGTTGAAAGGTAATGCGATAACGGAGACGAAGAGCGGTGTGCGAAAGTGTGTCTTGACGAATGCTGAGAATGTTCTGTTTTTAAGTCTCGATTGCCCGATAAAAATTGTGAATATAATGAGTAATTTATTCAAATTTTCTCCAGAGCTCTAAAATAGTAATTATTCTTATTCCATAAAAATCGCGATCAGTGGTGGAATGCCTGGGGAGTGCGAAAAAAAATTGTCCTTTCGAATCACGTACATTGGCGTCTTTAATTGCACACGTATACACCCAGGCATGTATCCCCTTGCACGTAACACGAAACCTTCAACCCCAAGAATGAAGGAAAGAACGAGTCTCTTTCTCTGGAGATCTATCGAGCCCCCTCTCTCTTTTTCTGTCTGTCTCCCTCTCTCAGCCTGGGAGGATAATTGTCGGCAACAAGTGCGCGAGATCTGAAACTGTTCTCCGTAGCGATGACGGTGGTGCATGCCAGCTTGCCTGGGCCCACTAACGAGTTGCCGAAAGTAGCTCCGGGCGTACGCACGATTAAACGATATGCGACCACCGCTTTAGATTCTCGACGATTACAGCCGAGTCTGCAGCTCTGTCTCATCCATTCGGAAATGATCTAGCAAGCTTCCTCGCTCCCTTTCTCTTTCCCTCTCTCTCGTCGAAACGGTTTTTTCCTCCTCTCTCTACCCACCCCTTTCATCCAGTTTTATCACAAACGTAAATATTTTATACACACAGGCTGTAGTTCCATCCGCGAGGTGTGCAACAAAGGTGTTTTATTGTTTCGCGTGCGAGTGCCAATGAAAGTGTCCTCGATGTAATTGCCTCTGCGTTAAACGGGAACTCTCGGCAATTGCCACGAACAGCGTCTGAGTGAAAGTTTTTTTAAAATTTATTTTTTCGTCCTCCTCGCCACCTCCGGAAAATTGCTCGATTATCGTCGATCGAATTGCACTTCGATCGAGGCTTCCGATAGGAAAATAACCGGCGGATAAACGAAGCGGCGAATTGGGGGTATTCGATCTCTGAAAAATCAAACGAAGTCGACATGTGATTTTCGGTCTCTCTCTCTCTATCCTCGTGTCGATTTGTTCAGCGGGAAAATGTGGCGCGCAAAGGACTCCGGGCCACCGAAATTCCTCGTGTTGTTTCACACTCCCGTCAGAATGTACAAAAATAATATTCGCTGAGCAGCGAACGGAACGAGCAAAAAAAAACCGCGTGCTTTTCACGTTTCCCGGAGAGCGAACACTTTTCCCGACGCTTTTTACTTTTTTTTTTCATCCCTCGGTGGAATCACGAACGGATTGGTCGCGGAGCGAATGAAAAAAGTCGACGTTATTCGTAAATATCGAGCGGCATAATCAGAGTGGACAAATAATATGCGTATACGTATGCAGCGGGCCGTGACGTGGCGCAATTGGTGATAACTGCCGTGGACTTTGGTGATAACGCCGTATCGCATATACCTTTGTGCTATTGTTGGTCAACGCGGACTTCGCAACTTCGGGATTCAATTGTATCGAACGTTTTTGAGGTCTCGAACCATCCCCCCCCCCCCCCCACATGACCAACCACAATCGGTCGGCCATTATGAATTAACGGTCCGACGATCTGACTGATTGAAAAAGAATACAAAAAAAATCGGCTGCTGGTCTACGGGGAACAAAAATGCGAACAATGATCAATCGGGGCTGCAATTTGGAAATGCTCGCGGCACGCTCAACGGATTATGGTGACTTTTGGGCTTGAACGAATGTATGCATATGTACATATATGTGCGAGTGCGGGTGTTGGTGCGCGTGTGTCCAGAATGTGTTAGGTGTGAGTGCTCGTATAATTCGTGGAGAAAAACCTACGCGAAAGTCTTCGTGAAGCAATCTCGTTCTTGATCGAATCTGCGTCGATTAAGGCACCCTCCGATTCGTCGTCGAGGGAGCTAAAAGATAGAGAGTGAGAGAGAGAGAGAGAGAGAGAGAGAGAGAGAGAGAGAGAGAGAGAGAGAGGTGGACGAGGCTCACGTCATCTTCTCGTTAACGTTTTCCAAAGTCTGATAAAAGTTTTCAATCAACGATGGATGTGAGGCGACACGATTGGATTATCTGGTGCGCGTATCTCTTCTGGTTTGTCATCGGGGCAGCGGCCGCGGGACGTGTTTTCGGTGAGTCTAACTCTCTATCCATATATAGACGTACATGACGTGGATGTGTGTATGCTCGAGTGAGATTGCGGGAAAATTGAATTCTTTTTTTTCACGATTAATTATAGAGATTGATTGTGCTCCGGGTGGAAATCTCGTCCGAAATGCCATTGCAATTTGCGCTGGCAAAAATGGACCGATGTGACAATGATCATAGCAACTTTTCATTTTTCGATCAAGCTCGACGAAAATTACATTTTTCTTCGTAATCAGTGGCCCAGTTCCCCCCCCCCCCCCCCCCCCCCGTTAATCAGCGGACATTAATTTGCTCCTTTGTACGCACGGCGAGATCGAAATCGTTCGGCGATGATTAAAAAAGGACGGTAATGATTTTTTTCTTCGTGAATTGTGACGAAAGGATATGCTTCTACCTACCGTCCGATTGCTCTTTTTTGCCCTGCCGAAAGAGGAATCGTTTTGATGTCGTGCTGAAATGCCTTCAGACGTGCATGGGAAATTATGATAATTGGAAATTGATCCATGTGTTTGGCGAGTGGCAATCATGTCTGCGGATAAAATAATATGGACTGGATTTTTTTTCGTCATGACGTACGTGGGCACAGGGCCTGGGTTGAAGGCAAATCTATTTTTTTGTTAAAGCAAGTTCATTAATTACGGTGATTTAAGCGCTGAATTATTCTTACGTCGGAAATCTTTATGGTAGTTTGTGACATTGAACACACGACAAGAATCGATTAGACGTTGGGTATTTTTCGACTCTGCTCGCATTGCTGCTCGAAACTTTTCCTTCGACTGCATCGCTACTGTTAGTAAAAAAATACCCCTAATTCTTATTGTTACAATTACAATTTGTAAATTGTGTGCGTGTGGCTGAAAAACGTTGTTTGTTGAAATTTAAGGTAATTTTTTAGATAAGTGACTTTTCGGAAAAATGAGCCGGAATTTTTTCGTTGGTGCTATTTTCTCATTTATTGGGTTATAAATGATGATATTTGTTCGGGGGAAGTTAAAATTCACCTCCCCATAAAAAGTTAAGCGGTTTTGAATTTCGCGGAGATAGTTGATAAAATAGGCAATTTTTGTACATTTCGACGCATATATTGGGTTTGTTCGGGTTAACGTATGGCTAAAAGTTATGGGTTTTTTAAGTTCGCAGGAAACACGTGATAAAATATGATATTTTTGAACATTCCGACGCCTATATTGGGTTTGTTTGGGTGCGTTCGGAAACAACAATTTTTCGAAAAAGTCACTTATCTCAAGACTTACCGTTCATTTTTCTTTGTACATTTCGCGTTTATTGATCGCTTGTCATAATGTACAAAAATGCGAGTATTTATCACTTCGTCTCAAAGATTATTTTCTCATTTTCACTCATTGTAATTAATCAGTTACAGCTAAAATGGCTAGTGTATGAATGACAAGAGATGAATGATAAGACAAAAATGACACAAGCGAATTTGTGTTTTTCCGATGAAAAGCATGGTCCCTCTTAAGAATTTGATTGGACACCAATGGCGTCTGAAATGCAATTTTTTTCCAGTTATTTTTTTAAGAGGCAGAAAGTGATAATAGCAAATAAAATAATTCAAAAAATAATATATATATATATATATATATAAACATATATTCGGTCGAAACATTCGGCACTTTTAAGGCAGGTATAAAACAAGGTGTGTATAGTCTCTTGGGACGAGATGCAGTAAACGCGTTATAAACTTGCATGCAATCGAGGTGTAGTATCGAATAGTGGAGGGAAGATTGAAAGAGAGGGGGGGGGGTGAGCCCGAATCCGGTTGGATTCTAGCACTTGTGTTTTACGTCCCTCGGAATCCAAAGGGGCGCGTTAAGTGCCATATCGCGTTTTCGATGTCTCTCACTCTCTTCTTCCCATTCGTGAAACCTACGCGCGATCCCCGAACCTTGAGATCCAATTTCTCCACTGATTGATTTCATTTTCATAAAATGAGATCGAGAAAACCGGCTCAATGAAAATATTTCTCCCTCACCTCCGTCCATTCTTCGTGCCTGTCTATTTTCTGGAAAACTTTCATCCGATAATATCCCGTCGATGAACCGAACGTCGAATTATTATCGTTCATTTTTTAATCTCATTTTAAATCATGATTATTTTGTCCATTCTCTATTTTTTAAGCTCATTTTTTATTCATAAATTTTAAAGCTCATTATTTTTCATTCTTCACTTGTTACTTTAATTTTTCGGATATACAAAGTTTATTTTTCAATCATATTTAAAAATAATCCTATCGTATCTCGTTATTGTTGAGAAATGTTGTACCATCAAGCAACGCTGGGAAATGACATTCGTCACGAAAATAAGCAATGTATTTCGTGACATTTTCCAAATTAGGCTACCGTGCTCTCCCGTACGAAAAAATAGTCACGAAGCTCGATCTTTCGCTTCGTACTGTTTCTTATTCATCTTTTTTTTTTCGACCTTCCGGTGCGACAGGAAGCGAGAGGTAAAGTGAAAAATGAATTATCGTGGAAACCGTCGAGTAAACAACGTTCGTAAGATTAATGACCGCGTTGCTGACAACAATTAAGATAATTGCAGTGAAACACGTAACGTGACGTTATCGGTGAGAAATAGAGCGTTATTGACACAACTGTAATGATACATCGGGCAGCGACTAGATCAGGCGGGATTAGATAACGCATTAGAGATTATAATATGTGCCAATGTGACGTAGCCGGGACGCGAATATAATCCACGATCGTTAATTGTACCGCTCGGGATAGCCTCGACGTCCGGGCTCGTTAGTATCGGAACCGTACGTCCCTCTGCCCCTGCAGATAAGTCCATCGCCGACAGAGCCATTTTTTTTGTTACCTCGTTGCTTCCTTCGTAGGTTTTTTTTTATTTTATTTTTCCCAAACCGGCCCTTTCAATTGGCCGGTGGATGTATGGACGGGAACGATAAGCCGTGGCATCCGTTTGCCAAAAGTTAATAGGCAATCGAGCGAGTTGTTTGTCCGCTTGAATTACGCGCGTTTGTTAGTGTTGCGAGAAACTATATGTTAAGCGATCGAATATATGTGCATTCTATCATCTCTATTTCGGGGCTAATATAATGCTCGCCCTGTCTCTACTCTAATTCAAATTAACTGGTTTGCTATCTGTACTCCCAGCGACCATCAACACTGTTCATCATATATACACATATCTACTCTTGCGGTACGAATACTCTCGCGATCGTACGCTACGAATATTCACTCAATTTATGCCTCGTGAATTTTCGTCGAAATGCAAACAATCGATCTTCACTGGACGTTCGTAGGGGCCGAATGAATAAGAGTGTTTTGAGGGGGAAATACCTTCGGACGCCCGAAAATTACTCATTTTTCATGAATTTTTTAAAGGTGATAAAATAATCCCATAGTTTTTAAATTTTGACATTATTTTATCACAACTTTCATTTCATTTTTTTTTCTTTTATAAACAAAACAATATGGCGCCGTTATGGGGTATTCCTTTAGTCGTTTTTGAAAATACTGTTCAGTTTATGGCTCAAAAAGTTATTGATCGATCTGGGTGAAATTTTGGGAGATTTCTCACTACAACGTTATTGGAAGGATATACCTAGAGTTTGAGGTTATCGCGTGAATAAATTACTTTTTTTGGAGTAAAAATTGTGGAGAACATGGTCAAAAATATGAAAATTTGATTGCAAAACCTAGTTAATTTTTAATTTTGTACTTTGTTATATTTTGATAGGTACATCCTTCCAATAATGTTATAGCGAGAAACCTCCCAAAAGTTCAGCGAGATCGATCAATAACTTTTTGATCTGTGACATGAGCATTTTTTCAAAAGATGCCTAAAGGAATACCTTATAACAACGCCATTTTGTTTCGTCTAAAAAACAAAAAATGAACACTGGAAAGTTGTAATAAGATAATGTCAACATTTTAAATTGATGCGTTTATTTTATCGCCTTAAAAAAAAATCATGAAAAACGACTCATTTTCGGGCGTCTAAAGGGATTTCCCCCCTTAAATCTTGGAAGGATGTATCGCACAGCCCATCCTGGCGGATCATTTGTACGTTTGGGTAATTTTTTTTGTCATTAGTGCTATGAGGACAATCCGAGAAAAGTGAGTCATATTGAAAATGGTGTTGATTTAAGATCATAATAATCGGAGAAGTTATTGCCAAACTGTTAGAATGGGAAATTGTTTGATTAATCAAGAAAAATATCGTTCAAACAATTTATCGTAAGATCATAATACTCATGAGATCACCATAGTACCAAAACGAATAACAAATTTGTTATGCTTACTATTGTGTAAAAAGATTCATAAATAATGAAACAAAAATATTCTTAAGTATTCAACAATAATCAAAAGTTCCCTAGTAATAACGTATTCTCATGATTAGTCGCTGCAGATTTTTTATGAATATTTGCGAATGTTTTTGGAATTGTCTATATTCTTTAAATGTCTCGTAAGGTTTTATTTGCAAAATAAATTGAAAATGGATTTTTGTTGCATCTTCTTTGGGGCTCATTATTCCCAGACTTTTCAGGTTTCAATTTATTGGATTACGAACCTCATGCACGTAGCCTTAAAATTAAAAAATCAAACTGGCAGATTGGAAAATGGTTTGCTTGGGTCAACAATTGAATTAATTAAACTAATTTGAAAGTTAAACAATTCTCCATTTTAACATTTTGACATAAGATCGCGATAGGCATAAGATGATAATGAGATCATTATGATTTCATATTATTATCTCTACGATTATTGTTATGATATTGTAATAGTTCCCAAACGATAGGTAGAACAGTGTTGCTGTATAATCGGCAAAAATAGAAGAAGGCTAGCTTTTTGACAGGTAATTTTGTAGGCGCCGCGGGTGTTACATTCAAGTTTGCCTAAAAATCGGGGTGTACCGTTTTTTTAGGGGATGAAGGGGGATAGGGGTGGAATAATGGCAAACTACAACCCCTACGAGGTCAGCGCCGGGAGACAAAATGTTCAAAATATCCGGGTTTTATTTTTATTCAGAGAACCGAAGTTGGAGAAGTTCATTTTGGGGGTAAAAAAGTGGAGTGAAATTTTGAAAAATCGTTTTTAATTCGATAAATTTTTAGGAAACGATCATACAATTTTTGTTTAAATGGGGACATTGTAGCCCTTGAAATGACGCCTCGATCGAGTATTTGACCTTCCCTCTCCGAAAATATCTTCGCCCCAAAAAAGTTGTTGAAGTATAAGAAAAAAAATTGATTGAATAACTTTATTGAATAAAAATAAAGATACGAGTTTGGCGCTGCGGACAAACATGTACCTGAGGGTTTAAGCTATAAATTATTCTATGGCGGTGAATTCGTGCGGTCAATAGTTTTCCCAGAATTTCATTTCGAATTTTCAACCCCCGAGAAAATCGGGGAATCAACCGTTGGAAAATCCAAAATGAAGGGTGGTCCATAGAAACGAAAATATAGAGAAAGTTTTTGTCTACATTTCGTACATTTCAACCATACCCGAAAAATCCATTGTCCTTGAGTTATTCAATAAACAATTTTTTTTTGGTATTTCAACAATTTTTTTGAGGGTGAATATATTATCGGAGGGTGATGATCAAATACTCGATCGACGCGTCGTTTCAAGGGCTCCAACGTTCCCATTGGAACAAAAAGTGTACGAATTTTTCCTTCAAAGTAGTAGAATTAAAACTGATTTTTCAAAATTACGCCCCACTTTTTCACCCCCAAAATGAATTTCCACGATTTCGGCGCTGTTGACAAAACTAACGTCCGGATTTTTCTAAACATTTTGCTTCATGGCGCCGACCTCGTAAT
>OX632358.1:22775927-23222491 GCA_951751655.1 Ophion costatus
CAACGTATTCATTAAAAAAAAAACATGTTCCCATTTGAAAAATCATTGATGACCTTGAGAACGCAGAAAATATTCTCAAAGTGATCAATGGTTTTTCAAATGGGAAGATGTTCCTCTTTATTAAAACGTTTATTATGACCTTGAAATGATATCATCGGTCGTTGGATTCGTCTGAATATCAGCTACAGCGTCTTAATACGAAGGAAACACCTTCCCATTTGGAAAACATTGATGACCTTGAGAACGCAAGAAACTTGACAAAAATGAGTTTTTCACCATTGTATCAGCTCTTCGAAATCAATCTACTTACCTGCCGACTTTTTTTTCGTCACTCTAAAGGCAACGGAGATATTTGGCGTGGTCACGGTAAATGGTCCACCCTGTATATTGAAAAAAAACATGGTTCCTATGTACAAAAAAATTCTATATATTTAAAACTGATCATGTTTACTACAGGTGAAAAAAAAGTTTCCTATTTATTGAAAAAGGAAGTATTCTATATATTTTCAAAAATACGTTTTCTATCTATTTAGATAAAAATATCCATTTCCTAAAAACATACTCATAATCACATCACTAGAAAAAAAAATCATCAAAAATTGAGTTGGCCAATAATCAAAGCAATTGAAACTTTTACATCGAGAATTTAAGACCACCAAAAATGAATATACATTTATCGTATGAGCATCGCATCCTTGCCCGTTCAGCTTAAGGAGGTACGATCATTACTACGAATCCAACTTTCGGATTAAACATTTTTACATGATTTTGACGAATACTTTTTGCGCCTATTGCCAAAATTTGAGCTATTTTAACAGTTTAGTTTTTTCACAATAAAACTGCAAGGTCGAGCTTTTTGAGTTACCAAAGTACGTCGTCTTATGGAGACGGTCAGCCGGAAGCGCGGTTTTTTTCTGCTCACGTATCCAACTAAATCCGTTGCAAAACTGAAATTCGATAGATTAGATATAATAGATATTATAAAAAATAAGAAAATCAATCTTCACCGTGTAGTTGAAGCACTACATTACAAGAAAGTTTCAATTTCCGGTTGAAAATGGTCAGGACAATGAAATAGCATCCACAGACTTAGCAACGTCGCGAGTAACAGCTGATGCGTTTGGCGAACATAACTCCGCTTTCTTTTGAAATGAATTTGAATAGAAGCCGCAATAAAATATGCAAACAACAATTTATGGAGTTTTATCATTTATCACGTATCAATAATATGTATAAGTGTATTCTGCCTATCCTGTCAATTCCGCTGAGGTAATTGAAGCCTATTTTAATAGGCTTGAATTTTATTATTACGAAGATCACTACCGAGCCATTGACAATCTAATTTTTCAGTTTTTATTTGTAAACGTGCAATACCTTCATCATTTACCACAACATTTGGCACACTATAATCGATCTTACGAGTAATCAACATAAGTGAACATCAATCAGGGCTGCTGTGGGTATAATAAATTTAGACGGTTTTTTGGCCCCGTGGAAGTGATCGTACCTCCTTAATTTCAAACAAAAAAAGCGAATCTACAGACAGGCACTGCATGTTTTTTTATTTTAAAAGTGTAGATGTCTTTTGGGGTAAAAAATGTTCTGACAGTTTTGCAAAAGCTCCGTAGTATTTTTGTCTCAGTATGGTAAATCGGGTTCAACGACGGAAGCTTGATGCAAATCCGAGAATAGCTCCCGGAATAGATTTTTCAATTGACTGTCATTCTAACTCTATCGACACGATTTAAAAAAAAAAACACGATCGACGCGTCCAACTGAAAATTTACGCGAGTTTTCGTCTCGTCTGATACGATCGGAGTGAAATTTTCCCTCGTGTTATTCAAATTTGTTGCTTAATGAGACATGGACTGCTGGTTGGTGGACGAGCGACCGATGATCGAGTGATATTGGCACGGTACGCCATATTGGTTTTTTCGAAATAGCGGATGTCCGGGCTTGTGATCGTTGCGTCGTGCTCGTAATAAACCCATTTAATGTCGTGTCATCTTGCCCGTTGAATCACGTGACTTTAATATTGTTGTGTGGTTTTGTTCGAGGTGTCATTGATTCAAGGTGGACTACCAGTCTAGAGCCTGGAGAAGAAGAAGAATTTCGACAATTTTTCATGGATACCCATTTGATGGAATCAAATGTCCATTTTGTGGGCTTTATTCTTCGTATCTTCAAGTATCTTTAGACATTTTTTCACAAGATCTTGTAACAAAATGGTGGCGTGCCAGCTGAATGAAGTGAGTCGCCTTTTCGAAAAGTCAGAATAAATTGAATCGTGGATGAGATGTGCCTGTGAAGTACGCAGGGAAATCTAAAAAAATCGGTTTTTTGATAAAACAGTGCACGTTCGAGAAAAGGGAATAGCGTTGGGTAAAAAAAATCGGCCGAAATAATTTTTTTCGGTATCCGTTTTCACCATATCAAAATTCCCCTAGGTGCTCCAATGTAAAAGGTCGTATGATCAATGTATAAGGGTATATAAAAATGTCAATTCAATCGGTGAAGAATGAGCGATGTAATGCTGCGGTCGTAGGACACTATCAGACCAAGGTGATGTCATTCTGCTTCAGCACTGACATTTCATTACGAAATCTTATGGCAAAACAGGTGAAGATACTTAAAGATATGTAGGATAAATGCCACTAAGCGGAATTTTCATTCCATCAACTGGATATACACAAAATGTCGAAATACACCTTTTTCTGGATTCTAGCACTGGTTCTAGTCTCCGTCGATCAAACCAACCAAACATCGTCAACCGGGATGTTTTTTTCTTCGAATCGACTCAGCTGTTTGGTGTGATCGATGTGATCCAATAGCGCTTCGTTGAAGCGGACAGGATTCGTATGCTTAAGTTTATTAAAATTTAATTGGTGTCAGCTGATTATTCGTGCACTCAACCGCAATCGACTAGATGGTCTAATGCAAGTAAATATCCTATTTCGTTGAAAATCAAATAAAGGATCATGTGATTTCGGCGCCGTGACTTAGGGGTTAGGCCACAGTGACGGGTATAAAAGCATATGCGAATTTAACAATTTTTTTTCGTGTGAAAAAGTGATTCACTTATAAAATTAATTACACATCTATTGAGTGTGAATATCAAGCTGCTAGAAAGTATCTATTTTTTTTCGATGTATAAAATTGCCGACTACTAATATTTTCGTTTATCTTTTTTTTAGGCGCTCCGCGGCGTGTCATTTAGCATTCACAATTTTTGACCTAGAAAGAAAAACAAAAATTCTCGTCAATCTATATTAGAATACCTAGAGAAGTATGTACGGAATTTAAAAAATATTGTTTTATTCAACGGTTGTAGGTATTTGAACTTAAGAAATGAATTTTCAGTGAAAAATTTCGTTATAACTGCTCATAAACTGCTCATAAATTGAAAAGTTTTCGATTAATCAGAAATTCCGTACGTACTTCTCTGCGAAATGCAATTAGGAACATAACTTTTAATCTTGAATTAAATCGAGTGGAAATTGTTGAAGTTATTTGTCACACAAATTGGAAAAAAAACTGTTTAAAGTTTTACTCTACTCTATGGCCGTGCCAGAGGTCGGCTTAGATTATACGCATAAAGTCGGGGAATTTTTTTTTCTTCCTATAAATCGAATAGTAACTCATTCTTATGATGATATAGCACCGTTTTAGTGAGAAAAAGAATCGTTTTTTTGAAAATTCTACTGTGGCCTTACCCCTTAAATGAATTATTTCGTTATTCACAGATATTTTTCTTCACGGTGTGGGAAAAAGATTGTTGGCTAAAATCCGATGTATTTTGCGGATTTTGCTCACGTTGGTCGTTCACGTGGCGGTATCATTGGCAGGCGGTATTTTCGGAAGTTCTCTGTCGCGGAGAAATTCAGGATGACGCTTACTCTTTCCTTATTCATGCTGCGCGGAAGTTGGAAATGGGAACATGTTGGAAAGTTGACGACGTATACGGGCTGGTTTCGGAAGACTACTTAGCCGAGGTTTTGGTAGCGTCGACTCGCAGCGAAGAGTCCTTCGTGCTGAGCTCTTGCTATACTTGCCTAGGGAAAACCCGCGGCATTAAGTGAATCATATTATTTTTGTAGAAATTAGAGAAGGAGAGGAGAGGGAGAGAGAAACTAGGGGGTTGTATCCATAGGCACACGCTAAACTTTTCGTATTTTTACAAAATCTTTGTTGCAAATTAACGTTAAGGTCCCAGGCTACAAAGCAAAACACTAAAAAAATCGTATTTTTGAAATTTCAAGCTAATACAGGCCTCAACGGAAACGTGCCGCCCAAAGAATTTTCGCGAGTACGAAATCTATTGCTAAAAAAGAACTACTACAAATTCTACTGCAAAACGGGCTTTACTGTTAAAAGTTCTAGTGCTAAAACTGGACTGCTAAATAGACTCTAGTGCTAAAAGCAGCACTGCTAAGGAGTCTCAACTGCTAAAACGCAAAAGGGTATGTTTTGAAAAAGGACATGTTTTTGAAAAACCCAAACAAACCGACAAAAGTACCGTATAACCTCCATCAGTGGGACTTATATGAACTCTCTGCCAGAAGCTAGTTTTAGCAGACCAATTTTAGCAGTAGAGCCCATTCAGCACTGCAGCTTTTGGCAGTGGAGCCTTTTAGCAGTACAGTTTCAGCAGTGGAACCTTTTAGCAGTAAAGCCCGTTTAGCAGTACAGTTTTAGCAGTAGAGCCTTTAGCAGCACTTTTTTAGCGGTGCTTTTTTAGCATTAGAGCCCGACCACCGTTTTTCGATATCATCGAAAAATGATACTCGACCAAGAATCCAATATTGAAAAACCGATATGGGACACGAATAATACCGATATTTCGATATCAGAGTTGAAAACTGTGATCATTTGCTTTTAAGTTATTTTCACCTGTGTTTTTTTACTACGTTTAATAGCCTTAAAATATTACTACTTACATTAAATATTTCCGAAGTGTCAACTCATTTATCCACGAGCGTGGAATCAGAAAGTGCTTTTTCTTCCGCAGCTTACACCTGCAATAAGATGAAGTCGTCCCTGAAAAATAAAACTCAAGATGCCCTATGTTTTCTTAGGTGATTGTTTCAATAATCTCTGTCTCGTTAATTGAAGTGACCATGCTGTCGCCTGCCTGCCACAAGCTATGTCACTTGTTTGCATCCTGGTAGCTACTACTGCGCTGGCTTTCATGAAACTACCTAATTTTTATTTTGCTTGTTTACTATTTTTTTAATTTGCATAAACGTTCCTACGTTTCTTATTTTTTGTTGGTTTATTTATTTCATTTTGGGTTGGATATATTTGAGAACACGGCAGAATATGTTTAGAAATGTATACTAAATTGAGATGTCAAGGAAAGGCGGTGATTTTGAATAAATGTTGTGGTTTCACTTACAAGGAACATCACGTAAGTCCACCTCCGATTTTGTTGAAACTTATATATGTGATAAAGCATTGAAAACCCGTATTTTTTTAAATCTGCGGTAGAACTTTTTTAATAGGGGTACCGACCCCTTAAAGAAAGGCGTGTGACGACTTAATTAATTTTTTTTCAATTATTCTATATTGAACTTTTCATCGCTTTACATTAGAATAATTTTGGTTTTTCTTTCATTCAGATCGGTGGACTGCTTGTCGGTGAAACTGCAAAACCACCCCTCGATACGCCTTTCTTCGAGGGGTGGTTTCCTCCTAAAAACCATTTAGCCGCAGTTAAAAAAAATACGTGTATCCTAGTTTTCAATGCTTTTTTACATATATGAGTTTCAACAAACTCGACGGTGGACACTTAAGGTGTCTTCTCACTTTAGAAGCTAAAAAGACGGCCATATTAATGCATTTTTTTGATAGTTTTATATTACAGATATTGTTATAGAAGTTGTCGCACTTAATAAATACACTTAATAAATACACTTTTATATCAATATCTATCATATAAACCTATTTTAAAAAATCATGAAAATAGCCGTCTTTTGGCGTCTTAAGTGAGGAGACCCCTTCAATGGTGTTCCTGGTTAGATTACCCTACTAGTGGAATCTGTTAGTAATGTTAGATACAATATTATTTCTACAACTTTCATCTTCACCTTCAAGCTACGAACGTTTTTAAACACGGTTATCCATAAGTATCGGGAAATATCGGAATACCGGTATTCCAATATTGCAACTCGTTGATATCGAAATAATACCGGTATAAGAAAAAGCCCTGATAGTGCAAGCTCTACTCGCTCCAACGGCCATTCCTTTTTGCCAAAAACGATGATGCTGCACCAAGGCGCCGAGCATTTTGGTCGCCTTTGTACAATGCTAGACGAGATACTGCAATTATTGATGCCGGGCCACGTGACACCCTCTTGGTGGGCCACGCGAGCTCGAGTGGAGGTGGTTTTTTTGTCAACGCCGCAAAGAGCACTCGTTAGCTGAGGCCAGCTCCGTTTCGTTTTTTAGAACAGCAGGGGATTTAGGGAGGCGATTTCAAACAGTAGCTTTATCAGCTGCATGGCTTAGCGGGTCGGCATTGGGTCTCAAAAATCCGTAATGAATTGTAAAAATTGCTCCGACTGGTCCTGACAAATGACGCTCCCGCGTTAGCGCTGGTGCAGTACTTCATTGTGGACGCAGCAGTGTGTGCTTTTTCCGAAAATAATTGCAAATGTTCGCATCGTTAATGAGATCTTCCAAAGTCAGCGAACGTCTCCAAAAATCTGCTAATTATTATGTTCAATGGCAAGCTCTCAAAATAAGAACACTTTTAAAGTACTCACAACATGAAACCCATAGTTCCAAAAAGTCATCTTCTGGAAAAGTGTTTTTTGCTCATTTTTTGTTCACGAAAGAGTTCTTTCTCTACAAGGAAGCAAAAACATCGAATATTCAATAGATCTTTGCCAGGAGAAATAAATGTTGACGTCCGTTTAACCAAAAAGATAGCCGGCGCTATTTTCTTGATTGGATATTCAATGAGGCAAACGCGCAGATAGGTAAATTGGAAAATACAGGAGGGCAGTTATCTTTTTCGTGCAACACGTCGCTATAATGGATAATAGTCGGATAGAATACTTCATCTGCGAAATCGTAAGGTAGATGAAATCTCGATGGTAATAGGTAGAGGGAAAGAGAGAGAGAGAGAGAGAGAGAGAGAGAGAGAGAGAGAGAGAGAGAGAGAGAGAGAGGGATGAATAGGAGGTTGAAGATGAGATCCTGGGAAGCACACAGCGTTCGCTGAAGAAGAGGTTCGCATTCTCACGTTCTAGAATGCATACTCCTGCTGCGTAGGCTTTCTCTCTCTCTCTCCCTCTGTTCTCCCGGATATAGACAAACTTTTGGTATTACATATTAGCGCTTCTCCGCTTGCACGTTCACTCACGAAAAGTTCTCTCGCCTAGTGGATATCTAAGAGAAATGGGGGCTGAGAGAGAGAGAGAGAGTGAGAGAGAGAGAGAGAGAGAGAGAGAGAGAGAGAGAGAGAGAGAGAGGGAGAAAGAAAGCGAGCGAAGGAGAACCCTAACAATCTACCTTCCCTCAAAGTTCCTAGTGAGAGGTGTGCATCCCTCATTCCTCTTTCTCATTCTCGCTGGGGCATATACTTCCTTTTGTCGTATACTCCGGTACTTATTTCTCACGTGGCGCTCATCCCTCGTCCGTTATTGAGCCTTATCGCCCTCTTATAGTTTCCTGCATCTCCGCATCTCGCGCTCAATCCCGTAGCACACACGAGGAGTGCGCAAAGCGTATCGTTTCCCGCCTCATTTTTATTCTCTCTCAACGATGAGTTTATTTGGCTCACGGTGTTGTGGGAAGTTTACGAGCCGACATGTACCTTTCGTGATTGGATCGATCAACGCGTGCACCCCATGAGTGCTAGTGAAAGTATCAAGATGCAGGTCGGTTCTTTTTCGGTTCGGCCTAACCTCAACCTGACTATTAGGATTAGGTTAGGGTAGGAATAAGATGAAGTGAAAGCCCTACTTGTGCTTCAACTATTCCAGAAATCGGTTCGTCGATCAATGTCTATGGGTGTCTATGTCTATGTCTTCAGTTGATAGTCAACAAGACATCACTATCGGGACACTTAGGAAACACCTGATTGGCGAAGAAGCTCTGTAGTTGAGGGTCGCATCAATTGAGTGATAAGAATTGAGTGGACCAGTTTCTACTTGCGATTTGTTGGTCAAACTAGTAGGCAAATGTGCCGATAGCTTGGCTAGGGATTTTCGGTCCATCTACCATGTAGGCCTCCCGTTGTACCTTCGGACTATCGTTTGTGTAGAGCTTGGCAGAATCTTTTCAATTGTGTAAATCTACAAGACTTGAGCTCCTGCTAAGACTACTCGGATGAGTTTTTCACTGCGATGCCGCAGGATCTCTACAAGACAAGAATCCTTCAGCTATCAGATAGATTAGAGATCACCTACGTAGACACCACACCCATAGCTGACTACACATACTTCTGAATTTGCCGATGGATTATTAAAAAAACGCTAGAAACAACAGAACCAATATATATTACGATCCAATGTAACAACACGATTCCGCGTGATCGAAGCTCGGGGGGGCCTGGAGCTTGGAAGACCTGCGTGCAGGATGTTGCGCCATTCCGGACAATAATGGCAGATCAATCTCCGATTAAGGATATTCAGTGGGTGGAAGTTAGTATTTCGTTAGAGAAGATCCCAAGCATGAAGGAGAGCGAAGACAGGGATGCAATAATAATCCAGGGGGAAACGATGATTCCGTTGCACGAACCGTCGTGCCTGTCGCGTGAAATACCACAATTCTACGGGTAGTATAGGTATACAGATCAGCTGAGTATTATACGACTTGGTCGATTTAGGGATGTGTTATATACTTACGTATTCACCTGTATAGATGTACATGCTTACTTATATAGCCATCATCCGATAAGGGTGACGCTTTCGGTGCTAAATGAATCTATTACCTTCGTCAGTTTCATCCATAAAATGCATAGACAGTGCTCGCTCGATCAGATCGACGTTTTATCGATTCCAGAATTATTGTCAATATTAATGCGATATGTAGCTATCATATATTGAGGATAGGCCGACCTTGACGGAGCCTCCTTACGGGCAATGGCTGACGGCCAATCGATAGGTTGAATGATGAACTTGGAGCGTCGAAACTAGATGTCGTAACGAGGGTATCTATCGTAAGGCACTGCCATGGTGACTCTTATTTCGGACAGTATAGGCAGCTAATGGTTACCATCATTGTCAAATAGTCTTCAACCCTTCTAAGCTGTAAAGAGATCCCCTTGCCTTTCGCGATGTTATATACTTACGGCCACGTCACGTGTAATGAAACTTGATTCGATTACACTTTCAAACAGATTCCCATCAAATCTGACTCATACAGGGAAAATCCTTTTTTGATGACAGTTAGAAAGTTCCATTAAAACCATTCCACACTTCGTTAGAGCAGCCTTCGCCTCAAATTGCCAACGAGTTATTCAGGCGACGTACCCGTTTCTTCTGGAAGCATTCTCCACACCTTTTTCTAGGCCACTATTCATCCTTCAGCTAGGGCAAGACGAGAGATTGGAATCGAGGAAAAGGAACGGTGCAATCTTTTCCAATACCAATCCCACAACATTTGGAATACCCAGATGTTTGAGTGTTCTTTAGATGAGAAAACTCTTTCATCAGATGTCTTCCTAGGTTTTTCAGTTTCGCCGAACGGACTGAATTTCAGGAGCCGCGTCAATGTCACGATCAAACTTCTCAATCATTGAAAAAAAAGAATGCTTCTCGGTAACTAGTTGAATTCAAGATTTGGATCGGAGGTGAAGCGCAAACGGGTGATTCACTTCACCTCAAGCGTGAAAGGGTGAAAAGGAAAAAGAAGACGAAAAACGTCGTGATCGGTAAGGAAATTCGTGAGACCGCAGCTGTCCCGCTCCCTTTTGTTCATAATTAGAAGTTCGCGTGATGTGGCTGAGGCGTTTAATCACTGGCCCCGGCTTTTCTCAACTCGGGACTATATGTATCGCACACCAAGTTCTTCAATCTGACTCCCTCAACCTAGTCCCACCTCTCGTGTTTTCCTCGTTTATCTCTTCTCTCTCTCTCTCTCACTCTCTCTCTCTCTTTCTCTTTTTACTTACACAAAGACACACACAGCTATATATATAGTCCAGTGTCGTGGGATATATACGATCTCAAAACTCCAACCGTTTACAAATTGCTTACAAGCGAAGGAAAGTGGGTCGCGCCAATATAGCAGAGCGTGCCCCAAGTGTGTTGCTGCTTCCTGTCTCCGCCATCCTCCCTATATATATATATATAGATACATGTCCATGTAAAAATACATTTATGGCCAACGGATATTTTGAACCCATTACATCCTCGTAATATTGGCCATGAGCACATCTGACTGTTTGAGAACGTTCCTTAAGGGAGACCACCAGTCTAGAGCCTGGAAAAAGGCAAATATCAATAATTTTTTAATGGATACCCGGTTGAGAGAATGGAAATTCCCCTTCATTCTACATAACTTCAAGAAACTTTACCAATTTTTTAACAAGATGTTAAAAACAATGGCGTCGGCGACGCTGTATGATGTAACCTTTGTCTGATAGTGTTCTTAAATTTGTTTCCAAAACAGATCCTCGATTTTTAGGACAGGCCAGCCCTCGACATCCAGGATGACTTTGAAGACATTGGGGCGTATATAGTGTTGATAATAGGGACGAATAGGCCATGAGGAACTGTGAGAAAGGTCCTCAAAGTGATACGTCTTTGAAATGACTTTTCCTCGCACACCCGACGATAACTCAACAAACCCAATAGCCAGACACACACGTGTACGCGTGTGTGTGCATACATTCTCGTTACATTTTGGCCGCACGTTCGTCCATTATTTTATCCATTTTGTCTACGTTTTTACGGCCACATGGCGCATTATTTCCAGCACACTTGTCGAGTGTCCGCCGCTCCTCCTTGCTGCGAATTACGGTAAAAGACGAGGGTGAATCAGTGATCCACTAGAGTTCTTTTGCCACCCGTCGAAGGGCGACGGGCTTCTTTTTTTGTTTCCTGACTCTCTCTCTCTCTCTCTCTCTCTCTCTTTCTCTTTCTCTCACTCAATGGCTCTTCGCCGGGTTGGTCGCGAAGTGTCGGAGGGTTCAGAGGATCCAAACGAAAAATGTTTCTGTTCTTTGCGGTTCTTATTGCTTTTGCGAGCCGTTCCCGTATAACGTCCCCTCGTACATACACCAGCCTTACCCCTAATGTCGTTTAACGGGGCACGAGACTTACCCTTAATGTCGGGGTGGGCGAATTGCATTAAACGCACCAGTTCTCGTAATGCGACCAGCGAAGGGAATTACCGATGCGTAAATTTCACGCCGTTCCTGTGTGTCATCCGTATATATATGTGTGTGTGTGTGTGTGTGTGTGTGCGTGCGCGTATGTATGTATATATGTAGGTATGTATATGACACACATGCTTAGGTGTTCATATACACATGCACCGCTGTCGTAACACAGTCAGCATACACGTGCATTAGGTATAGTAAATAGCTGTTCCAGCTTTAGCAACGAAGTGCAAAGTGTCAGGGTGCATAACTTATTTCATCTATTCATCGTCCAGTGGATGCGTGCCGAAATCTCTATGTGCTAAGTGAGATTTCGCAAGTGAAATCCTGTGTAGTGTATATACACATACCTACGTATTTTTGTATACAAGGTGGCTCGAAAAACCATGCCCAAAGGGTGGCCTCGTATCTGATTTTCACCTACCTGATTCACCCCCATGTATGTCCTGCGATCTTTTGAAGTTTTCGAGAAAAAGCATTTTTTAATTTTTCTCTTTCGTGTACGTACTTTCGTCGCGATCTTGTTTTACTTATATTACCGTCATAGTGTGCATTGTTGAGCGATAAATGAATGACCAACTGAACCGCCAATGTATAAAATTGGATCAGAAATTTAGAAAATATAGGTTGGAAAGGATCAGTCAATAAAGTTCAGATGATGAAAAAAATACTTATACTAATCTCAATGACTCGGACTTGCCTTGAAAAAATTCTAAGAGACAGTACATACACAAAAAAAACAATAAATGAGAAGTTATGCTATAGGTAAACTATAAAAAAATATTCAATAATGCCTTTTTACTTGAGAGCTAAAAAAGATTGCGGTCATTAGGATAGATATGGATACGAGGCATTCAGATTTTCTTTCTGGACGTCACTTTTCAGGCCACCCTGTATAAATATGTATGTATATATTTAAGGGCACGCGTGAGCGGTCGAATGGAATATTTATTCACCGTTTCTCGTGGGAGGTTTTCGTTGTGGCGCCGCGATACCGGCGGGATCGCGATATCCCACCGAAGTGCGGAAAAGAGATGAAACACAAGGTTGAGGAAAGATTTTCTTTTCGGGGAGAGATGGGAAAGCTTGCAGGAGATGAAACAGTAAACGTCAAACTGACAAAAAGTATGAGTGACTCTAACAACAAGTTTTTTTTCCCTTGCACGCCTTCAAGAACGAAAATGAAAGAGTCAGTATGGGTAAGATGGTTCATGCGATAGTTTAAATCAGAATGAGTATGCAATTGACGCATATTCGTGTGTGGATTTTTTATATACTTAGCGTCATCGTGACAGGCTTTTGATTTTTTTTACCAAGGATCTTTGGAAGCGATCTTGTCTTTTCAATATCTAAATTGATGTTTCTCGATTCGACTTTTGTCACTGGCCTTTTCGGATAATTCACAAATTCGAAGCATTAGGAAATCTGGTTTTCGGCAATGTGAGATCAAATGGTTCTGGGTAATCTTCATCCTTTGCTCAGTATATCCCTTAAGGCGATTCTCCACTGCCCCTCCATCCTGCAGCCTTTCTTCCGAGGGCCTTGTGGGAGGTGATGTCACCCCTCATCGAAGGGTAATTTTGAGCAGGCTACCCAAAATTGATAAGTTGGCTCTCACTGGTGATACGATGACGGCTGTATTTGGAACTACGCAATTCTTTGGTTGCCTTTTGGATAATTGCACTCCTGGCACATCCCTCGATTGGGTATCGGGCTACTCCAATTTGACGACTCAAAGCGTACGTCTTTTCAATTGATCCTCTTTCACTCATGAAACTCTTTGATACTTCCTCGATGATTAATGAAATTCTGCTATGTATGTGGCGTTCGGAAAATATAGACCTCATCGACGCGGTCGCGCGAACTGGGTCCTCGAGCGTTATCGAGATAGAATTTTCGGTCGAGTTATTAATTCCCGTCGTCCAATATCACATCATTTTGATTGGACGTCATATTACTGTATCAATTATACCACTAGCAAAATATCAATACGACGACATTCAGGATGTTGAGTCCCAAATCGCAAATGATAATAAAATTCTGAAAATTTGGTACGTTGTTGTATGAAGTATTTCAGAGGTCGTGTAAAAATTTCACGACAATTAGGAGCTCGTTATTGAACAATTAACATTCACAAATTAAATGTTGTCTTATGGAAACTGATGTAACTTTGCAATAAGTTTTTTGTTGACCTCTCAATTTTGTAATATCTATAATATACTGAAAGCAACGGAAAAAAAATGAAGTTTATTGATAACTTTTTTTTTATTTCTTCCAAAAATTGTTCTTAACAAAATGTTAATTTTTTAATAACGAGCTTCCTAATCGTCGTGAAATTTTAACACGACCTCTTAAATACTTTATACAAAAACATACCAAATTTTCAGAATTTTCTTATCATTTTTTATTTCAACCCCTAAGGAGGTTGAAGTAATTATAGAATTCTGAAAATTTGGTGTATTTTCACATGAAGTATTCAGGCGGTTGTGTAAAAATTTCATGACGATTAAGAAGCTATTTATTGAACAATTAACATTAACATGTTTCATAGGCGCTCAACATCCTTAACTATATCGTTAGTGCGATGTATTCGATGCTGTATTTTTATTTATACTCTTCATTTCCATGTATTTTGGTGACCCTTTCCGCGTGTCCCTGCAGCTACGATTTTTCAATGGCCTTCTATACTGCTGAAATTGGAGAGCATAGGGAAACTAAAAAAACTCGTTCGAATAGCAGTTGCAGTCCGACCCCCCAATAAGAACGCGAAATCCCCCGAGGGAAGAGTTTAGAGTACCCCTATTTTGTATGGCAATTTTTAAATATACGAATCAAATATTTCAAATATACAGACATTACTTGTTATAAATGGAAATAATTTTTTTATAATTGTCTCGACAAATGTATGCGTTCGATTACCAAAAAGTGTTGATTTCCTATTGTATAGCAACATTTCTACATAGCATAAGGAGAACGATTTAAAACGGAAATGTGCATTACAATATTTATCTCATTTTACTCTTCTAAGCTCTCCTAGGCTGGGCGTTCTTATTCAGAAACCCGCACGCGAAATTACGCAAAAGGGGAAGCGTTCTTATTGCGGGCGTTCTTATTGGGGGGTCCGACTGTATATATTATTGAATTTCAGTAGCCATCGGAAGGTCAGTAAACTACTTCAGACTGGGAGGCGTCATGCAGGGCCTAACGTTCACCCATCTAAGTGCTGACCCACCCAGGTTGCCACACTGGTACACCAGATTAAATTGTTTGGGTTTGTCTTCATTGTTGAATGAAATGTTACTCAGTTGATCGATTCTTGATCGAAACAAAACATTGTCACAATGTGTATTGCAATCGAAAACAAAAGATACAAAATGTATCCGTTTTTTGAGTTTCTTGTGATAAAAGCCCGTCATTTTCGGCGCTTGAATCTACTGTATAATTGTTTGGGATCAACCTCGTTGATTCGTCACCCACGTTATATGGGCAACGCAATGTGGGTGCTCTTTCGATATGATATATAGAAAATGATCAAATCACAAATTTTGATTTTTGACAATAAATTGACGAGCTTTCCAATGTCTATTGCAAATCAGAGTTAAATTTATCTCAGATTCGAATAAAGGATAATTTACAATCGAGATGAGTTACTTTCTATAATGCAATTTCGTAAATGTTATTGCTGTTCAAACTCACGCCAAAGGGAATTTCAGAATTACTAGTATCGTATGCACGGTGATAAATTACGTTGGAGTGTACCGAAATTTGTTGCGTTCGTACAAGTTGCGATACTGTGAACGAAAATTACGACGGAACAGAGTCAAATTTTCATAGCCCCTCTCCGTCGACGGAACTGTGCTTGCAAAGTCAACACGAGCATCGATCAGTCCTGATCGAGCAGTGAAAGTAAACACATTTCGAGCGTCACCAAAGTTTCCGTTCCGAAGTTCTTTGTTTTCTCGTGTACTTCGGAATGACGTCCTTGAAAAAAATTTGCGTTCCATAATTTATACCTGAGTCTCGAATCTGACATTGCAATTTTGTTGCGTTGATATGGGAAGTTGTTCATTATCGTAATAGTTGAGTAGCATTCAATGAAACACACTCTTAGGGGAGGTTAGAAAGTGGAAGAAATGAACATTTGTCGGTTTTTCGACTTCTCACTTTAGACGCTAAAAAGGCTATTTTCATCAACTTTTTGATAGGTTTATAATATAGATATTAATATAAAAGTTCGGTAAATATTTACAAGTGGGGCTCCAGCTAGAAAAGGGGTTTAGAAATTTTTTACCGAGTCGATGTATTTCAGGGCACTTTATTTATAAAATTTAAGTCGGGGAAGACAATTTCAACCCTTATTTCAACCCCCAGACGCTTTTATTTAGTTTTTCAAAAGCATGGAGGAAACGGTTTTGGTGACATCAAGTGGGTCAAATGACATGGGTTTGGGTGGGTGGATGTATGGATTTGTTTGTTTGCGTTTGTTTCAGTTTGTTTGGGTATATTGGTTTTTTATAAGATATACAGAAAATATATTTTAAAAATCGAATATTTTCCGGAAATATTTTTTTTCTTAAGAAAATATCCCCCATCATAAAAAACATATTTTCATACTGGAGAATGGCCCCGAACACGTAGAAAATTTGTTTGGAGCCGATTAGGGCTGGGGGCCTACTGGTAAATATTTACCAAAGTTCTTACACTTAATAAATGCATTTTCGAAATGCATTTTTGAAAAATATTTTATTAAGTCACTATTTATAGACGAAAATGGTAGTTAAAGAATGTCCTAAAAAATAGTAGGTCTGCGCTGTTGATGAAATCTCAGAGATGGATCATCCGTAACAAAAAAATCAAACGGTTTTAGATTCAGTACGTTAATGGCTATAGCACATATCATACGATTTTTCATATATGCAAAAATAAAAAAATGGCGGAAATTTTTCGAAAAAACGTGTTTTTTTACAGTTTTTGGCCAAAAAAATAGTAAACGTCAACATTTTAAAAAAATCCTTGATATGCGCTATAGCTATAGGTGTAAGGAATATGTGGTTAAAATTTCATAACGATTGATTTAGTAATTTCGAAGATTTTATCAATAAGCCGTCGAAAAACGTTGTTTCGAGAAAAACAGGTTTAAAGTTTGTTTGTCAATATCTATAATATAAACCTATCAAAAAAGATCATGAAAGTAGCCTTTTTTAGTGTCTAAAGTGAGAAGACACCTCAACGGTTTCTCAACGTTTCGTAATAATGAGAGACGTTTAGTTATGGAAGCGAAATATTTTTTCCCAAAAGTCGTTAAAACTTTCATTACTTTGCGTAGAAAAATATGATGGTGGAATTTATTTATGAGGAAACAAGGTCCATTGTTGAGTCGAACTTATTATCGAAGCAAAACTCGAAACAAACATACTGGATATACAAAAAATGCTACTCATATTGTCTTAAGTAGAATACATTTATCGTATCAATGAATATTGTCATTAACAAAATAAACGTATTATTGAAATAATGTACTATCTTATATTATACATTTGCTTAAAACCCTATCGTTACCTTTCCCACATTTTTCCTAGCAAATTGTTACCGATTAGTACTTTAATGGGATTTGGGTCGAGGGGGAAGAGTGACCTTCAATATCAAATGGTTCAGTGAAAACCTGTTCAATATAATCGAAGGTTTCTGGTGCAGCAACACAATAAAATTCCCACAGAGAAACATGTGAGTAGTTCAATTTTGATTTAAGATCTTCAGAACTTTCGACGGAGTCACATTTCGGATTTGATTACGTTAAAATGACAATTTTTCGTAAATCCTGTATTGTATTTCCCTAAAACTTCCGTTCTTCAAGAAATTGCTTTGTGAAAAAAATTAGGAGGGCAGTCATAAAAAAATCGGGCCCCGTGAACGTTTGAATATGGATTCCCTACTAGGGCTTTCCCCAACACAATCGTACTAGGCCCCGACAGGAAAATAACAGGGTTGGGTAATTTAATTAAAAAAGGTCGTAGCGAGTAAAATGATAAAGGGCCCAGACGGCATTCATCAGGGGAGTGGATGTTACAGGGCATACAATATAAACTGTAAAACTGAACTTGTGTTTTATTTTCTAATTTCGAGGTGAATAATAAATAATCCTTTATTTGAGGAAAATAGTTTTCATTATTGCTAAACACCTCGCTTGCTATGTATCCACTAATGAAGTTGGTCATTATAGGGCAGTAATAGGGTTGCTTCATGGCTTCGATTGGGTTCTGTTGAGGCAACCAGTCGGGCCCTGATTTATAAGCCTCTTAAGGCTCTCGTCGACAAAGTGTGACCGGCCCCAAAGGGACCCGGTCGGGTGCCATGATAGGGCCCTTACAGAGTAAGGGAACAATAATCGGGGCCTAGTCAAAGCCCTGACTGAATTCTTTCACGGAATTATTTGAATTACATAAATAATAATCATAATTTTTATTATCTAAATTATAATTATTCTTTTAGTTATATAAATTGATATTAAATAAATTATATTACATTGAATAGATTGCAATGATTATTTTAGTTGTATGAATTATGACTGTATTTTTTTAATATTGAATTATTTTTAAATTAAATTTTTTTATTTCCTAAATTTTAGAAATTCTTAAATTAATAAATCAAAATTATAGTAATTACATTTACTATAGTTTAACATTTAATTACTATAATTTTAATTTCAATTACATGAATTATTATCATCATTTAAATCATATAATTTATTATGATTATTCAAATTCTATAAATTATTATCATTATTGATAATATAACCAAAAATTGAATTTTTTCATTTCTTAAATTTTATAAGTTCTTAAATTTTTAAATCAAAATTATAGTAATTAAATTTACTATAATTTTACATTTAATTACTATAATTTTAATTTCAATTACATGAATTATTATCATTATTGAGTTTATCCGCATACTTCAATAGGTGTGTCACGTAATTTTTCAACACATCGACCATCCGCGTAATTGTCACGAAGCAGCTTTCAATTTTCAGCGGAAAATATTTGCATTCGGCGAAACTATTCGGCCCGAGACAGGATTAATCACCATTACCGAAATTACATGCACTTTCGATGTATTCGGGGAATACGAAAAATCCCGGTTGGGATTTTCGTCGAATTCGAATTCCATGTGTATCGGCTCTTTCAGCAGCGGTGGCCATGTGCCCAAAGGATCGGAATCCCTGCAAACACCCGTAGAATTTCGCCAATTCGGTCGAGATCACGCGAACGTATGCAGAGTTGCGTGAAAATAAATTTCCGCGGCGCGGCTTAGGTGATCTGTGATGGAAAAGCCGCGGCGAGAGCCTTTCGCGTACGTTCCCTCAAACGAAATGATTCCCTTTAACGAGCGGAAGTGTGCCGAGGCACAAATAGTGCGCGTGGCTTTAGTGGACCCTTATTTTTTTTAAATAAAAAAAGAGAAAGTATTTGTTAAATGGATGTTTTCATTCGCTTTTGTTTTGTTCTTTTTTCGCGCGTTGTACCAATGTGTCACCAGTCTCATTAACGTCGCAATGAATACGCGTACGCGTGAAATGAAACGGTGGGTTATTTTCATTACCCTCGAAAGGAATGTATGCTCGATGTTGTCGATCAGCCGGGCAGTTCAATTTCCCTTTTGATCCATCAGAGCCCCCAAAAAATTGGTGCATCTCTGTGGGAATTTCAGGTTAGGGTGAGTCCGGAGTAGTTGGCCACAGTTTTTTCGAAGATCCGTAAAAAATAAAAGTACAGACGTTTCTTGACTTATCTTCGTTTGTAATTAAACTTTAAACATTTAACTTTAAGATAATTTACGAAATTGAAACAAAATCCCATCAGATCAACCTTAAATAGACTATTTGATTAAAATTAGGTTTGGCTATCTCTCACGGAGTATTCGGGTGTGATGGCCATAGGAGTAGAGGTGAGATGGCCAGCATTATGCTCTCGGTTTTTTCTTTCGTTTTATGTTTTGATTCTTTTTTTTTTTTTGGCAACATCTAGAACGCATGTAATCGAAATCCGTATAGTTTTTGTGTACCCTAAGTTGGAACACTATCCACTGAAGCCAGTATTCGATGAGGCGAGTTTCATAATAATTTTCTCCGCAACATTTTTTGTCATTGTTCTTATATCGTCTTTCTAAGGTCTTGCTAGGTATTTCGTCGGTCTCAGCGGCTGCACGAACCGATAATTCATCATTTTTTACAGCACTACCAGTTGCTTTTGATGATTTTTTTTCATCCAGTTTCCTCGTAGAGTAATTGCTTTTTCTCTTGTACTTATTAGCCATCCAAAACAAATGTAGGAACAATGAATTACTTGAACACATTACAACTAATACTACGGCCATCATACGCTGGCCGTACGTGGTCATCTCTTCTAATCTCCCGGGAGAGATGGCCACATCTAAAATATAAACAAATAATAACAATACATGCGAAATCTTGCGGTTAAAACAAAGCACTGTTCGTGAACTATTCAAGAAATACAAAAGTAACCATTCATTTTACAAAATAACATCACCACAACATAAAAATGAAACCTTCGTAAATTTTTAGCAGTAGCCAGAATAATTAAAAAGGATTTTACTTACTTAACATTTTGTGTGCCGAACTTTTGCTTGTACACTTACTCCTGCGTACGACGCGAAGTGAATTAAGCAGTAACAGGTAAAGTCTAATGCGCGGTTCTATGAAATATTTCTATTGGCCATCTCTTCCTTATGGCCAACTCTCCCGGAATTACCCTGTTGGAGTTTTCCCCGGGAAAAACCCAATTCCTTGAAAAATCATCAAATTTTTTGGTAATAGATAGAAAAAGTAGAGAATGAAGAAATGGAAAAGATCGTAGCTGGACAGACGAATTTCTGTCTCGATTTTTCTTTGTAAGGCTTTATATACACTTGTAGCGGGCGAAGGCGCGTGATTTTCTTGATTTTTTTTTTTCGACGGGACAATAAATGTTTATTGACCAACTGTGAACAACATCGATGAGTACATATTTTCATGTACCTGTACAATTTTTTTATTCAACAATATTTCAAAATGGCGAACTCCAGCTGTCTTCCAGGAGCGCCTTCTTTCTAGCATCTGTTGCGGTGGACATGATAACTCGAGAACGGTTCATCTGAAATCAGAATTTGAAGAAGATTTCATTGGTACATTCCATTGGCTTGGGCCTGGACGAAGGATTTATGAACATTTTGATTTTTTTAAATGACGATAATTTTAACAAAAAAATCATTTTTTTGTTGAAGTGCTTCATTTTCGGTTTTTTGTTACAAATTTTTTTTTCAACCAAATTCAAAATCCTTCGTCCAGGCCCTAGCTATTATCATAATAAATAAGTGGTATAAATTTGGTATGGATCGGATTAATAGTTTTTTAGTAATCGTGTCCACTGCAAAGGTGTTTCTCAAAAAAGACGATTCTGAGATAATTGCGTTTAAGATTCATGTTTTTTTTTACATTTAAAGTTAATTTATTCATACTAACACGGAGTGGTCGATTTCAGGGCCATACAGTAATCCTTCTGCATCGTCGGCAGCCTCTAAAACATTGATTTCATACTGCCTACGAGCCTGATAGTACTTAAAGGTAGCAGTATAGGTATAGTATAGGTATACATAGTAGTTGTAGATACGACTTATCGATATTGATAACTATAACTGCGAATCTAATACTCCGATCTTTATGAAATTTGGTGAATATATTCTTGAGATATTGTACTTAGAGAACGTGCAATCCAAACATTTTCCATTTTTCCCATCATCACAAGTGTGTAAAGGGCATTAAAATACAGACGATTCAGACGCACCAAATTTTTGTGTTTTTTTTCGGCCGATATCTTAGTGGTGCATAAAAATTTCAAATAAATGCTGCATTATGTGGCGAACGGATTGGATGCTCCATATTTGTATGTATGAGCGCACATGACATCCATATGTGCAATCTCTCTCACTCTCTTTCTCTCTCCCTCGCTGTTACTCGAGTATTCCACCGTCTGCATTTCTGTGTGGAGTAGAAGTTTCGTATATGGAGTCCAGGTTAACGTCTCCGGGTAGGTACGCCATTTCGGAATGCCGGTCGTCGTTGGAAGCTGTCGCCCCGATAAATCAAGTGACACCTGCGCAACTTTCCGACGACGCTTCAAGACACGCAAGCATACAGCCATATATACACACATTTGTCTACGGAGGCACACAAAAGGGACGGGATGGGCGAGAGTGAGGGAGTGTAGTAAGGTGGAACATACGCCGATGAGAGGTGATACACACAGGCACGTAGAGCGCGGAATATGTCATACACACGTACGCCATATCCACTTCAACATTTTCCTTTTCACAGACTCAAATAACCCGAGCGTGTGCATGTGGATGCACACATACACACACGCAATTCGTATGAGTGATCCTTCCACACTCTATGTTGGTTTCAACGTTTTACATTTTTCTCTCTTTTCTCGCCTGGCCAAAAAACAGGACCATTTTGGATATTTTTTTCTGACGGCAGTATTGGGATGAGGAGCTCAGAATTTTACCAACATCTAATAAATAGTCTTGTCGAGTTTGAGTATTTTTTCTGTTAAGAAATATTGATAAGCAGTGTTGTTATTATTATTTGAAGAAAGTGCTGCCGTTACTGTATGCCCAATCGGTGCAAGTGGTTGTGGTTACCAGAGTGATCTGAAATGAAAGATAGGAACGTCAGTATCATAATGGAATTTTCATATGAGCGGGTAGTACTTGGCAGCTTTGAAAAAATACGAAAATGGCAAGATGTAAAAAAAACATTTGATTTTCGAGAAAAACCACTTTTATTATTTGTTATCAACAAATGGTTAAAGATATCGAAAAATCGTCCGATCGTATGATGGAAAATGTTATAAAATATTTTCTGTCTGATTTGGAAGCGAATCGGACGAATAGATTTTGAGATACAACTTACGTCGTTTCATAAAACATAGTTGCGATGAAAAAGCAGAAATGCAAAAAACGGTGAATCACAGTGGGCGGTTTGTCGTAGCGCAGTGGTTGACACTTCACAAAAATCGTCACATGTCGGTCAACCTTTTTACATTTTTACAACATCATTGTTGCAAATTAAAGCTGAGATCCTAGGGTACAAAATGAATGAAAAAATGGCATGTAAAAAATTTAAGCTTATGCGGACTCTAATGCTGAGTGTGGGGAGAATAGGTTTTTATGAGAATGGACCTTGGATATCTGCAAAGTTACCATTTTTTCATATATCGATATATGTTTTTTTATATACCCATGTATACATAAATATACTATATATATATATATATATATATATATATATATTAGGGTGACACAGAATTGAGATCCATTTGCTTTCCCTTTTTCTCACCATTCAGTTATCTTCTTTGGAGAAAAAAAAATTGTCGCGAAAGCCTCCTGAACATTTTAATCTCAATACAAAAAACGATTGTTTAAATTCTTCCATTTCTCACCCATGAAATTTACGCTTTATAATTTCAAAACTAACCCCGCGAAAGCTCCGGCCGGCCGATGAGCACTTGGTGGTCGCTCAAGAGCCCAAAAGCTCCAAATTTTCAAAACAATTAATCCTTTTTTTCTTTAAAAACAGTATTCTGCGCATCCTAATGCGTCCTATAATTGGTCTCGTTGGTAAAACTGCGGACCAGTCGTAGCTGTACTCTGTCACGAGCGACGCCATAATACAATAATACATAATAATGCATAATAACACATATCGTCTAATTGGTGTTCGTCACAAATTATTACAATAAATTATTTAGAAAATGTAAAACTTCGCTGTTCATTTTGTTTTTATACTACAAGGAATCATAGTGCATGCGAGTTTTGTTTTTTGGCAGAAATTGTGAATTTCGAAAGCCTTGAGCGACCATTAAATATTCATTGGTCGGCTAGTGCTTTCGCGAGGTTAATGTAAAAATCGTACAGCGTACGACTCATGGGTGAGAAGTGGACGAAAACATCGATTTTTCAATGAAAACTTGAATTTTTGGGAGACTTAAGCGGCCTCGAAATATTTTTTGACCGCTCGCAGCTCCCGTGACATTTCTTTTCAAGATAACTGTGTCGTGAGAAAAAGGAAAAAAAATAGAACTCAAATTTCTACCACTCTAATATGGAGAAATATGTATATATATATATACTATATACGTACAGGGTGGACTATTTAACGTGACCACCCTAAATATCTCCGTTGCCTTTAGAGCGACGAAAACAAAGTCAAATAAACCCAACAAACGCAAACAAACCCAACCAAATCTAAACAAACCCAAAATATGTTGGTGAAAACTCATTCCAAGTTCATGATATCAAGGTCGTTGGATTGGTCTGAATATCAGCTACCACTTTTTAATTTAAAAAAACATATTCCCATTTAAAAAACCATTGATGATCTTGGGAACGCATAAACTATGACATTGACAAAAATGAATTTCTCACCACTATATCAGCCGTTTGAAATCAATCAAATTACCTCTTGACATTTTTTCGTCACTCTAAAGGCAACGGAGATATTTGGGGCAGTCATGTTAAATGGTCCAACCTGTATATATATATATATATATATGTTTGTGCCAATGATTTACTCCCCTCTCGACAATTGGCATTCCCTTAATACAAGCCTTGTTTGTTTCCCATGTACCGCCCTTTTCACCCCGCACATACTGGGGTGCTGCCTCGATAAACGACGTTTATGGAGCTCGAATATCCAAAACCATGCTATATGAATACGAAAGGTTTCAATTTACGCGTGCGCACGGTAGAAATCCCCATGGTAAATGAGGCGCGGCACATAGCGCCTTCAGTCCAAACACAAGAGATCTCTGTTTTACCCCGTCGAGATACTGAAAATGAAAAGCTTATCACTTGGCCTCGTCGAGGACGAATTGCCATTAGAGTGCAAAGCTGGACAAGAAGTAGAGAAATTTACCTATTTCCGAAATTGCATACACTTCGAACGTTTTGTTTTGTTTCGTTGGTCGGGTATGTACATTCCGAGCGGTATGAAGATACAATGTATATTTACCAAAGTCCCGTGCGTTGGTTTGTTACCGTCGACGACAGTATTGACAGTCATCCAAATGATGTCATCAGAATTGAGCGACAGTTGAGTAAACGCCGAAATGAACGGCAGGGTCCAGTGGTCGTAGACCAGCGTCGGTTGGCTATTGTTATTGATCTTGGTCTGGGAGCCAACACTAAACAAACATTAGTCCAGTGCTGGCACAGATGATGAACCCACATTAGATTCAGTAATGAGGAGACACTTTTGCAACATGTCCTTGTGTATGTTAATCGATTATTGAGAGTTCATCAGCAACCGTTACTGGATGGCTCGGTGGAAGGATGTGTTTTGCATTGATTGAGATTTGAAGATGTGATTGAGCTGTTGTAACCCCCTAGCCCCTGGACTACTTAAGGGGCTATATCTACACAAAGGCCCGAAAAAATAGCCAAATGCTGATTTTTTTCTGGGAAACGGTTGGTGAAACAAAATGGATTCTGGTTAACATAAAGGCATATGTTTTGCGAGCCCTTATAAATATCACCAAAAAATACAACGAAAAGATGGCCGCCGGCAATTTTGTTCGGGACATTTGGCGGTGGACACTCTCCGGCATAAACGGTCCATCTGAAATCTAAAAACCAAAGGGGTTATTCAAGCTACCAGTAAATATGAGTCGTTGACGATCATCGATTTTTAAAATCATTTTTTTAAACGACGTAGCGACGAATCGCAACTCAAGCATACAAAATCTATGAAAAAAGTATTTTTTACATAACTTTAAAAACATTAAGATCGATTTTGAAGAAGTAAGATCGTTAACGACCTTTAAATGGTTCTCATCGTATCTCCCATAAATTTGGAAACAATCCATCAAGTGGTTCTCGAGATATCATGTCCATCGACTTTAAAAACAGTGTTTCGAGAAAAACGCGTCTAAAGTTTGAAGTGGCTGCTTTAATTTTAGGAATATTTCAATGAAATTTTCCGGGAATATAGCTAAAAGGCGATACTGTCGAATAAAAATATGTTTGGAAAATGCAATTTTTTTTTCCCATTTAGGTAGATGTAGCCCGTTAATATTCGTCGGATAATTGCATTTTATATTGTCAGCAACAGTGTACATTTTTACCGGCCTATTTTTTTTTACGTTCGAACATACTCTAAAATGAAATTATCGTAAAGGGCATCTTCCATAGACTATTGTAGCATTGCCAGCAATGATTTATGTCTTTATCAGATTGTTTTTAATTTTGATTAAAAAAATACTATCACAGTCGGTGAATATGATGTTGTTTTTAATGGTTCATCGTTACATACTCGCGTCACGAAAAAAAAACTTCTCTTTCTCATTGTCGATCCACGGGAAAGTGAGCCAAGTAGCCATTCAGGAGAGACTTTTACTATTGAATTTTTCAAACACCCCTAATTCAGTATCGATAAAATAGTAATTCGAAGAATTTCGCGTATGCACGAGAACACGTAATTTTGAGCTTTACAATCTGCAAAATATTGAGACAGGGCACATTTTCCAAAACTCACAACAAACTCACGAAGTTTCCCAAACCCACCAAACTCCCATTGATCAATCGGGAGAGAAACTTGGAAATCGCAACGTTCTTAAACTTTTACGGTCGACACCAAATGTTCAACTGATTTATTGTCCCCTAATTTCCCAAATTTCCCTGTATTCTCTTCCTGTCGTCCGCTCATGGCAGCATTCCTGACAAACCAGTGGTCTCTCAAAGAAACCGTCGGTATCGGTAAGAAATCCTCGCTGAAATGTTCGGACGCATCATCTACAGGGACCAAAAAGACATTGAGACGAATTGGCAAAAGCTTTGGTGCAAGGTCATGCCGATCGGTATTACACACGTGAGTCGTAAGATCGCTGGTCTTGAGACAGACCGACATGGTCGAGGAAACTGACGACTGACCTGGCCAACGATGGTCGCTCAGCCCCGGATTAGGGCGGATCGAAAAGAAAAGTGTGTTAGGGAGGGAGTCCGGGGGAGAAGGGGGGGCGGGGTCGTAAAGAGGAGGAGAACGAGAGATAAGTAGGAAGAGGTAGAAACCGGTGGTGGTTTCTCGGCCTAATCTAAGAAATGTCGCACTCCAGTAACTTTCTCGATCGCCACAGGAGTCTCGACTCCCTTTTTCCCCGCTCTTTCTCCATCCCTTCATCCTTTGATAACACGATCGTGCGACCGTAAAGCTATCTCCGTTCTTTCCACCCTTCTGTGCCGCCAGCTCCATTCCCTGATGCCCACCTACAGCGGGGAACAGAGCGGCAAACGGAATTAGGTTTGGAAGACGTAGATGCAAAATTGACTCAGGCTTGGTGTGTGTGGCTCCTACTGCCTATACCACGCGGACGAAGATTTCAAGGATACGGTTTTCAGCTTTCGAGGGATAGGACTGGTCGACCCACTTCGTCGATCCAGAATCGCATCCCAATTTTCAGCGACTTTTCGAGAGTGCTCTCACCGCTCGTCGATCGTCCATAAACGTTTTTTCTCGTTGAACAAATACGTGGAATTTGGTAAATGTTCTACCTTCGCGTGTACCACGAGTACACAGGTCTGGGGCTACGTATAACTCCGGGCAATGCAAGTTCGTGTGTACTTTTATATTGACCAAAATTGCCAGTGATGCGTAAGCATGTTGCAAGCTTCGATGATACCTTCTGACTCGCGAATACGTATACACGAACGAAAGTTTCAGCGTAGCCGGAGGGTACGAAGGTCTGTCCGATCGAATGGAATATTTTCCACAAATAAAAACCGTTCGAGAAAACAATCTGTTAGCGGATTCAGTGGAGCGACGGGAGATATTGCGCCAGAGGAAATAAACGTCATGCTCGAGGATACCGTTACTTACTGACAGGTAGGAATGCTCTGGCTGCAGAGAGGGCCACGGGGGTCGTACGCTTTTCATCCCCTGTTTAGGGACTACGCACAAATGTATGCAGGACTTGCTGAGACTTGCGTGTATTTCGGCCATTTGGCTGCTGCCTATGATGCGAATGGATTTGAGAATCATATCGCATTGAGGATCATTTGGAAATCACTGTTCTTCTACATTTTGAAAAACAAAACATGCTGTATAGATGATGCGATGGTTGGATATGAAAGTGTCCATTTTAGGGCGACAGAAACGATAGTGGTTTGGTAGTAAATCGACGAACCGGCTTATTCACAGCATCCTCCATGCAAACGGACAGCCTTGGGCCTCCTTTCGGCCAATGATCGGATTACCGCAAAAAGAATTCAGGTTCTTAAAGTGCAATCCAGTCATCTAGTCGTTTTTTTACTCCTTCGTGATAGGTTAATTGCTGAGCCGTAAGCGTTGACTGCATGGACCGAAACAAATGGCAATGTCAGGGAACGATGTGTGGGGAGTATGAGGGGTTGGGTAGGATTTTCCCAGTTCCCTTTTGCTAACTACTTCTCAGCCGTGTGAGCACCATAAGGTCCGGCATTGTTGTGCTGCAAAATCCACTTGTCATTGCGATTCTTCCACTCTGCCCTCTGCTCGTGCAGAATTCGCTTTAAACGCACCAGTTGCAGTCGATAACGAGCCCCAGTGATGGTTTCTGACGGTTTCACCAACTTGCCATTCACGACATCGCTCTTTCTGGTGATTTCTCACGTCCCTTGCTAACCACAGAACAACCGCTACTTTAATTGGAAGCGGTGAAACAACTTTTTGCACGTTGTACTAGATAGAGCACGTTCAGCACACACTTCCTATAGCAAACGATGCGTTTCCGCGGCTAATATCTTTCCCAGGAAATAATGAAGCATAACTTCCCGCAAATGGGACATATTTGGAACAAAACTTGTCATTGTAAAGTGAATTGAAGCAGATGATATTAACGCGTCGCACAAGTATCACCTCTGGCGTTTGACCGAGACTCTACGGACCAATCATCGTGTCTATTGCAAACTCTAGTTCGAGAATATAGTGCACCTAACGCCATCTATTGCCGCATTTTTCTTTTGGATCACTCAGTACAGATACGTGACGTCGAATGAATCGTTTTGAAAACTCCGGCACTTATACGCCTCTTCTCTTTCTTGGTGGGAGCTTCGGCAAAATCCTATAAGTCGACCAACCGGAGAGTCTATTACCGAAGGATCACTCTTGTAATTTCAAAACTCGTTGGCTTCGTCAGCTATAAAGACTGAGGGAAGCTCCGCACTTTATCCTCTCCTCTCTCTCTCGCCCCTACACACACACACACACACACACACACACCCTCTCTTTTCCTACTCGTATATCGCGTCTACGTTCCAGGCTGTCCATCATTGTCGTTTCGTCAGAATCCCGGGACTGATGTGTACACGTAGATCCCAGGCCGTGCAAAACCGACACCGAGGTGAGAGCCCCTCGTCATCGTAGCCTGCGCGTCTGCTCGCCTCCCGTGCGGATATTCCTGACAATTTACCCTCGTCACCGGAGGAGCACGAATCCGCGGATGCGTTTAATTCGCGAGGAAAAAAAAAGAAAACCGACGAAAAACAATGACAAACGTTTTGTCCCTCTTGTTATTTAATTTACTGCTTGAGGGAGCACTAAATTTGTCACTCTTTATTATTTTGTTTGCCTCATGACCAAATCCTCGAGGCCCACTCATACCTGCTTCGAACGCTCCAACGAACGACGTCTATCTCAATTTACCGCGGGCCAATTAATGGCTGCTGGCAAATATCATAATCATGGACTGGTCAGGCACAAGCGAGTCCGGAGCCACATATAATTAGACCGCTCGAGACGTTCCCTTTCTACTCTTGGTCCCCTTTCCCCTTTAACCAGCCCCGCAACGTACACCCGACAATGATTCTCTCCTTCCCTTATCCTTGAGGCCTCAGGTAAATGGTATTTGCGCTCGCGTGAGCTTGGCGCGAGCTTGCTGGTGGGTAAAGTTCACGAAAGCGGTCTATATATGTTCTAGCCTGTGGGTGGCGGACTCGGAAGCACATACGGTGAGACGCGGTGTGTATCGTAAATAAGGAGCCGGCAGTTTGGTACTCCTTAACGTTCCTTGCACACGGAAGCGTCTCGTCCTCTATATACTATTACATTAGCGTGTACTACACGCCATATCTCGTGTATTGTAACCAAATATATATATATGCGCATAAATATGAAGGAGTCCCTTTCCATTCAGGTACTCCATTTTTTCTTCGCGAAACTCGTTAAATTATCCAAAACTTTGCAACTTACCAGTCCACCAGTTGAAGAAGAGTTTTTGCGAATTATTTAAGATTTTTGTATCTACTCGTTCAGCTAATGGCTTTTAGTTTATTCAAACTAATCTTCTGTTGATGAGCTTTGGACGTAATGGTGCAACAGCACAGTTGCAACGTCAGATAATTATTTTTTGCATGTTTAATTTTATTGCCCCTGGGAAGAGCGTTATTAATTTGGGTTTATGAAGTGTGGCGATAACTTTGGGGTGATATTCGAACTCGCGGATGGTCCGGCTTAGAGGCTACCACGTTAATCACCGAACCAGGACACCCACTTGAGAAATTTATACGTGACAGGATGGGAACTTTAGAGATGGTTATACACGAGGGTATATAATGTTTGCTGGTAATCTATGGGTGGCGATTGTGGTGAAGTGACCTGTGCATCGCTCTGCTGGAGTGAATGCGGATGAAAACGAATCTTAGACGACCAGGTGTGTAGTGCGTGTGCTTGTGTACATACGGGCCGAAACGTTACGTCCAAAAGACAAGCCAGGGCGGTGAAATTTGCATCGTTGAAACGCAACGGAGATTCTTGTCTTCCTCTTATTTTCATCGTTATCCAAAATCACATTTTGCAGATTTAGGTTGTAGATCGCTAAATAAGAATGCTAAAATATGTTTGCTCGATTTTGGCAAGTCAAATCCGCTAAAGAAAATTTGGGAAGTATGAAAGAATTTATTCTCGCAGCATTGCAACGATGCAAACTTCGATGTCATGGAAAATGTAGATATCTCGCAACTATAGATATTCGAACCACCCTCATGTATGTTCTACGATCTTTTTTACCTTTCGAGAAAAAAGGCATTCGTTGTTTTCCTCTTTTGTGTGTGTACTTTCCTCGCGATTTTTTTTACTTGTGCTATCGTTATGGAGTGCACTTTAAAAAAATAAATTATCAACTGAACATTAACTTCGATACCCTAGATGTTGATTAATAGTTTAAAAACAGGTTTGAGCGGATCGGATACCCGAGTTCAGATGATAAAAAAAATACTTATACTAGTCTGAATGACTCCCGATCGCTTTTGAGAAATTTCAAGAGGAGAGTACAAACACAAACTCGCATAAAAAACAGCTAAAGAAAAACTCGAAGAAAATGAAAAATGCTTTTTTCTCGAGAACGAAAATGAAATCCCTTATAAATACATATATCTAAATATTTACTCAGAATTGCGATAGCCATACTTGCCATCGACTAACCGTGCGTGCACGTTTCACCAGTGGCGAATATTTATTTAATTCTATTCCTAGTTACTTAATATTAACGCGTGATTATATATGTACGTACAGTACTCGTCTATTATATGTGTACGTACAGTACTCGTCTACCTTTCATAATTAACGACGATTAACGAGGAGTATCGATGATCAAAGTAAGTAGAACTCCCCAGCTGGAAATTTCCAAATTAGTTGAAGGGAACTTGCGGGCTCCTATTAATTTTCCTCCGCCCCTTCAATTCTATCGTTTTTTGCTCTTTCACTCGTTTTTTTATGCGATACCTAAATAACCGTGACGAGAAGGGTTCATACGACACATTTCTTCTTCCGCTCTCTTTCTCTCTCTGTCTCTCCGTCTCCGCTCATCATCTGTCTTTGTTGCTTCGATAAAAGAGTGAGAGGGTTACTCTCGAGTGCTCATAAATCTCGGCGCGCTGTCAGTGTAACGTGTTTATATACATATATAGTCGTGTAGAATCGATCGATCCTTCTCCTCGTCCTCGAGAGTCACTCCTGGGGATGAGTATCCGTGCATAGAAGAGGGTGAAGCGACCGGAGCCCCCGTCGCGACGGAGGTATAGAGGAAAAGCAAGAGAGGGAGCCGGAAAGAGAGAGGGGTGAAGGTATCACTATAGTAAGTCTCTTCTCTACTGATAGGGTGAGAAAATCTTTTGTCACCGCGTGCGCTGCATCGCGTTGCTCGAATGACAACGTACAACCCTTCGAACCATTTGCATATGCAAATATAGAGGAGACTGACATGGGGCTTGTAGCCGCGACTTCTCCTCTGTTGTTTCAGACGAAAGTGGAACAAAAAAAAAGATTCTCAAACTGTCCACAGTAGCTTATCGTATGCGCCGGACCGGCGCTGAAAAAAAAAAAAATACTTGCACGTCGCTTTTTATTCATTTACTTAGATCCTAAAAATGACCATACGAGGAAGTTTTTTTCGCACAGAGTTTGGCATTTTTTATTTTGACTTGCGCGTGGAGAACAGTTTGTAAACAGTGAATCTAATTTGCTTGCAGCCTTGGGAGTCGAATTAATTAATGAGGGAGGAATATTTTTTTAATTTTACCGTTTTATTCGGTGTAATAAAATGTAACAATATTTTTTATGGAATTTCGTATGAAATTATGAGTTTATATGAAGTTTTTTTAGCATTGTCCTTTCTTTTAAATGTAAAATTATTGGAAAACAAATAATAGGTCATGTAGAATCTTTTGTCGATCCTCGTTAACTGAATTCGCCAGATTTCTTTCATGATATTCTATTTACGTGGTAAAAATATTCGGGTATATCGAAATTTGAGAAAGTCACTACCTGAAAGAGTTTTTAAGGACTTTTAAATTCCCTTAACACCTGAATTCTCGGACCGATTTTTGCCAAATTAAATCACGATGTTTCTCGAATAATAATCTTTTTTGGAGCAAACATTTATTCGGTTATCTAACATTTTATGGAATTTACAGGGTGACGACATTTTTTCGAAATTTTAGTCTTTTTAAAGTCTACATTCTCGTACCGATTTCCGCAAGATTTGATCCGCACATACCTCTTACGATGTTCCGTTTCCGTACGAAAATTCGAAGTCAATGTCACAGCGCGAAAAAACATTTGTCTTAAAGTTCCTCTCATCCAAAGCATGCCACCGATTGTTGCAAAATTCATTTCTAACACGAATCCTACGATCTGTCAGTCTGCAAAAACTTCAGGAACCCCAATAACCCTCATTGCTACATGTCGTGACATTCTGACCGAACTTCCATCAAAATTTCGATTTCTCGCAAACCAAACTACCCTCTCCCTCTATTCTGTGCACCCTCTCTTCTCCACTACCTAGCGCAGTATTCGTAATTTCCCTCCACCCGCAGCTTCCGCCAACCTCACCGAGCTGAAAAAATCTGCGCAGCATCCCCTCGATCTCCATTTTTTCCTCCGGCCATATTGACACTGCCAATTTCGGGGTCTACCTCGCAACCCACCACCCCCTTTGTCCTCCGCGATATACAGGTAAAGCGTATCGAGCCATCAGCCGTGAAACTGTTCACTGTTCACCGCAGGATTGTTCATTTGCATACATAAGGCCATCCGAAATTTCGGCAGCTTTTGCATGTATGAAGAGCGAAAAGCTCTCGAGGCAACGTTACAATGGAGAGGTTCGTCGTGCCGCCAGAAAACAAAGGGGCGCTGGAGCCACGCAGGGAATCACTTTACGGTGAAAAATAGAGGAAGGAGAATCCAAAAAAACGGAGGAACAAAAACAACGGGTATAATAGCGATATATAGGGGACGGGCGTGCCCGGTGTTGGTGGTGGGCGGCTAACCCTGCTGACTATCGGCCTTGATTTACGGCAGTCTGTTCGCCCACCCCTTCAGCGGATTATCTAACATCGTGCCTTGCTTTCTCTCTCCCCTCCCCCCCCCCCTCTCTATCTCCCTCCCACCCGCTGTCTTGCTCTCGCTACGGCAGTAGCTTCAAGTGAGTATAGTGCGACGTCATATGAGGGCGCACCTCTCGTTTACCTGCCTCATATCACAGGTGCTTGTTTTGTGACTCGCACCCCCCCCCCCAACACTCTCCACCCTTTCTCTCCGTAGACGAGACGTGCACACACGTATTGTACCGAGTTTTCCCGTCTGGTGTTGAACATTTATCGATCGCTGGAGGACAAAAGGGCTCGAGCCCTATCCGGCCACGGGCCCAACCGTGTCCCCCGAGCCTTTTTGTTTTCTACCTCTGATACGAGGGTGCATGTCTGAGTAACGATCATTTTCCTGTAACGACGTCGCTCACACGGATTTTCCTCGACGACACCAACTGGGCTTATCCTTGAGGGTACATCGAAACCGGCCCATTAGGATTAACCCAATTCGGACAGTATTAGCAGTACATAAAGATATATATATATATATATATCTGTTCGAGAGAGACGGGGTAGGAGATAAAGTCGAGTGTGTATGCGGTATGTCTATGGACGTTTTGACCACCACGAAGGGTGCGAAGGGACCCGAGCTTCCATCGAGTGGCTCAGCGTTGTAATAGCTGACCATCTTTCATCAAGCAACTAACGCTCAGGACATCGCCACGCTAGATCGAAACATACGACCACGCATATTCTTTCACGTACACTGTTGGGCAAACTGAACAATTTTTTTTAAGCGATTGGGGTGGATAGAATGTTGGACAGGCTGCTCGTTCAGTGGGCTATTTCGCGCCCAGCACTAGAGGTCGCGGTAAGTTTGTTTTTTGCACAAAACTGGCCCGTGGAGCACTACTTTTCGATTTTAATTTTTTTTTGTCAATTGGACATTATGAAAAAGTAGTTCGAAAAAGAATCATTGGAAATTGAAATATAATGATTTGAAATGGAAAATAATCATTTGGAATCGAAAGGAATAATTCAAAATTCAAACCAATAACTCGAAGAATAAAAACGAACATTTGAAAAGGAAAACAAATGTTTAGAATTGAAGGGAATAATTTGTAATTGGAAAGAATATTTTCAAATTGTTGGTTTAATTTTCAAATTATTCTTTTAAATTTGAAATTATTGTTTTCAATTTTGAAATGGTTCGTTTCCATTTCTAATTATTCTTTTGTCGCGGCAAGTTTGTTGTTTTTTTTTTCAAAACCGGGCCTGGGAGCTCTACTTTTCGAATTCATTTTTTTTCCGTCAATTGAACATTGTGAAAAAGTACTTCAAAAGTGGAAAGAATCATTTGACACGGAAAACTACGATTTGAAAGTGAAAAGAGTCATTTGAAGTTGAAAATAATGATTTGAAATAGAAAGCAATCATTTGAAATTAAAAGGAATAATTTAAAATTCAAAAGAACAACTCGAAGAATAAAAACAAATATTTGAAAAGAAAAACAAATGCTTAGAATTGAAGGGAATAAATTGTAATTGGAAAGAATCATTTCAATTTGTCGGTTTAATTTTCAAATTATTCTTTCAATTTTAAATTATAATTTTCAATTTCGAATGCTTGGTTTCCATTTCTAATTACTCTTTTGTCGGGGCACGTTTGTTTCTTGTACAAAACCGGGCCTGGGAGCTCTACTTTTCGAATTCAATTTTTTTCCGTGTATTGAGCATTGTGAAAAAATACTTCAAAATTGGAAAGAATTAGTTGAAACGAAAAACCACCATTTGAAAGTGAAAAGAGTCATTTGAAGTTGAAAATAACGATTTGAAATGGAAGATAATGATTTGAAATTAAAAGGAATAATTTAAAATTCAAAAGAACAGCTCGAAGAATAAAAAGAAACACTTAAAAAGGGAAACAAACATTTGTAATTGACGGGAATAACTTGTAATAGGAAAAAGTAATATCAAACTGACGGTTTCAATTTCGAATTATTCCTTTGAATTTGAAATAATTCTTTTCAATTGTGAATTGTTCTTTTAAATGGTAAATGATTCTTTCCAATGATCAATTATTCATTTCAATTTTAAATTATTCTTTTCAGTTTCAAATGGTTGTTTTCCATTTCTAATTATCCTTTTCAATTTTTAATGATTTTTTTCATTAAAAATTATCTTTATCAATTTTCAATATTTTTTTCACATAAGAGTTATGTAAAACAATTGAGAAATTTAGGGCGCGAGAAGCCATCTTTCAAAAAAAGATAGTCTCCTCAAAGTTGAGAGCCTATTACCAGCGGACGTATTTTTCTGAATGCGTTTCCATCAGTACCTACATCGAAAGGAATATCCGTCGGATCAAAAGTTCCCCCTCTGAGGCAACAAAAACAAGTGCCTTGTTCTTAAACGTTTATTTCTACTGTCATATTTTTGTCGAAAAATCACGATCCATTTTTATTGTAATTACGATCTCAGGACGAAAAAACGACAAGCTTACAAATTCGATTAAGTTCATTAGCAGAACAATATCTCAATTGTTTGTATAATTTCAATTAACATAGTACGAGCTTTCTCGTCATAATTGCCAAAAAAAAGTTTCGTACTATGTACGAAAAAAACGTGCGACTAATTATCTGAATCCTTGGGTGAAATAAACCCTAAGAATCCCCCTTGTATCTCCAGCGTATTTGTTTGAACTGTATTGGACGTGAGTTAATTGAGATTTGAGAGCATCCGGGATAGCATGGGCTTGGTCGATTACCAGGTCGAGTCACGAGAGCAGCTTTCCGGGAAGAACGAAGGATGAAGGATATGTCGTATGAAGGATTGATTGAAACTGTTTGAGGGCCCTTGATTAGAAATTCACGTAGTCCGAAGGTATCAACTATTAAATTCGCTACCATATTTCACCATCAGACGTGTCAAGATACAGTGGATTCAGTATTTTGAGTAAGAGTGATGTATCGCACTGTACGGGGTTAAGGGTAATTAATAATTGTGTTGAACTAATTGATCTCTGTTCAAATGTCGATTATTTTCTTTCTGTACCCATTTATTTTCCTATTCCTCTCCATACGCCCTACGAATATTCGAATTTCCATACTTAAGAGTGTTTTTTACATAAACTGCTCACGCGTGTAAAACATCTAGAGGTTCCACAACGACACTAAAAACAGAGGCTCACCGAATGCTTAAAGAAAATATTAATGATAAAATTTGGAAAAATGTCACTAGCAGAAGAATTTGTGTACCCACAACTTTTTAGAGAAATATAAAAATATCTAAATCTAATAAATTTGCGCAAATTTTTTAATTCCGGTTTATCGTTGGGTATAATAATTGATTGTGACTTATTTTTATTAAGCACTACTGTAGTTTACCAATGATTCAGAAGGGTCCTCCTTATGCCCCCACAAAATACGGGCCCCACGAAAGGAATACCTCAATTTCTACGCGTCAAACTTGTACGATTATAAAGTGTCAAACCTATACGAAGGGAGGCTGCCAGTCCAGAGTCCAGAAAAAGGTAAATTTCAACCATTTCTTATGGATACCCAGTTGATAGAATGAAAATTCCATTTAGTGACCTTTATTCTACGTATCTTTAAGTATCTCTACAAATATTCTAATTAGATTTTGATACAGAGTGACGGTGCTAAAGCTGGATGAAGGGAGTCACCTTTGTCTGATAGTGGCCCGCAATCGACTGGAGTTCGCCTCCAATTTTTTACCTGCAACGAAAAATCGAGATAATTTGAGTTTTAGATAAGAATTCCCCGCGAACTACCAAGGGATTTAGAAAAATATCGAATTTTGATAAAATGATGCGTGTCAAAAAGAAAAATGTTTTCGGCAAAAAATAGACGGAAATAATTGGTTCCGGAAAAAGTTCTCGGGGTATCGGAAATCGCCTGCCTGCTTGAATGTAAAATATTGTTATTAGGTTTAAACAAATCTGAAGTCAATCGGTAGAGAAATAGCGATTTAAGGGGTCTTCTCACTTTAGACCGCTGAAAAAGGCTAGTTTCATGAATTTTTTCCATAGGTTTATAGTATCGATATTGGTATAAAAGTTGTTACACTTAAGAAATACACTTTCGAAATGCGTTAAAATTTTTTTTTAATGTAGTCAAGTCACTATTTATAGACGAAAATGGTAGTTAAAAAAAATGTCCCAAAAAAATGGTAGGCCTGCGCTACAGATGAAATCTCGGAGATGAATCATCCGAAACAAAAAATCAAACGATTTTAGATTCGGTATGTTATTGGTTATAGAGGACAACATACGATTTTTGATATATGCAAATATAACAAAATGGCGGTCATTGTTCGAATAAAAAAACGCATTTTTCCACCGTTTTTGGCAAAAAAATAGATTATATCAAAATAAAATAAAATCCTTGATATGTGTTATAGCTATAGTTATAAAGTACATGTGGTTGAAATTTCATAAGGATCGGTTCAGTAGCTTCGAAGATTTTATCAATAAGCCGTTGACAAACGTTGTTTCGAGACAAACGCGTTTAAAGTTCGTTTAGGTTACATAATATTATAGCATAAAAACATTTTTTTAATGTATCTCGAAAGTGTATTCATTAAGTTCAACATCTTTTATATCAATATCTAAAATATAAAGCTAATTAAAAAAACATGAAAATAGCCTATGATTAGCGTCTAAAGTTAGAAGACCCCTTAATATTGCGGGGCATAGAACTCTATCAGAAAAAGATGACTCGCTCCATCTAGCTTCAGTGCCACCATTTTGTTACAATATCGTGTGAAAAAAATTGTCAAGATACTTGAAGATATCTAGGATAAACGCTACTAATGAGGAACATCCCTCAGGCGACACCCTTCGATTTTGTTGAAATTTGGATACGTTATAAAGCACCGAAAAGTAAGCGATAGGTATTTTTTTTATTGGCGGACAAACGGTTTCAAGGAGTAAATCGCACTTTCAAAAATGGGGATGTTTTTCGTTTTTCGTCGATAACGTTTTAACGGTACGAGATATAAAAAAATTCAAGTTGCAACAATGTTTATTTTTTCGTGTACTGTACATTGAATATGAGAACGATAACGTTATCGAGGAAAAACGAAAAGCACCCCTACTTTCGAGGGGTGGTTTCACCCCTTAAAACCGTTCGTCCGCCGATTAAAAAAAATACGTATCGCTTACTTTCCGGTGCTTTATAACACATCCAAATTTCAACAAAATCGAAGTTCGTGACCTGAGGGATGTTGCTTGTAAATGGAATTTCCATTCGTAGTCTCTAGACTGGTAGTCTCCCTCATATTTATATAAAAAAATGATACAGCAAAATCAAACGAATCAAACCGGCTGGTTATGTATCGAGGATATATTTTCCTCATCCTCGTGAAGCATCATTCAACAAACGCTTTTAATTTCGCCGGGAACGCAGCTAGAACTTTATCGGAAAAATGGATTGCATAACTCATATATGTAGATCACGATGGAGAGAATAAAGGAATAAACTTTTGCGCCAGGGTTCATTGATCTGTAACAAATGATTCGAGCCTTCCGTGAGTGCGACCAATCCGATAAACACAACACCAGCATTCATTTTCTCCCTCTCTCTTCTCTCTCTTTTTTTTTATCTCGGTGTGTTCCTCTTTATCTCCGTTTCCAATTCAATATATGGCGTCCTCACGGCATTCACTGTTTCCCTCTTTCGCGTTCTACGCCCACACATACTTTTTTAAAATTGGTATTATTATTTCCGTCGATTGGCCAGTCGTGTGGCAGGGCGATCGCACTCTGCTATACCGCAGCGTTTCGCGCTACAACGATGATGCTCAATGCACCGATTTAACGCGCCTGTTGATTATCGTTGTTCGTTTCATGATTCCGCGTGCAATACTGTTGTTTCGTGTCCGCCATTTTCGAAGATTCTCGCGATCTACGCCATTTTGGAAGATCCATGTGCAATGTCCTGGTAACTAATTCGCACCCGCTCTCCCGAACAAAATGAAAGTGATGGTGTGGGAAGCTTTGGTTGATGAGCGACAAGACTCTTCCTTGGAATCAGATCCTCATTCCGGTGAGTTTTGAGTTGATCAGTTCTCGAATCGGAAATAAAGCGGCTGCCGTGTTTTGTTGGAGAAGACATGAAAAATGTCCTAGCTGATCGACGAATTAACGATTTCCTTTTTCCTTCCTTCGCTCGATTGACCAAAATTAAGTCTTCGCTGGAGATACGTGCCAGACGATTTTTTTTTCGGGAATGCAAACCAACGAGGTCTTCGTGATACGGATACCTTATCCCAATGTCTACTGCCATTTTATTACTTTTCACGAACTCTGCGACCATTTCTAAAAATACTTTCATCGAATTTATTAACCGTATCCGCCGTCACTGAAATAGCAGCTTCGTTTACAATAAATTCTTCGGCAATCAGTTGCCTATAAATATCAGGCTCCGCGGTTCATTGAAGCCGCGCCCAGAATTCATGAGTTTATTATTGCCATCGATTACGTCTGGGTCCACGTGTACCGGTATGGATTTTCGACAGTTTCGCTGCAAAAACTAGGCGTGTTTAACGGGGGGTTAAGGATGTTGAGTCCCTATGAAACATGTTAATGTTAATTGTTCAACAAAATAGCTTCTTAATCGTCATGAAATTTTTGCACGACCTCCTGAATACTTCATGTAAAAACATACTAAATTTTCAGAATTCTATCATCATTACTTCAACCTCCTTAAGGGTTGAAATAAAAAATGATACGAAAATTCTGAAAATTTGGTATATTTTTGTATAAAGTATTTAAGAGGTCGTGTTAAAATTTCACGACGATTAGGAAGCTCGTTGTTAAAAAATTAACATTTTGTTAAGAACAATTTTTAAGAGAAATAAAAAAAAATTTATCAATAAACTTCGTTTTGTTTCCATTGCTTTCAGTATATTGTAGATATTAGAAAATTGAGAGGTAAAAAAAAACTTATTGCAAAGTTACATCAGTTTCATTAAAACAATATTTAATTTGTGAATGTTAATTGTTCAATAACGAGCTTCCTAATTGTGAAATTTTTACACGACCTCTGAAATACTTCATACAAAAACATACCAAATTTTCAGAATTTTATCATCATTTGCGATTTGGTACTCAACATCCTTAAAGTATGTAGAAGTACCACAACATAAAGGCTAAACACGCGTTGCCATGTTGATTCCACACACTTATACATTTGGTAACACGTTATGCGTTCCAATTACACACGCAATGCGTCAGAATTACACATGTGAGTGTGCAATTTATACGCAATAAATTATTACACACTTTAGGAGCTGTCCCCATCGATAACACGCTTATTCGAACACACTTAAAGCGTGTAGAAACATCATACAAGACGGATGTATACATACATTGGACTAAAGAACACACGTTGATAGCAATACACGAGCAAAAATAACACGGGAAAAAAGAAATACAGTTTAGGTGTGTTAATTGGGACTTGTTGATGACGTGTTTTAAAAATCACCTTGGTTACGGCATCACGTGAAACTCATTAGTTGATTTGACATCGATTGATTAACCAGCTGATTGAAGACCACATTTAGTCCTAACTTTGTAATGAATCGCTTGCTCACAGTTCATTTTATGAATTACCATTTATTTGTGATTCACAATTTATTTTACGACGAAATCGTCTCTCGACATGATTAAAGCGGAAATACTCAATTAAAGCAAATACAATGTAATGTTTACATATAAAGTCGTTCCAACATGGAACGGACCATTTTTGCTATTCGATTAATTTATAATACCGAAATAGCGTAGCTTATGTGGGCGGTGCTTTGATCGCGAGGAGCTCCTCGTCGGAAATACAATAAAATGAGGCGGAACACGCGTGTCCTTTCTATAGTCTACTCGTTATGACGTTCCGAAGACAAGTGATGACCCCAATCGTAATAATTCTTCCTCTCTCTCTCCCCCTCCACTCCTTGTCAAGTTCTCCACGCACACACATAATATTGCCTTCCTTATATTCGTATCCTTACAACTGTTTGTTTCATTTATAGAGTTTGTCACGTGGAGGAACCTGCAATTGGAATCTATTGTCCAAAACCTCGATAGCTGCATTGAATCTGTAGCGACGTATTTTTGTTTCGAGGCTGTCACATCCGGAAGGGACGTGAGCATAATTATTTTCGTGTCCTTCTTTGTTGCCTACGCCTAGCGCAATAGCACGGGATGAGGGTAAAAAGGGGTAGTGCGTGGGAGAAAATTGGGTTAAGGAATTGACGTTATATTTTAACGTTGAGGAATAACTCGACAATCTCGTGTAATTTTAACCGACGTTTTATTATATATATGGATAGTCGGATTTTTGTGCGAATTAACAATAACGGAAGAGTGAAGGAATGATACAGAAAAATGACAGAATGACGTGTTTCGCTTACATTTGCTGGTGTTGGTTTGCGTGTATATGCTCGCTCGAATGGTTGTGTGCGCTCGCTCGTAAAGATATCGGTTGACGCTCGTAAGGCGAAGGGCCCTCGCTAGTGCCCTGGTGCGCTCGGTGGTCAAGTTGCTCGTAGCACTTGCACTAGATTTTCGGTTTCTATGCGTTTATGCGTGCACTGCGAGAAGCACTCGAGATTCTATTACAAACGCACGAAGAGATACACGAATTCCTGACCTTTCTACTCGGTCTGAGAGTCGATGTTATATGTATATAAGACTCGAAGGAAAATGCCTGTAACAAGGATGCTAGTACGCGGATAAAAAATTAAGACTTGGTAAAAGACTTGGTGACGAATGACGGGAGACTGAGCTCTGGATTTGAAGAAGATTGCAGGAAGACTGATTGAACTTGATAAAGATTGTCGGGAGACTGGGATTGAGACTTGATAAAGATTGTCGGGAGACTGGGATTGAGACTTGATAAAGATTGTCGGGAGACTGCGATTGAGACGTGACAGAAGAACTTGATTCGATGGAAGTTGACGCGAGATTTGATCAGAACGCGATAGAAATTGTAGGGAGACTGCGATCTGAACGCAATGGAAGTTGTTGGAAGACTCGCTTCAGGAAGGAACTCTTTCTTGATATCAAAATTAGGAGGAGTTCGGTAGTGGGAGAAGGAACTTTAGGGTTTAGCGTGATTGGTCGCGATATTTGTACTTCGCAGAATTGATCTCGATCATTCCTTATACGGAATTGCATGCCTCGAAGGCAGGGAACCTTTGTCCCGTGTTTCGGTGTCCACACGCGTGGAGTACAGAGTTCGATATCTAAGACATAATCATGCGCATGGTTTGGGTAGTGTCAATTTATGACTATGGTGAGTTTTCATATCAAGAGGTTTATATATCGGACTACGCCGCGAGACCGGATGTCGCAATTTTTCCTAGTAAGAATTCATCGGAGCCGTCTAGTCTGTGTTATGTTTGAACAATCTGTCATCAATTTTTATAAAGATTTACGGCGGTAAGGCTCTGCATAGCGTTGAAATGCTCTCATACTATTTTTTGATTATTAAATATTTCGCTCCACACTTTCGGAATTTACGAGAGGGCATCGACTGGGTTGGAAACGAAAAGGCTTGTGTTTTGGGAATCGTCGCGAGATGTGACAAGGCCATCACCGCACACAGATCGATTTTAATTTCAAACGTGGCCAAAAAGGCTCATCACCAACTATTGTGCTTGGGGAAGAGATTAGTACTTGCCGGTACATAAGTAGTTGGGGAACAAAAGGGCGACATTTTAAATTCGAAGGTTGCACGGGGCGAGGTACACTCAGTTGTCGTTCAGTTTATTCGTAAACAAAACAAGAAGTGCAAAGTGTTGTTTTTCATCATGGAAACTTCAGAACCAGGTAAGTTCTTTTAATTATCGCTCTTTGTCTTATTAAATAATATAGTTATTATAGTAGACATCATTTTGTAAACCACATAAAAACATTGAAGTTAAATCTCAAGTATTACAAAGATTTGTTATTTAGTTAGGCTTCCGGACCTTTCCCGGCTGTTTAACAAAAAAGAATATATTGGTTAGCTAAAGAAGAAATAAGATACAAAAATAAAAAGTGCCATAAAGTGCCTGCATTTTTTTTAAGTTGCTTTGATTACAAATTAGTTTTCCAGATATATTTATCAATTGATTATATTTATGCTTCCAGGGCCTTCTGGCATCACAATAGTGACACGGAAAGATATTTACTATATAGTAAGTAAACGCCATGGAAAATATTTTTCAAAAAAATTGGACTTGGTAGAGTCTGACATAATCAATAAAGGAAATTTCCCCATTGCAATTGGATTGAAAATTTCCCGATTGCAAGAAAACGCCATGGAAAATATTTTTCAAAAAAATGGGACTTGGCAGAGTCTGACATAATCAATAAAGAAAATTTCCCCATTGCAGTGGGGAAATTTTCTTTATTGATTATGTCAGACTCTACCAAGTCCAATTTCCACACGGAAAGATATTTACTATATAGTTAGAAAACGCCATGGAAAATATTTTTCAAAAAAATTGGACTTGGTAGAGTCTGACATAATCAATAAAGAAAATTTCCCCATTGCAGTGGGGAAATTTTCTTTATTGATTATGTCAGACTCTACCAAGTCCAATTTTTTTGAAAAATATTTTCCATGGCGTTTTCTTACTATACAGTAAATATCTTTCCGTGTCACTATTGTGATGCCAGAAGGCCCTGGAAGCATAAATATAATCAATTGATAAAAATATCTGAAAAACTAATTTGGTTTTGCGAAATGCGATAGTCAATCAAAGCAACTTAAAAAAAATGCAGGCACTTTATGGCACTTTTTATTTTTGTATCTTATTTCTTCTTTAGCTAACCAATATATTCTTTTTTGTTAAACAGCCGGGAAAGGTCCGGAAGCCTAACTAAATAACAAATCTTTGTAATACTTGAGATTTAACTTCAATGTTTTTATGTGGTTTACAAAATGATGTCTACTATAATAACTATATTATTTAATAAGACAAAAAGAGCGATAATTAAAAGAACTTACCTGGTTCTGAAGTTTCCATGATGAAAAACAACACTTTGCACTTCTTGTTTTGTTTACGAATAAACTGAACGACAACTGAGTGTACCTCGCTCCGTGCAACCTTCGAATTTAAAATGTCGCCCTTTTGTTCCCCAACTACTTATGTACCGGCAAGTACTAATCTCTTCCCCAAACACAATAGTTGGTGATAAGCCTTTTTGGCCAGGTTTGAAATTAAAATCGATCTGTGTGCACCGGCAAGCAAAAAGCGGCCGTCATCGCGAAACTGTATGAGAACCTAGTCTATTCGAAGACAAGAAAAACACTTCTCATACATACCACAGTAAAATATAAGTACTGTCGATTACTTATATATTACTTATAAGTAATTATAAGTATCATTAGTATATTACTTATAAGTTATTATAAGTAAGTAATTATAAGTGCCATAACTATATTACTTATAAGTACTTATAAGTTAGTAATTATAAGTACTATAAGTATATTACTTAGAAGTACTAAAAGAAGTTATAAGTAATATATAAGGACTGTCGAGTACAGTTCAATAAATGCATATATTTTGATTTGACCGACAAGCGAAATAAGCGGTCGTCATCGTGAAGCTGTATGAGAACCTAGTCTATGCGAAGACAAGAAAAACAGTGACACATCTCACACATACCACAGTAATATATAAGTACTGTCCCGTACTTATATATTACTTATAAGTAATAATGAGTTAGTAATTATAAGTACTATAAGCATATTATCACATATAAGTACTTAGCATAGTAATCACTTATAAGTACTTATAAGTAATTACTTATAAGAAATTACTGATAAGTAGTAAAATTACTTACAAGTAATATATAAGTACTGTCGAGTACAGTTCACTAAATGCGTATATTTTGACGATAAAAAGCTTTTATTATTTAATTTATTATTCCGACGCAGCCCGTGTATACACAGTGCTGCAAAAATAAGTGTGTTGTTTTTACACATGTTGAGTGTGTAAATGGCTGTAGAGACTTTTCACACGTTTTAACGTGTGTCAGAAAATAACACACGTAAGTGTGTTGCTTGAACGCATCTATCCGTGTTACTTTTACACCCCAATTTTTCACACACGTTAAAACGAGTAGAAAGTGTCTACAGTCATTTACACCCCTAAAGTGTGTAAAAACAACACATTTGTTTTTGCAGTGTTCCCCGTATCCTCGGCAAATGCGGCATAGTGAAGCTCAAGGTATTCCTCTCGCGGAGGGCCGTATTTTGTGGAGACCTAACCCTGCTGAATCATTGGTAAATTACAGTGGCGCTTTTTCGAGTGCATCCAAAATTGAGAAGTATCCATTAGGAACGAGTGCTGTTCCTAGCACCTTAAGACCACCTTTTCGTAAGACCTTAAGACACCTTTTCGTAAAACCTTAAGACTGAACACGACGGAAGTTCGGTAAGATTCGAGAACTGCCGGTGAAGAGTGATGGATAGGCAAAGGTTCAATTGAAGAGGGTAGCACGTAAAAACCCGTAAGGGTTGGTAATGTGTAAAATACATTTCATTCGATCTAGCGAGACGGAAGTCATGCAAATTTATGCACTTCGGCCATATTTGCAGCAATTTCTTCTACTGCGAGACTACTCACTGTGTATACGATTTGACATTAAACCGAGGGATATTCCACCAACGCTGATCTTGGCTCGACTCACAGACCGAGAGGTAGTTTTTCCTCTCTCGACTTTACCACTCCCTCGCGTGTCATCGAAATTCGCTTTTCATGCTGATTATTTCATAATTTGACGTGGCACATTGCGCGTCGGAAGAAAATTTCCAGGGCTTTCTTCACTTTGCACACTTTTTCTATCTCTCTCCTTGCCATCGCCCGTCGTTTCTTGCTTATATTCCGCTTTCGATCTACAGACATACACGCAGACGGAATAAAAATTCTCGCGCAGCTCGCGCGAACGAGCTTCCGGCTCGTTAGGATTTTTTTTTCTCGCTCAACATAATAAAAAAGGGAGTACCCGCGAGGGAAGCTTGTTGATACGTTTACGGGGGTTTTTGCGAGTGAGAATGGCACACCTTTTCCCGTCGTATCAGAGAAAAGGCAGACGGGTAATAGAGATAAAAATGAAGGAAGAGAGAAAGAGCGTGGAAAAATGGCGGCGCGAAAAAAGAAGTAGAAGCACGTTTTCATGGGTGCAGAGGATGGTTTCCCTCGGATGCCTATAATTTTCATGGTAATCCAGCGAGCAAGCCGCGAGGGAGCTACTGAACCGCCCGCCCGGATGAGATCTCAACCGCGAGTGTGTGTCTTGATGTTGCAAAAATGTTATGGCTTGCATATTTCGACACGTGACTTCAGGATGCACTCGAGAACTTCAGTACGGGGTTGCGGAATCGCGCTTTGCATTTTTTGCCATCCATTTTTGGGTTCGTTGACGGATTGACTGGTGAATTTTGGCACGAAGGGCAATCAGGCCTAAAGCGGGCACTCGAAGGGAAATAAGATGAAGAGCCATTGTAAAATGTCATATTCAAATAGTTTTTTTTGCTATCGAGTGTTAAATTTATCGGAGCTCAATACGTACGTTCACACATTTCCATTAAATCTTCAAAATACAAATGATGAAAGCAGTTTGAAAATTTTAACGAATGCCCGCTTTGCCCAGGGGGCTGGCCTAAAGCGGACACGGCTGCTGGGCAAAGCGGGCACGCAGAGGGTTGGCGAGCAACCTGTTTTATTTCCTGAGGTTAGGCCTAAGTGAGTATAAAATAGGGAATTATAGGGGAAAAAACTATGAATGTACCCACATATTTTAGTGCACACAAATCATTATTATTATCGTAAACGAACAAAAACTTTCCCGTTTTTCTCAAGTCAGTATACTTTATTATTTTGGCATTGTATTTTGGTCGTTTTTTCTTAACATTCATTAAACTTTATTTTTCTTTATGTTTCTTCTTAACATTCAGTAAACACATTTTAATATTTTTAACATGTTTTAACATTTTTAACATATTTTAACGTTTTTAACATTTTTAACATATTTTAACATTTTACACACTTAAACATATTAAGGCACGTGGCCTTTTACGCGACTTGAAGTTTTTATCAAACCTAATCAAGGAATTATTGGAATACATTCATGCAAATATGACTGGAAAAAATTGAAATAGGCATAAAACAATAGTCACACTTTAGGATTGGTCTATTTTACTCACGAATAGACAAAACACGATACACGTACCTTGATTTTATTTTCGAAATCCGTGAAATTTTGTTTTTTTGCAACGCGAGCCGCGCGGTCGGTCGCAGTTGAGCCGCACGACTGCGGCAGGTCGGGCGGGACGGGACCAACGTCCACACGTCGCAAAACCGCGGTAAGTTTAAAAACGTTTGTAGTATGGGGGATGCCCGCTTTAGGCCTGGTGCCCGCTTTGGGCCCCCTTCTCCTACTTCTTGCACGCAAATTTTGTACGTTTGGTGGATAAATATTCTCCACCCGTGAATTTTAGTCTTATTACGAATGTTTTGTTGATGTGAAAGACAGATTTTTTTAATTTTCAAAGGCGGTTTTTATACAGTTGAATATTATTCTTATTGTCATTTTTTTTGTCATGGAAGACACGTTTTTGGGAAAATATTTGAAGGCTGTTTCTATACAAGTCAAAACTCCTTTTTTGTACAGCTTAATGCCTACTTGTGATCACATTACCAGAAAAAAAACATCGACGTGAGTGAGATTGATGATTGAAGCTGATGAAACGGTTTTACATTGACTAATTACCGAAGAGCTTCGTTATGAATGTCGAAGGGCTTTCGTGCGTCGCTGTCCTTTCAACGGATCTGCATAATCTTAGGGCCCAAAAAACAGGTGGATAAAAAAAAATTTGCCTAAGATTATTGGGATAACCAGTTCGGGATTTTACACACATTAAAAAATAGCGTTGTCACCCTTAAGTTGTTGAAACTTAAAAAAGAGTAGATTTATCCTATGATAAATCGAAAGAGTTCCCGAAATATGAAACAAAAAAATGGCGCATGTTCAAAGTGAGGGTTTCGATTGTTCCGAAAAAATGGGCATTTTTCGTTCACCGGATTGAAATTATACATTGGAAAAAAATCTTCGATCAATACTATATTTATACATCTAGAAAAAGACCTAAAAAATTCAGGAAGATCGCTGCAGTCGTTTCCGAGATATTTTGCTCGTCCACTTTGAAAACGTACTTTCGACAAAAAAGCTTTTAAAGTTTCGAACGACCCTTCAAGCGTTCCGACGGGCGTCAACATAACAGCCTAGAAGGCTGTCAACGTTGATCCGATCAGCTTGAAATTTTTAGGGGACATTTACAGGATGATAACGGAAGGTAGGGGCAATATGATAACGCTAAGGTCACGTTCGAATAAAGCAATACATATATGAGTCAGTCATCTTTAATTATTTTTTAAACTAATCAACATTCATTAATCTTTTAATTTCAGAAGCATAAAATCAGACTTTCTGATTTGTAACATATTTTTCCCATCTTACCCCGTATGCGAGGCAAGAAGAAACAGCGCTGGGGTAATGATGGGATACGAATTATTGGCACTTTTCGCATATAAAAGTGGTTTCATTCTCAATACCATCAATTTGATAAGCCAATCATCTAAGTTCCGTAGGACTAGTCCGAATAATCTTGCTTCCATATCAATTTGATCATTTGCAAGTTCTTTTTCTTCCCCTGGTGGAAATACCGGTTGAGGGGAATGCTTTACTAGTTTCATTTCACCCTTTCTAACGAAAATAGTGGTACGTTGTAAAATATTCCGGGCTTATGATAGCTTGTATTCATCTTGCCCCATTAGACGGTTACCGAGTAAACAAAAAATCACGCAATAACCTTGAAATTTTCCGACAAGCCGTTCTTATCATATTGATTGAAAAGAGTGATTTTTCGACTGTTACAACTAGACACAACCCGTCAATAATAACTTTCATTTGACTGAATACTTTATTGAAATTTTGAAAATGTCTAAAACAGTAACGTTTAAAAGAAGTTCGATGTGCGACCTAAATAATAACTTCATATAATAATGAATCATTCCTTTTTCATCATGTGTAGATGTAAGAGTAAGGTTGTTAATACAATCCGAAAAACATATTTTAAAAAGCATCCGACCATACGAAAGAAAATGTTACAAGCTATGCTCTATCCGAATTCAACGTGAAGCAGACGAATAAATTCTGAGACACTGCTTACACCGTTTCAAGAAACATGCTATCGAGAAAAACCGCGAAAGAAAAACGGGTAAAACGCAGCTATTTGCCGTAGTGCAATGGGCGATCTGACCCTTTACAAAAACCCTATCACACCGTTGATTGTTCAGAATCTCATCAAACTCTTTGTTACAAATTCAACTTAAGGCCTTACGCTACAGTAACGGGTATAAAATCATGTCCAAATGTAACAATTTTTTTTCGTATTAAAAGAAGTGTTTCATTTATAAAATTAATCACACATCTATTGAGTATGAATATCAACCTGTTAGAAAATATATATTTTTTTCGATGCAATAACAACTAACTATTGTACAAATATTAACTGAATTAACTATATGGATATTGTAAAGTCTTTCACAGTAGTTAATAGTTATTTCAGGGATACTAGATAAAAAAAATACACTACTAAAACGGCATGATTAGATAGATGCTTATAGTTGTGTTAACCATATTATGATTGCGGTAGCAATAAGCTATATAAATTTTACCATGCCCACTTTTACCATGGGCATTTTTTTTATATTATAAATACTATGGATATTTTTCTCAGTGCAAGTTTGTACTATTTATATGGTTGACATTAACACTTGTTGAGTATAGACTGTTACAAGATCTTACGAAAAGTGACTATACGAACAACATTATGGTAATCGTATAGTGAAGACCTAAATCATTTATCAATAAAGTAGAGACAGCGGTGGCACGCTATGATCGATATAGATATATTACCGCATTCATTTATCAGTTTTTAGAATCCGATATTTCGAAAACTATTGGGCCGCGCCGAAAATGCATTTAAGCAGTGACGTATTATCAAAAAAGCAATTTGTGCAAAATTCCACCTATATGAAAGGTAGCAGCTGCAGCTATTCGGAAATTTAGCTGGAATTACTTTTATCGTTATGCCAAATGTACGATCGAAATCCCATAAGTACCCGGTAGCATGGTGGCAGGAATAACAAATGACGATAAACAATCATACAGGTAGTACTCTCAATTGAACATTTTTGAATTTCTGAATTTTTAAAATATCATATACGTTTAGTAGACATACCATTTAATATGGTAAAAACCACTATTGTTTGATAGTGTAAGGAATCATCTATTTTATGAAAACCTACTATATTATATAGCATTGACAAACAACGTATGTTTGAAAGGGTATTGGTTGCGGTTAACATATGATCATAGTTAACACAACTGCTAAAATATCATAAGAAGTGCTATATTTTCGGCAGTAACCATGACTATAAAATATTATTGTCCCCTCAGGGTAATATAAAATATGGTTGAAATATAGGTTAGGTTACTATACATTTATTTCCGTGTACCTTCGAAAATCGGCGAAATCGCGTATATAATGCCTTAAGACCCAGAGCGTGGAGCGAAAAAAATCGTGTTTTCGTCCTTCGAGCTATTCAGAGCCCTCAATTTCATTCGGAAAACTAATGTATCCAGACACAATATTAAACCATTGGTAACATTCGTGGCCGAACAGTTGGAAACGTCTCATCCCATTTTTTACCCGCAATCTGCTGTAGATGTGCATCTCCACCGATTCGCCCACCAGTGCAGAGTCGCGTGTATCCGTGCACGTTGCTCGAGTAATACAGACGCCCGTGTGGAGACAAATTCGCGTGCGGAATCGCGTATATTTGGCTTGGCAAGCGAGAGTCGAGAGGGAAAGCTCGTCGTGATGGGAAGGAGGTGACGTGAGTGTGGTGGAGAGACAGCGAGACAAAGAGAGGCTGGGAAGGGAGTAGGCTAGGTGGGCGAGATCGAGCGTGGCGTTTTTCGCGTTGAAGGGGGTGCATCACGTTCAGCACATATCATGCCACAGTGTCATCCCCGTTTTTAGCGAAGCTCCCTCCATATGTCAGCGATAGAAAGAGCACAGGCGGTGCTTCCACTCGATCGACTTCTTTTTCCGGCCATGCCGGCACACGCCGCGGTGAAAGCGCGGCAGCCAGAGTAGAGAATCCTTTCGGAATAATCCGCGACAGAGATAAAGATCGGCTCGCCGACATGGTAGCGCAATACGTCGTAAACGAGCGGCATGAAGTGAGGGGTTGGTTGATTCTGGCTTATTCGCGTGAGTATCGGAATATTACAGTGGTAGCGAAGCGGAGAAACGGGATGGCGATGGCGGTGGGAAGGGATCGAAAGAGTGGCGTGTCGAGGGTGATATTTCGATCCGTCGGAAATAATAAGCTCGATGGCTCTTAGCCAAATAGGGGTGCGGTTAGCTCTGTCTGCTCTTACTCAGCTCAACCTTATTGCTCCTTTTCCAGGATCTTTGCTCCCTTTGTACATTCCTCTCTTTCCATCTCTGCTTCTCTCTTTATGCACCGTCTCTCTTCCTGCTTCCTACAACCACGTGATTTCTGATCGACTTGTTTGTCTGGTGGAGCCCTTGGGGCACGATTTCGCATCCGCGTGTGATAGTTTACCAACCAATGTTCGACCAGATTTCGTCGAACTCTCTCTCTCGCTCTCTTCACCCTGGCGATTCCAAAAGGTCTCCCAGCCATGTCCAATCGCGGGCTCCTAACTCTCTGCCCCGACAGTTGGCAAATAGAAGCCTCCAAGCCAGTACGATTTGACGTCCGAAGAAGTGGGGGGAGTCCTTGTATTCGCCAGGGCCAGGGATACAGCACGACTTAGCGTGTAGACGAGGCTGGATGATGATTATTGCGATGGTGACGATGATGCTGACGATGTCGCTCAGCATGTGAATGGGTGGGAGACGTTTCCTTAAACAGGACGAGATTATTGGCGCCACCGCTCCCTATCCAAGTGCGGTTTCTCCCGTTATTACTCAAACCCAACGTATCTGTCAATAGGATCGAAGCCTTGAAAGGTCGTAACGGCTGGTCACCAGCCAAGCCCTGCGAAGACCTTATGACGCCAAGCTATTGTAATTTATTCGAATGCCTCTCTATATGCGCACCAATCTGTATTAGTACCAAGGATATCCACACTTTGCAGGCCCTAGGATATATGCTCTCACTGGATATACCAAATATACGGGCCACGGAAAATCCTCTGACGGCAGCACGTATGCGGTGTTATTGGGCGAAGGCGAAGTGCAACCAGATCCACTGCAGGCTTTGACCCCCTCCCTCCAACCCGCTCTCTCTCTCTCGCTCTCTCTTTGTGGTACTGTTTACTGTCAGTACCTACACGTTCGAGATATGGGTACATAAAGCACCGCATTGCAACTTCGGAATGGGACAAGCCGTGCAGTGATTGGCGTTTCACCAATCATCAGCTGTTTTGAATTTCGCCCCATTACGGTACACCGAACGCACCATCCAATCTTTGCGACTCATTGAAGAGCCCACAGAACTCGGCATTAACGAACATAGGATTTTGTCCTTGGTTGATTATTCTTTGTACTTTTACGCGTTTAAAACCATGATTCTGTAATCTTCGGCAGTCACGGATCTATGAGGGTGAATCTCTAGTCTGTCGAGGCATTTGTCAATTTTTTATACAGAGGACTTTTTTTTATGAAGATTTGCAAATCCCACGAAAAATGTTGCCGCTTTAAAATGTGATTGGGTTTTTCTTTTGTTCAGAAATTTGGTTTGAAAGATTATGGGGGTAGAGAAGAAGCAACATATATCGGATAGCTGTTCAATTTAGGATAGTGGGGTATCTGCAATTTCCCTATAGCAACATTTAAAAAAAAAATTATACATTAATAACTAGTCGTGAAATGGCGCTACTGCGAAACTTTTGGTTGGTACCTAAAATGGCACAAAAATGGTACAGTTAACTAATGTTACTTTTCGCCGGCGTGAAAAATATTTTTTGCGTTGAAAAGCGTTGCTTTCATTGAGATAAGTCCAAATGATTGATGTTTTTGTTGTTTTTGATTAACTGTAGCATTTATTTCGCCTAATAAATGAATAATGTTCACTAAAATAGCAATATGTACAATAATATTACCGTTCGTATTCAGCCATGTCAAATCTTAAGATACTTAATCGAGCCTAATATTGGATATCCGTTTGTGCCGAAATATTCCTACCTAATCAAAGATTAACTCATGAACACTCATTGTTTGATAATAATTGCAAAGTTAAAATAATAAAGGTGTTGTTTTGTTATATACAAAAACAGTTCCCGGTATCAGATATGAGAAAAATGAAGTTTGGGCCCTTATATCGGAAATCCGATTATGGGCAACTTCTTTGAAAGCCATAACATCTTCCATTTTTGGTAAAACATAATATAACTCAAAATATTCAAATGTAATGTGTAAAATAGTTATAAGTATCTTCTTGTGTATGACACGTGGATCATAAAATCGTAAAATTTGAAGGTCTCAGCAAATGTTGACTTCCTTTTTCAATTTCAAACAAAAGTATCCGATATATGGTTCCTCTCCCCTAAACGCCATTGCTTCACGGGAATGTCATTGGGTTGTTCAGTTCTACGAACTCATTGGGCTGTCACGACCATGGGGACGTGTATTTTCGACGGAGGCCCCGAGAACATGAAGATGAATAATGTATTGTTAAATAAATAAAAGAAAAACATTTTCACGCAGTCAGAGTACCAATGGATTATGTATGATGGACATTATCCGGTTTTTTCGGGTTGGGCCTTTTGGAAAAATCCCAAAATGGTAGTTTTCAGCACGGCTGGGAGGCAACCCGTTGAAGTTCCGTTCTAATCTACTTCATCTGCAACAATTACAGCAGTGCCATTCAATTGCCCCATTTCGTTGGACGCATTGGCAGATAATTATAAACGAAATTTTAGAACTTCAACAACTCACCGATATACTGTTGTCATCATATGCCAATCACGAAAAACGTAAAGTGATCGAACAATAGCCATTGGCCACGAGCATCAATAACAATTGCAGGGTTAGAATATTGATTGGTTGTACAGTTGATTGCTATACTACAGACAACAAGGCTGCCTTCCGGTTTGCTCTGCAAGAGTAGCATAGCGGTAAAAAGATTCAATATGCTACGAAGGGTGTTTGATCGGACTTTGCCGATATCGGTGGAACGAAAAGATGAACAGTGTGCATTGTGGCGATAGAAACGGAAGGAAGTTGAGCTGGCGATGCGTTTTCTTGCCCTGAAAAAAGGGTCTTTTTTTACGATTCGTTTTATCGACAATTTTATGAGGGTAAACAGCAATAAAGTTCGTAAGACGATGCAGATATTTGCTGATACTCTTCTCGATGAAATACAGTTCCCGCGGAGATTGCGAGTACCACTCCACCGGAGACATCAATCCAAATAAATATTTGACGTGTTTTTATGAATTTCGTAAATATTTCTGATATCGAAAAGGTGGGAAAAAAATGATCCCCTATCGTTCATCACGTAGAGTGCTCGGTCGCGAAGTGGATGAGAACTCATCGCGACCGATGTAGCGAACATTGGTTCACCCTGGCTGAATTCGCAAAAATGTGGAAAAAAAAACATTGAATGCAGGCTGTTCGATGAAGACGATAAAGTTACGTGACTCTAATGGAAAGCTCTCTGACTTGCTGAACGACGAACCTTTCTGTCACTTCTCTAAATTAATCTGCAGCCAAGAACTCGAACTATTTTCATCATTTGCTGGTTCGCCGGATTCACCGTAGCTCGATCGCTTGTCCCTTTTGGTCTCGGGTAGCAGCGGTTTCGCTACGTATGAAATTGTTGGTCAATGAGACTTCTGGATAGGTGGATGTTCGTTGTTGCCAAAATTCCTAGCAATGAAATATGCGTGTGAATTAGTTGCGATAATGATCGACCCTGTCAAGTCGCTAATTATGATACAGTACAGCGTTCATTATCCGAATCAACCGACCGGGCGCCTTTCGGATAATCGAAAATTCGGATAACCAAACAGCAATATTCCGTGGGCGAAAAAAACCTTCATTCTTTCGACATGATAAAATATATACATTTGCTTGAGTACCAAACAGGGCCTTGAAGATAGAAAAAATTGTCCAAATTGTCGGCATTTTGTAATAAAAACCAAAATAACAAAACGGCTACGCATAATAATAGCTACATTTGAATAGATATTGATAAATTGTTGATTTTTTATTTACAGATAACCTTTCATAAAGATATCGATGGGACAATGAAGAGAATTTTTTTTCGTCGCCAAATCAAGCTTAATTTTTTTTAAATCATAAAAACTGATATAAAACTACATGAATATATACTTAATTAAATTGAGTATAAACCCGATCCTTTCATAATTAGTTATTTCTTTGAAAAGAACGCAATTATTGACGGCAAAGCACCCGTTATGCTACGGAATAGGGGGGAGGGGGTTTCAGGCCAGGCGTTACGGTTCTGTTACGGGGGGGATTGGGAAATGTTGCGTTACGTAAATTATGGACGCCCCCTAACTAAGCATTCGGATGGACAAAATAATTGTTTAGATAATTCATACAGTCCGACCCCCCAATAAGAACGCAAAAGCCCCCAAGGGGAAGAGTTTTAGAGCACCCCTACCCGGCACGCGCTCCGCGCTCGCTGACTCTTTCTGTCTCTCTCTGTCTTTTCGGCGTTCGAGGTTCTGAATAAGAACGGCCGCGCGAGCGAGTTTCAACTTGCAGCCCATGCGCAAGACGTTCTCTGTCGCATTTGTTCTACTTAATGAATAGTTTTTTGTGCAATATTATTCATACATATCAGTAATTGAATAATGATCACCAACGATATAAGATGTCACAGAAAAAACGAAAAATAGATTGTTTTTTATTAAAAATAGTTTTCTGTAAACACAAACAAAGTCTGTACCGCAAAGTAGTACTAATTCTACCGAAAAAGAAGACATTGAAAAACTCCATTTCTCTGAGACTTCATATTCAATGGAGGAATTCGGTTCCTTTGAAAATATTCCACCTCCAGTTGAATGCCCGGTGGATCAATGCCCCATGGATTTTGAAAACAAATTCATAAGTAATAATAATCATGGTACTAATAATTCTATTTTACTCATTCAAAACGAGACAAATTATTTAATTCTAATTCCAAAAAATAAAAAAAATAAAATAATAATTCTATTCTATTTTTTAAATGAATGTGTAAGAAACAATAAAAATAATAATAATTGTATTATAGTTTTCAAACTAAGAATTTTGTTGTTTCCTTACTTTTCGAAACGAATTTATAATATCTAATAAGAATAATAACAATAATTCTAAAAAACTATTTAGTTCTACTTCTTGAACATACAAAAAATCAATCTACTGTAAATCGTCAAAATAAATTGCATAACTCAACAATCAAATTATTCTAATAAAATTCTTGAAAATGAGATTCTAAAAATAATAATAACAAAAATTGTGGGGTGAAACGATTTGATTTTTTTAAATGAATTTAAGAAAACAATAAAAATAATAAGTATTGTATCGTAATTTTTCAAAACAAGAACATTTGTTCTTTTCTTATTCTTCGAAATGACTTTATAAAAAGTAATAATAATACTAATAATAAATCTAAAAAACGATTCAGATCTACTTCTTGAAAATGAGAAAAATTATCCTACTCCTATTCTTAAAAATAAGTTACATAACTAAAAAATCAAATCATTCTAATAAAAATCTTGACAATAAGCTTGCAAAAATAATAATAACAAAAATGGTAGGGAAAGACGAGTTTATTAGAACCAGCACGTCTTCTCCTTGCCCGATAACAGAAGCCTGCATGCACGAAAGTGTGACCTGTGCCTTTTATTAAAAGGGGAAAAAAAACTAGACGATACGTCGATCGGTACAAAGAAGTCACAACAGAGTCGGCTTCCCTTTTTTCCCTTAGAATCCGCTCTTTCCCTCGAGCTTGCGAAGTCTGGCCCTTATTTTTTTCATTCTCTCCCTATTTTCCTCGCCTCATTTTTTATCTCTCGTCGCAACGTGCCTCACCGTCATGTTATATCGATCACGTCTTTCCTCATTGGTTCGGAATGGCCAACGCACACACAGACGCGTACAAAAATACGCAGACTTGGCCGTGCATTTGTGCAAAGTGAGCAATGGCTTCGACGATTTGTCACGCGGTCTCGGAGCTTTTTCCAAACGAGAGGGGGACCGGAAAATTGTGCTGCGTTGCCTTTATTTCCTTCCCATACCGCTAACCGATTTCAGGAGCAACACTTTTGCGCCATCCGCAAGCTCGCGATCAACACAAATAAAACGCAAACATTTATACGAGCTTGCGTTCGAAGACTTCGTAGCCTCGAAGTGAGCTTTATCAGGAATCCATATCCGTAAGAATCTCTGCGTTCCGCGTACTTTACGACGCACCTACAGTCGGATAGATGCCTTATGAAGAAAAAAAACGTCATATGTGCCTTATCGATGGAAACTTTAATGCTTACTGACACCGATTACTTTCTTTCTCTCTTTTTTCTTGGTCTCTCGCATTTCTATTCTTCTCTGTCACACGCACACGCACCGGCGAACACTTTCAATATATTATTCCGCGGTTTTATGACTTTTTCGTATCGATGCAGCCCGCGCTATCTCTCAGCACGCTTTGCCTCTCACTCCAACGCTCTTATTTCTCGTTATAGGGCCCGAAAAGTCACAGTCGGATGATTTACGACAAACGAACGTTTTCGTTGTTATACCTCCGCGTGCGGTGCGAGCTTTTCCCCCCGGCAAGAGTTATAGCTCTCAGGAAGAGAGAAGTAGAAGAATCGCGTCTTTCGTGGCGAGCCCGTTGAATATAATAGCCTTGAAATACACACATATATATATATATATATATATATATATATATATATATATATATATATATATATATATATATATACTATATATGTGTTTATGCATTGGACGATGAGAAAAAAGGTAGAAGAGCGATGGTACTACGTGTATAAAGTTTCTCAAATGAAAGTATCAGCTCCTTTTCAGTTCTTTTGGCTCACGATGCTCGCGATTATTCAACGCCCCGTTGACTCCAAGTGCTGAGCACCAATTCCTTCGATCAACGGGCCTCCTTGGGGCCCAAAAAACAAGTCGATTCTCAAAAAAGGATATTCTGGTGAGGGCATTGGGATGGCGCGGTCGGGGTTCTACCCGAAATTAAGGGACAGAGGCCCAAAATTACACCACTCTAGCGGCAGAAAATAAGGCCTAACTTTGACAATTTATTTCGGGAGTATGAAAAACGGAATAGGATTTCTTTTGAGAGGGATTATTTAACACATGTAGAATGATTAGAAAAATATAATTTTCATACAGAATGACGGCGACAGGGCCCATCTTGGGAAACGTGTTTTTTTTACAAATAGCTTTAGGGAAGAACGGTTTTCTCCTAAAATAGAATACGTGGGACAAAAATAAAAAAAATTATAATCTATATATTAATAGCTATGGGACTACGTTTTTTTTTTATCAATATTTTTTCTTCAAATTTTGAAAAAAATGGCGCACTTTGAAAGAAATAAATCGATTTTTTGCTCACAAAATAAGCAGTAAATTGTTTATAAGACAAAGTTTACATTAAATAAAAAAACAGCCACTCACTCTCACAGAGAATGTAATTGTGACGCTACTATCAAAATTTCAAATGAATCCATGCGAAGGTGTACGAGTAATCCGTCTGACCAGTTCAAAAAAAGTAGTTTCGAAAAAAACGTGTTTAAAGTTATACGAACACCTAAATCCTTCACATGTTTGTTTACCTTTAATCTGCGATGCGTTGCATATTGTTTTTATGAACCCAGAGTATTTTCGAAGCAAAAAAAACGATTTTTCCAAAATCCTAGAGTAGTGTTATGTTAACCTTCGTCAGGTTTGGGTGTCTATATGAGTTGATTTTTTTTATTGCAAAATATACTGATAAACGATGAAGTTATTATTTTCTAAATGAAGTGCCACTGTTGCTGCATCGCCAATTGGTGTAGGTGTTTCTTACAACTACACTGAGAGAAAAGGCCATCGAATTGACAGAAACGTCCATGGTAAAAAAGGAGATAGTAAAATTCGTTGCAGTTTATTGACACCGCAATCATATTATCGTTAACGCAACTACAAGCGAAAAGGGTATCTAAATGATATGGGTGGTGTGTTTGACTATCTATTATCCCAGGAATGATTATTCACTATTGTAAAAGGTTTGACAATATAGATATGGTTAATTCAGTGATATCACAAAATCGACGTACAAACAGTAATGTTGTATACTGTGAGTCAGGTTTTGTTCAGTCAAACTTCTAATGTTCTTTTCATGTTTCGGTAATTCTTTAGACAAGTGTCTTTTCCGAAAAAGAGCCTCCATTTTTTTTGCTATTTTTCATTTATTGGGTTATAAATTATGATATTCAGTAGGGGGAAACCTGACATTTTTCATTAACAAATTTTTCACAAGCCAAAAAATGTTCAAAAATAATTTCGAATTTAAAAAAGACTCCTGTATTACAACCCAAACAAATAAATAAACAATCCCGAACAAATTCATAAACACACGAGCAACGTATGTATTTATTTTGCAGTATTATATTTACTCTGTACATTGTACGGATTGTGACAAACAAACCTAAACAAACCGAGAAAAAATCATCAACACACGAGCAACGTATGTTTTTTTTTTGCTACGTTATATTTGCTCTGTACATTGTATAGATTGTGACAAACAAACCCGAACAAATTCATAAACGCACGAGCGACGTATATTTTTATTTAGCTATATTATATTTGCTCTATATATTGTATAGATTGTGTAGGTCATGCAGGTTCAGTGCATGATAAAAGCAAAATTAAAAAAGACATATTTATTTAAAGTGCTTTCGACGGGTGTAGGGGTCCTCCTCTCCCCCTACCATTACTCTTCAGCATCGTATTCAGGAATGCTTCTTTTATAAATCTCTCCACCCTCCATCCTCTATATAGGCGTCGAAATGTTTAAAAATTCCCTATTTTATAACGTGTTTCTGCAAACTTCATAATCCCATAACTTTTTATTGGGGGAGGGGGGTTTCAGCTCTGCCGACCGATTAGCATCATTTATAACCCAATGAATGAGAAAATGTTAGGCTCATTGTTCGAAAAAGTCATTTATATAATTACTTAGATAAGTGACTAAAAAGAGTTTATATCAGACATAAAATTTTTTTATCAGATTTGCTTGAAATTTGGTATAAATACACTCCAATACAAATAATAAAACATGTATTCATTTGGATTTGTTTGGTGCATTTGTGCCAACCCTAACAAAGTTGAGTGGTTAAAACTACTACTTGAATGTCTACACGCACCGAACAGCGAGGAAAAACATATAGTGTTATATATAAAATAAGTTTGGTAAGTTTCAAGTAAATCTGGTCGAAAAATATGTTTTCTTATACACACGTCAATACTCCCGCTTAACCCTCTTCAAGGTTCAATTTTAGAAATTGGTGAAATTCATGATTGATTATTTATATTTTAGTGCATTTGTGCCAAGATTCAAGTCAATCTGACAAAAAAATATGTTGTCTCATACACACTTTAACACTCTCGTTAACTTTAGGAAATGCTGAAATACGTGTTCAATCACTGTTATTGTAGAGTGTATACGATAAGTTTCAAGCAAATCTGACAAAAAATATGTTGTCTCATATAAATATTAGAACCCCTGTTTCATCCCCTTAAGGGTCGGATTTCGATTTTCACCACCTTTGAAAAAAGTCTTATTTTGTGTCGAATATGAAGCCTGCGTGGTCAGAATTATGGGCCACAGATATCGTAATATCCCAGGCAGAAGATAGCCAGCTAGGTTGTAGGTTCGAGCCCACGTGTAGGCGAAATATTTTCCTTGAAATCAAACATTACCGGGGTCAGGGAATGGCGCATTATAATAAAAAGTCATCGAGGTAGAACTGCCAGCTGCTTATTTCATTTTCTTTTGAATTTATGAAATATTCTATGAATTTATTAAACGGGCACTGATTCATTGAATCAACACTTGAATAACACACCAAATGCGCACATAGCAGGTCATATCCTATAATGTGGTACAAATCACATATCGTCGCAAATCACAGGCAACATTTTGAATCAATGTATAAATATTTCAGTCCTGTTCACTATTACGATCTTGGGGAGGTACATCTTTTATAGTATCCGGAAATATTCATTTTATGACGACCTACTGTGTTATATAACATTGAACTGTTAAAATACTAATTAGCAGTACTATACTTTTGGTAGTAACTATGGCTATAAAATATTGTTGTTCCCCCAGGGAAATATACAACATAGTTAAAATATGGTTGAGAATACATTTCTCTCATTGTAGGGTAATCTGCAACGAAAAAATATCAAAATAAACTTCAACTTTATTAATACAACTATCGTATGACCTAAGACTTATATGAGATTATGAAAATTACGGAAATGGCAAGCTCATGAACAAACCAATGAAAATATCACAAAATCGTCCAGTCATACGATAAAAAGTGTTATTTCGAGTAAACAAATTTCAAGTAAAACGGACGAAAAGATCTTGACATACGACTCACACCGTTTCATTAAACATAGTTTCGAGAAAAACGCAACAGAAAAAGAAATAATTCGCAGCAGGACACCGCTCCGTGGGCGACCTGACCCTTCACAAAAAACCCCACAACTCGCTCAATTCTTCGAATGTTCACAGAACCTCGCCTGCAAATTTACGGTTAAGCCCAAGGTTACAAAATTCCCCAATAAAACTCGTATTTTCGAGATTTCGAGCTTACGCCCTCAATCACCTTTGAACGATTATCTCCCTCCCTGATTAGTTATCAGCGCGTATCTAATCTTGGTTAACCCTAATTTCTATAGGAAACATTTCCAACGGAACACTCCACGATCTCTTTCCCACAATATATGATCAACGAACTACAGCTGATGCACGAATTGTTTACACAGCGGTGTATTTACTCAAATTACACGAGTTTGTTGGAATCAGTGAGCTGTATTTGAATAAACCAAATCGATATAACAAATTTATTCAACCCAAAACGCATGCGTACACCTCTTCAAGTATTTCCTACATACTGTACTGTATATCAATGCCTTTGTAATGGCAACGCAAACGTTAGTGTGTGGTAGGTAGCTTCATATACACGCATTTACACGTGGGTGGGGTGTGTGCGCGCGCGCGTGTGTGTGTGTGTGTGTGTGGGTGTGTGTGAGAGAGAGAGTGTATATATATTATATATAGTATGGTTTACTCGTGATTGGTAAAGTTTTCACTTTAGCTATCTAACCTCCGTATCTTCATAATTGAGAGAGTGAGACCTTCGCTCCACAAAGGGCCCTGCGCCGAGAATGCACGCGAGAAAGCTCTGGCGGGCTTTTTCCCTGTATTAGTAACGATGCCGCCACTATAGATACCGTAATACACATAAATGAGAAAGATTGGACTTTAACTCGCTGATGGGGCCTAGATCATGAAGGCGCTCAACAGGGATTTACAAAACTTGGCGCCAACTCTCACGAGGTAGAGAGAAAGCGACAAAGGACTTTGTTCATCATCCGCTTTTGGACTGACGCACGATCAATAATGGGCATAGTCAAATGATGAGAATCCCGTTGTGGGTCTTTGCTTCGCCAATGTGCAAAATATCAAAATTGTGGGAGAAACTACTAGCGACCACTGGTCGTCAGTTGTTTGGGTTTGTTTTGGAAAAATAATAAGGTGGATGCGATGTTGCGGAAAACATCGGACGGCCGAGAGGAATTATTTGGTTCAACTGAATTGAGGATTTTATGGTCATTTAACGCGTTACCCCCACTCGTAGGGCAAAAAAAAGGCCTTTTTCATGAATTTTTTTAAAGAAAACTACAAAACTTTTTTAGTCGATGAATATACCATCTTAAAGAACACATCTTGAAGAACTTTCAGTAATTTTTTTATTGAAAAATATTACCATGTTTAGTGGCAAATGGCCGTCAATGAAATAATGTTTTTATATACACGGTTTGCGGTGACCAAAATTGCGGCGAAGTGGATCATCTGAAAAAAATCCGGATGGATTTAGTCAAATATAAGTATAAACTAGTCTTTAATCGAAGGATTTTAAAAAATATTCATTTTTCACAAAATGGCGGACAGTCAAAGTTAATGGTTTGATTTTAACGAAAAAAATCGAACGCTTAAAGACTACATTTTTATGTATTAAATAAGCCTGCAAAATTTCAAGAAGATCGGTTCATTAGTGTTCGAGTAATCTTGGTCACCGACTTCAGAAATGCCATTTTGAAAAAAACGCCTTTAAAGTTTCAATTTCAGTTCTTCAATACACGGATTCTTCTCTTTCAACGCTCATATCTCAGTCAATTTTGTTCGGATCGATTTGAAATTTTCAGGACATATTCTCAGATACTTATACTTCAAAAAAATGCAATAAAAAAAATCGATTTTTTCAATATCGCAAGTGGGGGTAACCCCTTAACGAAGCAACGGTTGGCTTTGGAGGAATGTGGAAAATTTTAGTGCATTCGTCATTTCGGATAGAATTTTCGAGTTGATTTTGATGGAATCCATTTTTTTTGCGGTGATAGTGGAGTATTTATTGATCTGCGGATTTATCGAGAAGATTATTAAAATAAATTGTTAGTAGGCGGAAGGAAAGCGGGCTGTGTGTTTTGAGCGAAAATATCAGAAATGCGGTACGAGGAATAACGTTATAAGTGAACCTTCGCAATTTTTTAAATAAAAATCCAGGAGCTAATCTGAATTTCTAGATTACCGACCATATTTGTTGGCTGAATGGATAAAGTTGGCGGACAAAGTACGACCAGAGTAAAAAATCGGTTTTTCTTTATTAGAAGCAATATTTTTTCTTCAACGAAATAAAATATTCGTCCGAATCGAATTTCATTGTATGATAATGCAATGAAAAAAATATTACGATTATAAGGAGGAAGCATTTTCATTTTTACGAAATGAAATATTTTTTCGAGTTCAAATCATAATTTATTACATTATTATTTTTATTAGCAGTAAGTATTCTTTTTTTCGACGAAATAAAATATTTTCCGAGATCAATATATAATTGTATTGCAGTAAACAAAATATGATATTGACTGCGGATGAAATTTAATGAGAATGAGAATTTAATGAGAATACGGCAGAGGGCCAGAAAATTCTGCAATTTAATAGTTGGCGACGAAACATTGCAACATGTCTTGATGTAATTTACTACGTTCTAATTAGCCAAACCCAGCAATAATCCATAAGCATTACAAACATTCTTCCCGCAGCTGCTTAAAAATCCAAAGGGGAAGCCAACAAAAATCTGCCCTCGATCTAATTCACCGAGACTTTGAATTATCAGATTACATTATATTCTGGCTAGAGCGCGTTGTTATTATCACGTTGAATTTTCAAACTCCCTTTTTTCATTTCGATACTAAATAAAAACCATAGACATAAAAAAAACTTTCTCATCACTTGCTCATTGGTTTGCTGTTGGGGCTTCCTCTTTGGGGAAGTGAAAGTTTAAAAATGTGCTTCCTCGTGGAGGGCGCTTCGCGAGCACGATAAAATAATAAAGAGACAATGTTCAAGTTTCTAATTTGAACAGTTATTTTTTTTTATAAGATAATATACCATTAAGTAGGGTATGATAAAAGTTGTACATTGAACGTCTTTTTAATTACTTGGCATCGCGGCGCTGCCCTGATACTACTTAGAGTTACGAACTTACATCGCAGCTCGCGCGAAATAAGGAAAATAGCGGATCGGAGTTTGCGGTGGTTCTTGGGTCCTTTCATCCCAGCACGCAAAGTTTGCAAAATTGGAACTTCGAAGCGTTTCGAACTTTACGAAAGAAAAGTGAAATCGACACGTTCATTTTGAGATCTCGAAAAAGTTGTGTTCACAAATTGTAGTCAATACTCAACGGAATGAAAGTGAATCGTCGTACAAACAAAACTGAACAATATCGCTAAAAAAATGAAATTCAATGGAGCTAAAAAATACGACAAAAATGATACGCTGAAAAATGATACAAAAATAAACCCATGCAATTAAACCCAAAGGAGCCCAAACATTCTCATAAACTATCCCGAAATAAAAATGCATTATCTGCCCAAAAACGTAACAATATATCGCTGAAAAAAACAATAACAGAAAAATATAAAATGTAAAAAAAAATCGCTACAAAACGATTCAAAAGACTCGCCCGAACCATTTTCACCCTGTATGTATCTTTCAATGAAATATAAATAAATCATCACACAAAAAAAAACGATACCGCGAAAAAAAGTGATAAAAAAGTTCGTACGATATTCGCACATTTTGCCGAGCCTAGCGCCATCGTTCGTCAAGTTCAACGAGATCTCCTACTCCGATTGACCTTAAAAACCGTCTACACGATATTTTTAAAGGTTTAACCTCGTTGAACTAAGCCCTGGAGGGAACAGAACAAACAGTCCCCGGAAAATAAGAGGGAGATACGCGAGAGTGTTTTTCATCAACATGTCTGACGTAATACGGAATATTTTCACTGAAACCCTGTATCATTTAGGGGATAAAGCCGGGAGCGAATTATTCAGTGTCGTGGTGGCGGTCGGAGAGCCCCAGTAAGGAGTTGCGGGCACAACGGATTCGCGTATGGGAACAACGCCTTTTGTACGTCAGCCGAACAAGTGTGCGTTCCTTTAGAGTGGAAGAGAGTGAGAGGCTCGAGCGGGATATACGAGTTTTTGAAAGGTGGAAAAGAGGAGTCCAGCGATAAACCACCCTATTTGCATCTATTTATTGTTTATACTCGTGGATAACGCTAAGGTAGCCTGGTCAGAAGGTAGAGAGAAAGAGGGAGAGAGAGAGAGAGACAGAGGAGAGCTATACGACACGCAAAAACAACATAACTTAGTGTCACTGAGGTTGGGTGAACGGCGTGTACGACCAGCCAGCGATACACATACTCACATACATATACAGGGTGAGGCACTAACTGTTACCACCTTGAATATCTCTGGAATTATCGACGTCACAAAAAAATGTTTGAAACCAAAGTTGTATCGTACGAAAGGGGTCCAACAAATCCAACCATTTTTTTTTATCTCAGTGTAGGTGCTGTCGCACAGTAAACGTCACCTCCACTTTTTTAAATGGGACGGATCATTTTTTTTCAACTATCTTGTAGAGCATCGAAAACTACATAAAAAACATTTAGAGGTCAAAGTCGTTCAAGATAATTTAAAATCAAAAAGTGACATGAACTTTATTTTTATGTGAAATTACCTTTATTCACAGTAGATGTTCAAAGTGATTGCCATTGGAATCAAAGCAGTATTGCAATCTCCTCATCACGGATTGTGTAGAATTTCTTATCACTTCGGCACTTATCGAATCACAGGCTCGAAGAATTCTCTCACTCATATCATCCGGCGTCGTTGGACGTTCTTTATAAACACGATCTTTCAAGTATCCCCACAAGAAAAAGTCCAGAGGCGTCAAGTCTGGCGAGCGAGCCGGCCACGATACAGCTCCTCCGCGTCCAATACAACGATTTGGAAATCTCTTTCGCAATTCATTTCTAGCTATCAGCGAAAAATGTGCCGGGCACCCATCGAGTTGATACCACATTCTGTTTCTTGTTTCCAAAGGTATTTCTTCCAATAACGGACCTAATGTTGCTTGAAGGAATGTGGTGTACTTCCTACCATTAAGATTCCCTTCGATGAAATAAGGGCGTATGATTCTATCCCCAATAATCCCACACCATACATTAACCGACCACGGCCTTTGGTGTGCAACTTGCCGCAGCCAATGTGGATCTTCAGTTGACCACAAATGCATGTAATGCAAGTTAATATTTCCATGATTCGTAAATGTTGCCTCATCAGTAAATAAAATCCGATTAATAAATGAGTCATCTCTCTGAATCTGGCGTTGAGTCCAACGGCAGAATTCAGTGCGATTCATGAAATCCGTACCAGTTAATTCCTGGTGGAGACTGATATGGTAAGGATGATATTTATGACGATGTAGAACACGTAGAATACTTCTTTGGCTTACGCCAGATTCCCTCGCAATTTGACGAGAACTCGCACAAGTGTCTCGATAAAAATAAAGTTCATGTCACTTTTCGATCTTCAATGACCTTGAACGGCTTTGACCCCTGAATGTTTTCTTATGCAGTTTTCGATGCTCTACAAGACAGTTGAATAAAAAATGTATTGTCCCATTTTAAAAAGTGGAGGTGACGTTTACTGTGGGATAGCGCCTCCACTGAGATAAAAAAAAATGGTCGCATTTGATTTGATTTGACCCCTTTCGTACGGTACAACTTTTGTTTCAAACATTTTTTTGTGACGTCGATAATTACAGAGATATTCAAGGTGGCAACAGTTAGTGCCACACCCTGTATAGGTACGAATATATACAGGGTGTTAGGAAGGTTGGTACAAAGCCTTAAGTGGGTGATGGGTCACCTCGTTAGGAACATATCTAACCTAGGTTACCTTAGTCCAAAGTCTAAGGTTTTCTTGTTATCATGGCAAGTATGATTTTTGGGAAACTTTCCAAAATTAGGTACTAACTCGTTCATAATGTTTGAACGGTCAATGATTGGCGACTAAAACCCTGTTTGCGTTGTAGCTTAATGTGTATTCAATCGACAAACACCAATACAATTATGTGTATCCACACAACTAACTAAATGGGATGTGTCGGATAATTAGAAACTCGTCAAGAAATAAAAATACCTACTATGTTAATGCGGTTAAAAAAAATAGCATTAACATAAGAGGTAAACGACTTACAAGGAAGATCCCTTAGGTGACACCCTTCGATTTTGTTGAAATTTGGATATGTTATAAAGTATCGGAAAGTAAGCGATACGTATTTTTTCTTATCGGCGGAAAAACGGATTTAAGGAGTGAAACCACCCCTCGAAAAACGGCATCTCTAGGGTGGTTCACCCCTTAATTTTTTTTTGGAATGTCACCATAGTGTATTTTTCATTGTTTCGGATTAGAAGAATTTTTGTTTTTGTTTAATCAAATTCGGTGGACTCCTTGTGTGTGAAACTGCTATATTACCCCTAGAGATGCCTTTTTTCGAGGGGTGGTTGCACCCCTTAGAAGCGTTTTTCCGCCGATAAAAAAAATACGTATCGCTTACTTTTCGGTGCTTTGTAACATATCCAAATTTCAACAAAATCGAAGTGTGGCACCTGAGGGATGTTCTTTGTTAGTACATAATTTTGGGAAATTTTCCAAAAATCATTACCATGATAACCCGAAATCCTTAGACTTTGGACTTTAACCTAGGTTAGGTATGTTCCTAATGAGGTGATCTATCACACCCTTAAGGGTTTGCATCGACCTTCCTAACACCCTGTATACACACACACACACTATGTATAAACAGGGCGGCCCGAAACGTGACTTTCAAGTGGAAAATCTAGATGCCTCGTACCTAAGCACCCCCATGTATGTTCTACGATGTTTTTTAGTTTTCGGTAAAAAAAGGCTTTAAATCTTTTTTCTGTCAAGTTTTCCTCTAGTTTTTTAGACGTTTTTCTCCTTTGCATATGTACTTTCCTCTCAAAAATTTTCAAAAGCAATCAAGCGTTATCTGGACAAGCATGAGTATTTTTTTTTATCGTCCGAACTTTGGGGACCGTTCTCTCAAACCTGTTTTTTAACTTTTGCTCATAAAAATCTAAAGCATTTACGTCAGTGTTGAGTTGGTAATTTATTAATTGCTCAATAGTGCACTTCACAAAGGTAAAGTGAAAAAAAATCACGAGGAAAATACATACACTAAAGAAGATCCTTTTTTAGGAAAACTGGAAACAATCGTAGAACATCCATGGGGGTGATTTGGTTACATCTCAATACGAGCCAGCCAGACTTTCCATCCAGATGCACATGTATTTACCAAATCGGAGCAACTATAGTTACATGGGGAATTTCACAACAAAGACGACCTTTTCCGACTTTGGCTTCACGCTTGCCGCCACATCGTAACAATACAAAATTGTCATGTCTGTATGTACATTCATTTGCATTTTGGGCTGAAATTAAGCTCGTGGGATTAGAATACAATGCTGACGAGGAAAGGTTGGCGGTCGATCCCTCCGACTTCAATTAAATTTGGCATACTTGTAGAATAGGTAAAAATAGGCGACACGTATTTTTTTATATCTGCGGAACCCGAATTTTGAGGGTTAAAACGCACCCTCGAAAAGTGGGGTGTTTTGCGTTTTTTGTCGATAACGTTTTAACGGTACGAGATGTGAAAACATTTCAAATTGCAACAATGTTTATTTTTTCGTTCACTGTACATTCGAGATGAGAACGATAACGTTATCGACGACAAACGAAAAACACCCCTATTTTCGAGGGTGCGTTTTACCCCTTAAAAATCGGGGTGGCTGGCCCTCCAATACCCTCGAAGATGTACACGGAAACCCTTCAGAAAGTACTCAGTATAAACTTTTAGTATTTTTGAACCACTTCCATCAGCTTTAAGCATTATCTGAGTCAATTTATCTTCTATTTTTCTGATGATGCGATTGTGAGTATGTAAAATGCTATATTTTCCACAATAATAAACAGTAATAATACATTCATCCCAATAATAACAAAATCCATTCCTGACGCACATGAACGAAATTTCGGACATCTAGGTGCCTGAAGCAGCGTACATGTATTCGTAAATTCGTATCTTTACAAATGCATACTTCGACAACGAAAAATCGAGCGCGAAATCCACCTGGCCTCCTGTTTTTCGTATCTTAAGGCCTTAGGCCACAGTAACTGGTATAAAATCATGCGCGAATTCAACAATTTTTTTTCTCGTATAAAAAAGCGATTCACTCATAAAATTAATTATACATCTATTTAGTATGAATATCAAGCTGTTAGAAAAAATATATTTTTTTCTTTCGATGTACAAAATTACCTACTACTAATATTTTCTTTTGTTATCTTTTTTTAGGCGCTCCGCGGCGTGACATTTAGCACCCACAATTTTTTACCTAGAACAAAAAAAAATTCTCGTCAATCTACATTAGAATACCTAGAGAAGTATGTACGGAATTAAAAAAATATCGTTTTATCCAAAAGTTGTAGGTATTTGAACTTAAGAAATGAATTTTCAGTGAAACATTTCATTACACCTGCCCATAAACTGCGCATAAAATGAAAAGTTTTCGATTAATCAAAAATTCCGTACGTACTTCTCTGCGAAATGCAATTAGGAACATAACTTTTAAATTTGAAGCCAATCGAGGGAATATTGTTGAAGTTATTTGTCACGCCAATTGGAAAAAAGCTGTTTCGCGAAGTTTTGAGTATTCGGCCATTTTGTACGTCGAAAAAAATTCTAACAGCTTAATATTCATACTAAGATAGATGTGTAATTAATTTTATGAGTGAATCACTATTTCGTACGAAAAAAAATTGTTAAATTCGCACATGATTTTATACCCGTTATTGTGGCCTATAAGGTCTTAATGGCTATAAACTTCGAATTTTTTGTCAGCAATGAATATTGACAAATTCAGAGCTCACAAAGTTCGGACAACTGGTCGTTTGATATCGAATGGCCTGTGTCTACATTAGCTTACGCTTACGTACACTCGCACACATGCGTATGCTGCTGGACTGGCACGGATGTGTGGATGAGTGTATAGGTCGCTGCGCTGCACATTGCACTTTCCGCAAATGCGCTGTGTATATATAAATGTTCTACCGCAAGTTACCGGCCATGTACACACGCTCCGTGTACATGGCCGGTGCCCCCCCCCCCCCCCCCCCCCCGCCATGCCGATATTTATGTCCTACGTATGTAGCGTAAAGTCTCGACTGTGTGTGTGTATGAGCGAGAGAGTGGGAGGGGGAGAGAGAGAGAGAGAGATAGATAGATAGATAGAGAGAGAGCGCTAACTCGTTCTATACAACACTGTCGGCTATAACGTTTCTCGCGTTACTCACAACACGCATTAATGAAATTAGAGTCATCATTAATACGGCTGAGATAAAAAGCGAGAAATAGACAGAGTGGGAGAGAGAGAGAGAGAGAGAGAGAGAGAGAGAGAGAGAGAGAGAGAGAGAGAGAGAGAGAGAGAGACCGAGAGAGATAGAGAGAAAAAAGAGGACGAAAGAAATGGAGTGACAAAGAGGAAGAGAGTGATCACGAGTGGAAAAGGGTCGAAATTTCACAAGAGAGATGAAAACATCCGGAGGGTAAGTTCCTTTTGTATTTCACGGATCAAAAACCTTCCTGCTATTAATTACAATCAGGAAATACGATAGAGTTTCACTCCGTGTTAAAGGGGGCATTTCATAACGATTACAATTATTACTACTTTTGATGCTGCTCATACTGCTTTCATTCTCGCTATTACTATAATAATAATAATAATAATAATAATAATAATAATAATAATAATAATAATAATAATAATAATAATAATAATAATGATATCGCACATAACACGCAGCTGGATTTTAATTGCAAGCATCCCATATCGCCAGGAAAAAGCCCTCTCCCTCTATTACGAATTTCAATAACATCACTGTGATATTTATCCAGATAAACGTGTACTTCATACTCTGAATTCCTTCACGATGAAAATCCGTCAATTTTCCCGCCGTTTCGATTTTTCCGAGCTTTCGCTCTCTTCCTTTCCACGTCGCGGCGATTAAATTTTGTCGTGGTCCAAATGTCGACGGAAAAATGCGCGTTATCCACGGGTCTGGGGTTCGGACCGTTCGAGAGCGCCGCCTCGAAAATTGAAACGAACAAATCACACGGTGTGAAAGGTGCTTGATGATTGTTTTAAATGAAAATGCGTTTGCATATCTCCGAGATAAAAAGTGTTTGTCGTGACAGCATTTTCATCGCAATGCGTCAAAGCGAGACCGCCGTTTAGAGGGTTAAATTAATACAAGTATGTCGATCGCAAACAACAACGTCCGATAAAACGGCGTAATTCAGCATTGGAGCACAGCAAGTGAAGTTGAGAACGGCGCCCTTTCGATAAGCAGCACTCGAGATGTGTGTATATATATATATCGCAAGAAAATGTCTCGTTGTCAGCGAGCTCATCCATCACCGTTTCATTCCCACTAGACGTATAATCGCGAGGACGATCTTTTGAGCCTGTACGGAATATCCGCAGTCAGTCCATTATATATATATACACACACACACACAGACACACACACGCACGCACACACATATACGAACCTCTTGATTGGATTCCTTAATGTTCTGGATCCTCGGATCCCCGTTTTTGCTCGTGTATTTTCCAGACCAATGAAAAACTACGGGACGGTTCCGGCGTCAGAGGGTGACAAATTAGAGATCTCGATTTATGTACCCTTGGCTGATTTTTTAATCCTGAAGCCTTAGGTGAGTCGAGAAGAGAAAAAAAATCACTACTTCTCTCAGTCGTGTCCGTTATTGAAAGATGACAAAAGTAAAATTTGCGTATAATTATTGTGATTATTTTTGCATATAATATTTGCGATTATTTTTGCATATAATATTTGCGATTATTTTTGCATATAATATTTGCGATTATTTTTGCATATAATATCTGCATATAATATTTGCGATTATTTTTGCATATAATATCTGCATATAATATTTGCGATTATTTTTGCATATAATATTTGCGATTATTTTTGCATATAATATCTGCATATAATATTTGCGATTATTTTCGCATATAATATTTGCGATTATTTTTGCATATAATATTTGCGATTATTTTTTAATGTAATATTGGCGATTATTTTTTTCTAGATATTTGAGGCTTGAGATACTTGAATACTCTGCGATAAATAACACATTGTGGAAAATTGAGATGGTCGAACAGGGTTGGTCGGTTGGTTTCAGCGGTACAGTTTATGGTTTGGGGTAAAAAAGTTTTTTTGCCCCATTGCACGTGCGATAAAAAATGCCGTACGACCACAGGGGGAAGGAAAAAATAGTTGCACACGCCGTTAAATATACATACGACGAGGAAATACGTTATCTCTCGGTTTATAACACGGCAACCCCGAGGAATAGAACGGGCTATTTATTTCGTATCTCTTCCGGTGGAGGGACATTCGTTTAATTTAACTTTTATACGAGATTCATGCGCGTCTCGTTTTGCCACGGTATATTCTTATGCTTGGGTATAAATAAATTACGAAATAAATCTAGTCTGAACAAATTGTTCTTTTGCGGAGAACGCGAGAAGTTGTTGGACTGTGACGTGTAGCTTTTCCCGTTGAGTAGCCAGTCTATTTAGTTATGTGGTTTTTCCTCTCCATTTATAGTTTTATACGCGTACTGGCTTAGCCCGCGGTTTTGCTCGCGTGTATGTCGCAAATTTGGTTCTTTCGTACGTTGGTTTTAGGGTCAACTCGTATTGACGGGTCTGCATAGGTTCCGGACCCAAAAAATAAGTCGATTTGCGATATTTTGTCTGATGAGTATATTGGGATGAAGTGGTTGGGATAATAAACACAACTAATGTATAGTTTTTCCACGGTGATCTTTTATATTGAAAAATATTTATTAAAAGTGAAGCTATCGTTCCTTAAGAAAGGTTTGTTTGTTTTTTTAGGTTCGCATAATGTTTGGATTCGCAATAATGTCGCAAAGTGTCAGAAACAATCCGAGATTAAATTTGAAGAAAATATATGTTATTGTATGTATTATACGGAATTTTTACGAATTTTTTTATTTTTTTTTCACCACAAAACACCAGAGATGAAAAATAGTTTAATTTATGTAATTTTACGTGTGATTAGATGGGCAAGACGTTAACGCTACGTGTGATGTAATTTTTTTGATCATTCAGCACCACGATCCGAGTGGAAAACGTAACTCATCACCGGCTAGCTACGAGCTAGTAAAGTTATGTTTCGAATCGCCATTAGCTAGACGTTTTAGCCATTGACTACCCAGCCTTGTAACGCTTTGGTCCTCTACTGACTGAATAAAAAAAATTATATGCTAACTATAGATAGAAAGAAATATCTCACGGCTGCATAATAATTCTGACCTAGCCATGACCTATTTTTCTTCAGCTGGTGACTGGGAATAAAAGATTAGGTGACGACTAGATACAACAATTGAATTCTTGTATAAGGTCACTATCACGCTGAAAGCGTTAAAAGCTGTGCCATAGCTAGGCAAAACGGCTAGCCAGTGGTGATGAAGAATATTTATGTCTCGCTAGACAGTGATGATTTTTGCTTTTCATTCGAAAAAATATAAAATTGTATCCTAGCTACTACCCAGCTGAAGTTAGAGAACGGATATAGCTAGAATTTTTTTCGCACCATGTTTACATCACTGCACAGTATTTGGATGAGCTTCGTGATGTACTAATTACAAATACGGTATTTTTGCTGTAAATAAATTAAACATATGAATTTTGAATTATATTAATAACGCTTACGTGTGAGGTGGTTTCGATCCCGGGACTCTGGATCGGGGGATTGCGATGTTGTCAACTGAGCCAATCCTACTTTGTTAATTATATTTCGCATCGGGTACATATGTCGCAATGAACAAAGATGGGTTATTAAGAAGTAGGCGTAGTGGCGATGTACGCAAATAACATTATCGTAATTAACATGATAATTGCTTTCTTATTGAAAGCGATATGCGTGTGAAGTTACATAACCTCAAATTGAATTTGTGTACTTATTTGCTAGTGGCTAGTGGCAAATTAATAGTTTTGGCATTATATAAGCTATAATGTTATAACGATGTAAATGTATCGTCAGTAAGGAAGTGAAAAAATTGTAGCGGTTGCGAGCGCGTGCTGTTCTCTTTTTTTCAATTCGCAATGCTATCTCTATGTCGGGTTGGCTAGGCAGGCACGATGTAGGGGCTGCGTAGAATTTTGATCACAATGCAGCGACATCTATAACCACGTTCGGCGGGACGGCGACTAGCCGAGGAACACATTGCCGCCATTACGGAGTCTTGGCTAGTTCATGGCGACGTACCCAACTGAATTTTATTTTCTATTCGTAACGCCATCTGTAACTCGAGTTGGCTCGGCAGGCACGACGTAGACCTGCATGGAATTTTTATCATAAAGCAGCGACATCTATAACTCTAATCGGCGGGACAGCGACTATGCAAGGAACACATAGCCGCCATTACGGAGTCTTGTCTAGTTCATGGCGATGTACCCAACTGAATTTTGTTGCCTATTCGTAACGCCATCTATAACTCGAGTTGCCGAGGCAGGTATGACGTAGATACTAGGTGGAATTGTGACCATAACGCAGCGACATCTACAACCACAATCGGCTAGATAGTGACTAGCCAAAGAACCCATAGCCGCCATTACGTAGCGTAGGCTAGTTCATGGCGAGGTAGCAACGGGACTTCGCTAGCTAACCTGCCGTGAGCTGATCGTTAGACGGTACTACATGTATTTCACATAACCTTACTTTGTCGTTCGTAACTAGCTTTGGCAGGTTCATCACGTTCGAGTCAATAGGTGGAACGTTTATACTGCGACATCTGCAGTAACGATCGCTTAGGCAGTGGCTAGACCAAGGCTAGGTTACAAAATGTTCACAATATTACTAGCTCACAGTGAGGCAGCCACTAGGTAGTTCGTACGGTATCAATTGGGCGAACCAGATACTAGCATGTAACTAGTACAGGCTAGCGCAATTTCTGCTCGGGGATAAACCATTTGTATTAATAAAAAAAAACTCGTTTTATGCATGGTGACGCGTCCTCAGATTCAAATCGCTCAATGCTCGGATTCTCATCACTCGAGTGTGGTCGCCCTAGCCTTGCACTTTTATTTTTGAGAATTTGCTGCAGTGCTTTGGTCGCGAGGAAGCACTGCGGACGATTGGAGGCTAATCGAGTTAAACGTTTAGGGTAATTGTCGTTGAACTCGAGTGTGTAACAGGTTAAATCACACATGGAGTTCTAGGTAGCGAACGTAAGGGCCACGTTCGATCGATCGAACCTTCGAGGTCGTGCGAGTTGAGGCTTTCTGTTCGTCAGTAATTGATGCAGGAGGATAGCGTGCGCGGGAGATGCTCCATCTATTGCAGAGCGAACTGTACGGTAATCTATCGTTCCTTTCTCGCATCTCTCGAGGCTGAGCTTCTGCTCATTTGGATCTTCACATACGCGAAATGCCATTCGCCTGTGGCATTTCGACGAACCTCTTCGCAAATCATGAGTTTCCCACTAAAGTTTAACTGAGCTTGCTCTTCTATCCTGGCCAATAAACGACAAGGGACTAACTGTTATCTGCTTTACTCGCTTCTTCACCCCCCTTAAGTCTTTCCCGACCCTCATCCTCCAGCCCGTATAATCCAACCGGAAGCAAATACGTTCCCATTGTAACATCAACTATCTCGAAATTCCTCATGTGAATTTTCAATTAAGAAGCTTTCGTTAAGGCGAGGAATTCCCGAAACTCATTGAGATTCATGATTCTCGCGAGTAGTTCCGATTTACCGAGACCCTCGAGGGGTTCCATTTTCTGACTATAATTCTTCCATTTTCTGACTATAATTTAAGATTTTCACAGTGTCTTGACTGTCGAACGACTCTCGTAATATTTGCGTTATAACCGAGATTTCAAGATGGCTGTTTTTCAAAAAGCGTAATGGAAATGCTCGTGAGAAACGTTTGGATAAAAAAATGTGAAATAGGGAGGGGAGTTCGGGGCAAGATGATAACGTTAAGGTCATGTTCAAATAAAACGATACATATATGAGTCGGTAAACTTGAATTAATTTTTGAACTAGTCAACATTTATCAATCGCTTAATTTCATAAGCAAAAATCAGTCTTTCCGATTTGTACTATACAATATATATTTTTAATTGAACCTTTATTTTTCCCATCTTACCCCGTATGTGGGGCAAGGAGAAACAGCGCTGGGGTAATTATGGGATACGAATTATTGGTACCTTTCGCATATAAAAGTGGTTTCATTCTCAATACCATCAATTTGATAAGCCAATCGTCTAAGTTCTGTATGATTGGTCTGAATAATCTTGTTTCCATATCAATTTGATAATTTGCAAGTTCTTTTTCTTCCCCTGGTAAAAACACCGGTTGAAGGGGAACCAAATGCTTTAATAGTTTCATTTCACCCTTTCTAACGTAAATAGTGGTACGTTGTAAAATATTCCGGGTTTACGATAGCTTGTATTCTATCTTGCCCCATTAGACGGTAAACGAGTTGACAAAAAAATAACGCAATAACCTTGAAAATTTCTGACAAACCGTTCTTATTATATTAATAATTAGTACTTTCATTGGGTTTACCTACCTGTCTCTAATCAATGTCAGCAACTCAAATAAATTAAGATGATGTTAAACTGTACCATAAATGATCATTTTGGCAAAAAATCGATATTGTTTTCTCCCTCGAGACGCATGCTTCCTTCACAGTTGATACTTTCACACTCATTCACCTCACCCCCCTGCCCCCCACCAAACCTCAACGGGAGTATTGTGCTCGCACATACTGTTTAGTGGCTCGGCTTAAGGATGTTGAGTCCCTATGAAACATGTTAATGTTAATTGTTCAATAAAGAGCTTCTTAATCGTCATGAAATTTTTACACGTCCTCCTGCATACTTCATGTAAGAACATACCAAATTTTTAGAATTCTATCATTATTCCAACCTCCTTAGGGGTTGAAATGAAAAATGATAAGAAAATTCTGAAAATTTGATATGTTTTTGTATGAAGTATTTAAGAGGTCGTGTTAAAATGTCACGACGATTAGGAAGCTCAGTATTAAAAAATTAACATTTTGTTAAGAACAATTTTTAAAAAACTGAAAAACAAAAAATGATCAATGACCTTCGTTTTGTTTCCGTTGCTTTCCATAAGACAACATTTAATTTGTGAATGTTAATTGTTCAATAACGAGCTTCCTAATTGTCGTGAAATTTTTACACGACCTCTGAAATACTTCGTACAAAAACGTACCAAATTTTGACAATTTTATTATCATTTGCGATTTGAGACTCAACATCCTTAAGATTCATTTTACCCGCGAATTCGTCTTGCCCCAAGTTCCCCGACATGTGATTAAAGTTATCCCAAGATTATATTTAAGCGAGTATTTTACTCCGATCGCCACGACATTGAGGGAGCCTAGCAGTCTAGAGCTCGAAAAAGGTGAATATCAACAATTTTTTTGTATATCCTCCTCCAATTGTTCACCTGGAATCAAGATTTAAAAAATTTGAGGTCCAGATAAAATGTACCTCCGAAGTACGTAGGGAAATAGAAAAATATTCATTTTTTATGAAACGGTGAGTGATCGAAAAAAATTGTTTTGGCTAAAAAAAATCGTTAAAAATACTTTTTTTTCGGAAAAGGTTCCAGCGTATAAAAAATACCATAGAATGTTCTAGAAATAAAAATATTCGGTGCGTAATACATATAACGGTGCGTGGTTAAGAAACAAATATTTTTTTCGGAAAAAGGTCCCAACGTATTCAATATTCCGTACAATTTTTCTAGAAACCATAAAAAAGTCTATACATACTTCAATGGGAAATGTTGTTATAAGTTTCCGAAAGTTTTTTGATTGATCGAGAAAGAATTAACGATATAATGTTATCGTACAGTATCAGACGAAGGTGACTCGCTTGGTCCAGCTGCGGCGCCGCCGTTTTGTTACGAAGTTTTGTTGAAAAATGTGTAAAGACACTTAAAGATTCGTAGAATAAAGCTCACCAAACGGAATTTTTATTTCATTATGGGGTTATGCCGAGTTGTAAAAGTCGAAAAATGACTTTTTTAGATTAAATATATTTTGACAGTACATCATCTTATACACGGTCTCTGAAAATTTGAAAGCGATCGGATAAAAATTGACAGATTTATAGACGTTCGAAAATGTTTACATTCTCTTCTCGCAAGTGCGTTTTTAAAGTCGGTGGTCAAAATATCTAAATAATCATCAATGCATCAATCTTTGTTATTTTGTGACGTCGGCTGTAAATCGATTACAGTTTTTCCTACACTAAAAGCTACAGAGTGTTCTTCAGATAATACTTTTTCAAATACCTAATTTTTGCAGAAATTCATCATTACGATTTTCTGAAAACAAATCCCAAAGTATTCGACTTCTACAACTAGGCATAACCCCTTAATTTGGTATTCTGAAAAAATAAATCGAAATTCATGCTGTCCCCAGGTTGTAGACTGCTAGTCCTCATTGATAGTGAAGCTGACTACGACCTCTCACTATACTCAATTTTCAAGCTATACAACGCAAACGTATTTATAGCATTCACCCAGTATAAAATATAATTTCTCGATGAATATCCACCATGCGATAAAAAAATGTTTCATCATCGTTTAATCGATAAAAAGCTTCGAATTTATCCGTCAAGCTGAATATTCCCCGACTCGTTTATCAGTGCCCGCCGATAGGTTGACATCAATTTGACGTCACTCTATATCTCAACGTGTTTCGATAAGCCGATCGTTTCTTCGCAAATTACGGTTTATGCCGACGAACGAATGGCTTATTATAATCGCGCGGTGATGTATAATATATTTAGTACAATATGCGTCAGCCTGTGCGACAGCGTTGCAGAGGCTAACTCCGTGCGTTTGTGCATCATGGTATTGGTAAAGCATAATCCTGTAGGTATTGCGTAGGTGGGGATGTCTGTATGCGTGGGCATGTACAGGGTGACACTTGTAAGGTGGCCATGTGTTTTTTAAGGCTCTGGCGTGAAGAAATATAAGATGTTTGATGGTTTTTCAAGACCTCTTCGAAAAAAAATATAGCGTATTTTTTATGGGTAGTATTATCATTTTGGAAAAAAATAAAATGTCTTTTTCGAGTTGGCAAAGTGAAAGTAATTCAATTCCGAAAACGAAAGACTCCTTAAAACTTTTTAAACACAATTAAATTCCATTTATGCACTTTAAAATGCAACTTTAACCCGCCTAGACGAGGCATCTCATTTCTGGTGCCGTGTACGGAGCATGTGGGGTCCGTGCGACCCCTGCGCGTCATGTTGGTTCAGATCGCTTCCCAAAACCAGAAATTCGGTTTATATAGGATGAATCTCTTCGGATTTTTAATAAGGAAGCGAATGATGTGTATTTCAATTTTCAAAAACTGAAAGTCGTGAAACAGTACTTTAAATGACAAAAATATAAAAAATATGCCAAAATGACTTTTTTGAAACAAGAAATCTCATTTTCTTTTCTAATCACCCGATGGAAAGAAATCAAACGGGGCTTTGAACGAGACATAATTTGCTATCAGAAAAAAAAATATTACGTATGTTTGGAAATTTGGGAATGGGTAAAGTTAAGGATAATTTAGCAAAAGATTTTTTTTGCAAGTAATATCGACGCAGATTTATGCGTATTTGTTCGAACCCGATAGAGCCGTTTACTATTTCAAGAGCGTACTTTGAAATGACCGTGGGGTCCATACGGACCCCGCATGCTCCTTCTAAGGTTGAAAAAGAACTTCTTGACGAAGGGACGCACAAAAAAGTTTTTCCGGAGTGTTTCGTATTTGGAATTGAATTCTCACCATTCTGCCGAACTGAAAATGGAAAATTGATATTTTTTTCCTCAAAATGCTCATTTTTTCTGGCACATAATTCTGGCAAATGCATCACAAAAGTACGCCATATTTTTTCCAATAGAAGTTCAAAGACATTAACCTTCCGTTGACACCTTTATCTCTGGCCACGATCTTGAGACGCTGGGTCAATTTGATCCTGATGCTACTTCATCCACCTGCCATTAAAAACCCCTCGGTCGGTTTTTCTTCAAACAAATTAGGAATGCACTTTCACCCTTACTGAAAATGTCTGCATAATTGAAATCCGGAAAAAACGAAACAAAACAGTCGTAAAAAATAATTCAAAATTCACATTTTTAGGAAAGTGAGCATTTTATTTCAATTTCGTCCGGGCAAAAATGACCGCAAAAGGATTTGAAAGAAAAAACACATGGTCACCTTATTATTGTCACCCTGTATGTGCGTGTACGGTAATACGCTTGCATATGATGCGCGACGCTTTTACGTACTACGGGCAATATATTTACGGGAGTTATGGCTTTCCGATCATGTCGTATGTTGCGTACAGGAGACATCAATCTTCTTTCCGCTCTGTCCTTCTGGATATGCCCCATCGCCGGCATTACCAATGTATTTATATATACACACAAACACATCTTTATCTTCCGTGTATGTATACAACGATTGGTTTCAAACCCAAACACATATGTCATGTATTAGAATGTCCAGATCTGTCATTCACGACGATTTGATGATACATTGCTGGATGTCCCTCTCCCCCCTCCCTCACCCACGTATAATTCCCCCCCGTACGTGTACCGTTCCGCGAACGCGATAAATATGATTATGTATGCAGTTATTCAAACAGCCGGAAGTGATTCGAGTAATCCACGCTGTACACTCGTTCCGCACTGGCCCGATTGCTACGTCCGGAGAACCAGAAATTACCCTATCGAGACTGGTTTGTTTAGGGGGACACATTGCGGTAGAAAATGTTCTTGTATGGTGCCGAGATAAAACGCGAAGCGGTACCTGGGAGAAAGCTCGATTGGGGATTCGCCGGAAGAGAATAAACTATGGAATAATTGGTAGAAATGAGATAAATTTGTAGTTAAGGGGCTACATCTATCTGGAGGCATGAAAAAAATCGCCAATTTCCGATTTTTTTTCCTGCGGACCGGTTTGTGATGAAGAAACGCATACTTTTTAACACTAAGGTACATTTTGAAGGCCTTGGGCTGAAATCAGAAAAAAATACAGAAATACAACAAAAACATGGCCGCCGGCCGATGATGAATTCTTTTTCGCCACGATTGGCGATTGACACTCTCCAGCTTAACCCTTCGACTGCGCGCTTCCGCCACGAACCTCTGCGCATGGGGTCAATCTGACCCCGGACGTTTTTCAGATTGTTGTATGTCAGTAAATATGTATTATTTTTTTTATAGAAACGTTTTTTCTAGTCGATGATCGTTATTTTACGGCCGAAAATTAATTTTTTAAGGCCTTAGGCCACTCAAGAGGCTGGAAAAGAGGCGTTTTGGGTTTAACAAAAATAAAAACTACAAGATAAATCGAGATTACTAAAAAGGGTGTTTATCGTATATATCAGTTACTGTATACAATCATTTTTTTGAACCGATTGATTTCAAAATCGCGGCTGTGCAACGTTTTTGCGATGACGTCTCCGTTTTTGCAGGGTCCACGGCCGGACAAACAGCTCTTGTAATTTTTGAATTATAATGAGTTAATGAATTTTTATCGAGTATATATAATAACTGCTATAGAAGTACGTAGGATTTTTTCGATACATTGATTTTTGGCCGAATGGCGCACTCCTAAAGTGGAAAGTGAAAAATTTGCCTTAAAAATCGTCAGATAATTGTTACTAACAAATGAACTATGCAATATAAAAAAAATCCTACGTACTTCCATAGACAATATATTTTTCAAGATACATTCAACATTTCAAGTGAATCGGTTGAACCCTGTCTGAGTTATGTTTCCGGCGAACGTCACACGGAGACGTCATCGCAAAAACACTGCATGTATGATTAACACCCTTTTTTGTGTTCTCGATTTATTTTGTAGTTTTCCTGAAAAACAACATCCGTAAAATGCACATCTTCTTCGGCCTCTAGACTGGCCCAAGGCCTTAAGAAAACCAAAAATGAAGTGCCTAACCATTCGTTCAAACTGGGAGATACGTTTAAAAATACGTACTAGCGCGGAAAAGACCGTAATTTTCTTTTTCAAATATAAGAAACAGTCCCGTCAGGATTTTAAAGAGGAAGGTTTGTAGATACGAAAAAAGACAGTGTCGACCGTCTTTCCAAAAAGTATATTTATTCGCAGGTTTGAATTTTAGCATTTTCGGGATAGTGAACAATGGAAAAAATCGACTCCTTCGGCAGATTAATTATTGATGCCGTATATTTTCCGAATTTTTGTACTTCGATGACTTATTATTATTCACATTTACCGCAATCGACGCAAAAGCACATTCGGTGCTCGTTGCCCATAGTATTTCTGCATAACGGACACTTGCTTTCACTTTTGTAATCGGCATTCTAAATACATAATTTACTATAGTAGCGTAAAATAAAAAATATCTATGAGCATTTTCTATCATAACTCACTTACATGTAGTAATAAAACACTAAAATTTACAAAAAATAAAATGTTTTCACTTTCACTACACTATTGCGACACCGGGGTCGATTCGACCCCAGGTCCTTATTCGACAGGTGTCCTCGGTACACGGGCAGGATGTAGGATGGGCGCCGAGTGTCCACCTATAGAGTAGGAGTGGGGGAACATTCGAGTGGTCCATCCGAAGTCTAAAACCCAAACGGCTTGTTCAAGTTAATAATAAGTACGAGTCGTTGTCGATCGTTGATTTTCAAAATAATTTTTTAAAACAATCTGGCGATGAATTGAAACTCGAGCATAGAAAAATTTATCAAAAAAGTCGTTATTTTTATTTAGCTTTAAAAAAATAAAGATCGATTAAAAAAAAGTGTGATCGTCTTCTAAATGTTGCTCATCGTATCGCCTGTAAATTTGGAAATAATCCATCAAGTGGTTCCCGAGGTATAATGTGCACCGATTTTAAGATCTTGGGCCACAGTAACGGGTGTAGAATCGTGTGCGAATTTAACGGTTTTTTTTCGTATGAAAAAGTGATTCACTCATAAAACTAATTACACATCTATTTACTACGAATATCAAGCTGTTAGAAAAAATATATATACTTGTTTTCGATATAAAAAATGGCCGACTACTCGAAACTTCTCGAAACAGCTTTTTCCAAGTGGCGTGACAAATAACTTCAACAATTTTCACTCGATTTACTTCAAGTTTAAAAGTTATGTTCCTAATTGCATTTCGCGGAGCAGTACGTACGGAATTTCTGATTAATCGAATACTTTTCATTTTATGAGCAGTCTATGAGCAGTTATAACGAAATGTTTCACTGAAAATTCATTTCTTATGTTCAAATACCTACAACTTTTGAATAAAACAATATTTTTTTAATTCCGTACCTACTTCTCTAGGTATTCTAATGTAGATTGACGAGAATTTTTGTTTTTTGTCCTAGGTAAAAAATTGTGGATGCCAAATGTCACGCCGCGGAGCGCCTAAAAAAAGATAACAAAAGAAAATATTAGTAGTCGGCCATTTTGTACGTCGAAAAAATAATATATATTTCCTAACAGCTTGATATTCATACTAAATAGATGTGTAATTAATTTAATGAGTGAATGACTTTTGTATACGAAAAAAATGGTTAAATTCGCACATGATTTTGTACCCGGTTCTGCGGCCGGAGGCCTGGATGACTGTTAGAAGCTGTAGCTCATTACATTTTCGGAATATTTCAATACAATTTTGAGATAATGTACCTGCAAAGTGATACTATTAAATAGAAATATTTTTGGAGAATGCACTTTTTTCACCCACTTAGGTAGATGTAGCTCATCGAGGTATTTTATCGAATAGCTTTGAATCTGGAGAAACGTAGTACAGAGCCCCGAAAAAGGGGAATTACATTTTTAATGGATGTCCTGTTGATAGAATGAAAATTTCGTTGAGTAGTCTATATTCTACTTATCTTTAAGTACCATCGGAAATTTGTTCACAAGATTTTGAAAAAATGGCGCCGCCAAAGCTGGATGAAGCGAGTCACCTTTGTCTGATAGTATTCTGTGGCTGGCAAGAGATTTCCTTCAATTTATTACCTGCATTGAGACATCAAAATAATTCGAGGTCTACATAATATTTGCGTTCCAAGTACGTCGAGAAATAAAAAAATATCGACTTTCAATGAAATTGTGCGTGTTGCACAGAACAAAATGTTGTTTCAAGACAACACTGAAATTAAATATTTTTTGGAAAAAGTTTTCAAGATATCTAAAATCTCCTATGCACTTCGATGTAAAATGTTGTTACAGGGCTCCAAAAAAAGACACAATATCAGACAAAGGTGACTTGCTTCATCCAGGTTCAGCGTTGCCATGTTCTCACAAAATCTGGTGAAAAAAATTGTGAAGACACTTGAAGTTATGTAGACTAAAGGCCACTGAACGGGATTTTTATTCTCCCAACTGGCTATCCATAAAAAAAATATCGAAATTCACCTTTTTATGGACTCTAGACTGGTAAAGATTTATCAAAATTTACCTTCTTCTGAACTTTAGACTGCCAGTCTCAAGGAAAAAAGTCCCTCAAGGTGGTTCAAGTGTTATCCACAATTCAAAATTCAAGAACATTTTTTTTCTGTCTAGACTATGACGATTGTGAGTCGTTACGAATTTTTTGAAATTTCTTCACAACAAAACACCAGAGATCAGAAATAGTTTAATGTATGTAATTCAATTGCCGATGCAGCACCAAGATAAACCATTTCTAACCACGGTTTTTTTCTAACTGTTTATGACTGCCATGACCGTCGACAAAATTTGAACCATCAGGATTGGGAAAAGAGTACGAATCTTGGCTGGCGAATGAAGAGCATGGCTGCCAACGTCGATGTCCGCGACGTTGCCGTATTTTGGCAATATTTAATATTGATTATAATCGCAATAATAAATAATCTCGTGAGATAAATATAAATAGGCAGAATTATAAATGACTCGAAATTTCATTTCGAGCTGTATAAAACATTCACTCGTGCAGTTTGTTCGTTACAATAATCGATAAAGTTATACTTTTTCAAATTCGTAGTTAAAAAAGTTTCTCTTTATCGCGTAAATTCTGCCTATTAATTACATATTCTATAAAAAATTTCTCAACTGACTCAACTGGACCGCTTCAACCTCCTCAAGTGTAATTTTTATTTGTCATGAGTGAATAATAAATGAAATTTATCGTTTTCGATGAACCTTTGGTTGTTGCTACGATTTTCGGAAGGTTAGGTTATCATTCATAGGCTCTCAGACTCATGATTATGGTTTGGTTATGTTTTTAACGAATGCCGATTTCTAGCTTTGATTGTAGCGATATCGAAACCCCATATGTCGCCTAATAAAAATACTACCAATAAAACTAAATTTGTTTAAAATGTAAATATACCATTTCTAAAAAGCCACAACCATTTTTCACAAATTTGCTTGAAATGAAAATGTTTGCCCTTGTACTTTAAATTATGTTTACCACAACCCGTGGATATTCATGAGGGTTTGTTTCTACGATTTTTTTTTTCTAGTGCCTACCATGTGTATCCAAATATCGCAAATTGGTTTTTGCGACGTAGACGATATTGCGTTTCATACGATAATCCGCCGAAACAACGCCACGGGCAAGTTCGGATGCCTCCGCTTTCGACGTATCGGAGCGCGCAGGAAAGCGACGGTAAAATTTGTCGAACTTTATACAGCTCAGGGCTAAAACTCATCGGCCATTTTAACATCGCAGCAATATTGTTACGGCATACCTTTGCAAAATAACGGCGAATTCGCCTGTGGCTATCGCTGACGAAAAACGTGATCGATGGCGCCATGCACCTGGATATTCATTGCCATCAGCAGTATTGCCTCTCTTTCGTTAAGGGTGTATAGTACGATGGCACAAATTTTAGCTCTGTTAATTTTCGTTTTTCTCACCATCCAATTATTGACTTAAACAAAAAAATGTCACGGAAACTGCGGGCGGTCGAAAAAAAATATAGAGGCCGCTCAAGCCTCCCAAAATTTCAAGTTTGCATTAAAAAAAAAACGATTTTTTTTTCGTTCACTTCTCACCCAAGAAGTTTACGTTTTATAATGTTAAGCTCGCGAAACTTCTAGCTGGTCAATGAATATTTAGTGGTAGCTCAAGAGCTTCGAAATTTCCAATTGACACGATTTTTTTTCTCTTCTCACTCATAAATTTAACACTTTGTAAAATTTTCAAAACAATCGATCCTTTTTTTATGTAGAAACGGATTTTTTTCATTTACCTCATACTTCTAACCCGATAAAACGGAGGGCTTATAATTTTCTTTACGGACCAGAGCTTTGAAGAATTATTTTATGAGTACAAAGATTATAATTGTTGGGTTAATAGTGTGAGGTTAATTTGAAAAATCTTTTTTCAAAGACAGACGATTAATTGTTTCGAAAATTTTACAACGTGTCAAATTTATGAGTGAGATGAGAGAAAAAAATTGGCGAAAATTGGAAAGTTCGATGTTCTTGAGCGACCACTAAATATTCATTGACCGGTCAGAGGTTTCGCGAGCTTAATTAAAAAATTATAAGGCGTCAAATTCATGGGTGAGAAGTGAACGAAAAAAAAAAAAAATCGAATTATTAATGAAAGTTTGAATTTTTAGCAGCCTTGAGCGACCTATAAATATTTCTTGACCACTTGCAGATTATGTGACAATTTTTGTTTCTTTAAAGAAAATAATTGGATGGTGAGAAAAAGGAAAAAAATAGAGCTCACATTTGTGCCACCCTAGAGCAGCTATATAGATGGTATTACGTGACGCGACGCAAAAAAATTGGCATTGGAGTGAGAACGCAATTTTCCAATAGGAAAAATTAATATGAAAATTGAAAAGTTAGAGGCCACGAGCAAGTGGCTGTTTCATTAATTTTTTCCAAGCCCAAATCTGACTGTAAGAGCAAGCTAGTTTTCATTTTACACAAATGAATCTCTTTCAGGAACCCTAAACCGATTTACCAATTTTCGCAAAATTTAATTATGTTTCTACTACAATAATGGATTTGTGTCCTTAAAGTTATGGGGATAGAAATATTTTTGCAAAATTTACACCTCCTTAAAATCTGAGCACTTGAATCGATTTCCGCCGCTAAATTTTACGCTGCCTCTAGCCGTCCGGTTATCGGACGAATAAGCGTATGTTATTCGTCCAGATAGCAGCTCTGTTCACGCAGGTCACGCTGTACAACGGCCCAAACAAACAATCCCAAATACACAAACCCAAACAAACACACCCAAACAAATCAACCCAAAAAACAAACGCATAATAACAAACCCAAATAAACCCAAACAACACAAACCCAAACGCAAACATACACACCCAAACAACACAAATCAACCCAAACCAAACATACGAACGCAAACGAACCGAAACAAACCGAACCCAAATGCAAACAAACACACTCAAACAACACAAACCCAAAAAAACCCAAACCGAAACCAAACACAACCAACCAGCCCAAACCAAACAAACCCAAACAACCAACCAACCAGCCCAAACCAAACAAACTAATAATAACAATCGCAAACAAACCCAAACAACACAAACCCAAGCGAACCAACCCAAACCGAATATACAAACGCAAACGAACCCAAACAAACCAAACCGAAACCCAAACCAAACAAACACACCCAAAGAGCATAAACCCAAATAAACAAATCCGAAAAAACCCAAACCGAAACCAAACAAACACAACCAACCAATCCAAACCCAACCAACCAACCCAAACAACCAACCAACCCAAACCAAATAAACCCAAACGAAATTATAAAGATTATACTCGGATGACTACGTGTAAGTTATTCTTTCGGATAATGCAATTCAACACATTCTATCCGGACAATTATATATATATATATATATATGTTATTCGTCGGGATATTATCTGGCACGAATCACAATAATATGTACGCCTACTAGATATACGGCGTGAACTGAGGACGGGGAGACTCCGAAAATTTTACCTGAAGTCACCCTGTATAATATATTGTTTCCCGAAATAAATTGAACCCGCGATCTCGAAAATTGCAAAAGGTACGACACAAAAGGTCATTTTCCAATGTCAAGCTTTTTTCAAGTCCAAAGCGTTCCACTAATGTCCATTGGGCTAATGAGAATATACCATGATACGCAATGAGTGGGCAAAAATTCAGCCAGCCAAAAAACTGGGGTTGTTAAAGGTACGAAAAAAAAAATTCCTTCAAGTCTCACTTTTCGACGGAAAATTGTGAACTATTTGCCAATAACATCTATAAAAAAAATTCTTTAACACGAAAACAAGGCTCCAAAAGGACGCAAAATCATTGGCTATACAACGATAACGAGAAAAGTTCTGCGAAGAAGTAGTCGAGTCTATGAGTACTTCTTTGAATATATTCAACATAACTGCGGAACCTTTTCCAGGGGCTTTACGACCCAAAACGATTTGTTGTTTCCTCGGTGCTCACGCTTCGTTCGAGTGCAACTGCTTGCTTCCCCTCGTGCAGTTACGTATGCGGAACGACAGTCAAAAGCTGTAGTACATTCTTATATCCAGCGTTGCATTCCAGGCCTGTTATTCACACCAGAACAGTGTTCTGCGATCATGCCACTTGGCACGTTCGCAGTTGCAAGGTAATACAGTGCCGATTATATGAATTAAATAAATGCATAAAATATAAATAAAATAAACTAAATAATGTAAAATTAATAAAGTAAAATAAATCATGTAAATGAAAAATAAAATGAATAGTATAAATACATAAAATATAAATAAATTCGATAAATTTCTACTCCTGGTATACAGTTGTGCAATTACGTTTGGAAGCAACTTCCGCCCCAGCAATTATCAGATAGTTTTTGACATCAGATACCAACACTGATGGTCCAAGGACGTAACATTTGTAGATAATCGAAAATTGCTAGTTAATCGAAACAATTTGCAAGTCGTGACATATGTTTACCTTCAAACTTAACAATATTTGGGAAGACACATTTTTATTTATCTTCTTAAAATATATAGAAAATAAACTTTTCTTCTAAATAAATCTAAATAAATCTCTTTATGAACATATTTTTACAAATTTTCTTAAGATATATTACTCGAAGGCGGGACACTACTGAGATGGGTAAATTTTTTTGTGTTGTCTAAAAGTATACATATTCAAGTATATGTGAAAAAAAATGTTCAAGTTGAAATATTGGAAATTCGTCAAGTTACAAACGATTTAGTAAGAGCAGGTAGCGAAACGATTTACGTATAATAAAACTTCCAATCGTGTTCCTCGAAACGACTTTTCTCCATCTGGATGGAATCATAACTTTCGCTATAATTGTCAATTTGTAGAAACTAATATTTCCGAAATTGTCATATAACGTAGCCGTAATTTTTATTTAATTTAGTATTCTATAAGCCCCGATATATAAGTAGAAATGTCGCCAAAATTAAACGTTTTTATAACGCCCGCCATGTAGTGAATTTTGTTTCGCAAAACTGATTATAACACTTTTTCATTTTTATTTTTCAGAGCAATCATTGTCAAGCTATCCATGGCTGGACCATATTTTTTTGATAGATGCTCTATATAAGTATACCGCAATAACGTTGTTCATCTTCCATTTCCTTGAACAAAAATTTACGGGAAATAAATTCGCGAAATTCGCGGGACTGTCCGCAAAGTTGAGGGAATTAAAAAAATCGTAGGAATTAGAAACTTGAACTTTTTTCTCTAATTAATTTATTTTTCTCATAAAATTTGCTTCGCAAGCATGTCGATTTTTTTTTCAAATGACTTCCTTTTAGAACAAGCTTTGTTAACGAACTAAAATTACGAGAAAGAAACGTGAAATTTTTTTATTCGCAAAATCATTATTTTCACAGCTGTATTTTGTTTAGAATTTTAAAAATGGCTACCCATCATTGTGCCAAATACAAATCTTGTATAATAATTTTGTGTCTACATGAATTCATCTTTCAATCTCCTTTTAATCAATCTTTAAATCCCCTTTCAATAAAATCCGTCCAACTATTTTCTCATAATCAAATTGAGTTTTAACCCCTTCGTTGGCATTGACGCAATAGTGCGTCGAATAATTCCGTGCCCTGTGTGGCATTGAAGCAATAGTGCGTCAACCTTTATTTCCCTATTTAACTTGCTCCGATTTGAAATCAGAGCCTCACTCGGGTGTTTTTGGGCTCGCTGAATCCGAATTTGAAGTCGAAATTTGGAAATTGAAAATGGCGGTGCCAATATAGCGGACAAAAAATTCAAAGTTTACTCGATTTAGATGAATATTCGTACTCCGGGATTTTTGAGGTCGCTTATGACGAATCTGAACTTTAAATTTGAAAATTCAAAATGGCGGCGCTAGAATGGCGGACCGAAATTGAAAATTTTACTCGATTCAGATAAAAATTGGTACTCTGGGATTTTCGAGGTCGCTTATTACGAATCTGAACACAAAATTCAAAAAATTTTAATGGCGTATCTAATATGGCGGACGAAAGTGCAAAAAACAGCTCGATTTGGATAAATCTTGGTACTCGGGGTTTTTCAGGGACGCTGAGTGTGATGCTGAATTCAAAATGAAGGCATTTTTCATGGTGAATTCAATAACATGGAGCATAATACAATAAATAGGTGGAAATATATGAAGCTTGAGTACCGAGTTTCATCTAAATCAATCTGTATTATTTGTATTTTCCTCGCCATATTTGTTCGTCATTGTGAATTCCTGAATTTTGAGTTCAGATTCGTAATCAGCACCCTCAAAAATCTCAGAGTACAAGTTTTCAGGATAAACAAATGTTCCTGCCAATTTGGGCACTTTTTGTCGAATTCTCTCTGCCAACGAAGGAGTTAATTAAATTTCCTCAAAGCTCGCTCTACGAGAAAGCAAAATCCCTGTGACATCCTCCAACACTGCGATAAAAAAGCAATTTTAAGGACGTTGAGTCCCAAATCGCAAATGATGTTAAAATTCTGAAAATTTGTTATGTTTTTGTATGAAGTATTTCAGAGGTCGTGTAAAAATTTCGCTACAATTAGGAAGCTCGTTATTGAACAATTAACATGCACAAATTAAATGTTGTTTTATGGAAACTGATGTAACTTTGCAATCAATTTTTTTCGACCTCTCAATTTTATAATATCTACAATATACTGAAAGCAACGGAAACAAAACGAAGTTTATTGATAAATTTTTGTTTATTTCTTTTAAAAATTGTTCTTAACAAAATGTTAATTTTTTAATAACGAGCTTCCTAATCGTCGTGAAATTTTAACACGACCTCTTAAATACTTCATACAAAAACATACCAAATTTTCAGAATTTTCTTATGATTTTTCATTTCAACCCTTAAGGAGGTTGAAGTAATGATGATAGAATTCTGAAAATTTGGTATGTTTTTACATGAAGTATTCAGGAGGTCGTGTAAAAATTGGATCACGATTAAGAAGCTATATATGGAACAATTAACATTAACATGTTTCATAGGGACTCAACATCCTTAATTCCAGAGTATCCTTGATAAATTGTAGATTCCATATCTCCAAATTTATTCAAAATTTCAAGTTATAGCGTAAAAATACAATTTTCTGCAAATCCGAACTCCCTTAAAACCAAATCCTTTCAACGACGTACCAAAGTTCAATTAAATTCCAATTGAATTCCATCGGAGTTCGCTCTGCGAGGGAGCAAAAACACTGTGATTTTCTCCAGCAATGGAAAGAAATGAAAATTTCTTCGCGGAATGTTCCTGATGGATTCCAGGTCGAGATGCAGCGCGGAATCGTCGAAGCACGATTGGAAACGTTCTCACCAATAAATACAAAGAAAAAGTTCCTTCCGTTTTTATTTTTCCATATAGATCCGGAGCGTGTAACGCTACGGCGACCAAGTGGATCGGAATAAGTCGCGGGAGGGGAGGGCGCCTAAAATTTCATCCATTCGCATAAACGTCTCATGAATAGGAAATGCCAAATTGCTCCCGGCATTTTATGGCTCTCCTCTCTTTCTTCAACATCGTCTTTTTCTCCGGCTGAATCCTCGGGACCCAATGAAGCGTTTATTCCCAACGAGAAATTCGTCTAATAAAACGCCTTGGATCCTTCCGCCTTTATCCTTCATCGTGAGCGCGTCCCTTATTACTACGTGTCCGCAGACTACGTCGTGCACGTCATTGTTCGAAATACGACTTTACACAGTTAGGCGTTACAAGAAGGAACGAGTAAAGAGGAAGGGCGGAAAAGGGGGTGTACGAAACGAGATATTCGAGCTTGCGATGTGCTTCGAAGCATTTCACTTGACGCCCGAGCTTCTTCAACTTGGACGCTTCCCTTCGCTCCCTTGCGGCAACAAACTTGCGTCGCGTTGCTGATGCACGATCTACAACTTGTTTTAATGAAATGTAACTCCGCTATACACGTTTACAAACAAGCATCCTGTTTTGGGTGCTCTTACGCGTTCACCGTGCGTAACTTCTCGCGCGCGTTAGTTCCCAACTATGTGCGCAGGGTGATTCACAACTTGGGCCCCCCTCGGGTAAGCTTATAGGGTGAACGGGACGATTTTTCTCGAGGGGCTTTCTCTCCGGAAACTTCGAAAAATCGTTTTTTGCATAATGTTATAGCGTGAGCTTTCAAGAATATTTGGAGACCAACCGGGCCCTGAAATTTGAAAAATTGACGAAGTTACGCCTATTTTAGTGGAACAGGGTGTAGAGTTAAGGATGATGCGCGTGTAACGAAAGCGGGCATTAAAGCACAAGAACACTCAAAAGAGGCCCGAACTGCTGGCAGATTGCGTAGATTAGGTGTGCAACACGATCTCGATGATGAGGAAAGACACTTACGAGGTGTAGAAGTATGAAACCGGAATTTCCCTATAGATGGTGCTGGCCATCAGTTTAGGGACCGTAAGACCGCTTCTGCAGCGCCATCATCTCCCTCTAACAGCTGACGAGGATTTTCAACACACAACAACCCAAGTTCCCTACGCCGGTATATTTTTCTATAACCTTAAACATGTCGAGTTTTGTGCCTACGAATTACGATTCGCAGACAGCATTGGCTTTCTGTTATCATTTGAAATAAACTGCTGCAGAATCGCATCGAATACTGGTCGAAGCTTACGGTGAACATGCTCTTGGTAAAACACAGTGTTTTGAGTGGTTCAAAACATTCATAAGTCATGATTTTGACGTGAGAAAAATCACTGCGAAAACCGCGAAAAGAAGGATATTTTCGCGATTTTTTGAGGATTTTATAAAAAATATGAATAGAAAAGTTGTTGGGCTTCATAAATAAAGTCTTGAAATACATTTAAAAAAAAATTAATTTATTTTCATTCATTTTTAAGTACAAAAACTATAGTTTAACGTAACGCATCAAAAATAGGTGGGCTAGGTAGCTCCATCACAACTCGGCAACGGCTTGTCTGAAACAAAAAGATCAAAGTCCATTAGATTCAGTATGACACTAGCTACAAAATGACCCGAGGATATAAAGTTTTATCAAAAAATAAAAAAATGGCAGACGAAAAACGAAAAAAGTAAAAAAAATGCGTTTTTCGCAAAAAAAGAGTAAAAATCAACATTTTTAAACCATCGAGAGTCATTTTGTTGCGAATCATGTTTACAATATGTGGTTCAAATTTCAAGAGAATCGGTTTATTAGTTTTAGAGGTACGATGGAGCTAGATTGGGAAAACGTTGTTTCGAGAAAAACGCGTTTGAAGTTTATACTATGAAAAACTCTTACCTAAACTCAATCGGCAATTCCTGCCCCGTACAAAATCCAATATTTCTGAATGTATGTACTTTCGAAAAGAGTTAAAAAAATCGATCTTTTGAAATTTTCAAAGTGGACTAGCCCCTTAAATATGTACGAAAACATTGAACGCGATTATCTCGAAACTACATATCTTGACACGACGGGTTTGACATTTTGAGTAACTTTCACACTATTGACTTGAATTTGCACAGTTAGCGTTCAAACAGTAGCCATTTTCGGTTCACGATCGCATTTTTCAATTGGATGAACCATTTGTCACAAAAATGACTTCAGCATGCTCTTTTTTTAAGAAAAAAAGTGAGGTTTTCGTTGGAGAAGCTGTTCTTTTTCGTATTTTTTGAAATTTCGAAAAGAGGATCGTGAACTCACAACCAGGTCGATATATATGAAGATATTTTTTTTTGTTTTCGTTTCTTATTACTTTTGAGCCTGGTAGAATTCCCGCCACTGCGGGCCTCGCCATTGGAGGACTGCAACCTCAACTGCAGTATCACGAACGCTGAAAGATTTGCTTCCGAAAAAATTACGTCGTAACCGCAAACATGCGTACAACATGCTGGGAAAAAAATAATTAATTGCAACCAATGTGTTACTAGAAAAAAAAATGCATCAATCTGACCCTTCAAATTGGGCTTTGGATTTTTTTAAAATATAAAATAAATACTTTTGGAAATGGGTTGCAACGTATTTTATTCTTCTATCAATGGAGAGTAAATTCAAATTTGATTTATTTAAAAAAATTCAAATTGTTGGCTCCAGCTTCCGTCGAATCAAATTATGAACAGCGTGTTTTGGTCTGCGTGGGGCGCTCCACAGCGTTGCCAGTTCGTTTGAAACCAAATAGGGTTGAAAATGACTAAACTAGACTAAATTTGGAGAGCTTTATCGATTTTTTTCATCTGAAAAACCCCTAAATAACAAAATTGTAGTCGTTTGAAAAAAAAACCAATCTTTTGCCCCTTTTTTTGCTTCAAAGAACGGAATAAATATTTCTAAATCAATTTTTGACAAAAATCGCACCCTCATTGTCGCGTGGCACAATACGCGAGCAGAAATTTGTGGTCTCCACATCCTAGTAGGGATTCGATAGGAACGCCGCACGTAGGGAGTCCACATTGGAATCCAGGTGGATGCCGCGCTATTTTCCGATTGACGTCGTTTGACAATTTTTTATTTTGACATTGACAACTGAAATTTCTTCGATCTCCCAAAAAAATACCCTTTCACGATCCCGTGCAAAAATTTCTCGGAGATTCCTAAGGTGCACCCACATCTGTATAGGAATTTGTTGGGAACATCGCACATGGGGAAGTCCTCATTGGGATCCAATTGGATTCTCCACTGTTCCCCGATGAACGCCGTTTGAGAATTCTTACCACGTTCGAATCGAAAATGTGTGAAAGGCCACGAGAAAAAAGTCGGCGTGTTAAAACAGAACCTGTGCGCTTCGTGAGTGTGTACGTGTGTGGTGATATTATTTCGAAGGCCAGTAAAATAAATAAACGATTATTATAGTGGATTTTCAGAGACGGAATTCGATTTAAAAAATATACTTCCCCACCATGGCGACAAATCGTTCGAAAACCACGAATTACCTGCTTTACTGTTTGCCTCCTAACATAATTTGGTTATTATTTATGCTCAAATAATTAGTTAACGTAATCTGGTCTCTGATCCTACCAAATACAGAGCAGGAGTCAAAGCCAAATATCCATGGATATTTGGCTTTGCAACTGATATTGATGGTTGGCCTGGCTTAACCCATGACTTTCTGCGCTTCGGATTGTCGTAATGGATCCATTTTCCATCACCAGTGATAATTCGATGCAAAAAACCTTTTCTTTTCTCCCGAAAGCAACAGTTCACATGTCAAAAGACGCCTCTCAATGTCCCTTGGTTTCAATTCATAGGGGACCAAATGTCCTTCCTTCTGGATTATGTCCAAAGTTTTAAGACGTTTTCCTACCGTTGATAAGTCAACTCCCAATGATGTAGACAATTCTTGAAGTGTTTGAGATGAGTCTTCATTGAGCAATGCCTCCAATTCTTTATCTTAAAATTTTTTCGGCTGGCCAGGTCGCTCCTTGTCATCCAAGTCGAAATCACCAGCTTTAAAACGTGCAAACCACTTCCGACTTGTTTGCTCAGCTAGATATTGTTCACCATACACTTCCACTAAAATACGACGAGCTTCAGCACCACTTTTGTCCATTTAAAAGTAATGAAGTAAAACTCCCCGCAAAACACTTTATTCGGCACAAATGTTGACATATTCAATAAATTATAAAGGATTATTATTTACGACTCAAAAAGAGGTTATGTACAGCAAACGACATTCAATGATAGCTGTTTCACGATGAATACATTACTGTCGGTAACAACGAAATACTGTACGACCTACGCCATCTATTGTAAAACGCTACGAATTAATTCCATAAATTATGAATTATAAATTATAAATTATAAATTATAAATGATAAATTATATATTATGGCTTATAAATTATAAATTTTAAATTACAAATTATCAATTATGCATTATAAATGATGATGTAAATTATAAATTATATCTTCGATAAGGTGAAAAGCAAAGTAGCTTTTCTTTAGTTCTTAAAGACAGGCTCCACTTTCCAGAACATACCAATGCTCTGGCCGGGTATGCATTACGTGAATATGTACAATTGTTCGCAATGTATCCCGATCAGAAGATTGTTATTTCCAAACATAGAGGGTAACCCGTAAAAAACCCGTTTTGCGATCTTCCCGGTTCGTTCCATGGGAGGGCCCGGTCAGGCAACTCAGCCAAGGCAAGTCTAGTCAGGGCCGGACACAAAGTAGTGAATGCCCGGTCACATTTCTGCACGGGTGTTGTGTCATTGTTCACTACTTGGACTTTGAACGCGAATACCTTGGTGAATTTTTGTCTCGCAACATTTCGAAAAGAAGCGTTTTGCACTGATAGTTTTGAATCATCCTGTACGTAGGAATAAGCTTGTACGGGATAACTATGCGAGCACAACTTTTCACAGTCCTAACTTAGCCTCGAGATTTTCTTCCCTATATCGTATCCGCTATTTTATCGCGATTAGTATTCTAATCGAGGCGAGATTTGCGTCGTTGTGCACAACGCCCGTGCGTACCAAGACCGTGGACACTTTTCGTTCCTGCACTCCGAGAAACGCGTTCGTTCACATGCGACGCAGCGAACTCCCCACGAGTTCATCCAATTGTTCGCGTATTTGGAAACTCGCTTTTTCTCGAAGATACGTGCCACTTGTACTCGCACGGTTCTTCGGAATACGGAATCTCGTCGGTTTGTAGCCAAAGAAAGGCGAATGGAAATTCTACGCTGAATTATAAAAAATTTAGTGTTTGCTCTTCAGCCGAAAATTAATCTAAATAATAAACCATTTAACAGTCCATTTGATTTTTTAGCCGGAAACTAAGACGCGACATACATTTCCAGCGATAAAAAAAATCGCAAATCAAAAAAGTCAACGATATAATTAATTAGGTGAAATATTTTTCCAAAGTTTCGAAGCGAAATTCGAAAAAACTTCGAACGTTACAGCTCGTGTGCCTCACCGTTCGGATTCAGAGGGGCAGGCAGAAATGGATAAAGTATACGGAAAGCTAGACTGCACGCCGATTCGAAACTCCCGCGACAACCTTATCGTAACACTGCCACAGCTCCGCCATTTCAATAATGGATTAATTTAAAAAAAATTGTTTTGCATACTTAAATATACCATTCAAGTATTTTACTATACGCTACACTTTTATAACTGTATAATAGTTATTTCTTAGTTTAAGGCCTTAGGCCTAGGATATAAAATCATGTGCGAATTTAACAATTTTTTTTCGTATGAAAAAGTGATTCACTCATCAAATTAATTACACATCTATTTAGTATGAATATCAAGCTGTTAGAAAATGATTTTTTTTTCGATGTGCAAATGTTAAGTTCCTAATTGCATTTCGCAGAGAAGTACGTACGGAATTTCTGATTGATCGAAAACTTTTCATTTTATGAGCAGTCAATGAGCAGTTACAACGAAATTTTTCATCGAAAATTAATTTCGTAAGTTCAAATACCTACAACATTTGAATAAAACAATATTTTTTAAATTCCGTCTTTTGTTGTAGGTAAAAAATTGTGGATGTTAAATGTCACGCCGCGGAGCGCCTAACAAAAGATAACAAAAGAAAATATTAGTAGCCGGCCATTTTGTACATCGAAAAAAAAATATATATATATTTTCTAACAGCTTGATATTCATACTGAATAGATGCGTAATCAATTTTATGAGTGAATCACTTTTTCATGCGAAAAAGATTGTTAAATTCGCACATGATTTTATACAGGTTACTCTGGCCTAACGCCTTAAGCTTGTGGAGCAAAATACGATGCTGAGAGGACGTTTATCAATTTGGGAAATTTTGTCCATCTGCTGCCAGGATATGTATCAATTTTGGGAATTTCGGTCATCTGCTGATGGGATACCTATCAACATTGGAGATTTCACCCGTTGTTGAGCAAAGCTGGCGTGAAAACGGCTGAAACTTTTATCGGAGACCTTCGGTATAGGGGAATTAACGCCTCCAGAATTTTTCAACTCGTTTTATCTGGATCGGTTGAGTAGCACTTGTGACAGTGCAATTGAACTAGTAAGGTTCCTCTTCAACCGGTGTTTATACCAGGGGAAGAAAAAAAACTTACAAATGATCAAAATGATATGGAAGCAAGATTATTCGGACTAATCCTACAGAAATTCTTTTGCTTCCAAAATTAAAAGATTAATTTTGATTAGTATAAAAAATAATGAAAGTTGACTCACTCGTATATATGTAGTGCTTTATTTAAACATGCTCTTAGCGTTATCATCTTGCCCCGACTTCCCCTGTGTATTCATCAGACTTTACAGAAAACATGATTTTTTCGAACATATGGGAAACACGCTTCTCTTTTCAATGTTATAAAAAAACGTGTTTTTTCTCTCTAATATATGGAAAATGAGTTTCTTTCCATCTATACATATAGTAATACAAATGACACAACTGTAAACTTTCATGTCTGTAACCGAAAATATTTGCAGAAAAATGATTGGGGGGGGGGGGGCATAAAAGATAAGTGATAGAATGCATTGAGATAATTTTTGGAATTTTCGTCCATTTGTCTGTGTGTCTGTCCCTCTGTTCGTTTGTGCATGCTCACCTAAAAACTACTGACCCTATCTGAGTAGAGTTTTCCGAAAAATATAGGGCTTAACATTTGTTTTTTGTGACGTCTGTTTTTATTTCATCGCAATCAGCTCTCTCAATCGAAAGATATACAAGAACAAAGTTTTCAAAAGTTCATAAAAAAGGCCCACAGTGTGTATTTCAGTGGTCAGCGCTTACGAAGACGCGGACAATATTTAGTATTGCAAACTTTGTATGTAGCAAACTTCAATATAAAGAAACTTTTTTCTTTCAATATAAACAAACTAAGAAACGAAGTCAAACTTAATTATATAGAAGACGTGTTTTTTTTCGATACATAGGAAACGTATTTTTTTCGATATATAGGAAAAGTGGTTTTTATCATGACCTTAGTAGATGACCCTTAAGGGTGCGGACAAGATCTAAATAACCTCACAGATTTGCGCACAGACTTTGCTTATACATGGTTAAGTTCTCTGAGAAAAACGAAACATCAGGCCCTGTAGAATTCACTGGCGCATCACTTGACGTTTTTTCCTTTGCCCTACATATTATTCATCTCTGACAGATGGCTGAAAATTTAACCTATTAACTAGCACTCAAATGTCACGGGGAACCGTTTCTATTTGGCCTTAAGGGGGAATATACCTTTGTGAGGGCAAAATCGAGGGTCATTTTTGACTATTTATTTAAGAAAAAGGAAGCAATATTTTTTAATTAAGAACAATTAGAAAAAAATTTTTTGAAACAAAATAGCTTTACTCGCGTTTTTCTCGAAACTATGTTTTTAGACACGGGCGTATACGAAATTTTAACTGCAGCTTTTTGACAATATTTTCTAGTTCAGTACGTAGGATTTTTTCGATAAGTTGAAATTTAAAAATTTTATGATCGATATTGGCCCGATTTATTTTTCTTCGTATTAACGCCATTTTTTAAAATTCAATATTTTGAAAAACCCCTACGTACTGGACTAGTTTTGTGTGTCCACTTTCAAGACAATTTTTGTTTTTTGTTCTAGCTTGAAAATTATGACCTGTGCGAACACGCCCGTAGAGAACTATGAAAAAAAGGACTTTTCTTTCATCGACTACTGCGCCGCCATTTTGTTTCAAAATAAATTTCAAAAGAATTTCTTTTACTTTAAGACTTATACTAACATGCATAAAAACCGAATTAAAAAATATGGTTTCGTTTTTCTTAAATAAATTGTCAAAAATGACCCTTGATTTTGCCTTCACAAAGGAACTCCCCCTTAATACTTGGCCCAAAATTTTCCAACATACGCTCGAGCGAAGGAGTGCACTGGGAAAAAATTGACTTGGCCTGACTGAAGCCGTTATTGGGAGATGATGAATTCATTGAACAAAATGCACTTGGGTATTTCCATTCCAGAATGATTTATTCAATCGAACTAAACAAACAATTCAGTTTCATCTCAACATCTAGTTGACCACCAGCCAAGCAAACAATTTCACCTATCCAAGTTTCCTCATTTCCATTGGCTGAAGATTCTTTGATTTTTTTTATCTATTGATTTCTGATTATCGTCCTCCCTATTAGCAGAAGCTCGATGCAATTTTGCCTTCACCCGTATCAATACCATTTGACACATAGAGAAGGAAACCGCACAGACAAGATCAGAAATTTCAAATATTAGCATTCCTCTCTAACAATCATCCATTAGGGTATTGAAGATCTTTTCGTCTCGCGTGTTTCACGGTCTGTCAGCAAATTCCACATCACCCATCCGGCTCTCTACGCGTCATCGCTTTGTGTATCAGCTGTTCCTGGCGATTGACGAATCTTGTAGCTATACGTATCTATCGGGACTTTTTGATCTTACGACAAAACGGGCATTGTGCATATGCCAGGCTATGGATCATGTGCAAAGCTTCGTCTCTCGGTGTCTTTCTTCGCGTTGAATTCGTTGAGGAGTATCCATGCACAACCGGAATATCCGTTGACAATAGCCCCGAGCGCTCGAGAGCTTGCTTGCCAGCTTCCTCTATGATCTTTCAATGGAGAATATATACGTGGAGTTGCTTTTTCGTTATACGTCAAAAGGCTTGCAGCGGATACATCCTCTTCTTCCAATCTTCCCACCGGGGATGCTGGTAGTTCCATCTTGAAAAAATGTTCAACCCCTCACCCTTCCTTTCTCCTTTTTTTCTTCTTGGTTCCGTTCCCACTCTTTTATTTTTCTCCTCTCCCCGTATATTTTTATCGTCCTCTCTCTCTCTGTCTGTCTACTCGCGACATTGAGAAAGTCCCGGGTGATCAAATCCCATCTGTTCGAATGTCGCGCTCTGTTCTCTCGCATATGAGACACGTCGACGATGAGATGTCTATGTGTGGATATGAGTGTAGAGTGAGAAAAAAGCAAGACATACGTATACGCATGCATGGATGTACAATGAAGAAGAAGAAGAAGAAGGAGAAGAAGCTTCGAAATTGATAACCATTGAGGGGATCGACAAGCCGATCTCATGATTCCCAGATCTGTCGTCGGCAGTCCCTGCAATATCTTTCGCCAAGCAGACATTTTTCACGGAGTTTTGAGTTACACGATCGAATCGGAGCTCTCAAAGCATTCCTCGAGGATAATGTCTTTATTGGATTCCAGACGGAGCTCGGTTGCTGGTCAATGCCTCCAACATATACCTTGATCAATGACAAAAAGGGTTGCGTTCTCTTATTTATTCCTTCTTCCGGTTGATCCTACGGCGTGGAAAATGGACCCGAATGCGTTGGACTGCGGCCATCAGAATTTCACAGTAGGCACATCTTGCCAAAGTTGTGAGATTGACGGACTGAAGTTATTACGTGTTTGCTGCCATTCACATATATCGTGGATTCATTCCTACTCAATGCGAAAGTAACGGGTGGTGCCTAATTTTAACGGTCGAAAGCAGCTCATTTTTGGCACTTTTTAAAATAGAAAATCGTGATGATATATTTGTACGAAAATTAGGTGTTTGGAAAAGTATCGTCCGAAGAACGCTCTACAATTTTTTTGTCTAAAGATATTTAATTATAGTCGATTTACAGCCGATGACCGAGAAGCACCTCTCGAAAACGTCTTCTGCAATGCCCTTCTCAACCAGATTATCTAGTATAAAAAAATCAAACAGGTTCCACTGCTATACTAGATTTAATCGAAGGAATTTTCGAAATAGCAAAGGTGAAAAAAATGGTGCTTGTTCAAAGTGGGAGTCTTGATTCTTGCGAAATAAGTGGGCATTTTTCGTTAATCGAATCGGGAGAATACATCGGAACAAAATCCTTCGATCAAATACTATATTTCATGGAAAAAGACCTAATACATGTGAGAAACATCGATGCAGCAGTTTTTTCTCAATATTTTGCTCACTAACTTTGCAAACGTAGAGAAAAATCGTTTAAGGGAGGACACCACTGTAACGTTTTCGAAAAATCATTTTTTGAAAACGGCACGCAGCCGAACTTGAACAGTTTTCGTCCAATCGACTGAAAATGTTAACTGCATCTTCTGAGATTACTAAGCGGTCAAGTATGAGCGCTTTTTCGATTAATTAAAAAATGTAAAAGAAATCACTTTTTATATGAAAACTATGGTCGAAAAAACGAACTTGACTTCAAACTCGTCTCTATTTATTTCTTTCATTATTTTTCAATTTCCTCCCATACTTGACTGCTAAAACTAACATAATTAACGAAAATATTTCAGGCTTAGTTCCAGGGTTAAATGCACGACAGTTGTACTGTGTGCCGCAGAGAGGGTTGTCATTTTGTATTTTTTTTTCGACAATCAATTTTTTTACATGCTTCAGTATATAGCTAATAACGCTGAAAAGTTCGTTTGAGCGCGGGGTTTATTTCTTTCTTTAAAAAAAAAATTTTAATGCCAAATTTTTAAAGCCAAAAAAGCCTATTTTGAGCCGATAAGTTTGCAATTTCTAGGGAACATTTGTAAGATGATATACTGTCAAAATAACATATAAAAATAAATTGCAAATTAAAAAAGCTTCAAAATAAGTGTTTTTTTAACTTTTACAACTAGACATAACGCCTTGAAGTGCTTGTTAGGCAGCTCTTGATGTGAACACACACACACACACACACACACACACACACACACACACACACACACACACACGGTCAAGAGCATTTTTCTTCCGGCAATTTGCTACATTTGTGTACCTGAGTTCCCTTGGGAAGGCTCGCTTCCTATTCTTCAGACTGCACTCTCCCAACCAGACAAAATACGCCAACATACCAGCAGGAAGACTCGGATGCCCATGTGTGGGTGCATGTATGTATGTGCTCATGAATGCACACGTGTAGGGGAAAGAGCAAAGCGTACTTGTTCCCGGGGCGACGAATGAATAGATTTATACTCACCAAGCCCTCTCTCTCTCCCTCTCTCTGTCTCTCTCTCTCTCTCTCTCTTTCTCTCTCTCTCTCTCTCTCTCTCTCTCTCTCTCTCTCTCTCTCTCTCTCTCTCTCTCTCTCTCTCTCTCTTTCTCTCTCTCTCTCTCTCCTCTCTCTCTCGCTCCGTCTCCCTCGAGCGAAAAGCGGAAACGGCTTGCTAATTTACCGTTCGTGAACTCTCTACGAATTCGATGCGAATGAATCACCGGATAACCCAATTATATGGCCTATACGACTTTCCAAGCTGTGTGTTACACATGCGGAGAGGGCGAGAGTACGTTTGGATGTTCGACTGTCTGATGAACCGGATACGCGCATTAAGTGCCACCCATTGCTCCTCTTTCTTTCTCACAGTGTACAGCAAGAAATATAGAATTATTTATTAGCCTCATAAATGTTCACTTTCGTTCGATGAATAGCCAATTGGTCTTGGTAATTAATTTTAAAAAACCGAACTTCGTATCAGCAACAAACGGTTTAGTCCATGCCTGCTAACTTCAACGGTGCAGCACGATAAAAAAAATCCAATTAATACCCATTTTTTTCAATACCCATTAAAACAAAATTCTATCGATCCGAATGATCGATATTATCGGTCCGAATAAAAGCAATCTCTTGATTCGGACGATCCTGGTGATGGCTTCCAATTTTCGCTGGCTCTCTTTATGCGACTCTCCTCGTTCTATGTCCGCGTCGTTCAGTCTCAGATTTCGTATGCTCTCGAGAGACGCTTTAGTGACAGTGTACAGCAAGAGATATGGAATTATTTATTGGCCTCATAAACGTTCACTTTCATTCGGCGAATAGCTTTTTCATAATTCATAAAAACCGAATTTCTTATTAGTAACAAACGTTTTGGTCCATTCGACGACGTGCTAATTCAACGGTACAGCCTGGTAAGAAAATTGATAGAATTAATAAGATGTTAATCTTTATGATATAAATAATTTTTTGAATATCGATGTTTTTGTTACGCATAAATGCATAGGGATGCAGCAACTTCCTGATTCGTACAATCCTGGTCACTCTCTTTTTCTCCCTCCCCTCTCTCTCTCTTGACGTTTTTCAGTCTCTCAGGTTTTCCCTACTCTCACGAGAGACGCTTAATGCCTCCCAGGTGAAGGAGGTAAACGTATGCTCGAAGTAAAACACATGGTGGAATGAATAGACAGAAATAGGGGAGGGGGGGAGAGGGAGGGTGAGTTTGAGAAGGAATTGAACAATCAGTCTACAATATACATGTATGTGTAGTCTCCGGGGAGCTTTTCATCGGGACAGTCGAGCGCGTCTAGTCCTTTTATTATCCGGTATAATAGCTGACACAGGTGCGATACTCGGACCCTCGCTTTTCCACCCAAGTCCCGACAAACTTTCGTCACGTGCTGACGTAAAATCATTAAACTAATTTTGGGGTCAGAGTATTCTCTATAATTATATTTACTCTCGAATGATTCTATCGTGACATACGTCGCTGCAATGACGACCGACAATTTTCGCGTTTGAAAAATGAGAAAACAATGAGGCCGAAGAACAGTGTGAATTATCGACGTGGCTCGGGATTATAATAAGTACACGATTGCAAGACCGTGCTCGGGCCAATTCGACTGGCAAATCCGACGTAGCTATATCGAAAGCCAAATGTAAAATGGTACATTCGTTATCACCCGAAAATGCACTCGTAACGCTCAATCGCCAAAAACTTAAGATTTATTTGCCATTTTTTGCTCTTCGTTGGAACGTTATTTTCTCTAATTGGGCGAACTTCTCCGAAGCACGTGTGCCTTTTTCACTCAGGAGATGAATCATCGAGCTTCGTTGTCGCTTGTGAGACAGAAACGTTTAGCGCGTTACTCGTTTCAGTCCCCTCGACCACGTGTACAACCCAGCTACAATGTGTCGGCCTTGCTCAGCATATATTTGAGGAGAGAGACTGGGGAAAAACGAATTGGGGAAAAAAACTATGCGACGTACGCTCCGACTATGAAGAGGACATTTAATAGGAGAGGGGTGGGTCACTGCACTGTTTTTGGCAAAGAGAAAGTGCGCGGAGGATAACGCTGCTCGCATTGGGCGAGAGAGCCGGATGGTCCATAGAGAAAGAGAGAGAGAGAGAGGTGTACGGGGAGTGGGGTTAATGCCTGGTCATGACGTTTACCGCGGGGGTAAGACTTACGGTCCAGTGACAGTGGGGAACGTCTGCCTAATTTAAATTGTATTCGCGCTCACCAGGAGTATGCATATGTCCAACTCCCTTTCTTTCTCTCTCTCTTTCTCTCTCTCTCTCTCTCTCTCTCTCTCTCTCTCCCCTCTCTCTCTCTCTCTCCCCCTCTGTCGCTCCCTCAGCTTCACATCTCGCAAAAATTATTTAAAAAGCAATCACCAGGTGACAACTGCTCCTCAACGCGACAAACGTATGGGTCGCTGCTCCGAAACGTTTCAACGAAACAATCACCCCCAACAACGAGAAGCATTCTTTTTCCAACAAATTCTCTTCGATGGAATTGAAAATGTTGCGCTCGAGTACAAATAAATTTTTCCTGAATTCAAACCACTTTCCCCTGAGCTTTTTTCACGGTTGGTCGAAATTGCAAGAAATTTTCGTTTCACTCAACAACTCCTATTATCAGAGAATGTAAACAATCAAGTGCAACGAATAATTTTATCTCAAATTAAATTTTATCGAATCTAAGCTACTAACTCGCCTCTTTGCCTCACGTAGCCAACGACCAAACAACGTTTATTTTCGCCAATTAAAGGGTCTTCTTGCTTTAGACGCTGAAAAGGATATTTTCATGAATTTTTTTGATAGGTTTATATTATAGATATTGGTACAAAAGTTGTTACGCTTAATAAATACACATTCGAAATAGATAATTTTATTTTTTCATTGATTTAAGGATGTTGAGTCCCAAACCGCAAATGATAATAAAATTCTGAAAATTTGGCACGTTTTTGTATGAAGTATTTCTGAGGTCGTGTAAAAATTTCACGACAATTAGGAAGCTCGTTATTGAACAATTAACATTCACAAGTTAAATATTGTCTTATGGAAACTGATATAACTTTAGAATAAGTTTTTTTTTACCTCTCAATTTTGTAATATCTACAATATACTGAAAGCAACGGAGACAAAACGAAGTTTGATGATACATTTTTTTTATTTCTTTTAAAAATTGTTCTTACAAAATGTTAATTTTTTTGATAACGAGCTTCCTAAACGTCGTGAAATTTTACCACGACCTCTTAAATACTTCGTACAAAAACATACCAAATTTTCAGAACTTTCTTATCATTTGTTATTCCAACCCCTAAGGAGGTTGAAGTAACGATGATAGAATTCTGAAAGTTTGGTATGCTTATACATGAAGTATTCAGGAGGTCGTGTAAAAATTTCATGACGATTAAGAAGCTATTTATTGAACAATTAACATTAAAATGTTTCATAGGGACTCAACATCCTTAAGTCACTATTTATCTACAAAAATGGTGGTTAAAAAATGTCCCAACAAATTTGTAGATCTGCGCCGTCGATGAAATCTCGGGGGTGGATGATCCGAAACAAAAAATCGAACGGTTCTAGATCCAGTTTATTAGTGGCTAAAGCGCATATCATATGGTTTTTGATATATGCAAAAATAACCAAATGACGGTCACTTTTCGACAAAAACAAAAAAACGTGTTTTTTCACCGCTTTTGGCAAAAAATGAGTAAATATCAAAAAATCCATGATACACGCTATAGCTATAGTTGTAAAGAATATGTGGTTAAAATTTCATAAGGATCGGTTCAGTAGTTTCGATGATTTTATCAACAAGCTGTCGAAAAACGTTTCTTCGAGAAAAACGCGTTTAAAGTTTGTTTGGGTTACATAAATACACAAAATTTGTTTTTATGTATTCCGAAAGTGTATTTATTAAGGATGTTGAGTCCCTATAAAACATGTTAATGCTAATTGTTCAATAAATAGCTTCTTAATCGTCATGAAATTTTTACACGACCTCCTGAATACTTCATGTAAAAGCATACCAAATTTTCAGAGTTCTATCATCATTACTTCAACCTCCTTAAGGGTTGAAATAAAAAATGATTAAAAAATTCGGAAAATTTGGTATGCTTTTGTATGAAGTATTTAAGAGGTCGTGTTATAATTTCACGACGATTAGGAAGCTCGTTATTAAAAAATTAACATTTTGTTAAGAACAATTTTTAAAAGAAATAAAAAAAAATTTATCGAAAAACTTCGTTTTGTTTCCGTTGCTTTCAGTATATTGTAGATATTATAAAATTGAGAGGTCAAAAAACAACTTATTGCAAAGTTACACCAGTTTCCATAAAACAACATTTAATTTGTGAATGTTAATTCTTCAATAACGAGCTTCCTAATTGTCGTGAAATGTTTACACGATCTCTGAAATACTTCATACAAAAACATACCAAATTTTCAGAATTTTATCATCATTTGCGATTTGGGACTCAACATCCTTAAGTGTAACAACTTTTGTATCAATATCTATAATATAAACACATAAAAAAAATTCACGAAAAATATCCTAATGTCAGCGTCTAAAGTGAGAAGACCCCTTGAGAATTTTTGGCTCAGCAGTAACTACTCGTTATTCGGGATATACGAAAAAAAAAACATCATTGGACGAGTTCACCTGATAAAATGCACAAAAAAATACTTTAGCTCGCTGCTAATCGATTATGAAATTTTACACGTTCGATGGCCGGATTAAAGTTGCACGGGAACTGTTATTTCTGAGGCTAGTAGGAGTTTTGATACGTCCGGAAAACGTTCCTTTTGGAAACTCGCGCTAGATGGGGTTGAAACGTGCGCTCAAAGCCATGTGCACAACCATTTCTCGTTTTCCATACGAGGCGAACGTGCACCTCGTTATGTTACGTAGATATATATATATATATATATATATATATATATATATATATTTATATATATAGATGCAAGCCATTATCGCCGAGCTGGTACTCGCTCTGGGATTACTTTGTGCCGAATTGTGGGAGCTTAAAATGTCCTACGGCGATATGCATTATATTTCACTGTTCTTTCTCCCCTACCCCTCTCTCTCGTCTCTGTTTTCAGTGCATTTTCGTCAATTTCGCAACAACCATCATATCTGGATCGTTTTCAACGTGATCGAATATTATATTTTTAATGACGACCCTATATTTAGTGTAATGGATTTAGACAATTTAACCCAGCGCCTCATCCACGTTAGTCATACATGATTTAATGGATCGAAAATGCGAGAGATAGTATTGATTATAATACGCGTTGCACATTTAGTCGCACCTTAGGGCAAATTGCATTTCGCCGTTTACGGGCAAGTAACGTGGTGAAAATAACTCATAGAAGCGAACCGTTGTTATCAAATATTCCTTCGTGACGTTGAAGCGAGCCCTGATAATTAACGGCAAATTTATGGTTTTGTAATAGTGTCGCGGTTCCGAGTACTCGTAGGGTCAGGTGTTTCTAGAGCGATTTTTTATTCGGTGGCGGGAGAAAAATGTTTCAATCGCTTCGTTTGTTACTTGACAATCATCGTGTTGTTGTTGTGAAAAGTTCGGGGCGCGGAAATGTAAATGATTTAGTTTGATGCGTTGATGCATGGGAGCAATAAAGGAGCGAGTGAAATCGAGATGGCTATGCATAAAACATAGTGGAAAAATCCATTCTGCATAAGCCTCTGTTTTTGACCGTCTTTAGTAGCTTGTTCGAGCTTCGAGGTTTCGACTACATTTTATTGTGATGCCCATTTTTATGAAAATCGATATTCGGATAATTTTCGAAAGACAATTAGATTATGATAGAAATACCTTAATTTCTCACTTAATTTCGGGAAGTGAATAAACAATATGAGGCGTTTGGATGATTCTTTTAGTACAAGTGGATTATGATAGAGTTATTGCGATTTAATTTGGCGGAATTAAATCGCGATGAGTCTATCATAATATATTTGTATTACAAGAATTATTCAAATTTTTGAAATAATATTATTTTTAAATAATTTCGCGAAATTAAATTGAGATATTTCTATCATAATCTAATTGTATTCAAAGAATTATCTTAATATCAAATTTTATAAATATATAATATATGTATGTATGCCTGACCATATTCTCTCCATATCTCGAGAATAGAATAGCATATATGTTTTATTTCATTTGAGTATATCATTTATATGATTTGTGTTTAATTTATAGCTTTAGAATAGCATATATTTTTATTTTATTGATATCTTTATTTTATATAAAATCCATTTTCGGCACGTTCATAAAATCGGGTACGAGGCGGTTCATTTCAAGGGCGTTTGAATTTTTTTTTAATGTCCTGTGGTGATGTAACTCCCGCAATCTCTTAGATGCTCGACTACGTTTTCGCACATGTGTAGAATACCTTATATGGTATGTGCAGATACAATTTTCAGGACATTACATTTTTAATTCTAATTTTTCAATAACATTTTTTTACGCCGTGACTATTTGACAACCTGAGCTGCATGAATGATTTTTTGCACGTACACTGCCGGCCAATAGTATGGATACATCTAGAAAAATTTCGCGCCGCACTAAAAGTTTGATATCTCTGTGAAAAAAAAGATATCCGGATTTCCAAGGCGCCATTTGAAAAGGGACAACTGAAGCTTCACTTTGCGTTTTGGGAAAAAAAATTTCGATTTTTTTTAGACCCGGGGCGCCATTTTGAAAATGGCCGTTGTTTGGCTTTTTTTGGTTGTTTAAAATCGGCTGCACGTCTTCAGGCCATTTTTTTGGCCTTTTTTTCAAAGAACCTTAAAAGATAGAGCAATAGCTATAGTTTCCGTTTTTAGAAAGTTTCGTACGATTTTTTTTCACCGAGTTATCGCATTTTTTTCTCAAAAAGACAATTTTGAAAAGATGCTGTTGCAATGAGAAATTTTGAGGTTTAGAGAAAATTGCCAGAAGGGAAATAAGTTGGGTTACATCGTACTGAATCGAGCAGAATTTTTTCACAATTTTTTGCTCCAACATTGAATTAAAAAAAAAAAAAAAAAAATTCTCAATTTTTAGCTGCACAAAACACCCACCTCAAAGGTTTTCTCACGGCGACACAGCCTCTGAGGCCAGCACTGGTAAGACGACGATTCACTGTCGTCAGTGATATCGAGGTTTCCCTTTGTTCGTTAAATTCGGCACAGATTTCCGTTGCTCTTAATCGACGATTTTTTTTTGCTGATGACGACGATATTTTGATCGATTGAGGACGTTGTCACTTCGAGTCGACCCGGACGATTGCGATTGAAATACGTCTCGGACTTCGTAAATCTCCCGATGGTCGTCTGCACTCCTTTCAAAGACACGCGAGTGTGTCTGGCAATTTCTCTGTACGACAATCCCCTCTCTTATACAGTGGAATTTCTTTTTTCCGTGCCACTTTGATCCGTTAAGAACAAAAAATTTGCGTAAAAACTAGTCGATTGTAGGCCACGCGTGTTCGCGTTCGAAGTTTTCGCACAACTAACTGGCTTTGTCAGCGCGACACTCGTCATATTATTCCAAAGAATCAAAAATGTAAATAAAAACGACGAGCGAAAAAGAGAGCGAGAAAAAGAACACGAGAGAAATAGAATCTTTTTTACGCTCCACAAAGGTAAAATGTAAACAAAGACGAGAAGCTTTATTTCCGCTCCTTGTGTTTAGACGAGGTAAGAGGTAAGAGGTGGATGTTTTGTGCGGCTAAAAATTGAGAAAAAAAGAAATTGAAAAAAATATTTTGTTTCATTCAATGTTAAAGCAAAAAATTTTGAAAAAAAAATTTTGAAAAAGATTTTGAAAAAAATTTTAAACAAAAATTTTGAAAAAATTCTGCTCGATTCAATACGATGTAACGCAACTTTTTTTCCTTCTAGCAATATTCTCTAAACCTCAAAGTTTCTCATTTCAGCAGCATCTTTTCAAAATTGTCTTTTTGAGAAAAAAATGCGATAACTCGGTGAAAAAAAATCGTACGAAATATTCTAAAAAAGGAAACTATAGCTATTACTCTATCTTTTAAGGTTCTTTGAAAAATAAATGCAAAAAAATGTCCTGAAGACGTGCAGCCGATTTTAAGCAGCCAAAAAAGCCAAAAACGGCCTTTTTCAAAATGGCGCTCCGGGTCTAAAAAAAATCGAATTTTTTTTTCCAAAACGCAAAGTGAAGCGTCATTTGTATCTTTTAAAATGCCGCCTTGGAAATCTGGATATCTTTTTTGTCACAGAGACATCAAACTTTTAGTGCGGCGCGAAATTTTTCTAGGTGTATCCATACTTTTGGCCGGCAGTGTATGTAGACTATTGTGGTCATCATGTGGATCTTCAATGGCGGGGGTTTTGGCGAAAAGTTGGGGTTTAAAAATCGTTAATTGCTAATTTTCGATTAAATTTTTTTAATTCATTTTGACAAGTTTAATTAAAAGCGTTAGAATTGATCGAACTATTCGGAATTGAAAAGGAAGGATTATGATGAAATTGTGTCACTGGAAAAAAAATGATAAGCATCATTGTACAAAAAATATTTGTACGTCCGAAACTTGGACATACGTGAATTTCATCGCTTCCGAATTCATGAATTCCGTTTCCAATGCGGCCTACAGGGGCTATTTTTTTTCTCTTTACACAAAGCTTGCTCTATGAGGACGTCAGACTTGAAAGAACATGAACGCACTGACACTTAAGGGTTCACGCCACTGGAAACGTTTAAAATAAGGTAATTTTCCCCCATTTTTTTTGGCGAAGGTCAAGTAAGAGGATAATAATATTCAAGGATGTTCAAGGACATTAGTCATATCTTCGAGCGAATAAAAAAAATGTATATTATCAAATTATGCAATATAGTGAGGCTTGAGCCATTCTTGCGAGGCATGTTGAACTTGAGACGCTGTGCGGCACGCAGTCTAACTGGCGCAAATGTGAATTTGGAAAAAAAAAATAGCGGCTAATTTCACGCGGTTCACGCAGTACAACGCCCCAAACAAACAATCCCAAACACACAACCCCAAACAAAACAAACCCAAACAATACTAACCCAAAGAAAACACTCAAAAGACAAACCCAAACAATACTAACCCAAAAAACCCAAACCGAAACAAAACCAACCAACCCAAAGTCCCCAAACCGAACCAACCAATTCAAACCCAAAAAAATCAACCAACCCAAACCCAAACAAAACCAACCGACCCAAGATACCACAAATCCAAACAAAAACCAACCAACCCAAACCAAATAAACTCAAACAATCCAACCCAAACAACACAAATCCAAGTAAACAAACAAAAAAACACAAACCCAAACAAAACCAACCAAACCAAACAAAACAAACCAACCCAAACAAAACACAACTAACCAACCCAAACCAAACAAACCCTAACACAACCAACCAACCCAAACCCAAACAAAATTATAAAGATTTTCTTCGGATGGCTACGCGTAAATTATTCTTCCGGATAGTTTGTTTAACAATTTAACACATTCTATCCGGACAATTATATATGTACACATGTTATTCGTCCGGATACTCACGAATCACAATAATATGTACGTCCACTGGAAATACGGCGTGAACCGAGCCGCTATTCGGACGAATAACATACGCTTATTTGTCCGATAACCGGACGGGGAGACACTCCGGAAACAAAACTTGGGGGTCCAGTTTTTTGGAGAAATTACATTTTTCCTCTCCACATAATAAAAATAATAATAAATAATAAATAATAACTAATAATCTCGAATGTTTCTGAATCCGAATCCCTAGTTCTTCTCAACAACAAACGCCAATTTATCGAAAAATGCGACAACGTGAAAAACGATTTATAAGTGAAAGTTGTGATTTTATCTGATTTATATACGCCTTATTGTATCTGCAGATACAATGTGCTGGTATCCTTTGAAGTAGACTTTGCCGTTTTTTTTATCCGCTTGTTTCTTTATTCCCCGTTTGCTACCTCGGTCGTAGTCGTCGTTTTTTTTTCTGTCATTTTTTGTATCGCATTCGCTCGTGATAAATGGGAACGCGCCTTTCTCGCAGTGGATCGTCGCGTACCCTACAAAGATAGCGCCGATGAACCGGAAGTTCCTCTCCCGAGTTTTCCCGCTCTGTCCCTTTTGCCGCATTGAATATAGGCCAGAGAAAAATCGATCGACCCCCCTCGTTGCCGGGTGATTATCGTACATTCATATATCTTCGGCTACACCAACCCCCATCCTACATTCGTTTCCAATCGGCGTGTAAAAATTTAACAATGCCGTTTGCAAATGTACGACGAAAATTTCGCATTATACGAGGACTTTCGAAATTTCGTATTCCGCGCACAATCGCGCGCCCCGTAAAATCACACGTGCGCGAAATATCCACTGGACCGAGGGTCGTTACGTCATACTTATTTTTTGCCCGAGTTTTTTATTTTTTGTTTTTTTTTCTCGTTGTTCATTTTTATCAAAAAGGCGGGAACAAAATAAGGGAATTTGGCGCGAGAATGCCGACCTGCGAAAGCGCAGCTTGACGACCCTCTCGTTTCCGTACATCTCTCTCGGCCCCATCTACTCGAGCTACGATAAAACAACAGGATTACATCCGGTTCGTTAAAGAATAAGAGATAAAGAAACAAACGAAAGCACTCGAATAATAAAATGCCCCTTCATAGCCGCGGTTAGGGAGGAAAGGAGATTATTCCCGCAAAGGATGGGATTACACCGCGATATACCATTACCATCGTATTTTTCAGTCAGTGCTGAATTAGAGCTTAAGGAGTTACGTGGGTTTCGGATAAAAAAAGGCATATTTTCGCTATTTTTTTAAATATGTAATATACAATATAATTTATTCCAAATTCTAAGCCCGTAAAAGAGCAACGTTTTAGTAGAATAAAAAAAAATTGCATCCAGGAATTTAGGAAATTCAGCCGGTGGGACTTGGTTTTTGGAGACCCCCAAAAAGTGTCCTCGTGGTGGGCAGGATAACTCATGATAGCTTTATCTGAAAGTAAAAACCAAATTTTTTCTGTTAGTAAACGAGTATAACTCGTGATTGAACGAAGGATTTTTGAAAAAAATGTAATTTCAATTTTTGGCAGAGTTATATGCAAAATTGTTCAATTTTTTGTACAATTTACACGTACGTACGGCCATGTAAAATTAGTTGTAATGGAAAAAAAAACTTCCGTTCATCACTAATCAATGCTATTTTGAAGAAGTGTGTACAATTTTAATAAGATCGGTGCATTAGTTTTTGAGAAATCGTGTCCACCGACTTAAAAAATAGTGTTTTGAGAAAAATGCGATATACCTGCGTCGCTCCCGGACCGTCTTTCCCAACGGCGGGAATTCCCAAAGGCTCTCTCTCTCTCTCTCTCTCTCTCTCTCTCTCTCTCTCTCACTCTCTCTCCCTCTTTCGTAGACTTCTACTCCAATTGACTTAAAACTTTGGGAGAATACTCTAGACACATTGTACAATTAGATGATAAAATTTTGGAAAACGAATTTTTCGAAATTTTCAAACCCACGTAACCCCTTAAGATAAACATTCGAACGGGATCTGTTGAAAGTATGGGTACTTTCACACTGGCAAATTGAAAGATCTATCCAGTTGCTTAACGATCTCGTTATGATAGCTCGCGAAAAATGGAAAACGTCAGGATCAATTGCTGGTGGGGAATTACCCGAATGGGTTTGAAGTCTTCGAAAAAGCATATAGCGTAACTTTGCGATGAGTAGTATTCATCCGAAAAAAATGAGCATTTTGTAAAAAAATCTATATTCCATTTTGAGTTCAGCAGAATGAAGATAATTGACTTCCAAATACACTTGGAAAAGTTTTTCAAATGGAATTGAGTTCCGTCTATTCGCTTTATAATGCATCTTATATCATTTTTTTTCTCGATGACGAGATGCACCTAAAAAGTTTTTAGGTACGCATTGTAATTCGCCTTTAATTATGTTCATTCTGCTGTAATCAAAATGGAATTTTGATTTTTTCCGCAGAATTCCTAATTATTTCCGGCAAATACAACTCATCTAAAAAATACGCTATATTTTTGATAATTCTTGAGATAAGGGACATTTCCGAAAGATGAGCCTAAAGTTTGTTTTTTTTTACTATTTTTTCATTTATTGGGCTATAAATGGTGATATTCAGTCGGGGAAAGCTAAACCCCCCCCCCCCTCCTCCTCCCCCATAAAAAGTTATAGGGTTTTGAAGGTCGGGGAAACACGTGATAAAATAGGACGTTTTTGAACATTTAGACGCCTTTATTGGGGGTGGATGGTAGGGGGATTTATAAAAGAAAAGAAGCCTTCCAGAATACGAAGAAACCCAAGCCCCTCTGGTGTGAGGGGGTTCGGTTTTGTTTGTATTCCGAGAGACTGATTTTATAAATCCCCCCACATTTAGGTTTTGATAAAGGGGTTTTTGAAAAATTCGAAATTGTTTTTACCGATTTTTTGCACGTAAAAAAATTGTTAATGAAAACTTTCATTTATAACCCGATAAATGGCAAAATAGCAAAAAATGTTAGGCTCATTTTTTCGGAAAAGTCACTTATCTAAAGAATTCTAAATATATCTAAATATATATTTTTCTGAAAATATATCTAAAAATATATCTAAATATATATTTTTCTTGAGGGAATTAAAAAAGCCAACAGAAATCATATTTTCCTGAATGGCAAAATCTCCGCGCGGGGCCCTTAAGGAGTTTTGATACCGTTTCTTGTCTGAAAGCGTGGAGATGAAAATACAATGAGTTATCGGCAGGCTGCCAGCTTCTTGCGAATGAAATTTCCTGCGAAAATAACTCATTTTTGGGCAAAATCCAACTCATAATACCGTTGAAATATATTTATAAGCCGGCAAATGATATTAACATTTATCATTTTTGCAATTAAACATAAAAGTGACGCAATTTTATTTAAGAAAAAATAACCGACAGACTTGGCAAGAGCGGCCGTTTCGGTCATTTGCACGACTGACTACCACTAAAGCGTTTTAGGCTTCACGTTGTTTACACGGTGAAAAAACGTTAAGCTCCCTACGTTTCATGAAGTAAGAGTTTTTCATTCGATAAAGTCGAGAAAATGTTAAAAATGTCGAGTGGACGACCAAATATTTTTTATTATAAAGTTTAAATGCTGTAATACTATATACATTTCCAGGGGGAGGTACCGTAAAATGGGGTCACCTTGAACAGGTTTCGGAAGTTTTTTATACGTTAATTTTTTAACATCCTTAATTCCAATTTTTTCGCTCGAAAGATCAATGTGTCTTTGGGCTACCAAATGTATGAGAACCCCCCCCCCCCCTCCACCGCCACAATTTTATATTCTTTTTAGTGTCAAAGTAACCCCGAGTGTGGGGTTTTTTAAACAAGGCATTGAAACGCAACCTATGTCAAAGATTAAGGGTTACTTTGACATCAATTTGATAAAATTCATATTTTATGCATTATGCGTGGAATTAAACAAAAAACAACAATATTTTTACAATCAAATTGTGATCTTCATTAAGGAAACTACATAAAAATATCATGTATCTAGGGTACTATTATACGCACTTAATCCGTATTATAATTATCGTTGAGATCAAAATCAACTTGGGCAACATCACAATCAACTTTAGCAACATTATAATAAACTTGAACCACAAATTTAAACACATTTTAATGCGCACACATTTAAACTGTGTTTTGGCGCTTCGTTAAAATAGCCCCACAAACTGTCAAAGCTACTCTTAATGTCAATTTAACCCCGTTGTACCCTTTAGGCGATGGAAAAATTGCTTATTTTCATGATTTTTTTAAAAATCATTTCTTCACCACTTTTTCAAATTAGGGTCGGTTTTATTACTACTTTTGGCTGTTACGTGGTATTTTTTTTTTTATTAATCTTTAAAAAGGGCGGATATATGGCACGGCCTAACTAAACGGGTTGCGGCGGATGCTGTCCGATGGCGTGACTCGCAGCCTCGGGGAGATCGATCTGAAAAAAATCGATGAAGACGTTTCTTTCGTCTTCATCGACACTCATACGCAGAATATGAACCAAGAAAACGTGAGAAATATTGAAAATCAATAAAATAATAAATACGCTTTGAAACAAAGAGATTGAATTTTTCGAAAAAAATGGCTACGCAATGCAATAAAATACCTTTTTTTCTTAATTTTCAAAAACATTTACGGTCATGTTTTAGTGAATATGGTTACAAAGATTAATACCACATCGAATCAGAATCGGTCGATTAGTTTTTCAGCTATACGTCGTGCCAGTTTTGAAAATGCAGTTTAGAAGACCGCGCCATACGACCGTCATTTTTAAAGATAAATCATAACCATAAAAATGTACCATGCAACAGCCAACAAAAAGTAATAAAACATACCCTAGGTCTAAAAAATGGTGAATAAATCTTTCCTTTTAACAAAAATTATGAAAATTAGCAATTTTTTTCCTCGCCTGAAGGTATCTTCGCGCTTGAGAGTTTTACATTCGACAAAATCGGAAGAAAACTCATTCAAAAGGTTCAGTAGCCGAGTAAAAACATTTCATTATAAAGTTCAAAGGCTTTAATACCATGCATGTTTTAAACACCCACCGATTTTAAAGCACCCGCCACTTAACGCTTGACAGTAATTGGCTCAATCGAGGGAGCCAATCAATTCGGTGTTGCCACGTTTAACCTACAAGTTTGCCCAATGTTGTAAAACAAACCGTTCGAGCTCAAAACACATGTTTTTTTCGAGTACTATTAATGAACGAAGTAGAGAAACCGCTTAATTATGTGATACGACATTCCCAACACTATAATCAGGGTTTGCTCAATTTTTCCATTTGGCGGAGTATCCCTTGGTGGAATTCCAATTTGAAGGGTTAGAACGGTGCGTTCTTTTTTCTAGTAACACATTGGTTGGAATAAATTTATTTCTTTCCAGCATGTTGTACACACGTTTGTCTTTACAATGTCATTTTTTCGGAAGATATTCTTTCAAATTGTTCGTCATGCTGCAGTTGACGTTGCAGTCCTCCAGTGGCGAGCCTCAAAACGGCGGGATCTCTACCAGGCTGAAATGTAATCTGAAACGAAAACAAAAAAATAGTTCTTCAAGTATATCCATCTGGCTATGGGTTCACGATCCACTTTTCGAGATTTTCAAAAGTACGAAAAATGACAGCTTCTCGAAAGGAAACCTCATTTTTTTCTTGAAAAAGAGCATACTGAATTCATTGTGACAAATGGTTCATCCAATAAAAAAATGCGTTCGTGAAATGAAAGTGACTTCAGGGTCTGGGCGGTCTCAAAATATTCTTGAAAGTTCCCACTATAACAATGTGTAAAAAACGATTTTTTGAAATTTCCAGAGAGGGATACCCCCTTAGGTCGAAGTATTATTTTGGTCCCCACAGCCCTATAACGAGTGGTAAGGAAGTGCGACGTATATGACCAAATGGATGAAGGTTCAACTTGAAAATTAACGATCTCCAATCTATTATGTGAACGGGACTTATTTTTGAACAGTTAATCCATCCAAAATGAATCTCTCGCTCATTTAAATTTCAATCGTCTACTAGCATTTCGATTTGAGTCTCGAAACTTCTTAAGGAGTTGTCTTATTTTACAATGTTATTTTTAAAACGGATTTGAAATCTCTATATCATTAAAAAAAATACTTTTTGCGCCTACTGCCAAAATTTGAGCTATTTTGACCGGTTAGTTTTTTCGCAATAAAACTGCAAAGTCGAGCACTTTGAGTTACCGAAGCTCGGCGTCTTATGGAGACGGTCAACCGGAAGTGCGGTGATCGTGGTTTTTCTGCTCACGTATGCAGCTATACCCGTAGGAAAACTGAAATTCGATAAATTAGACATAATGGATATTGTAAAAAATAAGAAAATCAATCTTCACCGTGCAGATAAAGCACTACATTACAAGAAAGTTTTCATTTCCGGTTGAAAATGGTCAGAACGACAAAAAAGCACCCACAGACTTAGCAACGTCGCGAGTTACAGCTGAAGCGTTTGGCGAACATAACCCAGCGTTGTTATGAAATGAATATGAATAGAAGTCGCCACAAAATATGCAAACAACAATTTATGGAGTTTTATCATTGATCACGTATCAATAATATGTATAATTATATTCTGCCTATCGTGTTAATTCCGCTGCGGTAATTCAAACCTATTTTAATAGGCTTGAACTGTATTACGTTGATATTATTACAAAGATTACTACGGAGTCGTTGACAATCTAATTTTTCAATCTATATTTGTTAACGTACAATAAATTCATCATTTACCACAACATTTGTCACACTATAATCGGTAATACGAATAATCAACATAAGTAAACATCTATCAGAGCAGCTGTGGGTAAAATAAATTTAGACTATTTGTTGACTCCGTGGAAGTGATCGTACCTCCTTAAGGATGTTGAGTCCCTATGAAACATGTTAATGTTAATTGTTCAATAAATAGCTTCTTAATCGTCATGAAATTTGTACACGGCCTCCTGAATACTTCATGTGAAAACATACCAAATTTTCAAAATTCTATCATCATTACTTCAACCTCCTTAAGGGTTGAAATAAAAAATGATAAAAAAATTCAGAAAATTTGGTATGCTGTTGTATGAAGTATTTAAGAGGTCGTGTTAAAATTTCACGACGATTAGGAAGCTCGTTATTAAAACATTAACATTTTGTTAACGAGTAAGGCCACTGTAACGGCCCAAAAAAAAAGGTTTTTTCACTAATTTTTTGCTCCGAAATTGAAGGTATTTGAAAAAAAACTTTTAATGGTGTTATCGGGCATACATTAAACTTTATTATAAAATTTGTTTACAGTAAAAAAAAAACAAAATGGCGGTTCCACAGCTATCTTCCCGGGACATGTTTTGCTTCCAGGGCTCCGCGGCACGCAGCACCACTGGTGCACTTTTGAATCTAGAACAAAAAAAAAACCATTAATCTAGAGGGCTATAGCTAGAGAATGTCGATCGGATTTTAAAAAGTATTGTATTGTAAGTTTGAAAAAAAAGTTGATTTTTTACGAAAAAAACGGCAAGTTTTTTGTTAATAAAAAATCAATAAATAAAGTTCTTGAAAATTCCGATCGACATTCTCAAGATAATGTAAATGTTCACATCTGGTTAAAATTTCAAGTAAAAAAAATGAAAATTGTTCGAGTTATGCTGCGTGCCATTTTGAAAAACCATGTTTCGAGAAAAACGCGTTTAAAGTTTTGCGAATAGTTTTTTATTGGAAAAAATTAAAAAAAGAAGTTAAAAAAAATGTTTACCGTTAGTCTGCAATCCCAGCATCATACATTTGTCCTTCGATAGCCAAATTTTCGTCTTCTTCGTCTTTCCTGGTTGATTTTTGGAGCGCGCGCGCACTTTTGGCCGCGTCGCTCAGAGATGTCTCCGCGTGCGTGATGCGTTTGGCGTCGGCTTCGATGCAGAAATTATATAACTGTACACCAATTTCCACCTCCAACATCTTGAATATTTGCAAGACGTTGGTAAGGCCGCCATTGAATATGCAAACAGCGATATCCGTCGCAATATCTAGTACAGTTTTTCCGCTTGAGGATGATTTGGGGGCCAAACTCCAAACGGTAGCGTTGAAACTTTCGTTATTGTTTTGAGTATAGGCCCCCAAGCAACGCTCCAGCAACTCGTCCCGGCTCAATTCCATGTAGATGGGTTTGATGGCTTGATAAACCTCCTCACTCATTGGCTGATTGTGATGATACGCATCCAAGGCATTTTCTGCTTTCGCTTTCTTCCAACTGCACCAATTCTCCGAACATTTTTCGTGCTGAGGCTTTTCATCCGTTGACATTTTGTGAAAAAGGGTTGCCCAGATCTCATTTTTCATATTTTTGATGGAATCGGAATTTCGACGGATTGCTAAGCCGTAATAAATGCTTAGTTCGTCAATCAATTTGGCAGTGAGTTTTCCTCTTCCCCCGAGACCTTTTGTTCCTTTTTTTAAGTTTCTCAATCGAGTGCCCATTCTTTTTTGCACGTGATCTATGCACTCTTTTTTTTTAACATCAACATTTTCATAAGGCTTCGAATCCACGATGCCTTTGAAAGTTTTGGAATCGCCATCTCCGATATAATTGCAGTCGTTTCGGAGCAAGTTTTGACACGCTTGGCGGCGACCTTCATTTCCTAAGGACAACAAATTTTTTTTCGCACAGGACCTTTTTTTTTCTTATTCTAGACGGTTTTAACTATTTTTTAAGGCAATAAAAAAAAATCGATTTTTCAAAAATTTACAGTGGCCTTACCCCTTTTAAGAACAATTTTTAAAAGCAATAAAAAAAAATTTATCAATAAACTTCGTTTTGTTTCTGTTACTTTCAGTATATTGTAGATATTACAAAATTGAGAGGTCAAAAAAAAAACTTATTGCAAAGTTACATCAGTTTTCATAAAACAACATTTAATTTGTGAATGTTAATTGTTCAATAACGAGCTTCCTAATTGTCGTGAAATTTTTACACGACCTCTGAAATACTTCATACAAAAACATACCAAATTTTCAGAATTTTATCATCATTTGCGATTTGGGACTTAACATCCTTAAGAAACACATAGCCGCCTTATCATCGTCACCCTGAACAAACACGCCGAAGTATCATAATTATATAAAATACATCAATAACTGGATATATATGGTTTTACATATATCGTTCGTCTATAGCCAAGGGCTTCACGAAATATAGAATTGAAGTCCCATGGGTGGACCTGTAATATAAAAGGAGACGAAACACACACAGCTCGAAATCGATAGATTCGCTACGATGTCACGTGTACATAGGCACACATGAGACACTCCAGCCAAAATGTACAAGCGAATTTTTATTGCCCCCCTAGCATTGCTGATTTTATTCCCTTTTTTCTCAATTCCACGAACTGGCGATAAAATATTCAACGCAAAAATGAAAGCCGAGTTGATGCATTGGTATTTTTGGACAAAGACGTTTTTTTTCGAACAATTGACAGTAAATGGAGAAGAAAGCTTGGTGGTGGTCGCTCCAATAATTCCGCGCGGAATGTCCTGTGCAAGGCAGAAGTTAAAGGGCGAGACATATTTTGTACGTTCTCGCCAGTGTTGCTGTGGTGACAGAGTGGGATATTGGAGGACGAATGAAAACGAGATTTCCCTGGCGCAATGGACATGGGTACATTCTGTTACGCTTCATACAACTTCTTGTTTGTCCAGCCTGTTTTCCTCTCGCTTTATCGCCGGCTATTTTTCTTCCATGGTCGAATCAGGTTGTTCTTCACGCCATCCCCTTTCTACCTGGGACTCCTTTGACCCTCCGTACCCGAAGGCCTTGTTTCGTGATAAGCTCGGAAGGATTTGGTCTTCTTGGTCCCTCGGGGGAAGTATCCGTGTCTCGGACGACTTGGACTCACGGTGACGGCTATTTGGCATATTTTTGACACGCCCAATTGAACAGTGAATGTCGCATTAGCCAAAGTCAAATTGCCGTCGGAAATGATCTCGCGTTTAAAAAATTCAGAGATGGGCGACCCTGCGGGGTCACACTTTTGGAAAGTTCCGGGGTCAACCTGACCCCAGTCGTTTTCAAATCCTTTTGAGCCTCGCTGGGTGTCGAAAAATCCTGTATCGTACATTTTTCATTCTAGAATACGGATAATCCGTATTCTAGAGTGAGGAATGAAAAAATAAAATCGGTTAAAAATCATGCACATAAAAAATCCAGAAAATGATTTTTTCCACTTAAACCGTAATTTTTTAATTATTCAATATTTTGTTTGCGAAATTTATCGGCCATACTCTCGAGGTCCGGTACTTTTGGATCAAAACCAGTCGCATTGTGGGCGTTTGGAAATGCCGCTGCAATTAAAAAACCGGTAGAGAGGGAACTTCAAAGCTTTGGTAAACGAGCGGTTAAATCCCATTGGACGCCAAGAACCGTTATTCAGGGCCAAATTTGAACGTGGCGTCGTTTTCACCCTCAATGACCACGGGGAGCCGGAAGAGAACGCTCGGAAAATGGCAAAATCTCGTTAAATAATCAACAAGTATTAAAAATTGAGGACACACGAGGGATCGAGAAAGCTCTCGATTGAAGCGTTCGGCGGACGAAAATATCGATTCTCTCTGCTCAAACTTCACTGAAACGATGCGTTAGAAAAGCAAGCAAATACGTGCCCCTGGGTTTTTCGTTATTGTGAAATTTTGTGGAACTTCGTGGAGGTATGTAACATAAAACTATTCGATATGAAGCACATTGCTGAGGATTCATTTTAATGAACTACCGTAAAACTTTGACATTCAGGGTAATTTTGACAGTTTTTAGGCACTTGATATTTTCATGGAAAATATTTCCTTAAGGGGGGACATCACTGTAACTGCCCATTTTCGACCGTGTTCTTTGGATTTTTTTTTAACGAAACGAATAAAATACATGGTCAAAAGAACTGTTAGGTTTTATAAGCTATATATTGCAGTATGGAATGAAAAATTTGTTTGTCAAAAGAATACAAAATGGCGGCGCACGAGTCGCTATAGCACTACTGATTTTCAGCCAACCCTCTCCGCGGCACGCAGTCGAACTGTCGTAACTTTAGTCCCGGAACCAAGGGTGAAGTATTTTCGTTAATTATATTAGTTCGAGCAGCCAAGTACGGAGGGAAGTTAGAAAATAATGAAAAAATAAAAATAAAGACGAGGTTGAAAAAAAGTTCGTTTTTTTCGACCATAATTTTCATATAAAAAGTCATATATTTTTTACAATTTTCAATTAATCGAAAAAAGCGCTCACACTTGACTGTTAAAGCAATCTAAGAAGCTACAGTAAAAATTTCAAGTCGATTAGACGAAAATTGTTCGAGTTCTGCTGCGTGCCGATTTCAAAAACATGGTTTTGAGAAAACCATTTTTTTTACATGAACATTTATTTTTATTTTTGGGTAAATCTTCGACAATAAAAATTTACATGAACTAAGTAAAATGAATGCTCAATAACATACCTTTTTTCCAAATCCCAAATAAATAATCCAGCAGACAAAGAGTATCGGTAAAAACGACTTTTCTTCGGCCTGTCAAAGTGGTATCCTTCCTTAAGGGCTTTTTTTTTCACTTTAGACGCTAAAAAGGCTATATTCATGCATTTTTTAAATGTGTTTACATTATAAATATTGATACAAAAATTGTTACACTCAATAAATACACTTTTGAAATACAGTAAAAAAAAATTTGTATGTATTTATGTAACCCAAACAAACTTTAAACGCGTTTTTCTCGAAACAACGTTTTTTGACGGCTTGTTGATAAAATCTTCGAAACTACTGAACCGATCCTTATGAAATTTTACCTACATATTCTTTACACCTATAGCTACAGCGCATATCAAGGATTTTTGAAAATTTTGATATTTGCTATTTTTTTGCACCAAAATGTTTAAAAAACACGTTTTTTTTGTCTTTTCGAAAAATGTCCGCTTTTTTGTTATTTTTGCAGATATCAAAAATCGTATGATATGCGCTATAGCCATTAACATACTGAATCTAAAACCGTTGGATTTTTTTTATTCCGGATGATCCATCTCCGAGATTTCATCAACAGCGCAGGCCTACCATTTTTTTAGGACATTTTTTAAGTATCATTTTCGTCTATAAATAACTCGAATCAACAATTTTTTTTCAATGTATTTCGAAAGTGTATTTATTAAGTGTAACATTTTTCATATCAATATTTATAATATAAACCTATCAAAAAATTCATAAAAATAGCTTTTTTCGCGTCTAAAGTGAGAAGACACGAGGAATCTTTGTGTTTCATTAAATTCCATGTATAATGCATAAAATATTTTTATTTTTGTATCAAAATGATGTCAAAGTAACCCTTAACCATTTCAATGCGCTGCCAAAGAAACCCCACACTCGGGGTTACCTTGACACTTTTAAAAATGTCTGAATAAAATTGTCGGGGGTGGTGGGGCTTGACTTCCTTATACATTTGATAGCCAAAGGACGCATGGTTCTATTGAACCAAAAAAGTTGGAATTTAGGATGTATAAAAAAAGTTACCTACAAAAAACTTCCAAAACCTGTGCAGAATAGCCCCGTTTTACGGTACGCATAGAATATTCATAACCAATTAAAATATCACTACGCCATTAGCTTAACTGAAATTGAATTAACCGCGTTAGCCGTCTTGCATGTCAAACTTGACGCGAGCTAAATAATTATTGAATATCTGTCAAAAATAGTTTTCAACTGTGCACACCCGGGCCGTAGGTTTTCGGAAAACATTATGTGCTGGAAAAGTACATTGCGTCGATGCTCGGTATGTTTGCGTTGTCGACACGCACAGTTCGTGTCAAACCATTCGATAACCACTTCGTTCCTGATGCGAGAATCTGTCGATTTACCATATACATTCTCTCTCGTTCCACACAAGGGAAAATCCATTCGTACGGGTGTACGTGTAAATACTGGACATTCCATGTAGCTGCAGCAATCCGTACACCGATAGTTCGGCCGAATCAAATAAATACGGTATATTGGTCGCATTTTAGTTTCTAGTGTATTCGCTTCTGGTAAAATAATAATTGCATTCAATCAATGATTATTATTTCAAGCATACCTGGCACGGTGAACAAATTTTCCTTTTAGACCCGTTATCGAGGAGGTCGTTTATTCGCATGAAATAAATATTTCAGTCGAGCGTTTGTTCATGTACCTAGTTATTTTTGGGGTCGCGATAAATTTTTAGCAGGTGGAACAAGCGCTGTGCGTCACGTTTCGGCCCGGAATATTGTATTGTGTAGTCGCTGTATTATGAATAAACTTGAAATTGCAGCAGCGATTTTTTAATATATAAGTATTTTTATTTTTTTTTTATTTTAAGGGGTTATGCCCAGCTGTAAGAATCGAAGACAGTATACGACATTTGTGGGCCCTGAATTTTGACCACGCAGTCTTCCTATTTGGCACAAAATAAGACTTTTTCCAAGAGTGGTAAAAATAAAAATTCGGCCCTTAAGGGGGTGAAACGGGGTATCGAAATTTATATGAGATGACATATTTTTTGGTCAGATTTGCTTGGAACTTGGTATAAATTCACTCCAATACAAATAATTAGACATGAATTTGTTTGGGTTTGTTTGGTGTATTTATGCCAACCTAAACACACCCAAAGAACACGGTTAAGGGGTTAAAAGCACTACTCAACTGTCTACACGCACCGAACAGCGAGGAAAACAAATAGTGTTAGATATAAAATAAATTTGGTAAGTTTAAAGTAAATCCGGTCAAAAATGTTTTCTCGTGCAAACTTTAACACTTCCGTTTAACCCCCTTAAAGTTTAAATTTTGGAAATTGCTGAAATACATGTTTAATTGTTTGTATTTTAGTGTATTTATGCCAAGATTCAAGTAAATCTGACAAAAAATATGTCGTCTCGTACAAACATTAACACCCCCGTTTAACCTTCTTAAGGGCCGAATTTTAGGAAATGCTGAAGTACTCGTTGAATTATTTGTATCGTAGAGCATTTACGCCAAGTTTCAAGCAAGTCTGACAAAATATGTGTTGTCTCATACAAAGTTTAAAACCCCTGTTGAACCCCATTAAGGGTCGAATTTCGATTTTTACCACTTGTGAACAAAGTCTTATTTTGGGTCAAGTATGTAGGCTGCGTGGTCAGAATTAGGGGCTACAGATATCGCAATATCTTCGAGTCGATAAATCACTATTCTCCAAAACCAATTTATTTCGACAGTATATGATTTTATAAGTGTTCCTTGAATAATTGACGATGATCTAATCGAAATTGAAAGATTTGTACCCGTAGGAGAGCTCGCAGGATTTTTTTCCTTTGCATACTTTCGATTTGACGAACGCAAAATGCCAATTTTTTTTCAATAATCAAGACTCCCTTTGAACACGTGCGTTTTTTCAAATTTGAAGAGTGCGTTCAGCACACGACGAAGAATTTACTGAATAAATTCGAAGCAAATGGTAATGTTTCGTCACTTGGCCCGAAACTCCTTAACGGGACGTAAAAATTCTTTCACCTATGGCCAGAAACGCATGGAGCATGGAAACAGATGGATTTAGCTGCATGCGTGTGGATAACGAGAGGGCTGAACTTTGCCAGCACCTCGTGGGTACTCGATGCGCCCAGTGACCATCAGGCGTACAGAGAAGTGTGCGGGACCGGCGACATCAGCGACACGGCAATTCTCTGTGCGTTGCGAAAGTGTATCGTAACCGACGTGCTTGGATTACCGAATGAGTAATAACCGGAATGTCTGTTGGAGTAGCATTGTTTCCTCGCGTTTCCACTAACCCTGTATGGACTCGAGAGAGAGACTCTTCGCGTGCCTGTGTATTGTTGGAAACTTTAGTGTCACGGAATAGCAGTCTCTCTGATACATATGCATAGATGTATTTAACCGAGCCCGTTTTCGTGTCCCGCCAATTAATATGCGGATTAAGAGACACTCCCCGTTTCGAGGTTATATCGGACGCGTACGGACAATTGTGAGCAATTTCTATTCGTCGTTCGCGATGTCTTGACGAAAGAATTCTCCTCGGACAGAGTTGGAAAAACGCGGTCCAAGCGTTTGTCGATCTTTTGAATTTTTTGGAAAATTTTGATGATTTAGATTTTTTATTTATAATAATATTCAAGATTTTTTAATATATGTATATTTTTATTTTAATATTTTGTAGTTTTATTAATAGTGTATTTTTTAAGAATATTCTTTTTTTTTGAATATCATAATTTTTTAACCCCCGAAAGAAAGAATCCTTAAAAAGGCAAATTTTTGGCATGTCCGGAGATGCGTAATCTTTGATAGAAATTTAAAAAATGTATTTTACAACGGGTTTCGCATCTCCTGACATGCTGAAGCACTTCTCGCTGTTTTTTGGGAATTTTCTTGATAGACCAAAACGTCAATACCCGAAAAATCCGGGATCGCATAGTGACTTCCAATCAATGTCACCTTGATAAATATTCTTAGATCTCCAATTCTGCACGTTCATTACTTTCTCTTTTCATTGAGGGGTCTTCTCACTTTAGACGCTAAAAAGGCTATTTTCATGATTTTTTTGTTGATAGGTTTATATTATCGGTATTGATATAAAAGTTAATATATACTTTCGAAATATATTTGAAAAAAAAACGTGTATGCATACATGTAACCCAAACAAACTTTAAACGCGTTTTTCTCGAAACAACGGTTTTCGATGGCTTGTTGATAAAATCTACGAAACTACTGAACCGATCCTTATGATTTTTTAACCACATATTCTTTACAACTATAGCTATAGCACATATCAAGGATTTTATTAAATTTTGATACTTAGTATTTTTTTTTCCAAAAACGGCGAAGCAACACGTTTTCTTCGAAACATGTCCGCCATTTTGTTATTTTTGCATATAACAAAAATCGCATGATATGCGCTATAGCCCTTAACATACTGAGTCTAGAACCATTTGATTTTTCTGTTTCGGATTATCCATCTCCGAGATTTCATCGACAGCGCAGACCTACCATTTTTTTAGGACATTTTTGAACTACCATTTTCATCTATAAGTAGTGAATTAAATAAATAAAATTTGGTATTTCCTTCCGAATATGTACATTAAGCGTAACAACTTTTATATCAATATCTATAACATAAACCACTCAAAAAATTCACGACAATAGCATTTTTTAGCGTCTTTTGGCCCTAAGCGATCCCGTTAGGCCAATCGTTCGTACTACGAGCGACTATTATAATGGGCAATGATTCAAGATTGAATCTTTGCTTCCGGATCTTCCGTTTGGAAAAGCGAGTCATTCAGTTATCTCGTTGGACCTTGCTTATGCATTCGGTTCACGATGCGCATCAGGGAGAGAGAGAGAGAGAGAGAGAGAGAGAGAGAGAGAGAGAGAGAGAGAGAGAGAGAGAGAGAGAGAGAGAGAGAGAGAGAGGAGTGACAACGTGCAATGTCCGAACGAGATCAGTCTCCAATTTGTGAACGCGAACGTAGGAAACTGCTCGAAGAATTTTCGTGAGAAAGAAGAGAAAAGCAATGTTCGGGGGTTAGGAGAACAGTTGAAGGGAGATAGAATAGGAAGTGGACTGGTCTGGCGACGTGGATCTCGGTAAACGATTGGATTAGAACTGGCGCACGACAGGGGTACCTAATGCAAGTACTCACCAACACGTGAAACCGGGAAAGTGGACACTTACGATTGGTTTGATAGGTATAGAAGGGTCGAGCAGAAAGGAGAGCAGGAGAGGGAGAGCAAGCGTGCACAAGTGAGAAAAGGAAAATTGGTGGGAGGGTGCGGTGAACGTGGATGTCCTCAATTGGGCAGCGACTGGCACTGTTCGGCAAAGGGTACACTGAGGTTGGTTTATCCTTGAGAGCAAGTAGACGAGTAGACACATCTTACAAACTCGACACCTCTATTGCACCTTTTACTTTTTCTTCCCCTTGCACTTTTCGAGCGAGTGTCCAGCTCAGCCTCGCCCGAGGAAGTCTAATGTACGATTGATCAGGTTTAAAATGTCCTTTCATCCATAGTCGAAATCGTTGACCTACTGGATAGGATTAATTCAAAATGATATCTTTTCCATGTGACGAGGCTACAATCTAATCGAGCAGCTAAGGTTGTAGGCACTGAAAAACTGCGATTGTGGGCACCACCACAAAAATCACTGCAACACCTGGTGGCGATGAATCAGAAGATACCCCAATAGCGATGCTGCAGGCGAGTTAGAAGACAGCATTGTTAATTTGCAGGCGGGAACTGCTGATGGTGTTGGACTGTGGTGAACAGCAGAGCCATTGGATCGCACTATAGACTGGTTGTCGGGAGTCGGGAATCCGCATCAGCACAAGGCTCGAGTTGAAAGTCATCCTCTTCGTAAACTTTAGTTCCAATGTGGACCCTAGCCCGAATCCTTGGTGACTCGAAAACCTCATCGTCAAGTTCAAACCTAATATCCAATATCGTAGTTCCCAGGCATCCTTGCTATTGATATTCACCGATATATTCTCGAACGGAATTCCGCAGTTTTCAGTCATCCAAAGAACTGGAAACGGTTTTGAGAAATTCAAAATAAACGGTGTTATGTACAAAACGAAGATCATCCTACGATACGTTTTGAGTTTGTCGGTTGTACGAAATGATCCATCGTTGGTACGCGACACAAATAAATTATTTTTCATTGCTAATGTTTCTTTTTGGCTATTTCAAGTCACAAATATCATTCGAACGTTATCGCGTATTTTTATTACAGATCTACGACCTCGAGTTGCGAAAAAAAGGTTACGAATAATAATAAAAATGAAGAAACGAGAAAAAGATCGTTGCATTCCTACGACACAAACTTCAACGTCATAAAAGCCAGAATAATCATCAAATGCATTCTGCGGTAATCATCGCCAAAGCCCATGTTTTTTCCTCTAAAAAACCTCAAGTCGCAAAAAACAGTTTACGAATAATAAATACGAATAAAGGAACATGAAAAAGATCGTTGCGCTCCAACGACGCAGACTTCAACGGCACAAAAGTCAGAATAATCATCAAATGCTTCCTGCGCTGATCATCGCCAAAGACCATATTTTTCTTCGCAAAATTTGTGCGCCTGTTATTAAAATGATTATTCCCTAATTACGCAATGTGATTGGCTCTGGAGTATACCGGTATGGAAGCATTTTTTCACAACGAAAATGGATACTCATTTACCGTGAATGACAAAGGCCATGTATCAAGATTCGCTTGGAATATCGACTAGATGTCATCAGGAGTCTGGAGCTCTTCGCATCGCCACAAGACTCGTGCTGGAAGTCATCGTTACCGTAAACTCCAGTTCCAATTTGGGGCGTAGTCTGAATCCTTGGTGACTCGACAACCTCCACTTCAAATCCAAGTCTAATTGTCAAGAGTTCTCTGCGATTGTGCGTCATATTTATACGTCCAATAACGAAGTCGTGTTGGGTATATGTGATACGTTGGACCACAGTTGGAATGTGATTCGAACGTCTATCGAAGTGGAATGGATGGGATGCTGCACGAATATACCCAGTCGAGATCCGTTCAAGATTCTCATTAGATTCACCGTACATTCTACCTACACGGGAATACCATACACGCGGATTCCCGACAGCAGTGTGTACCGCGTACCGTATAAAAGACAGCTGGGGGCGCGGGCGGGCTGGAGGGGCTGCACAATATGACGTTGGTAGGGTGCAAAGACGGAACATGCTGGATGGAGCTTTGTACGAATCTGCGCTCGTCTTCGGTGTGGTTTTCCAAGAGTGCGATACGCTTCGCTTGCCACGTACGATTTTCTTACAAGATGTAGAGATTACGAAGGAGCTTGATGCTGCCGGAGAGCTAGCTTGGGGAGAGGGGATTAAAGAGGGGCGGGACTGAAATGCCGTCGGGGATTTATGTAATATCGGCATAGACGGAGAGATGAAGTATTAGAGAAAGAGCATACACGGGCGTGCTCGTGTCTGTGTGCGTTGGGTGTACGTGGAGGCCTAAAGAGAGCCATTTTGGACTCCGTTCGATCGCCATTTGCAAAAGAGAATCCATTTGGTGGAACGAGAGAGAAAGAAGGAGCCTGGGAGGAAAGTGCGAGGGCACATAACCCCCCTTTCCATATACGCGTACTATACTCATATTCCAATATAAACGGGGTCTATGCTCGCCTCGCTGCACGCCATTACTGTGTCCCGGGGGCCAAAACTTTACGAAAAATGGCTGAATTTATGTCCTACCAGGCCCCAAGCCCCTACCCTTTGAGCCACCACACACTACCCCCTTTCGCATTTTCCCTCTTTCTCTTCACGAGAGAATTTACCTCAGGCTGTATATATATAACATTTATTATATAGGATGGACGAACTTGGCCCTGTAGGACCGTCTTCTTCAGAAATTCACGCGAGAGAAAGGTAACCGGTGTGATATCGCGAGACTCTCTTCCCCTTATTGTATCTGGCCTCTTCTCGTCCTCCCTCCAAAGCTTCCTCCCTTTCCCTTTTCAGCTCGGTCGTTGCCGCGAGTTTAGAAATTATTTCCTCGGCCCCTATTATCCTCCGGCGCTATTTATTATTACCGGCTATCGGTCTTACACTTCCACCCCCCGGCGCTCGCCGCTCTCGCTCTCTTGCCTGCCTATTGAGGCGGGAACTTTGTTCAATCTCGTGCGCCTCCTTGAACCGCAAGCTCTCACGCTACGATCTCGTAATGCCAGCGATATATGCCTGCACGCCGAAGATCACCAAAGCTCGTGCCAAGGATAATTTACAATGATTTCACGACGAAACAGTTACCGTTGATACGAAGGGAATGGTAACTGACAAAGTTTCAGTCGTTTCGGAGAAACAATCGGCTGTTTTCGGAAAATACAACCAATATCGTGAGATTACAAATTGGTATTGGAATTTCAATTGTTCTTTGATGAAACGGATAGTGCAGGAAGTGTTGGCCCCATCGATCGAGGTGGTCCTCGAAATGGATTACTCGTTGGGCCATTGAGAAACCATTTTGTATGATGACGCTACGAAAGAGGTCGTGTCATAAGAGGGAGGGGCCTAATGTATGTACATCAAGATTGGTGTCGGCTGCAACAGTTTTTTCCCGCCATTTGCCAATTCTCCGAATAAGTTATTGGGAAAGAGTCTTTTATTGATGAACAGTGATCCATTATCCTTATAACGACGGACAGTTCAATCCTATAACCCCCAAGGGGTCGACCGAAAAAGCTCTGAAAAAGTGATTACCAGACCTCGGACGATAGTTCTCACGAGGGCCGGTGCTTTATCTTCTTCGAAACGATCGAACTCCCAATTTTAGATTGCACGAACTTAGCGGTCAATCACTTTTTCTCTTACCTTAATCACCCTCTTCGTGATCTGGCAAAGGCGCAATGACGAAAATCAAGAAAAGGGTAGATGTGGGAAAAGAGCGAGTATCCTTGCTTTCTCAAAAACCTTTTTTTCGGCCAATAGCGGTGAAGGAGATTGATCGGTATGGGGTGAGAATTGATAAAGGCATGATTGAAGTCTAGTCTCTTCTGTCATACGGGCTTTGTGGATTGGCATCATTTTGAAAATAATACGATTCTTTGATTATTACACTTCTTCTCTCTCTCTCTCTCTCTCTCTCTCTCTCTCTCTCTCTCTCTCTCTCTCTCTCTCTCTCTCTCTCTCTCTCTCTCTCTCTCTCTCCTTCTCTCTCTTTTATTCGCTTTCTCATATTTTCGTCCACGAGCTTCTCCATGAAAACGGAATTTGGCGGTGCTTGTATATTTGTGAGTGACGTTTACCCGTGAATAAGTAGCCATAAAATGTCGATCCTTCACTAGGGGAACGCAACAATGCCTTCATTTGCAATACGTTATTCTCGCGCCTAAAGCTCTACTGGTTTGTCGGTAAACTCCCGTGACGGTAATCGTTTAACGCTGTGCGACCGCATTGGCACCTACGTCCTTTCCACCGTCCCCGCCCCGCCTTCCCCAATTTATGACCTTCCCTGACCCTATAAATATCAGGGTTAAACGATAAAATAATTCTGGCAACGGGTGCGCGCTCGTTCTCGGCACGGCCTCCCCGACATATAAACAAAGAAGAAAAAAAAGTACAAAAAAGCACTACCATGCACAAGCTGAAAATCGGTTCAAAATTTGTTCAATTCTAACAGCCCCCAGCGAATATCCAATATCGTATTTCGCCAGAATCCTCATTCTCGATATTCACCCATACATTGACGAACGGAATTCCGCAGTCTCAGTCATCCAAAAGATTTAAATCGATTTTGAAAAATTGAAAATAAACGGTGTTACGTACAAAACAAAATTGATCGTAGGATTTGTTTTGAGTTTGTCAGTTGTAAAAAGTCAGGATCGTCGTCACCAATGCTGCGCCTGGTAAATTTGTGCACGTGTTGTTGCAATGACTATTCACTAATTATTTCATGGCTTGTCTGTTGAGTATTTCGCTATAGGAGCGTCTTTTACAACGAAAATCGATACTCATTCACCATGAATCGCAATGGCCATGTGTCAGGGTATGATTGCAATATTGACTTGATGTCACCAGGCGTCTGGAACACTTCGCCCTCACCACAAGGCTCGAGTTGGAAGTCGTCGTTACCGTAAACTCCAGATGCAATTTGGGCTCTAATCTGAATCCTTGGCGACTCGACAACCTCCACTTTAAATGCAAACCTCATCCTCAAGAGTACTCTGCGATTCTACGCCATTATTGATACGTACAATAACGAAGTTGGGTTGGGTGTAGGGGATACTTTGAGCCACAGTTCGAATGTCATTCACCATGAATGACAATGGCCAGTTGTCAGAGACCGAAGGGTCGTTATTTTATTTCTCCTTACGGAACATGTTCTCATTATTCACGAGTTCTATGTGAATTATTATAAATATATAGTTCTCGAAGTAAAATGTCTTCAGAATCACCATTCCAACAGTACCCATTCAGATTCTCATATATATCCATTCAAATTCCACATATGCATGAAAATATATAGGTGTGTGTGTGTGTGTGTGTGTGTGTGTGTGTGTGTGTGTGTGTGTGTGTGTGCGTGCGTGCGTGCGTGCGTGTGTGTGTGCGTGCGTGCGTGCGTGCGTGCGTGCGTGCGTGCGTGCGTGCGTGCGTGCGTGCGTGCGTGCGTGCGTGCGTGCGTGCGTGCGTGCGTGCGTGCGTGCGTGCGTGCGTGCGTGCGTGCGTGCGTGCGTGCGTGCGTGCGTGCGTGCGTGCGTGCGTGCGTGCGTGCGTGCGTGCGTGCGTGCGTGCGTGCGTGCGTGCGTGCGTGCGTGCGTGCGTGCGTGCGTGCGTGCGTGCGTGCGTGCGTGCGTGCGTGCGTGCGTGCGTGTGTGTGTGTGTGTGTGTGTGTGTGTGTGTGTGTGTGTGAGTGAGAGAGAGAGAGAACAGATGATTTTGAAGACATCGTTCTCTGATTCCCATTCACAATGCATACAAACTCATTATTACATACAAAGGAGGTGGTGTTAAGGCCTTAGGCTACAGTAACGGGTATAAAATCATGTGCGAATTTAGCAATTTTTTTCGCATGAAAAATTGATTCACTCATAAAATTAATTACACATCTATTTAGTATGAATATCAAGCTGTTAGAAAAATATATATATATTTTTTTTCGATGTACAAAATGGCCGACTACTGATATGTTCTTTTGTTATATTTTTTTGTAGGCGCTCCACCAGGTAACATTTAGCATCCACAATTTGTTACCTAGAACGAAAAACAAAAATTCTCGTCAATCCACATTAGAATCCCTAGAGAAGTACGTAAGGAATTTAAAAAATATCGTTTTATTCCAAGGTTGTAGGTATTTGAACTTAAGAAATCGATTTTCAGTGAAAAATTTCGTTATAACTGCTCATAAACTGCTCATAAAATGAAAAGTTTTCGATTAATCAGAAATTCCGTACGTACTTCTCTGCAAAATGCAATTAGGAACATAACTTTCAAATTTGAAGTAAATCGAGTGAAAATTGTTAAAGTTATTTGTCACGCTAATTGGAATAAAGCTGTTTCCAGAAGTTTCGAGTAGTCGGCCATTTTCTACATCGAAAAAAAAATTCTCACAGCTTGACATTCATACTAAATAGATGTGTAATTAATTTTATGAGTGAATCACTTTTTCATACGAATTTTTTTTTTTAATTAGCACATTATTTTATACCCGTGACTGTGGCCTAAGGCCTTAAAGGCACTTTACATACCATTCTCACAGCAGGCAATTGTGCCCTGCTCAAAACTACCCCAGTGCCTTTAACGATAATTTCAAATAATAGTGCGAAAACTTACAAGCGACAATCTCAGGTCAGTTCTGGAAACAGCTGTTTCTGCCGATAGTCGACATTGAATAAATCGAAGGGGTCCAAAATACCCTGTACCTATACATACCACTTTTGACTGGTTCACGTCATCTTAGATTTGTGATCCGACCTAGGAGAAGTTTCAATATGCGCCACTGGTGCAAGTGGCTGCAACTCATACGGATGCAGTAGCAGTAGGGATAGGTGAGGGTGGGCTGGGGGCTTACTTGGGGCGATATAGGAGCATCGGGTATATTCGTATGCGGTACGCGAAGAGCGATGGGCTAAGATGAGTAGTATGGGGCAGAAAATGGTGTGGCAGAAGAGCTGCTTGGCTGAAGAGGAACTTCCCCTCCTTTCCACTCATAGGAAGCGTCGATGATTTATATATATAAATATATATATAGAGCGTGGCCGATATCTAGAGGGAGGTTGCTAAAGGAAAAGCCACTGTACGTGCTGGTGAAAGAAAAACGATTGAAGGTTGTGTCTGCCAGTGGTGGCGGCGGTATGGCGTCTATTCTGTACGTCATCGTGTTGGGTTGGCCCTGACGTCACTGTTATATCCCCAGCTTCTTTCAAGCCCTGTTTTTCTCACTCTTCGGATCAACTCTCCTAACAGTTATAGCCATAGATTGATGGCACAGCTAATATAGGTATGTCATTTACGAGCGGCACCCTTACGCACTCACACGTATATTCGTATGTATCTGCCATTTATTGCCGTGTTTTGACGGATTTCGATGATCTCACGATACGTGGTAGTTCATTGGATAAATCTGCCGGTGGGTACTGGTTATCAAGATAGTTACGAACACATACTTGATCATTGGGTTGTTGATAAATCCTTTTTGGGGCCTACACATATTTCATACGTCGGTTTGCAAACGTACGGAAGGTTATTGGCTATTCGGAATCAATAGATAAATAGTAGGCAGATTTGGTATTTCTTTTGGTGAAGGCGTCCCGTGAAAGAAATTAGGAGGGAAGCCATAAAAAAATTCGGGCCCATGAGGGTTTGAATATGGATTGCCCACTGGGGCTTTCCACAACACAATCGGACTAGGCCCCGACAGGAAAATAACACGGCTGGGTAATTTATTCAAAAAAGGTCGCAGGGAGGAAAATTATAATTTGCCCAGACGGGCAGTAGTTGTTACAGGGCATACAATATATATGCAAAGTTATTTTTAAGAATTTCTAGTTTTTAGACTTAATTCCATAGATGTGATATATTTAGAGTTTAAGGTGCCGATAAACACTAGGTTAGGTCACTTAAAATAAACATACACGTGGGATTTTACTATAAATAATTTGTATTCTATAAACACTCAGAATGTTTGGAAAATAAATTTCCCAATACAAAAATAGTTTTTTTAAAAAATAATTCATGCGTGCAGGAATGACAGCACCTATGTACGTACAGCACCGTTTGGTTGCTTCGGCATTTTTAATTGAACTCATTTCCGTTCAATGCTCGTGTTGGGATAAACAAAATCCACCAAATTTTTTGAGATAATTCGCCATACGTAAACTTTAGATGACTTTGTTGGGTATATGAATACATTTGTTTTTTTTCACACTTTTGCTTCAATGTACAAACATTCTTTAGACTCGTTACGTCCGAAAATTTTGTTAATCTCCCCGACGTACGCATTACGCAAAAACACAACGTTATCTGGCGTACCAATAAATGTGGAATGATTGAAAAGAAATTTTTTTACAATCACTTCTCCATTTTTTAGATACTTCTGACCAATCTCGCTTGATATGTATCCACTAATAAAGCTGATAATTATAGGACAGTAATAGGGTTGCTTCGTGGCTTCGATCGGGTTCTGTTGAGGCAACCAGTCGGGCCCTGATTCATGAGCCACTTTAGGCCCCCATCGACAAAGTGTGACCGGCCTCCAAGGGACCTGGTCGGGTGCCATGTTAGGACCCTTGCAGAGTAAGGAAAATGTAATCAGGGCCTAATCAAATCCCTGGCTGAATTCTTTCACGGGGTCATGACGAATACTATTTTTCAATATAGTCTACATTTTTTTTCGGCAGTCAAGGTCAGCCAAAGTCGGTCTTGCATTAATACTTTCTAGATTGTGAAACATAGAATTGAGTGATTGTCAGGCACATGAAAAATTCTAGTTTATTACGTACTATTTTTTCCATACGGAAATAGAGATATTTGAATGTTTTGATACAGAAACTCTCGTTTGATCAGCTACTGTTCACATCCTGCCATAGCGGGTCTGGACAAGTATGAACTTAAAAAAATAGCGATTTTGAATAATTTTTTCTGGTGGGAGTACTGGGATGGCGCGATCGGGATTTTACATACGCTTAATCTTGGATTAGTCTTGGCAAGTTGACGTTTCTTTGTTCTTGAAAAATATTGATAAATAATTAAGCTATTATAGTATTTAAACGACGTGCCGCTGGTGCTGCGTGGCCAATCAGTGCAGGCGGTTTCGGCAACTAGGGTGATCTGCAGTGGTAAATAAGAAATTCCTTCTAGTGTATTAATGATATCTTCGTAAGGGTGGTTATATTTTTAAAATGTTTAAAATGACGAAAACGGTAAGTTGTAGAGAGAAATCCGATTTTCGAAAAAAAAAAACACCTATATCATTTATTATCAACAAATGGACAAATTTATCCGAACATCGTTCGGCTCCACGATGGAAAATATTATATGTTACATTTTGTCAGAACTCAAAGTGGATCGCAATTGAAAGTTAGAATCCTAGGCCGTAAAACAATGCAATAAAAAATCGTTTTCTTCATATTTTTAGCTCATGCAGACCCCTCGATTATACAATCTCGTTATTTTTTTTATCGGGGATTATTCCCTAAATGCTGTAGTTAATCTACTTCCCTATAAATTCTGCTAAAGTTGAAATATGGTGATTATGACTTCACCCAGGCGCTCGCAAAACGAGATTTTTTCACGTTATCGGAAACTTTGAGTAGGTACGTGTTACGATCACCTTATTTCCTTTGCATCTACACATAAAGAATACCGAAAAATTATGTAACGAGAGTGGATTTTTCCTGGAGTTACCAAATGCATTTCACCGAATCCGTTTCTCTTCAAACGAGCGGAATGAATAGACTGATTGGCGAATTATTTTAACGAGGAGGAAAAAAGCTATGGTTTCTCTTTATGTACAACGCTGTATGCATCTCCTCGTGTATACCCTGAAGGATAAGGAAATAAGCAAAGAGTCATAGGATATAAAATAGATTTGAGCGAAGAAGAGAGAGAATGTATGGATAATAAAGGAAGAGTGCGGTGGCAGCATCCCAGACAGTAAAATGGAAGAGCTAAGCCCGAAAAGAACGACATTCATGCAATTTCCAGCGACCGGCTAAGCCTCCGGATACTCATTAAGGAAGAATCTCTGCCTCTACTTCTCTTTCCATCTTCTTTTCTTTGCCGCTAGTTCTCAGCGTGTATTCACGTTGCTTCGTGTCGTAGCTTCTCATTCTCTCTGTCTTTATTTTCCGGATTTCTTTTTCTATTTTGGCTCATTTCATTTCCGCTCAACTCCTTTCCTCTTTCTTTCCTGCGCGCCTCCGCGTCAGCATCACAGTCGAGTATCACTGTGGATCATTGGCCCGATCATGGGGACGAGAATCTTATTTTCGAATGCTGGCGCTTCCCTCCGGACGTTTCAGAAATCTCCGCATAGTAAAAAGGAGAGTAAACGTGGAAATGGGGGATTTTCTTACTTAGGATACTCAAGTAGGCTGGGTATATACCCAAAGTATTATAATGATTCCTCCCTTGAGGGGATTCCAGTTTCTCAAAGCCTCAGTTCTCTATACACAGCGGAGCCAAAATGTTCCGGCACGATACAAAGACGTCGGCAGAGGCTTCTTCTATTCAAATAGATTTACATTTTCGAATACAATGCAATGATATTGGAGCAATGGTTTTCGATTGAAACAAAATCCAGTTTATCCTGTTCCAATTTCAAGCGTCGCAACTCGAGCACAAGAAGAACATAATGCACTTTGTTATTCAGTATTGATCAAACGGGACTACGAGAATAGACGCATCTTCAGAAGTGCCATCAGCTGGAGGCGCAGTCTTTTTATGCAAACTTGATCTTCGTAAGAATGGACGAAAGAAAGAACGTGGGTCAAGCCAACGTGATCTTCGTGTCGTGAACGTACATGTTTCTAATGGAGCAAAGACTGTTCACCAAAGAGTACCCCGAAATTAGTGTACCATTGATAGAAAGTGAACGAATCGTACAAATCGGAGACCGCTGCAGCACTTTATTCTTGTTCTTCGTGCGGCACTCTTCGAGTTTTCCGATGGTCCAATGTATGAATGCCCACATTGAACATTTCCTTTAGCGACTAGTCCAAATGGATTATGCATCTGGTGACTAAGGAAAAATGGAATCTTCAACATATGGGAACCGGACTTCAATCCACTTCACCGGCTAAGGCAATGACATGGTGTAACATCCAAGTTCGAATTCCCCCATCAAGGGTCAAAGCGCCGGCCCGAATTTGCGAAGCAACTGGGCGCTCAAGCTTGATCTTCGTACAAAAGAAGCTGCTAGTCGCTAGTTAACGGAACATCCGGTCAGATCGAAGTTCAGACCAAAATCGTTTGTACGTACATTTGACCGTCCGCGATGTGGTGGTAGGAAGTCCTTAGCTCTGCAACCTCGTGATACTTGGGCTGAAAGGCCCTATCGGTTTCGTGCCAGTATCATGTGTCCGAAGTGGAAGAAGAACGGAAGGGAGAAACGGAACTTGTGCCACCGCGTATATATAGCGCGTAAACCACGAGGCGGCCAACTTGCTGAAAGCTGTTGCTGCAAATGGTCGCGCTAACGTATAGGAGATCCAAGACATAACGTAGAAGTGCATTTGGTGTTGTGTGAACAATCCCCTCGCTTCCCTTTCTGGATTCGTCGCGTCATACCACTCAAGCTCTCACCCGTTAACGAGACTAGCTGGAAACTAACAAAGTGCCCACGAGCGAGTTGAGGATGTCCGAGAAAGAGGGAGAGAGTGGAGAAGCAAATATAGGGAGTTCGACCAAATGGCATGGCTATGCAGAGACGACGCAGACGTGAATACTTGACGGACCATCAACCTTATCTTCTCTTCGCTACTCGGTGTCCACGTCCATTTTTCCTACTCAAGATATGTGGGCGGCCTTGGGGAATCCCTATCGCTCCCCTCATTATATTCTAGTCGATTCAGCCAAGTCCATCCAAATGAACGCGTCGTCAAGCTTTCCTGGTAGATTTTTTGAGGAGATGTTGTCCCAGGCATCGAGCTGTCGCAGTTCTTTCAAAAAAAGTCCTTCCATTAGTGCCGATGGGGATTTCAACCTCAAGAATCTTCCATAAGATTGATCCATCGTTTACCTCTCTCTCTCATTCCTAATGAAGACCGCAGTCGCTCGAGCAAACGTATCGTAAGAGATAGCTAGGGTGCTTGAGTCAGGGCCGTAAGCAGCCACATGGCCCGGCACCCGCATCCTCAGTTCTTCAAATCTGGATGGTAAGATCTCTTCCGACTACTTAATCCCACCAGATGGTCATGATCTTGAGGGTTCGGCGCGGTCAATGAACAGGGCGCTCCATCTTTTAGGGTTTGGTCTACTTCCATAAAATTGGAATGGCAAAACAATGATACGTTTTTATTGCAGTACTATATGTCGAATGTTGACTAAACTTTACCTTGAGGTAACACATGCGCAGTGGCTCGTCGAAGCGAGTTTCACTATAGGAATATCATGATTATTGTAGTCTGCAAAATTATAAAATGCAGCCTGTTGTGATATAGGTTGACTTGGGAATAAACTTGACAGGTGAACATAACCTATAAAATGTACATAAACTTGTTGCTATCATTTTACGACCAACCTTGAGAGAATCCGCCTTACCTAATTGTACTTCATACAAGTTTTTCTACGCGTTAAAAAGGGGATCAGAGCGTCTTAAGGTTACTTTCAAAACCTATCGTCTCAACCACCTTTTAGGAAATGGCCATCAAGCCCGTGTGAAAATTTCCGCTCTCGGTGCAGAAAATTCCACGTGTCTTTCACGCGATAGCAAACTTATTTTGCTCCATTGCTAGATCAGTATCCGTCAGATATCTTCTCCCGCAACTACTTATAGAATCGCTTAATGTGGAGACGTCGGGGGAATAACCCTTGCTAAATGTGTAGTTTCCTCTCTCCACCTCGACCCTTAATCGACGAGCACACACGCAGTTCTTCTGTTACGTGACCGAGGCGTTGCGAAAAGGAGACGAACCGGAAAAACTCACGCGCTAGTCCCTCCGTCATAGTGTCATGCCTGTCGATTGCTGGCGAAGAAACAGCCGCGGAACTTATCACTCTCGGTGTTGAATCCTTGCGCTCCGCGCCCTTTTGTTTGACAGCCGTCCCTGTACCTACTTTTGCTTCCCTTTCGCATTTCGTTTCATCGTCGTGACTCTCCACCACGTAATTCCAACCCTCGATCTCGTTCCACTCGTCATACCTTATGAAACTCCCGGACCCAAATTGGAGAGAAATTTTCGCTCAGCCAATCGAAAGTAATTGGCTTTTGTCGGAGATGGAGGGAAAAGAATCAGCAAGAACAGGAAAGAGAGAGGAAGAGAGGAAGAGAGGGAGAGAGAGAGAGAGAGAAGCAAAGGGAGTGAGGTGGATGAATCTTTCTCTCCTCACGGCTTAGGAATTACGCATTTCACCTTTTTCGTTCCGGTGACTCTCACGAGGGATGGGACAAAGCAGTCCGCGCGCTACCGTCCATATACACTGACACTGGCGCGGAGCTTATTTCACCAAACTTCTCGAGCAATAAGCATATCTCACGCGGGTACGAATTTTCTTTTGTGATACCAAACTATCGCAAATGAAATGCGCAGGTTAAATTGGCCTCTTGGACGTCTTACTGGTTTCATTTCATTGCGAATAAAACAACAAAAATAACGATTCTTCCCCCAGTTTGGAAATGGTGTACAAGTAGGGTGCACCAAAAATAGGGTGCAGGACAATTCAGACACTGTTTATTTTTACACGCCAAAGATTCGCGAAAAGAGCTTCAACCCTTCGCCCTCCAACTTCAGTCAGACGAAATTTGCAAAATTCATAGATATCATCTCAGCAGTGTCAAACGAGGAAGGTCATTTTGAGGTCATGTGGCTTCGTAGTCCTTCAAGTACGGCTGTCTCCATCCACGACTAGTCTTTCAGGTTAGGCTTCGGTGCATGTCAGCATAATGATACGGAAGCCATTCCGAAGATCCTCCTGTCGACAACATCTTGAGGACCATCCTCAAAGCCGCCGGATGTCCTTATATTCAACAATACATCGATACGCCGGTTTTGACATAGACACACACACTACACACACACACACACGCACGCGCGCGCGCACACACACACATACACTTATAACCGGATGTACACTTGTTTTTTTTTACCACAACGGGTACGTGCGTGCGGTAGCCAAGTGCACAAGAGCGTGATGATGCATGAACGGTTGTTGGTTTCTGATAGTCTCGTCATTTGTGAACTAGAGACTGCCAGGATAAAGGTGCGAGGTGTTGCGAGCGTTTGTTCGAGCAGTGATGCGAAAGCGAAACATGACAGGTGTTCTCTCACCGAGTTCGCGAATGTACAGCAGCGTTTACCTGCCGCTCCAATAACATTGGCGTGACGTATTCGAGCGTTATCTTCATGTCGAGACGTTTACCTGCGTGATGACGGTTTTGGATGAAAAATACGAGGTTTTTTTTCTCGTCGACTTTCTTCGCAGTTAAGACGGTTAGAGGCAGTTGAAAAACAGTTGAGCAACTGTTTGCCGTTGGCCCATTCGGTTCTCTGTTTGCACGAGCTTTTACCCGATGAAGCCGGTCTTGAAAGAAAAAGCGTGCCTTTTTTCCCACGGACATTGCCCAGCCAATGTTCGTTCGTGCCTCGTGCTCGATGCCTTCATAGATGTTCGAGAGAAAAATCGTTGAAAGCGACGATGGAGAAGGACAGAGGGAGATTCGAGTTGCCACTGGCCCGCTGAACTCGTTGCTGAAAATCACGGGAGCGACGGCGTGTTCGGTGGGCCGTCATTGGACAAACCCACTCACATACATACATACATACATACATATATATATATATATATATATATATATATATATATATATATATATATATATATAGAGAGAGAGAGAGAGAGAGAGAGAGAGAGAGAGAGAGAGAGAGAGAGAGAGAGAGAGAAAGAGAAAGGGGTCGGAGAGTTTTCCGGAAACCGATTGAAATTCAGAATGCGTATATTCCACCACCGGTCAGGTGAGCGCAGCCTCTCGCTCGACGGCATGATTTCCCTTCCCTTCGCCAACCTTTCTCATCCTCGTCTAGAGTATTCAGGAAGCGTAACTTTGATCGCGGAATCACAATCGAATCTTGCCAAAGTGCAGACCACTCGCGTTCGCCCCTGTGAACTCCGATAATCTATACCTATTGGGCCGAGTATATTGTTGGTTCACATATACACCAACACATCCATATGTATGCGTGGCTTGATAATATAAAATTGCAGTGCACGTCTGTACTTTCGTTTTTTCGAGGCTGGCACTAAACTGGCAGCATTGAATACTGTGACGTCTATCATATTTGAACATTTTGTCTGCCTGTCTGGGGAAAGATGGGATGAGAATTGCTGAACATTTTTTTCTGAATCTTCACTATGCGGAAACAATCGTTTCCGTAACTTTCCTGCATCTTGAGCACTTAGAGAGAACATCACTTGAGTGTCCGCCTTTGATTTTCTTTCAACTCATATATGTGATAGAGCACTGAAAACTATTGGACGTGTATTTTTTTTCACCGGTGGAAAAACAGTTTGTCGGGGGTAAACCACCCCTCAAAGAAGGCGTGTGCCTTACTGTATAGGGCTTTTCAATTGGCGCGGATAGATGTTGGCGGCCTGTGGCGGCCATGTTGTTTTGGTGGCGTCTGTCTAATATGTGGTTTATTATTCAGTCACTGATGCCAAATCACCATGGCAAGTTACATGGTTGAACAGCACGTCCAAATGATAAAACTTTATTATCAAAATGAATGTTCGTTAGTGCAAACGTTGCGCTCATCTTAACGACGAGTCACATTTTCGGATGAATGGCTATGTGAACAAGCAAAATTGCCGTATATGAGACAACGCCAACCCACACGAGGTTCACTAGGTGGCAATGCATCCACAAAAACTTACTGTTTGGTGCGGATTTTGGCCCGGCGGCGTCATTGGTCCGTACTTTTTTTGAAAACAACATTGGTGAGGCCGTCGCCGTCAACGGCGAACGCTACACAACGACGATAAGTGATTTTTTTTGGCCCAAATTGAACGATATGGATGTAGACGACATGTGGTTCCAGCAGGACGGTGCTACGTGCCACACAGCGAATGCCATGATGCACATTCTGCATGAACCATTTGAGGGTATGGTTATCTCTCGCAGAGGTGACGTGAATTGGCCACCAAGATCGTGCGATTTGACCCCGCTAGTCTTTTTCTTGTGAGGTTTCTTGAAGTCGCAGGTCTATGCCAATAAGCCGCAATCGATCGAAGCTCTCAACGTTTGTTCCATTGTTTTCCATGCTCTTGTTTTATTCCATTTCAACATCTATCCGCCCTTATTGAAAAACCCTGTAGTTTTTTCTTCAATAGTAGAACTCGCGGCACGACGAATACGCGGGGTAAGATGAATCTTAAGCCTAGCCACTAAACAGTGTGTGCGAGCACAGTGCTCCGATTGGAGTTTGGCGGGGTGGGGGGTGAGGTGAATGAGTGTGAAAGTATCAACCGTGGCGAAAGCACGCGTTTCAAGTGAGACAACAATATAGATTTGTTGACAAAACAATGTAATTTTTTGAAAAGTTTAACATCGTTTGAGTTTATTTGAGTTGCGGATATTGATTAGAGACAGGAAGGTAAACACAACAAAAGTCCCAATTATTAATATAATAAGAATGGTTTGTCAGCAATTTTCAAGGTTATTGCACGATTTTTTTGTTAATTCGTTGACCGTCTAATGGGGTAAGATGAATACAAGCTATCGCAAACCCGGAATATCTTACAACGTACCACTATTTACGTTAGAAAGTGTGAAATGAAGCTAGTAAAATATTTGGTTCCTCTTCAACCAGCGTTTCTACCAGGAAAAGAAAAAGAACTTGCAAATTATCAAATTCATATGGAAGCAAGATTATTCGGACTAATCCTACAGAACTTACTTAGACGATTGGCTTATCAAATTGATGGTATTGAGAATGAAATCACTTTTATAAGCGAAAGATGCCAATAATTATTGTCCCATCATTATGCCAGTGCTGTTTCATCTTGCCCCGCATACGGGGTAAGATAGGAAAAATAAAGGTTCAGTTAAAAATATATATTCTACGGTACAAATCAGAAAGACTGATGTCTTTGCTTCCAAAATGAAAAGATTAATAAATGTTGAGTAGTTTAAAAAATAATCAAAGATGACTGACTCATATATGCATTGCTTTATTTGAACATAACTTTAGCGTTATCATCTTGCCCCGGCTTCCCCTACTTCTATAGTGGATTTTTCATCGCTTTACAATAGAACTATTTTGCCTTTTGTTTTATTCAGATCGGTGGACTGCTCGTAGGTGAAACTGCAAAATCACCCCTCGCCACGCCATTCGTTGTGGGGTGGATTCCGCCCTAAGAACCGTTTTTCCGCTGATAAAAAATGCGTTTCAATAGTTCTCCATGCTTGATCACATATATGAGTTTCCACAAAAACGAAGGCGGACACTCAAGTGCTGTGTCTTGTTAGATTCATTTTTTATAGGGTCGGTTTTGGACTGAATTTATGATGTCAAAGGCCCCAAGAGGATCATCCGTAGGGCTGAAAAATTCCAAAAAATCTTTTTCCTCTCGTGTCGCTTGCGCAATAAAGAAAGGGCGATAAAACCTTGAGATGGAAAATGTATGATGAAAAATAGAGTCCTGATCCACTGATCGGGTGAACATCATGGTGAAAAGTCGTGGAGTTGAAAAAATGTGTATTAAATACACGTGCCCAGAGAATTGCGCAATTCATTTCATCTGCATACACATGTATAGCAGAAGAAGAGAGCGGGTGACAGCAAGAGCGAAAGTGAGAGAGAGAGAGAGAGAGAGAGCGAAAGAGAGAGGCGGGGGGATATATTTAGAGAAAGAGTTGCGCCAGTAGTTCACAGGCTGTCGGTAGCGGTGGCGGTCCATCCGCCGTGGTAAATTCAATTCCAAATCCTTTTTCACGAATGTAAATTCCTTATCAAAGTTTGAGCAGGATTACAAATTCAGAATGAAGTAAAGTTTCACCATGGCGCGTCGTGGACGACGGCGGTAACTGTAGCAAGCAGCTTCGTGAGCTGCTCTCTCTCTCCCTCTCTGCCGCTTCCTACTTTTCTGAATTTTCGATTTATTCTTGAAAACAGGAAAAAGAACGGTATGAAGAGAGTGGAGAGTAATGCCTGGTCGCCGAAACGGGGTCGCTAGGACGAATCCATCATTGGGATAATAAACACTTTCAGAAATGCAGCAGGGCTGAACGAACGTGTTGAATTTAATATGCATAGAAATGTTGGCACAAGTATTTATCAACCACCATAGTTTATTCGTATACGAATGGGAGGATTTATGACGAGCGAATATAAGCGAATGGCTCTCATACGCAGAAGCCAGCTGGAGGTCGAAAACTTTTGGAACCAGGACATTTCGACGGATCTCGGGCAACGCAATGAAGGACTGATATTGGCCATTTGGGTTGGCATTTTTACTCGCCTTTGCAGCGAGACCAATGTGAGCAAAGCGATACACGGTGCGAGGAGTCCTCACTTGCACGAATGCACCCAATTAACTTATTACGTAATGAAAAGTCACTTGTTTTTTAATCTCGAGTGTATGCACGTAATTAAGTGTCGCGGCCGATCCTTGCAAAACGTTAGCTTGCAAAGCGTTTTATTAAAGTTCAGCATTTATTCAGCGGGTACTACGCATTGTCGTTATTTTACGTGAAAACTAAAGTCTCGTTGGGTCACGCACCGCCATCGCTGTATACAGAAAAGTCGTCCTTTTTGTAGACAAATTGAATACGTCACTTTTCAACCCCCTCGTGCCAGCTCTGCTGGACTGAACAAAATTATTCCATCCGCTTCTCTCTCGTACTTTAGTGGTTGACCTTCTTTTTTTTCACCAGCTCGAGTCCAATTGCAGCTTTTTTTGGCCCGATGTAAATTCGATTGTGCGAATCTTCGACGGCTCGTCGTCCTACCCTCGATACTTGTTTCGAGGGTATTTTTCGCAGGTGCCACGTTGTTTGTCGAGCCGTACGTTCGACAAAAACACACGTCGATCGATCATCCGCGAATTCTCGCGTACTTGTTAACATAAAATTGTACGTTTCGTTGATCCGAAGCCATTCGGAGGAAAAATAAAGAAAAAGTTCCTCGCACAAACACAAGTTAGGCTCGTACATTTTATCTTTTCGTCTCGCCTATTGTTCGCACACTCAATAGGCATTGGCCGTGAACTTTGGAATATTACTTTATTGGCTTTCGTGCAGAATACTCGATTGAAAGTCATTTTCGATTCAGTGGAACGGGAAAGGAACGACAAGCGAATCTATTCACGAATATAGCGAGTATTACAATCTTATCAGGCAAGCTTATCGTAATAATAATGAAGGCTAATAATGGGAGAAACTGCCTCAATTTACTGAAGCACTTCGAGTGTTTTCCCTTGGAACACTTCAATCACATGCCCGATGGGGGAACATCACGCCGAGAATATCTCGCTATGTGCTTGAAAACTTACAAATTAATTGGCTGTTTGCCTTCTTGGAGTCAAATGGTGCCGTGGATCGATCGTTTAAAGAGAAATGCTCAAAGAACAGTACGGCAATTGATTGACGCTACAATGCCCGAGTGCACAGTTGTCACTTTTCGTTTCAACGTGTACACGTAGGCAAAACTCGAGCGACCTCTGCTGTTCATAATCTTAGGTCGTCATGCCGGTTTTTTGACTACCTTCGAATGCTGTCAAAACGCTGACGATCAATCGTCACACGTGGTCCGTCAGATCGTTGTTTCGTTTGCAGCTTCAAATCAAATGTCTATTCGTTTGGTACTAGTCTGCTTAGGGCCCAAATCACAGGACGATTTTCAATATTTTTTTCGGACGACGGTATTGGGATGGCGCGATCCACGTCTTACAATCAATTGATACCTACTCTTGCCAAGCTTGTTTTTTCTAAGTTGAAAAATATCGATAAACAATGAAGTTATTATTAGTTAAACGAAGCAGCGCCGTTTCTGGGTGGCCAATCGCCGGGGTGACTCTGGCAACTAGTCATCAGAAATGAAAAAATAAAAAATGTATTAATATAATAATAAAACCGGTATGACCGAATGCTTTTTGAAGTTTTGAAAATTACGAAAATGCCCAGTTGTGGGAAAGAGTTCGACGGTTCGGTGTGAAAAAAAAACTTTGATCGTTTGGTATCAACAAATGAATGAAAATGTTCAAAAAGTCATACGATGAAAAACACCTTCTGAGCTATGCTCAGAATTTGAAGAGATGAAATCTGATCTACCAATGTCACGGTAGATCGGGTTTTCCGTTTGTTGGGAACAAAATATTCTCTCGTGAAAATTGGTAGCATCCGGCGAGAATCTTAGCCTCCCTCTTTCTCTCTCTCTCTCTCTCTCTCTCTCTCTCTCTCTCTCTCTCTCTCTCTCTCTTCTCTTTCTCTCTCTCTCTCTCTCTCTCTCTCTCTCTGTTTATTTCTTCGGCTCGGCGTAGTTTCAATAAGGGGCAAACAAGCAGCTGTACTTTGTAAGCTTTCTCATACCGACGCAAACAACTGATTGTTGGCTGAAAAAATCCAGCTTACTGTCTTCTAAAAATAGGGATGGCAAGGGAGGGGAAAGGAAACTTCCGCGAGTATTATAATGGCACTCATCATATTCGGGGTGAAAGGAACGTCGTCTGCGCTCGAATGCCCCCTAGTTACGAGGGCTCAACGATGCAATTGCAACACTGCCTGTAATGCCTCCCCCCCCTCTCTCTCTGTTTCTCTTCTGCCACTCTTCTTATTTTGCCTTCGGATGGAGCTTGCAGAAAACGAGAAGGACCATCTGTGCCTCTCGGGCATGCTATATTTTAACAATTTTTCTAAGTAACGAGAAACGCTTCCATTTTTTCGCCAGCTCGTCCAAATGCTTGCAATGGGGCACTTTTACTAAGCCGTATCGTATATTCCTATATGAATCGACTTCGTGGTGCGCAAACGGCCCCGAAAAATTTGGCCTATTTTATGTGGCGAACCGTGACTCTTTGCTTACTTACTCTCGATATATGGAGTGGGCTGAGAACTTTTTTATAGTTTCTTACGACACACTTGCAAACAAAAACTATTATTTTTCTACCCAATGTTATTATTCTTCTCTAATTCTTGATACAGGCTTTTTTATAAATATTCAAAAGGTACGCTTCAGGAATATTATTCCTAAAACTAGTACCTAATGGATTTTATACATTGATCATCTAATATCCGTAGATAATGTCAATCTACTTGCACGAAATCAGGTAAACCTTAAGTAACCGAACAATTATAAGGTCTGCACAAGTTTGAGGCCCGAAAAACAGGTCGAATTCCAATATTTTTTTCCAACGACGATATTGGGATGATGAGGTCGGGAATTTAGATAGAATTAATGCATAGTGGTGCCGAGCTTGAGTTTTTTTTCACTGAACAATATTGATAACCAATGACGTCATTATTTAAACAATGCGCCATTGCAGCTGCATGGCTAATCGGTGTGGATGGTTCCGGTATTTAGGGTCACCTGAAATGATCTGAATGGACAAAAAAGATGTACTAGTATGCGATAACAAAACATTTATGTAACTGGATTTTCATTTTCAATGTGAATTATGCTTTTTCTGTCCATCCGCCTCGTATAGGAGGGATTCTCCGTCAATTCAGCCACTTTTTTTCGACCATCTCAGATTTGCCCTATAATTGGTTATATCGAAGTACTACTAAAAGGCATTCAATGTTAATTTTTTCAGATTTTTTAAGTCAACATTTTAGAAAATGCCGTTTTTTCCAAATGAATATATCTCGGAAACTAGAAGTAACTGAAAAAAAATGTGTGCGCATAAAAGTTGCAGTTTTGTGTCAGCTTTCGAGCGGACGACTTGAAATATTTTTTACGTTCCGGTACCGCTGATTTTTTTACCAAAAAAGGGGTAAATTATTTTTTAATTAAAAAACGGCCATTTTTTTTGGCTGAAAAAATTACAGGGTCTTCCAATATGTCTGACGATATCGCAAAGATCGCCAGAGTGGCACGGAGCGAGGTTCCGGTATAAAAAAATTAATTTGTGTGGTTTCAATTTTTTTACCCTAGAATCTCGATCTGTGCCACTCTGGCGATTTTTTTGCGACATCGTCAGATATACTGCAAGACTCTGTGATTTTTTCAGCCAAAAAAGATGGCCGTTTTTTAATAAAAAAATTATTTCCCCCTTTTTTGGTAAAAAATCAGCGTTATCGGGACGTAAAAATTATTTCACGTCGTCCGCTCGAAAGCTAACACAAAACTGCAACTTTTATGTACAGACATTTTTTTTCAGTTACTTCTAGTTTCCGAGATATATTCATTTGGAAAAAACGGCATTTGCTAAAATGTTGAATTTAAAAATCTGAAAAAATTCACATAGAATGCGTTTTAGTAGTACTCTAATGTAACCAATTATGGAGCAGATCTGGGAGGGTCGAAAAAAGTGGCTAAATTGACGGAGAATCCCTCATAGATGGAGACGTTCGTCTATTACTCTCGCACGGAGAAAAGCATCTTCGTTCACCTTCCATTCGTCGCAATACGTAAGAAGTTACATCTCAAATATGTCACTCTCGCAATTGAGGATGCTTTTACCGGTATTGGTAGTTCACGAACTTATTGACTTCGAGATCGACTTTTTCGTCCACAAAGAGAAAGAAAAAAAACTTAAACGCATTTTATGAAATTCACCACGTTATATCCGTAGAAGTCGAAAACTGAGAACAAAAATAGACTGCGCAAATAATTCACAAATCAAAGATATTGTGAGGTTCCGTTGCGGCGAATATCACAGGGCTCGGCACTTGGCAACAAACTTTAACCGCCAAGCCCATAGGGTCGAGTTGATCGTACGAAGGACGAAAGGCACGTCGACATAGACAACTTTGTCTACGGGAAAAGCTCAATCTTTCTTCGGATTAAGATTGCGTGTCTCCCTTCGAAAAATCGCCGGGAAGCATTAAGATCCTCGAAGCTTCTATCCTCGCGCGGATTTCCGTGCGAATAAAATCTCTGACCGCGAGTGCTCTTCCGGATCTCGTTTGGCGATTAGTGCAGCTTTCTCGCTGACGAGCTTTTTTTTATCCGCCCCTCGCTCGTGCTCCGACGGAATTTACCGAGCAAAACCCTGAAAGCGTTCGTGAAAATCTCGGTATGTTGCACACGAAAGACGTTAACGGAGCTACACGACCCGAAAAAGAAAAACATCCCTCCATTGGCCACGCTCGGCTCATGATGGGACTTTCACGTAGCTTATACATCTCGTACGGTCGTCGAACATTCTCAGAGGGATCGCTAGATGTATTCGTAGTGACAGCTTGACGTGAGCAGCAATTGAGGCCAGGATCAAAATTAGATTGAAATTCGTCTAAGTGTGCTTCACCATATGCAAATAAATTGGGTACCTCAACCTCCATTCCAATTACATCAGCTTTCAAAGTCTATTTATTATGCAAAGCCGGACGATTTGTGAAAATAAACCAATGCAGTTTCATCCATTTGATGGTGATTCTTTAATGTAGCCCGTAACTGAGCAGTCAGCCATCGAAGGCCCAGACAGCTTGATATATATACCAGGTGTAGAAGTATGAAACCGGAATGTTTTTGTCAAACGTACACGTCTGTTGTTTGAAAATGATAAAAACGGATGGGGTCTGCGAACTTTTTCGGTGGTCTCCCACGCTCTTCGTTTCTCACGTCAATTTCGCCGTTTTTTTCATTTTTTGAACCGCTCGAAACATTGTGTTTTGCCAAGAGCATGTTCACCGTAAGCTTCGACAAGCATTCGATGCGATTCTGCAGCAGTTTTCTCCAAATGATAACAGAAAACCAATGCTGTCCGCAAATCGTAATTTGTAGGTACAAAACACGACATGCTTAAGCTTATACAAAAATATACCGGTGTAGGGAACTTGGGTTGTTGCGTGTTAAGAATCTTTGTCAGATGTTAGAGGGTGATGATGGCGCTGCAGAAGCGAGCTTATGGTCCCTAAACTGATGGCTAGCGCCATCTACAGGAAAATTCCAGTTTCATAAGATGCGGGGTAAGATGAATCTTAAGCCGAGCCACTAAACAGTGTGTACGAGCGAAAGTATGAACTGTGGCGAAAGCACGCGTCTCGAGTGAGAAACCGATATCAATTTTTTGACAAAACGATGCCATTTTTGGTCAAGTTTAACATCGTTTTAGTTTATTTGCGTTGCTGATATTGATTAGAGACTGGTCCCATCATTATCCTAGTGCTGTTTCATATTGCCCTGCATACGGGTTAAGATGGGAAAAATAAATGTTTAATTAAAAATATACATTGTATGGTACAAATCAGAAAGACTGATTTTTTGCTTCCAATCTTAAAAGATTAATACATGCTGATTGGTTTAAAAAATAATTAAAGTTGACTGACTCATATATGTATTGTTTTATTCGAACATGACCTTAGCGTTATCATCGTGCCCCGACTTCCCCTATATACTTTGCACTGCGCAATATTTAATTTCGCAATAGTGGTGAAGGTGGATACAATATTCAATTGACGTGTAGATCGTTCGCAGCTATACATATGCACGTACAGCGTGACAGTTATGTGTTTTTCGAGGGCCATGCGCTACTGAGAAAAATATTTACTTGAATGGTTGAATCCTTTTCGTAAAAAAATACAGCATATTTTTGTGGTGAGTAGTATTTGAGAAAGAAAATACAGCATTCTGGAAAAAAAACAAAAATTCCATTTTTAGCACAGTAGAATAAATAATTATATTCCTCGTACGAAGCACTCCGGAAAAACTTTTTTGTGGAGCCCATCATGAAGAAAGCTATTCGAAGATTCGAAGATGCATTTTAAAGTGGCTGAACGGAATTGAATTCGATTAAAGCGAATTTTTTTCTCCAAGTCTTTCGTATTCAGAATTTAGTTATCTTCATGCTGCTAAACTGAAAATATTGTTGGATTCGTTACGAGAATGCTCAATTTTTTCTGGCAGATTGTACTCATCTCAAAAAGACGCTATATTTTTGTCCCAGAGAACTGCAAAAACCATCGAATATCTTTCTCGGTTGCAAAATCTTCAAGCCCGACCCTTAAAAAGCACATGGTAACCAAGTTATTGTGCATGTTTATATGTGCGTGAATGCGTGCGTCGAGAAAGACGTGTTAGGATGTCAGTTGGGAAACTTGAAGGATGTAAAATACATATCTATATAAGGATGTATAGAGATATATGTGTATGTGTATATATATTAGACTGATTTAAAAAAAAAAAAAATTCCCTCTGGTTTCTCGTGCTATTGTTGGGCGCTAATGAAAGAGAATTTCTCTAAAAAAATGGGCGCTGTCACTCAATTTTTAGAGGTGGCTATCTCGACTTTTTTGTATTTGAATTTTTTTAAATGAACGTATTGCATTTCAGCATAGTCATGGCTTCGGATTATGGATAAAAGTCACATCCAGCAGCTGTTTCGTAACAAAAATAAACTCTAACAATTTGAAAAGATTGCAATATTCACAATTCAAATCCAGGTAGATCATCTGCTGGATCGTACTACTCTCGTTATTCATGTAGAATTATTTATACGCATTAACATTTCTCACCTTTTCCAAAAAATTTAATTATAAGCTTTTATTCATAAATCATGTATGTACATTTTCAAAATGCTACACTTATATAATATTTTTATTATTTAGTTTATTAGAGGGTGGAGAAAGGAGTAGAGGGAAATGATTTAGTAAAAGAGATGTGTGAGGTTGCGGGGCATATTTTGAGAATATAGCGAGGAAAAAGGGATCAGGGGAGCCGTGATGAGGAAAGTGAAAGAAGGCACGAAAGCGGGGAAGGAATTTGTATGAACGCAAGAAGCGCTACGATAATAGGATTAGGATTTGATGATTAATAATAAGAAGCCTTGTAAAGAAAGAAGGAAAGCAAGAAAGGAGCAAACGTAAAAAGCCCGCAAGGGTGTACATGAAATCAAAGATTCTGTACTACTACATATACATTCATTATTTAGTTCATTATTATTATCAGTTTTTGTTAAATTATCGATGATAAAACAAGTCGTCATAATAATAAGTTATTATGTTTTATTAAACAGCGTTTGAAATATTGTATGGGCTCAATTTATTTACCGATTCATAATAATATTTTCGATTTTGTTTTCAATGTGTGTGCGATATACTTTTCTTCGTCGCAAAACAGCTGTGAAACATACTATTTGCTTTATTTATTCTATTTCCGGTATAATCTAATACCATGATCATATTTATTGAGTAAAATCATGAAAAAAATAACAAAAATTCGAGATAGCCACTTCTAAACATTGAGTGACCGCGCCCATTTTTTTAGGGAATTTTTTTTTTTATTAGTGCCCAACAGTAGCACAAGAATCCAGATGAACGAAAATTTTTTTTTTCAATCAGTCTAGTACGTATATATATCATAGAACTTGATCGCTTCTCTTCGTTGAAGAGCCATGGAGTTGGAATCGAAAGATCAAAGTGGTTGCAGAGAGAGAGAGAGAGAGAGAGGTTGGGGAAGGAACGAAGAGTAAGAAAGAGAGAGAGAGGGAGAGAGAGAGAGAGAGAGAGAGAGAGAGAGAGAGAGAGAGAGAGAGAGAGAGAGAGAGAGAGAGAGAGAGAGAGAGAGAGAAAGAGAGACGGTGACTGAAACTTCCTAACCACGTTGACATCGCGGTCACTAAGAATTTCTAGAACCTCCGAGGAGCTTTAACGAGTCACGCGTCAAGTAATTCAATGGAATAGTAATTCACGAATTCGTCTCTCTCCTGCTCTTACTCTCTCTCTCACTCTCTCTCTCTCTCTCTCTCTCTCTCTCTCTCTCTCTCTCTCTCGCTCTCTCTCTTTTTCTCCCTCTCTCTCCCTCGCACCCATGTCCGTCACATAAGCTCAAAAATATTTCTCCTGAATTGACCAGTGGATACGTAGCCTGTGAACTACTCGAGCTAGCGCCCAAAGCTCAACAAGTCAGGCGAATCGACCGATCATAATATCGCCTCGATGTGATGAGGAGTGCAAGGGACCGCAAGTGGAGGGGGGCTTTTGAACCTTGGAGATTAACAACCCCGATTACCCCGAAAATCGTGGTAGCGCGCTGGAAATGTTTCCATCTCTCGTTGGGAGGAAAAAATAAAAATAAACTACCTGACGAAGAAACCAAATGTTTGCACCATTTCGCACTCGCCGAGCCAATTTCGCAGGTTGTCTCGAGCAAGTAAACGAAAAACTTTTTTTCGCCCTCTCGCCACTTATAGTCTCGGAACTTTATATAATGCGAGGCCATAGAAAACATATAATGGCTTGGCGATATCGAAGAGTCCCGGTATCTCATCGGAGAAGAGCACGATGTCTGTTTTTTCCGCTACAAATATTATTCTTGATAAAACTCGCACTTCTCTATATACTGGAACGACGAGAAATACTTCTCCATCTCTCTCACTCCCTCTTGCTCTTCCTCCCCCCCCCTCTCTCTCTCTCTCTCTCGACATTTCATATTGCTTTCATTCGAGCTTTTTTCGATTATACGGTCGGTAGTTTTTTTTTATTTCTTTGGCCCACACCGCACAATCAACAAGCATCGAAATGTTAAAAGTTTCTCCCAACGCGAGCTTCTTTCCTCCAAGGAAGGAAATCACTTGGGCTTCAAAATTGGAGGTATCTGATTGATCGAGTGACGTGCCTGAGCTAGGGATGAAAATCAATGTACATTTTGGGTAATCCACAAACTCAATCGAAAATTGCAAAAAAAATCGGATCCGCTGGATATTTCGTACGCCTTGTTTCGGGTATTACGATCCTCTCCGGTCGAGCTTCCACCTATACGTTCAGGATTGGAACAAGGCTCCGGGTTACCAGAATCCCCAATTACGATCCGGCTTAGAGAGGGTGGAAGGGGTAATTTTGTCGATGAGCAGCCATGGCAGCTGAATTATTATTCCACTCTCGATTATCGCATAAAAATGTATAAAAAATGCTTCGTTTCAGTGGGGACCTCATCACGGCGGAACTTGGCACTGTCGGCGCGTTAATGAAACTTTTTTGATGAGATAAAGGGAAGCGTCGCGCGCCATGGTCGGATATATATATATATATATATACGCATAAAGACGAGCGGCAAAAGATAGCATTTAAAATGTCCTATCGTTTATATCGAGGGATTTTAATGGATTGGGAAGTGACGAAGGCGCCCGGGTCCGCGGCAAGGAACCTGAAGGACGGACGGACGTTTCTACTGTGCAAAGCGTCCTATATATCAATCGTTTGAGATAGGGGATAAGAAGAGCGATTGTGGGAGAGGGTTGAATCAAAGTGATATAGCGCTCTATAGTACGGTATGAAACGTCAGGGACTAAGGGCAAAGTCTGGCTATTCGTGGAGGCGGAAAAAGGGAGAATCGAGCTCGGAGTAAGGGCAAGAAAAAAGAGCAGCCAATGAGAGTGAGAGGAGAGAGAGAAAGAAAGAGAGAGAGTGAGAGAGAGAGAGAGAAAGAAAGAGAGAGAGAGAGAGAGATAGAGAGAGAGGGAGAGAGAGAGCGATAGAGAGAGAGAGAGAGAGAGAGAGAGAGAGAGAGAGAGAGAGGGAGAAAAGGAGAGAAGAATTCGGAGAGAAAGATACGAGAGAGCAGACTCCAATCCCCGCGCGGCTCGTAACATTTTTCTCATTAAATCGATTGAGGAGAACGCCACGACGTACGTAGAAAAAGAGAAGAGATTCAACCACCCCTTCCTTCGGACGCTCAAGCCCTTCAGGGATGTGAGGAGCGCGCGCGGCCCGTACGATCGAAGAACTCTTCCCCCCCCCTTCGCTCCCTCTCTCTCTCTCTCTCTCTCTCTCTCTCTCTCTCTCTCTCTCTCTCTCTCTCTCTCTCTCTCTCTCTCTCTCTCTATATATATATATATATATATATATATATATATATATATATATATATATATATACAGGGTGGCCCGAAAAGTGCCGTCCAGAAAAAAAAACTAGACACCTCGTATCAATACCTATCCGAATCACCCTCATGTGTGTTTTAGGATCTTTTTAGTTTTCAAGGAACAAAGCATTATTTACTTTTTTCAAATTTTTCCTAAAGCATGGGTTTTTATTTATTTCCCTTATGCGTATGTACTTTCCTCTTCGAAGTTTTTAAAAGCAATTGTTACTGATTTACACTAGTATAAGATTTTTTTTTACATTAACTACATTTTTAACTTTTGATAGAAATCAAAGGCATTTACGTTAGTGTTCAGTTAATCATCGATTTATTGCTCAACAGAGCACATCCAACGGTAACACAAGTGGGAAAATCGCGCGAAAGGTAGGTATACATACGCAAAAGAAAGAAATAAAAAATGCTTTTTTTCCATTCGTAATAAGCATAATTAAAGACGATCGTAAAACGTGCATGGGGGTGATTTGGATAATTGATGGAGGCATATTGATTTTCCATTTAGACGTCACTTTTCGGGCCACCCCATATATATATATATATATATATCTATATATACATATACATTGTCCTCTTTTCTCCCATGTCTATTTTATTTTGCCTCCGCGCTTCTTTTTTTCTACTCTTCTTATCCAACCAAGCTTTCGTAATTTACGTAATCTTCGAGGCCAGGAACGCGATCTTTTGCGAAGTCCGCGCTGTCGCGATATTCCGATCGTGTCGCATCTCGCTTATCGAAACAACGCACGGCCGATTTATCGCGCGAAGAAGCAACGACGTTTACTTCATTTTTCACAACAAAACGTCCGTGCGCTTAACTTTTTATCTTCGTTCTCGTTTCGTTTATTCGCATAATGGTACATTGATTCGTCGATGCGGTGGGCGAGGAGCGCTCGTGTTTAGTTTACTGTGTAACACTTGCTTGTGTAGCGAAATTTTTTTACGCTCCCGCAAGCTTATCTCTTTCCCGTTAGTTTTTTCCGTCCTGATTTTTCTCTTTTGTAGTTCTCTCTCTCTCTCTCTCTCTCTCTCTCTCGCTCGCGCCCGCGGGCTTTTGGCCGCTTTGTTCTCTCTTCCTTTTCTGTTTAGTCGTTCTCTTTCTCGCTGACAATGAGTGTATTACGCAGCATGTGCTCCGGATATTCAGGCATCGTGACTGATCGCGTTGAACGATCTCTCACCGGATATTAAGAAGAAATGACAGAATGCGACAGGGAATCTGAATAAGGGACAGAGAGAGAGAGATAGATAGATAGATAGATAGATAGATAGATACATTTTATTATGCCTCAGTTACACTTTTAGGCAATATAAGATTACATAACTTAGAAAAAATAATAGGAATGAAAATCAAAAATGTAAAAAAAAATAGTACATTTTGCTCTCTACCACTCAAAAATGAAAAAGAAAAAGAAGCACTCAACACTAATTGTAAGTTGAATTATAACTACTTATAATGCAAGTAGCGAACCGCACAGCCACTCGGTCACAAAGCTACTGCCTTTCTACTGCGAACAAATGATTTGCCCACCAGCTCTTGAACACAGTCAAGGATGGTGAAGAAGTTACGAATGGTGGTAACGCGTGCCAGAGATGGCAACCAAAAATGCTAAAAGAATTCCGCTACATCATGGTGCGGTGCATGGGAATATGAAAGACATGAGTGGGGTGTCTCATGGACCTACGCAACTCTGGATCCGGGCTGCTAAATAGTTCGGAAATATAAGTAGGAACACTCTCGTGTAGAATGGAGTAGACTAGTATGCCTTGTAAATACACCCGACGGTTTCTAACTGTCAGCCAGCCGAGCTGATGCCTGATAGGCGTAATGTGTACGTCGCGTCGCAAATTAAAAATGAAACGAATGCACGTGTTCATTAACCGTTGTAATTGAGTATTTAGCTCGTCCGGTTGGTTGTGATATATGAGACAACAATAGTCGAAATGCGGGAACACTAAGGTACTGATCAGCTTAGTCTTGAGTTCAAGTGATAACGCATTCCGGTGCAATTTGAGTTTATGTAAAGTAGAAAATACTTTACGTGAAATGTTTAACACTTGAGCGTTTCAGGAGAGGTCAGTCGACAACGGAACGCCAAGGTTTTTCTCCAGATTGCTGTAAGGTAGGGAAGTGCCATTTAGAGAAATAACTGGAAGCTCTTCCAAATTAATGTTTCTTATTCTAGCATTTGAACTCATGACCATCACCTTAGACTTACTAACGTTGAGCTCCAACGATAAACATGGCTAGTGAAAAGACAGTATCTCTCAAATAAGTAGATTCGAAATTTGACAATAATAAGTTACAATTAAGATCCCCTGCTAAGATAATATTACGATATGAGTGAGGATGAGCATTGAACACTTCAAGGAAGTCGTGTGGTAAGCAAACTTTGGGCATGCGATATATTGACGCGAACAAAAGTGAATCCCCGCTTTGTTTGTAGAAGTCCAGCGACAGGAACTCGGGCTTGATGGTAAAAGCGCTCGGAGAAGAGGCTAGAACCTTAGCTTGAAGGGAGTGGTGTACGTAACATGCGACCGCAACCACCTCCTTGCATTCTCGATAATTTCGCATCAGAAAATAATTGCCTATATTTATGGGTGCGTCGTCGATGTGTGAGCGAAGCCAGGTGTCGGATATGGAGATTACATGAAAAAAGTTTTCAGATAAAAAATAATCTAATTTGATCAATATGAGCTAACAATGAGTTCTTGCTGAATTGAGCGATTTTCAACACGGATGTTAGCGTTTGCTTTGTGGTGCTTTGTAGCGCTTTGTGGTGGCTTTGTGGTGCTTTGTGGTGCGGTGTGCGGTGCTTTTTTTTACCTGAACTGAGGATAGTCATACCAGTTTCGATAGATCGTCTCGATAATTTATGACCAATCTGAGTTGACCATCCTCTTTCCTCACAAACAAAGAGAGAGAGAGAGAGAGAAATGGAGGCTGAGAGGGAGCTGATGACAGCTGCGAGAAATAATTTCATACGTCTCTCTCCTGAGGCAGCTGTGGTGTTTTATTGGAATCGTGGAATCGTCACTATCGAGTTATACACATCGTATTACGTTCGTATTAGCAGTTTATTTTTTACCCCGAAATAGCAAGTGATTCAAATGGGCCGGATATTTAGTTTCAGTGAATGCTAAACTCCCAAAATACTCCATAGCAATGTTAATGTGCAGGGTGTCGCAATATCACGCAACAATATGCATAAGCCGCGCATGTTAAATGTTGCGTGACATTTGGGTAACCCTGCATAATGGCGATTCCTTATACGACGTCGAGAAGGAAAATTTCATTTTCAATTTCAATTTTATGATTTCCCTAAATACTTATCCTGGGAAGAATCATTATTAATTGTACACCTGGAAGATGATCTTGTGTAACATTCCGATCAATTCGTACTCACAGGTAGAAAAATATTCATTCAAATTAAAAGCTTCTTTTTTGTACAAAACGACTGAATCATATACAAATAGAATACCTTTTTTACGTGCTAACAAAAAATAGAGCACTTGTATTAAAAATATGTCGATTTTGACTTGTTTATTTCTGCCATTTCGAGGTTTTACGAGCCCTTTGTACTTTCACTCGACCCTTGTCACCGGGAATTTACAGTCGCATTTCATCAACGCACTATCGTATTAACACGCGGGCACAGGGAAACTGGGAGAAACTAGTGTCGGTACAGACCTCTAAACTTTGCTGAAATGCACTTATCTCACTATCGGAATGGTACGATGGGAATAAAACGGTCCCTCGCTCAATACTCCGCGCGCAGGCGGTCACCCATCCAAGTAACCACCCAAGTTGACGTAGAACACCGTGAACCTACCCCGCCAATGCTGCCGTTGAAGTGTTGAAAAACACACATACACAGATGAGAGACGAGAGACGCACAGGAAGGATTTTTTCTATTCGTGAATTATTCGCAAGTTGTGTACAATTCAATTATTTGCAATTTTGGATCCATCTCTTTTGCGAGCACCAGCAGACGGCTTAACGATGTCACGTAAGTGATTTTCTATTCACACGGAAGTGAGAAAAGGGGGAAAGACAGAGGGAGGGGAGAGAGAGAGAGAGAGAGAGAGAGAGAGAGAGAGAGAGAGAGAGAGAGAGAGAGAGAGAGAGAGAAAGAGAGAGAGGCGTATTTGTACATATACATATATGTAAACGAAGAAGAGTGTAGAAAAGAAGGATTCCACTCTGAAACGCGAAATTGAGCCAGGTTATTGGACTTGGAATTTTTGTCTACCCTTTTATCATCCCTTGCTCGGGCCCTCTCAACCTATTCGTCGCGGCAATTCATCCGGAAAGCCGAGAGAGCGACGTCCGCTACGGGATTGACAAGTTCGATCGAACTCTTTTTCATCTCGAGTATACTATGCATACACGCGAACCTTGAACGGCGATTTTAATGCCGATTTTCTGCCATGAAGAGCAGCACAGTAAAATCCATCGTGGTCTATTCAACCGAATCGCTTTTCGCTATACCGTTTGATATACCATTGTAAGCTCTCTTATCGCGATTGCAACAATAACTATTGGCACTTCGATGAATTTCCAACTTGCACATTTTGTAGTTGGGAGATGGCGAAACTATTTGATCGGCGGGCAATCTGAAAATTGTTGCTCTGTATTCGTAGCGATTGGATGCTGGGTGGATTTTTTGGTTCCTTATAAAGGAAGATTTGCGTGTGAAGAATTAGTTTTCGTGAAATTAAAAAAAATTAATTTAATTTAAAATCCCATCTAAAAAGTGTGTACATGGGGTGGGTGTGTGTCACTCATCGTTGGTATGTATCACGTTTGTCAAATCGATGCTACGATTTTGGTTTGGTAGAACGTCGAATACTGAACAAATTGTCTCTGATCGCCGTACCTTTAACCAATTTTGAGATATCGAAGTACAATTTTGTTAATAAAGACGGCAAGGGACAAGTATGTGTGGCATTAAATTTCACGAGGATCGACAAAGCCTTCGTGAAGTTCGCACTTTACGAAGTTTCAGAGTTTTGAACTATTTATTTTTCAAGAAAAATGTCATACTCGAACTAATTTTTCTGAATTCATTAATATTAAGAGGCAAACTTTTTAAATATTGAGTCATGGCAAATTCCGTAAATGTATTCAGGTATAGTATGGTTCTGAATTTTTTTTTTACTTTAGTTTTTCTATAAAATTATACGTTCGAATGTTTAAAGTGTTCATAAATTGAACACTTGCATGTTCTTTGCTCGGTATCAATTAAATTTGTATGCTTGGTCCGACTCCAGTTGGCTTTTCCGCAAGAAGACGGTTTATGTGAAGAGGTGCATATTTCGTTGAAAAAACCAACAAAAATATATGAAGTGTGTCATTATGAAGGACCATCGAATTTCCGTAAATATATAATGGACGGCAAGAACTTTTATGTATTTATTGGTGTATTCATTTATTCATTTTTTAATGTTTGGATGTATTGATTTTTTCGTTTATTTATCAAGTAATTAATATATTCATTATTTTAAACGTGCACTTAAAGAAATAACGAAAAAGTATTAAGCCTGGTTCTCATTCGCACAGTTTTTCAAAATTTATGTCGACAAATAACTTGAAGAATCTCCACAAAGAAGCCTTTCCCCAATATTGAAAAATAGCTGTTTCTTCGCCAAGCCTGTCGTCACAAATATTTTACACTATTAATAAACCTTGAAATTATTCATTGCACCATCGATATTTCTTTCCTCGAGGTATACGAGATTCTCATTTCTTTTGGCTCAAGCCACCCGCGGATAAAAGACAGATTCACCAACGCGTTTGGTCGAAAGTAATAACGCGTGTGCGACACGAAGATCAGAGTACCGCCGCGATAACGAGAAAAAGAAGACATAAAAAATGGGGAAAAAAGTGACGGGATCGAGTCTCGATGAATGAGGTAAGTGATGGAGGGACAGATGGTTGGGTCTTGCTAACACATAGGGTCGCGCAATTTCGAAGGTAACCGAAGCTGCTTACCTCGTAAAATGTATTAAACGACCTGGGCTAGCCCTCTCTCTCTCTCTCTCTCTCTCTCTCTCTCTCTGTTGAAATCGTTGGATTCGATATATTATCATAATATTGCCAGTTTGTTATTGCAGTTCTAGTGTTGTTATTATTATTATAATTCTGTATAATTATTATAATGTATTTATTATTATAATGTTGAGCTTGAGCATATTGAAATTATAATTATTATAATAAATTATAATTATTTTAATAAATTATAATTATTATAATTATTATAATGCTGTTATTATTATTATTATTATTATGATTCTAGTGTTTTTGTCATTATTATTATTATTATTATTATTATTATTATTATTATTATTATTATTATTATTATTATTATTATTATTATTATTATTATTATTATTATTATTATTATTATTATTATTATTATTATTATTATTATTATTATTATGCTATTATTGTGAACTATAACGTTGAGGGTATTATTATTACTTTGTATTACAATATTATGTAGATCATAACGTGAAGACGTGTTACAAAAGTTACAAAAGAATTTTACCTCACAAAGTCACCACTAGAAACTTTAGTTGACATTGTCCGAAAGATTACTAGGACATCAAAATAAATAATCGATTAATCAACATTTCTCTCTCTCTCTCTCTCTCTTTCTCTCTCTCTCTCTCTCTCTCTCTCTCTCGTTTTTTCTCGCTGGCTCCAGTATCCTGTGCGAGTTACACCGATATAAGACGAGTTACAGCACATTGGCCCTGGTCGGGATTTCCCTTACGCGATACGTGATTCGAGTATCAAGCACGAGATAACCGAGAGAAATAAAGCTCGCGTACCTTCAAAGCGCACCATGCCCGTGTGTGTGTGTGTGTGTGTGTGTGTGTGTGTGTGTGTGTGTGTGTGTGTGTGTGTGTGTGTGTGTGTGTGTGTGTGTGTGTGTGTGTGTGTGTGTGTGTGTGTGTGTGTGTGTGTGTGTGTGTGTGTGCGTGCGCGCGCGTGTGTGTGTGTGTGTGTGTGGGTGGGTGTGTGTGTATGTGACTAGGTGCAGTATCGTGTTGGCGCACCAGCCGCGAAATTTGTACCCCCTTCGTAAAATACCTTTCCCCAAGATGCCGCCTACATCTTCCTCTCTGGGATACAAATTTTATGGGGGAGCAGAATTTACCGCATTTCCATACGAATCAGAGGTTCGCCCTTTGCGAGTCAAAGGATCTGGAGCTTGCAAGCACGAATTGAATGAGATTTTCGATCACGTTCGATAAACGCTGTCAGGCTGGAGAAAAAAAAAGTTGATCGCATTTTGTGCTCAATTCTCAGTCAATCTTGGCAATGTTTTCGACGCGGGCATTTTTTCCGGTCACGAAATTTCTCATGTCGCTGCCGATTTTCCCAGTTGCCTCGATTCCCCTCTTCGAAAAATAAATGGATTTAAAAAAATTACTTTTGCTTTTTCTTTTAGTGTTTTTGGGAAACGCTATTTTATGCAGACTTTTGAGAAAGTTTTTCGTCTTGTAAACTGATTTTCCAACAAATAATTTTCTCAATTTGCACTGTGCACACGCTCTTGTTGAGAGGAGTCAGGCATTCTGATTTCGTTAAGATTGAATATGCAGATACGAATTTGTTGATAAGTTATAAACGAAACTGAATTGGAGGTCTAATAGACTGTGTGTGATTATCTGGGGCGTCACAGATAGATACTATGCGAAATTCAAATTTAAACAAAAAATTTAATTCAATTCGTGTAATTAAGGGATAACATCACTCTAGCGGCCGAAAATAAGACTTAACTTTGACAATTTATATTGGGAGTATGAAAAAAGGAATAGGATTTTTTTTAGAGGGTTTAGTTAACACATATTAGTGTATAAATATAAAAATATAATAAAATAAAAAATATAAAAGTATAGTGTATAAAAAAAAAATTATTATAATTCTCATACCAAATGCCGGCGAAGGAGCCCATTTAGGAAAACGTGGTTTTTTACATATAGCTTCACGGGAGGACGGTTTTCTCGTAAAGTATAAGACCTGGAACAATAACAAAAAAAAACTATAATATATATATTATTAGCTATGGGACTACGTAGGGATATTTTTGAACAAATTTTAAAAAAATGGCGCACTTTAAAAGATATAAATCGATTTTTTGCCCAAAAAGTGAGCAGTAACTTGTTTATAAATAAAAACGTTCACATTTAATTTTTTTTAAACGGCTATTTACTCCGATAGAGAATGTAATTGAGAAGCTACTATAAAAATTTCAAATCGATCCATGCAAAGGTGTTCGAGTAATCCGTTCTCCCGGTTTAAAAAAAGTTTTGACGCAGCGCTGAGGAGCGCTGAGGAAAAATCGATAGTTGAGCCTTTAACATTTTTTTTCGCTATAGAACCAATTGCATATTGTTTTTATGACCCGAAGGTACTTTTTAAGCAAAAAAAAGATTCTTCCAAAATCCTAGAGTGGTGTTGTCCCTTAAACGAAATAAAATAAGATAAAAATATATATTTTTTTTGTGAAGAAATTTCAATGAATGAAAAAGATTGAAAAAAAATAAATGGAAAAAAATTATAAAAAAATGTCCATTCAAAGAATTTACAAAGTTTGGTCATTTTCTTTCCAAGTCAAAGTTTCAGCAAGATGAAAACAAGATTCTCCATCGTTCGCTGATAACCGATATCGTAAAAATTTGGAAAATCGCCGCGGTGAAGAGTTTCGCCCCCGAAACATTGGATCGTATAGCTCGTACTATGTAAATATCGTACTCTCGAAATCGGCACTGCAGACGAGTCGTGATTTAGTAAAAAAAGAAGGTACCGGATTGATAAATGTCGTTTGACGCAAGCAAATTGGATATAAATACGATACGCCGAAATCAGATGCCTTTATGATTCTCGTCGATGTATTTGCTCAAGTACCGATAAAACCGTAGAGTGAATGAATTTTTCATGTAGAAAAAGGAGATTGCACGGTGGGCGAATCTAAAAGTAGAAATAGCGGAGGAAGAGCGTACGTATATACCTGATTGTTCGTCGGTATAGATATTTCATTTCGTTTTGTACACGTATCGCCAGGAACAACCGGATTGTCTTTTCTTCGAGTACACTACAGGGGGTTAGAAGATATAAAAAGGTGAGGAAGGTATGGCAAAAGCGATATTATAGTGTATCGATTGCTGGGTAACGTAAGGCCTCAACTCGTCCCATTCTCCGCTTCAAGCGGGTTGCTGATGGCGCCCTTTCATTTTCACCGTTACATGAGATACGTGCGATCCACGTATACGTTCGAAGAATATACAGAAATGCCGCGGGCTTTTTGTACTTTCCGGGCTTATGTCTCGGAACTATTGCTCTCTCCTAGACTCAATTTCGTAGCTCGTTCTTTCGCGAAAGTAGGACCCCCAAAGGGTCCTTCCGTTATACCAAAGCGGGAGATCCCCCGCACCTGTCCATTTTCCTCTATTCTACCATTTTGCTTGGACTTTCGTTTTCGCGACAAGGGAAAGGGAGAGATGGTGGTTGTTCGGTGCTGTATGAAGAAAATCGATACCTTCCTCCCTCTCGCTTTCTCTAGCCGAGCATCAGCCTTGCAGTCGGACTTTTTTTTCACGAAAAATCGAAAAGAGCTAGATTTAGCTCTGAGTATCTGGAGGAGAGAAACGCGCGAGTGGCAATCTCTTTACGCGTCGATCGATAACCAATCTAAACCAATTTCTGTGGAGAACGGTTATGGACTATTGGGGGTTTCCGTATACGCGGTAACGAGTTTTACTCTCGTTTGTCTGTTAGTGCACTGGCGCACCTCGGGCTCACTCGCACGAATTTGAGCCTCGAATTTCTCTCTCTCTCTCTCTCTCTCTCTCTTTCTCTCTCTCTCTCTCTCTCTCTCTCTCTCTCTCTCTCTCTCTCTCTCTCTCTCTCTCTCTCTCTCTCTCTCTCTCTCTCTCTCTATCTCTCTCTCTCTCTCTCTCTCTCTCTCCCTCTCTCTCTCTCTCTGCCTCTCCCTCTCCCTCTCCCTCTCCAGCCATTTAAGTTTTGAGACATGGGAAGGGCGATGAGCGCCAGTTCTCGGGTTTGAGTCATACTCTCCTGCGTTTTTCTCGCCCTTTCCAGACGTGCGCAAGTGGACTCACATACAATATTCGCGTTTGCGCAGATACTATATTCCCCCTGCTCCAATGACGACTACCTCTCTTATATTGACGAGGAGAATAAAAAACGAAGCGAGACAGAACCTCCATTTTTCAACATAGACCACATCGTTGTGGGCCTACATACGCCTGAGACGGCTAAAAGTAATGTGATGTTTAAGATTTTTTTTTATGTATAAAACTGAATTTCATCGAACAACCATGATATATATTTTAAAGTGCGACTTTTTATCTACATTGTGTGTAAATTTGGTTGAAAAATTTCTAACGGTAATAAGTTACATTCGTTTTCCGGGGACGTGTTTATGTTGACAGCGTTTGCTGTACCAGAGGGGCCTCTGCCGTTTTTATATAAGAAAAGAATACTTGTTTCTTCAAGTAGATCGATAAAACTAGTATATACTTATCGAGCCGGAATTTAGAAATTAGTTTTTCTTCGGATCATGGCAGTCACTATTATAAAACAGACGATTCTTCGCCTCAAAATTGTTCGGTACTTATGATTAAAAAAAACGATGCCAGGTATCGAAGAAACGGCTCAATAAGTACTAGATTATAGTGTGAAGCATACCGATTTTGAAAACACTGCTTCGAGTAAAACGCCTTTCAATTTCTTAGTACACTTTACACCTGCGGCCTAACCCTTAGTTGTTGCTCACCCGGTCAGTTACAAAACGCTATAACTTCGTCATTACTGCTAATTTACTTATGAAATTTTTAGCCTAGACACTCAAAGGATAGTATTTTTGAATGGGCACCTTTTTGAAAAATCGATCTTTTTTACCTACCCAGGTGTATGTAAGCCCTTAGGCTTTGCATCAGTAAATGCTACGAGGAGGGACGTTTTTTTGGGAGGGAGGGAGGTTATGTTGACCTTGTGGATACTCTTTAAAGATCTCGTGGAAGAAAAAATCATCAATTACGCTTTCAGTTGGAATCATCTTGAATGTGAACTTTTTTCACATCCAAATGTGAATTATCTTGAACCTGCACTTCTTCACATTTGAATGGAATTTTTTTTCACATCCAAATGTGAATTATCTTGAACCGCAGTTCTTCACATTTGAATGGAAACTTTATTCACATTCCAATGTAAATTATGTCGAACCGGAACGTTGTCCACATTGAAATGTAAATTATCTCAAGCCACAAACTTTTTCATATTCAAATCTGAATGATCTCAAACCATAAGCTTTTTCCTATTCAAACATAAATTATCTCGAACCACGACTTTTCTCATAGTGAATTATCTTACGCGTGAACTTTTTTCACATTTAAATGTGTTATCTTGAGTCTGCACTTTTTCACATTCAAATGTGAATTATCTCGAACCACGGCTTTTTTTCATATTCAAATGTGAATAATCTTGCGTGTGAACTTTTTTCACATTCAAATCTGAGTTATCTCGAATCTGCACTTTTTCCCATTTGAATGTGAATTATCTTGAATCTAAACTTTTTTTCACATTTAAAGGTGAACATTTTTGCTATTAAATGTGAATTATCTCGAATGTTGAACAAGAGCTATAAGGATCCAAAAAGAAGGAAAATACATTAATTTCACAGCACCTTTGGTTTGTAAAATATGCAGAACATCTATTGAATTTTCGGAATGCAAAATATTGTGTTCGTTTAGATATTGTGCTGAACAGTCTAGGAGGGAAATCAGGGGATAACTCAGCACTCCCATATATATATATATATATGCGTGTGCGCATGCGTGTGTCTAACAACGACTTTATCATGTATAGGCTAATGCTCGGATGCTCTGTTGTTCCGGCTTTACCATATGACACCATTACCATCGAGGCTGCTCAGGGGATCCGCGTCAGTTTTGGTAATATAATCAACGTTGATTCCCAAAACCGCTGCCTCCGCTACGAGGCAACTAAACCTTCCCTCTTCGAGGCTCTATTTGCTTACCGTTGTAACTTCCTTCCTATTCCGAGCTTGTCGGCTAACCTTACGTCCGACCCCGGTCGTCGAAGACGTTAAATTCCCACGTAACAATCCCGTCAGTATTCACCAGCACGAGATGCGCCTCGCTCGACAAAAAAAATCGACTTATGTTAGCTAGATGAGACTATTTGATTGTTTTCAATTTTGCATCCATTAGATTTTTCGTGAAATCAAATTTTTCCTATTGCATCCCACAGTTAGAATTATTTATTTCAAATGTATTTATTTATCCAAATCACGATCTATATAGTATCATCTAATAGGTAAATATTTTATTGATTCCTAATGAATCTGTGATTCGGTTTCATCTGTTCAAACACAATTCGGTTAAATCCACTAAATATATGTATTTAATTTAAGAAATTAAGTAAAATATATTTTTCGTGGAGTCAAAGATTTTTCTATTTGATTGGATTGATGGACTGTCTTTGTTGCAACAAATACTTATTTGAATTAAGCTATTAACCAACGTTTGGTTATGACATTTTTTATTAGATCCTCCAAATGTGTTTATTTGTTTTAATCCTGTTACCATGCGCATTACACTTTCATGATGCCATACAAAAATATAAAATCAGAATTCTTTAGATTCAAATGCACCTTTCATATTATGGCTACAAAAATGTATTTGAAGTAAATATATAATTACTATATGCAAATCGAAATATCGATGATTCCAATATATTTTTCATACGTTCGGAGTGAAAGTATATTTGAATGAAAGACACATGTAGTGTAAGCAAGTGGAATATAGTTTATGGTGGGAGATTCATATAAATGGACGAAAATGACGAAAGATTTGGGGATTTTTTTCCAGCGCAACTACTGGACTAATCATTTCGAAATTTGTAGGGTAATTTATTGTGCATTAGAATACATGAAAAACATTTTTTTTTATCGATAGTGAGTGTTCATCAGCAGCCTGCAGCCAATCGTTGCTCATCGAGTGTTAAAAATTTGCGGCAGCTATGAAAAAAAACTATTTATCCGATTCATTTCAACCAAAGGTTTTTAGATACATAATCGCAAACCTGCGTCGATAAACCTTCATATTCAATAAAAAGTTTAATTTAACAATCATTTTTGCATTAAAAACACCAAAATTTTCGGTGAAAATTCGATATTTTTTCCTGAGTGCCGCCACTGTTAAAATGTTCATTTTTTTCAAAATTTTTTTTCTTGGTTTATCGACAGCGTACTTTCATGTAGAACGTAATGGTTTTTTGAGTGTTTCGTTTCAAATAAAAAACACTACAGCTGCCGCAGTTCGACATCGCAGGGAAAATTCGTTCGGAAACAATTGGCTGCAGGCTGCTGATGAACACTTAATGTCAATTTAAAAAAAAATGTTTTTCATGTCTTCTAATATACAATAAAATACGCTACAAATTTTTAAACGATTGGTCCAGTAGTTGCGTTGGAAAAAAATCCCGAAATTTTTCGTCGTTTTCGACCATTTATATGTATTTCCTCCATTAATTTAAAAATATCTTTCCAGAATTCAACAGAAATATATATTTGAATTAACTAGGGATTTTACACGCTCATAAAGATATTTTTTATTCAAAAATCTCTCCCATACGATCTAAGAAATAATGTGCTTGAATTTAATCCTTGTTTATTTAATTTGAATATATTCAATATTTAACAAAAATAGCTGGAACAAATGAAAAATATATTTGAAACAAATAGGATCGTAGTAGTCCGTGAGCCAAGGAAAAAACCTATTTGATTTAAATAGATCCTATTTAAATTAAATATTTTTTTAGGCAGTGTGGCCATCTATGAATGGCTTTGTCCGTTGTGTCATATAAATACTGAATTTTTTGCATTGGACGGCGGGCTAAATTGAATTTTGTTAGACCCAAATAAACTTTTCCGATGTGTTGTTAAGTAAAAACGAAAAAAAATTATTGATTTGGACTCCGGAGAAAAAGTCTAATAACTAATTTTACTTTCTTTGACAGCTCAAGTTTTTGGCCATAATTGATAGAGGCCCGGGCCTCGCTTCGTGAACATCTTTCGGTACTTTTTCTTTCAAAAGTAATCAATTATTTCGATATGTTTAGACATACAGAAGCTGGGGGTATGAAGAAAAAAGGTGGCGACGACGGAGAGAAAAATATCACCGGTAGAAATAACCTCAAAAAACAGAACAAAACGAGGAATTAGTTGGTAAACACGAGTCAGAGAAACGAAAGGGTAAAAGACGAAATAAGTTATCTAGCAATCATAACTTTACAACGATGTGTCTTCTCGTTTATTTGCTATGTTGAAACATGTGATATTATCGATACATAGAATGGAAATTAAAAGGAGAAGCATGTGTTTATTAATGATCTTGACTGGACATTCTTTCGACCCACAAAAAATTAATTTTTTAATCGATCTTTCAAGTCCTTTGCGTAAAAAGGTAAAGCATATTTTTCTTATGAGTAGTATTGGCCATAAAAAAGTTGAGCATCCTGGGAACAGATCAAAATTACGTTCAGAGTACAGCAAAATAATGATAATTGAATTCCGAACACAAAATACTCCTGAAAAGCTTCTCTTGTAAATCCCATCGTCGAGAACGGCGAGAAAAAAATTATTCAAAGATGAGTATCAAAGTGGATGAATAGAATTTTATTCAATTTAAAAAACTTGTTACTAGCCTTGCATGTTCGAAAGAAAAAAGAAATCCAGATTCCTTTTTTATTCAGAATGTTCCATTTTTTCCTGGCGAATACTACTCATCATAAAAAAAAACGCCCTGATATAGCACATGTCCCAAGCTATTATACGTTCACTCGAGTTAATTAAATACCTGTGCACCGTTTGCAATGATAAGTTTTATACTACCCGCGAAAGTCCAGACCCATTGTAAATGACTTTGCCATCCTCTTCAGCCAGGAGAACCATCGCACCAGAAAACAAAGCGATACATCTAGCCCAACACATTTTGAACTCGATCAAATTCAAGCACTTCGACGATTCGATTAATCAACCATTCTTGATCAAAAGTCTGCTATCTGCTTTTCTCTTTTTTTTTCTCCCGTTTTTCGTTTAATTTCGAATAGTTGTTCAGTCATTCGATAAATATAGGGTACCGAGCAATGAAATCGCGATTGCTCATATTCGAGGGAATTCCTAATTGCTCGTGACCTCGCACAGAGACCTCCGTGAAGAAAGTGGCACGGAGGAATTCGCGAGACGTTTGTGTGAGCGCTTGAATGAATCGAAACTATGGGGAGACTCGAGGGACGCGATGATTACTTCTATGAAATACCAATGCTTTTCCACTCTCTCTCTCTCCCTCTCTATACTTCTTTCCATATGTACATGTCTATGTACACATGTATAGGTACATATATATATATATATATATATATATATATATATATATATATATATACGAACTTCTATTCGTTATTACACCGAATGCCCATGGAATTCCATTGTCGTCATTGTATTTGCGAGAGACACTGAATTAGTATAGAACTATTGATAATGCCCGAGGCATTCAATTCAAAGAATATCTATACCTAAGAAGGCGATATCGATTGTGACGCGCGACTCGTCCCGGCTTTTCAACGGTTCATAATGCAATTCCGTTATATTAGATTTTCGCGAAGGAGTTTCTTAATTCCACAGGTAGCGCTTGTACTCGGAGCTGGAATATTTTCACGAAAGTAGAAGTAGCTGTTAGGTGGCACCGAAAGAATAAGGAAACCATCCCGTACCGGGAGAGAAAGTTTTCGTGTTGCCTTAGCGATGTACTAAGTCTCGGAGAATAGCCGCCGCGATCAACCTTCACAGATATGGGAGCTCCGGTTGGATTGAAAACGGAATATCGAATATCGTCGATTGAGTGCTTCGTAGGGCTGTAATATATATCGGGTTTCTCAGGGGTACACGACCTGCCACAAATAATGCTGCACGGCCGTGCCAGCCTGTTATTCTAGCCGTTATTCCGTCCGAACTATACGAGAGTCCGTTGAAAGTTTTCGTTAACGGTTTGCGAAGCCTCCCCATATTATTGAGAGGTCGATATTTTCGTACGGGTTGAACGTTTCATTGAACTTTTATTCATTTTCCTGACTCGTGCAGGAAGCTGTGCTTTGCTGGAAAAAATGGTTTGGAGATTTAGAAAAAATATTTTGGTGATTCTGAAGGCTGAAATACTGTTTTGATAAAAACATGCTTGCCAGATTTCGAAGGCTAAAAACATTTTTGATAAAAAAAAACGTGTTTTAGAGATGTTTAAGGCTGAAAACACTTTTTGATTTAAATAATATGTTTTGGAGATTTTAAAGGCTAAAACACTTTTTGATTAAAAAAAAACATTTTTTTGGAGATTTTAAATGCTAAAACACTTTTTAAGGAAAAAAAACATGTTTTAGGGATTGTTAATTAATTTTATTTTATGACAATTATGATAATTAATTTTACGAGTGAATCACTTTTTCATACGACAAAAAATGGTTAAACTCGCACACGATTTTATACCCGTTACTGTGGCCTAAGTCCTCAAGCCAATTTAGAAGAAATCATTTTTTTAAGGGGGGATTGTCTTTGTTTTACGCAAAATTTACCGCTTTTTGGGAATTTTTTTGTGAAGAAAGTATACAACGGAAAGCTTGTGAAACTTGGCATATAGTTTCATTGATCTGTTTACTACATACAAAAAAAATTTTAAACAATTTCATCAAAAAATCCGCCTCCCACCCCCCTCGACGCGCGATGGTCCTTTTTTGATGGTGTGCACAATTTCTCAAAAACTATTCAACCGATTGCCTTCAAATTTGGACAGAATGCTCAGCTGACATCCTTTTATCGTTTGATGAAGCAAAAAAGCAATACGTTTAATAGTTTTTTATTTATAACAAAAAATCGATCAATTTTTTTCGAAAAATCGATACTTCAAGTTCAAAACGTCACCAAATCGTCATTTTTTTTCCCTTCATCGAACGATAGCTATATGTGTCTAAAGTAAAATGTTTTTTGGGTTTTTGTTGCAAGATGAACGTGAAGGCTGTAATCGTGCACACCATCAAAAAAGGACCATCGCGCATCGAGGGGAGTGGGACGCGGATTTTTTGATGAAATTGTTTAAAAATTTTTTTGTATGTAGTAAATAGATCAATTAAACTATATGCCAAGTTTCACAAGTTTTCCGTTGTATACTTTCTTCACAAAAAAATTCCCAAAAAGCGGTAAATTTTGCGAAAAAAAGACAATCCCCCCTTAATATTCTATAGTGGTGTTAGCCCTTAACCTCCACAATATAATTGCGCTTTTTCCAGATTCTCGATACCAAAATTTCTCGGCATTCAGTATCACGTGTGTACAGTCACCAAAAAAAAGTCTTCGTTTGTAAACTTTGGTAGAATCTCGTTAGCTGGAGTACGTCGACCACTTAAGGTAATGCTGAATTGTGCTGTGCCGGAGATTTTGTCCCTTTACCGTAAATTCTCGTGGGTTTGTCGATGGCTCTGGAGACGTCTCTCTTTCCCTCTCTCTCTCTCCCTTTCTCTTTCTCTCTCTCTCTGGTGAACTCGCGCAGGATCGCGTTAATGAGTCGGTCGTGGCGTCGAATACAAATTGTATCCCATTTGAAGAGGTAAAGCTACCGTCATTGCTACACCAGGCAATTGGAGCGAATTTCACGTTATATCGCAGAAGATACGGTGGTCCTCCTTCGTACCAATACTGCGACTGTTACGTGCGTAAAGTACGGCAGTCGATGGGCCATCGTAGAGGACCAGGACGTATACACGTACAGGCGGATATATTGGCCCAATTTCCGAAGGGCGTCCAATCAATGTAGGTACACACATCGATATGGCTTTAGGACTTTCATCCCACGATATAGATTTGTTCTGGCTGAGAAAAGGGCGTAACTTGAGTACTCTGGGTACAGAGGCTTGGAGGACTTACGACCTATGCTGTGGTAGCCTATGTATACCTACGTTTACGTACGCATACATAGCGAGGGATTCAAAATTCATGCCGCGTACGTTCGGTCAATTCTCGGTGTCTGGGCTTCAACCGTACCTGGGAATAGGGTTCGGTACTAATGTCATTTTCACGCAAGTTTCCGTTTGGGTTGGACAAGTGGTGAAGCGGCAAGTCGATTCGAACCGTGTGTCTTTGGCTTTCATCTCTCTATCTCACCGCTGCCCTCTCTCTCTCTCTCTCCCGCTCTCTCTCTCTCTCTCTCTCTCTCTCTCTCTCTCTCTCTCTCTCTCTCTCTCTCTCTCTCTCTCTCTCTCTCTCTCTCTCTCTCTCTCTCTCTCTCTCTCTCTCTCTCTCTCTCTCTCCCGCTCTCTCTTTGACTAGCACGGGTTCCATACAATCCCGAAAGAACCCTCCCTCGTGGTACACGCACGCGTAAACAGTCGTTGAGCCCCTTACAAATCAAGCGCTTAATTCCCGACTGTCGTGAATTCGTAATGGCCCTGGCCAAATACTTGCCAAATAAAACTATAGGGACAGTGTTGTATGTGAAACAACAACGAATTTGACATTGTCAGAATCGTTAAAATGTACGGATTTCCAGTAAATTCCTTTCACTTAGATTGTTTCGAGTTAAGGGGTTACGTGGGTATCGGAGCTAAAAAAAGCATATGTTCGCTATCTAAAAAAATATTTTAGGACTTGGAATTAAATCGTAGCGTTTTTTTTAATGAAAAAAAATATATATTTATCTTAATGAAAATAAAAAATCCGTTAGTGAAAGTATTGCCCATCGGTTTCTACTTTTGACCATCTTTCGGGCAGGGTACGAATACCGTGTTGGAAGAACGCCTCGTCTTTAGATGCAATCCACGAATCGATCCATTTTTGACAATCTTCGTAAGAAGTGATTTCTGCTTAGACAAGCTGTGAGCCATCGAACGAAATAAATAGTAATCAGAAGGAGCGATATCTGGAGAATACGGCAGGTGGGGTAGGACTTCCCATTTAAGTGTTTCCAGATACGTTTGTACCGGTGATGCGACGTGCGGACGAGCATCGTCGTGCAGCAAAATGATTTTGTCGTGTCTGTCGGATTCTGGCCGTCTTTCTTTCAATGCACAGCTCAAGCGCATCAATTGCAGTCGGTAGCGATCCCCGGCTATGGTTTCATTCGGTTCCAGCAGTTCATGATAAATCACACCCCTCTGATCCTACCAAATACAGAGCAGGAGCTTACACCCATGGATATTTGGCTTTGCCACTAATGTTGATGGTTGGCCGGGCTTAACCCATGCCTTTCTGTGCTTCGGATTGTCGAAATGGATCCATTTTTCATCACCAGTGACAATTCGATGCAAACAACTTTTTATTTTCTCCGATTGAAGCAGCAGTTCAAATGTCAAAAGACGCCGGTCCCGTGGTTTCAATTCACATGGGACCCAATGTCCTTTTTTCTGGATTATGCCCAAAGTTTTAAGACGTTTTCCTACCGTTGATAAGTCAACTCCCAATGATGTAGACAATTCTTAAAGTGTTTCAGATGAGTCTTCATTGAGCGATGCCTCTAACTCATTATCTTCAAATTTTTCGGCTGACCAGGTCCCTCCTTGTCATCCAAGTCGAAATCACCAGCTTTAAGGCGTTAGCCCCACTTTTAGCGCAAAAACGGCCTTTTTCATGAATTTTTTTAAAGAAAACTACAAATCTTTTTTAAATGATCAATATACCATCTTAAAGAACACATCTTGAAGAACTTTCAGTAATTTTTTTATTGAAAAATATTACATTGTTTAGTGGCAAATGGCCGTCAATGAAATAATGTTTTTATATACACGGTTTGCGGTGACCAACATTGCGGCGAAGTGGATCATCTGAAAAAAAAATGCGGATGGATTTAGTCAAATATAAGTATAAACTAGTCTTTAATCGAAGGATTTTAAAAAATATTCATTTTTCACAAAATGGCGGACAGTCAAAGTGATTCGATTTTAACGAAAAAAACGGCCGTTTTTTGGCTATAAAACGGCCATTTTTCTTCGAAAAAAAAATCGAACGATTAAAGACTACAATTTTATGTATTAAATAAGCCTGCAAAATTTCAAGATCGGTTCATTAGTGTTCGAGTAATCTTGGTCACCGACTTCAGGAATGCCATTTTGAGAAAAACGCGTTTAAAGTTCCAATTTCAGATTACACAAAGAGATATTCTTCTCTTTCAATGCTCATATCTCAGTCAATTTTGTTCGGATCGACTTGAAATTTTCAGGACATATTCTCAGATACTTATACTTAAAAAAAATGCAATAAAAAAAATCGATTTTTTCAAAATCGCTAGTGGGGGTAACCCCTTAATGATAGCTATTTCATGATGAATACATTACTGTCGGTAACAACGAAATACTGTACTACCTACGCCATCTCTTGTAAAACGCTACGAATTAAACCAAACACCTAATATAACATATACATTATTTTGTTCAAAATATTAAGCAAACAAAACAGCAATATTAAAAAAAAATGTTATCCGAAATTTGGGAAATTCAGCCGGGACTTGGTTTCCGAAGATGCCGACAAAATGTGTTCTCACGGTGGTCAGGATAACTCATGATACTTTTATCTGACGTTAAGAAACTACATTTTTTCTGTTAGTAGATAAGTGTAGCTCGTGATTGAACGAAGGATTAAAAAAAATTGACATTTGAATTTTTCGCAGAGTTATATGCAAAATAGTTCAATTTTTGGTACTATTTACACTACGTCCCATGAAAAAATGTACAACTGGTCCGACATTGGCCCAGTAATGCGCCAACTCTTCTGTATGGTTGGCCGTTCTCTGGCATGAATGTCGGTCCATTAATGGTCCGTTGTCGGAATGATATCCTCGGGCCAAGGCTGGCTACCGATATCGTACCGACGTTGGACTCAACACCGGCCCGATGGTAGTGCCAAGGTTGGCCCAAGTTACAGCCAATATCGTACCAGCGTTGGTGCTGTCGCTCGTGCCAAGGTCGGCCCAAGACTATGCCACCGTTGGTATTAAGAGCGGCCCGACGCCTGTGCCAACATTGGCCCAAGTTCAAGCCAATATCGTACCAACTTTGGTCCAGTCCATAACCAACAGTGGTACGATAATGCCCCGAGTATCGACCGATACAACTCAGGGCATTATCGGTCACTCGTGTTACAATTTTTTAGTTGTTCATTTTCATCATTTTTATCGTCCCCGTGTTCAATAATTTCTTCCACATACTCAAGAGTGTTCTCACACTCCGCTTTTTTAACATTATTTTCGAGGATTTTTTTCTCTGTCAAACATGACTCTTGATTCATGACACATTTTTCGTGCTTCAATAACAGTTTATTCCAACATAATTTTTTTCGCACTTTTTTCAGTTTATCATATCTCTTTTGTTTATTCATATTGAGAATACGGTAGGAGCATAAGGGAAAAAATTACTGTTGCACGAAAAAGCGACAATGGACGCTACTCTTTGTTCGCGGTCTGCATCGATACGACACTGAATGGCGACTGGCGGGCAATTCATAAGACACGTAACGTGGAGTGATGCCGGCTCGTGATTGGTTCAACCTATTCACGCGAACAGTCGGTTCTTCGTCGTTAGCCGATACTGTCCCGACATTGGCATATTGCGGTATGCCGAGAGTACGCATGAACGTAGGACAGTTATTGGCGAACAGTATTGGCCCATGGTCGGCTCCAGTAGTCCACCCCAACAGTCGGCTCTCCAGGGCAGCCGATACTGGCCCGACATTGGTATAGTACCGGTTGCCGGGATTAGAAATGAACGCAGGACAATTAACGGCAGACAGTATTGGCCCACGGTCGGCTTCTCCGTCTACGCCAACAGTCGGCCCTAGGTCGTTAACCGGTACTGTCCCCACATCGGCTCGATGTCGGATGCCGGGCTCCGAAAAGAGGGTCGACTGAAAAATGGCAGAACCGTTGTTTCAATGTCGGGCCAACATTGGTTGCCAACAATCGGTTAGCCAGTACTGGGCCGGACATCGGCCGTATTGTTCGTGTCGGCAATTTTTTCATGGGGTATAGCCTTGTGAAATTAGTTGTAATCGAACAAAACCCTTCATTCAATTACTAGTCAATGCTAATTTGAAGAAAGGTGCAAATTTTGAATGAGGTCGGTGCATTCGTTTTTGAGAAATCTTGTTCACTGACTTCAAAAATAGTGTTTTGAGAAAAATGCAATATACCTGCGTCGCCCCCGGCCGGTCTTTCCCAACGGGGGGAATTCCCAAAGGCTCTCTCTCCTAGATTTTTACTCCGACTGCCTTAAAACTTCGGGACAATATTCTAGACATATTGTACTATTAGATAATAAAACTTAAAAAAAGGATTTTTAGACATTTTTAAATCCACGTAACCCCTCAAAATGATTTTTCATTGGATCGAACGAAATCGAAAAAAGAGACTATTTCTTTGAGATTTGTTCGGATTGAAGTTTAAATTATCTTTAGATTATTAGAAACCGGAAAGGTTAGGAATATTTCAGTAATTTGCTTTGCTAGATGGTTTCAGGCTCACATTTTTACTTCGGGTTCTCCGACGCCGGTAATAAAAATGAGATATATTTATCTAGTTACATTCACTGAGTTTTCTTCAAGGTACAATTGTTTCTCTAGATTGTCAGACACAAAAAAATGTGGAGATATTTTCTGAGTGGCTGTTGTTTAGATTGTTTTAAGCTAAAATTGTTTCTTCGGGTTCTGAAGTTACTAAGCTTTTCTTTAGATACTAAAGCTAGTCAAATACTCGTTAGATACTAAAGTTACAAAGTTTTTTTAGATAATATGCCTACCAAGCTTTTTTTTAGATACTGAAGCCACTAAGCTTTAATTTAGATACGAAAGCTACTGAGCCTTTTTTTACAGATACTTTAGATAGCTACTACAGATACTTTAGATTTTAGATACTTTAGAAAACACAACTAAGCTTTTATTTAGCTACTAATGCTACTCAACTTTTCTTTAGATACTTTAGATAGTAACTTTAGATCTAGATACTTCGGAAATTTTAGATTTTAGATACTTTAGATAAAGCAACTGAGCATTTATTCAAAAAGTAAAGCGACTGAGCTTTTCTGTAGATACCAAAGCTACGAAGTTAAAATTGTTTCATCGTACACCGAAAAATAGATTTCAAATTATCTCTCCTATCATCAGAAACAAAAATAAGGTAGTTTTATCGAATTGTTATCTTCAAATTCTCTCACGAATACCTATTTCCCAGGATTGTCGGGAGGAAGGTTCAGAGAATTTTCTCGAGTTGTTTTTCGTCAGACGGTTTGGCGTTAAAATTCCATTTACGAATTGTCGGAAAAAAGCGAAACATTTTATAGAGTCATTCTAGCATGCACAAAAACTGCCTCCAAGAGCGGGAGAAGATCAGGGTGATGAAAACATATTTGTGGGCCTTTGGATAATTATATGTAGTTTTTTTTGTACCCATAAATAAAGTGTCGAGTTCGTTTAATCATTTGGACCCTTGTTAAAAAAACCGAGGTATCCATTTCTCGGTGAATTCGCTCCGATCGACGTGAAGCGCGAAGGCAAGTGACGAGAATGGCGGAAAGAAAGGGACAAGCGATGCTGCGGGTAACGGAACAGTCGGTTGAATTCTGATGAATGAAATTGCGGAAGAGAGAGCATCGATACGTCTCGTTTTTCCGACGGAACAATTACAGACCATTTTGCTCGAAACGGCACTGAGTATATTTTTCCCCAAGGGAGAAATAAAAGAGAGAGACAGAGAGAGAGAGAGAGAGAGAGGGAGAGAGGGAGTGGAAAAGCGAAGAGACGGAAAGAGGCGAAACGTACTTGAGAGTTAACAGGTGCATGTCTCGCATTTCTATTTTTCGTCGAGCTTTATGTTTCACGTTTCTCTCGACCTCATTCAGATCGCGTTTCTCTCATTATGCACGCTTGAAATCATTAAACAGTACGCTTCGTTCACTCGTACTATAATAGTAATTTCGCAAAATGGCTGCTTCAGAAATAGCTAGAAAAATGAACCAACGGACCAGTCCTCCCGCTCTCTCATTTCGCCTGTCTTTCTCTCCATCTGTCTTCATCTTTTTATCTCCTTTCATGTCGCAGCCCGTAAAAGCCGCGCCCTCGAAAAATATAGATGTTTATGATGGAATTTTCAATTACCAGGAACTTCCGGAATCGGCGTTAATTGCGTTCGGAGTTTGCCATTATAATGAGAACGCCCGAGAGACTGGCGATAGCTGCAGCCAGTTGTCGGCGTTCGTACGTACGTGTGCACAGCTTCTCTGTCTCCTTTCCGCGCGGGCTGACTACATCGCGCTTGTTCTACTTGCAGCCTCGCGCGCAATTTGCAGTAGTACTCGCCAGCCAATATCCAGGAGTCAGCCGCAGCAGTGCGTTTGATTGTGAGACAGAAACGCGATAGCAACGCCGTTACTTTTACCCATTACCTTTATTATCTTTCGCATCGCTACTGTTATACAATGGAAGGGAAAAAAGAAAAGCGAATACCCTGCTCGTCCGTGTTTTGATAATCGGGAATATGCTTGCGTATACGCGTTTCTCAATTTCTGCTGATTATTCGAGCTTGCCGCGTTGCCAGGATCGGCGGTGACCGAGTTTTACCTTCGCTTACGGCGGAATATCGCGAGATCAAAATTCGCAAATGCCACCGTGCGCGGAAAGGAGCCGAGTGAGGTTCGAGAGAGAGAGACAAAAACGCAGGTATGGAGGGAAACGGTTGATTAGAAAAGAATTTAATTTCGATTGGACGAATACATTTTTTTTTGTCGCGTCATGTCTTGCTTTTTTTGGAGACAATGTGGAAGTGGTCTTTTTACAGCGTTTTCTCATTTTAGACGCTAAAAAAGCTATTTTCATGATTTTTTTATGGGTTTATATTATAGATATTGATATAAAAGTTGTTATACTTAACGGACAACACCACTGTGACCCCTGTTTTTTTTGCCATTTTTCAAGAATTTGTTTTTGTGGTGAAAAAAGAGATATTCGAAATTTTTTTTTGTTTTATTCGTTGTCTATTGAAGATACACAAAAAAAAATTTCGAATTTTTCACGCCCCATGGTGACGCTGGGGAAGCTCCCGCGTCAGGTACTATTGCCTCTGCAGTGGTTCGTGGCACGCAGCAGAACTCTCTTCAAAGTCGATCTGAAGAAAAATACCGAGTGTTTTCGTTAATAATATGATATTTTGAAGAGAAGTACACAGGGATTTGAAAAAATATTGATTTTTAAAAAATAGGCACGCTTTTGAAATTAAAGGACGATTTTCGAGCAAAATTTCTCGTCGAAAATAGGCTATAACTTTTTTTTATTATTGAGATATCGAAAAAATCCTATGTACTTCTTTAGATAATCTAGTTTTATTGATGCAGTCCAAATTTGAAGTCGATCGGATAAAAATTGCTCGAGTTCTGCTGCGTGCCGTACTCAAAAAAGTGGTTTTGAGAAAAACGCGTTCAAAGTTTTAGGTTTGTTAATTTATGCGATAAATTGGAAAAAAAACATTTTTACCTTTAATCAGCGATGCCGGCACCATATAGCTGGCCTTCAAGAAGCAAATCATTGTCCCTAGCATCTTTTCTCGAACTTGTAGAGGCTCTTCTTGCCTCTTTTGCAGCGTCTGTGAGCGAGCGCTCCGCCAGCTCGATCCGCGCTGCGTCGGTTTCAACGCAAAAATTGAAACAATTTGAGCCGATAGTTATCCCCAACGTCTCCAAAAGTTTCATGAGGCTTCTCAGGCCATCATTGAATAATAATACCGCGATATCAGCTGCAATATCGACAATTTTTTTGCTCCCGGACTGACACTTGGGGACTATTGCCCAAACTGATTTGTTGTAGCTTTCATTGTTGTTTTGCGTGAAGCCGCCCAAACAACGCTGCAGCAAATCGTCTCTGCTCAAATTTTCGAAGACTGGCGTAATTGCCTCCAATACTTCCTCAGGAAGAGGCGGCTTATGGCAATATTCAGAAATATTACCGCTTGCGACCGCTCGCTGCCACGAACCCCACGACTCGGCTCCCTCTGGGCAATCGTCATGTTGTGGCTCACTATCTGTGGATATTTTATGTTCGATAGTTGCCCAAATTGCCTTCCTCATTTTTTCAACATCATCGCTGTTCCTCCGAATAGCCAAGCCGTAATATGTGCTCAACTCGTCAATCAATTTTCCGGTGAGCTTTCCTCTGCCAGACAATCCTTTTTGTTTTTTCACGATTTCGCGGAGGCGCATCCCCATACGTTTTTGGACATGATCGATGCACTCTTTTTTTTTATCTCGAAACCGTCGTATGGATCGCTATTCGATGTACCTGCCGACCCTGAGGCGGGCAGCTGCGCGGGACCCCGAGCGTCACGGAGCGCTGCACCGCTCCACAAAATATTCAATATCTCCGAAAATAATTATTTTTTCGACCTGGGTCCAACGGCATCTTAATCTTAAATGTATTTTAGATTTTTCTAGAAGGTTTCCCAAAAATCGATTTTTTGAAGCCGTCACAGTGGTGTTGTCCGTTAATAAATACACTTTCGAAATACAGCGAAAAAAATGTCGATTCATTTAAGTCACTACGTATATACGAAAATGGTAGTTAAAAGAATTTCCTAAAAAATGGTAGGTTTGCACTGTTGATGAAATCTCGGAGACGGATCAGCCGAAACAAAAAATCAAACGGTTTTAGATTCAGTATGTTAATCGCTGTAGCGCATATCATATGATTTTTTATGTATGCAAAAATAACGAAATGGCGGACATTTTTCGGAAAAAAGAAAAAAACGTGCTTTTTTCACCGTTTTTGCCAAAAAAGATAGTGAATATAAAAATTTAAGAAAATCCTTGTTATATGCTATAGCTATAGCTGTAAAGAACATGCGGTTAAAATTTCATAAGGATCGGTTTAGTAGTTTCGAAGATTTTATCAACAAGCCGCCGACAAACGTTCTTTCGAGAAAAAAGTGTTTGAAGTTTCATAGTAAGGTATAGGTAGGTATAGGTAGTAAACAAAAGGTCGCACAAAAATACAGTTAGACTCCTCCGATCTGCATTAAATTTGACAATTGTACATTTGGATATGTACACTTTCGAAAAATGTTATAGAAAAATTGATTTTTTGACAATTGTAAAGTGAGAAGCTGCCTCAATTCAATAGCAATTAATGGGAACAGCAACATGTCCTTTTACTAGAATCTCGGTGGACATTCTGAATAATTTCGTCGAGCTTTAGCGTTTTAATATCCTGTCAACAATAAAATAAACAAGAAACAATTATGCAAGTGTTTTTTTAAATTTATTTAATATACATTTCCAGTTGGAAAAGCAACATATTATACTTTTTTATTATTTAAGATTTGGCAAATATTCCGAATAATACTGTAATGCATTTACCTTGGAATATCTTGTAAACAATGCGTTCTGAATAAACTTCCAAATGTTGGCCTGCGCTGACCTATCGAAAAAATGATTAAATAAAAATCACATATGATTACTTATAGTTGATCGATTTGATTGGTTGTTTCTTAATCACTTTATCATTGATTGGATAGCTTCAAATTTGTCTATTCGAGATTACGATAGAGACATTCATTCTCAACTTCGCGAGCTTCGACAGCATACGAGGTGACAACCACCGTCTGTCAAAAGCTCTACGCGAATTATTATTTCCTCGCATTTACGCAAATACAGTGCAAAAATCCCTTTTTTGAACATCGAAACTCAAAATAAAAAGCGTTTTATCGATTTTCTTGAAATTCGATTCCATTTATTTTTATTTAAGTCCCTAAATCAATTAATCAGTTTATTTATTTTTTTCTCTTCTAATTCAGAACTTCCTACGATCCGCTATTGGTGTGCCAACATCCAACCAGAAATCTCAAAAACAGTAGAACTTTGATTAAAACGAAAACAGTCGAAATTAAATATTTAAAATAAACGCGATTGAAAAATAATAATCGACACCAAATTTAAATATAACACAATAGCAACAATACTTCGATACACGGGAACATTCTGGCCCCATTCCAGTAACGTCTCGTTTTTTTCGCTACATTACCCCAATGAGGAAGCAAAACCCAAAGATGTTCGAAACATGCTTCGCACCGTGGAAAACCCTCTCGAAAAAAGTATCAGCGAAATGGAGGGCCGCGACACGTGCGGGAAATTTGTGGAATCAGCGATACGAATATACGTATAATAGTCGAGTGTTGCCTTATCTGGCGGGGTCGAAGTCGAGCGATTTAACCAAGCGGGGGGCTTAAAACAGTCCTCAGGGAGATAGAGAATGGAAGGGCCCCAGCACGTTAACAGTTCTCAAAACTATATACGTACACATCTCGATATAGATGGAAAACCAGAAGGCTGCGGAGACCGGATTCCAATGGCAACGCAATACTCTCATACGCCCTTTTGCCTGCTAGCGGTTTATTTGTATATGTACGTCACTGTACATGGTGCGGGCTATACAGTGAGTATCAAACGTTATGGCGTCGCGTATACATAGCTCTGGATACAAGAGAGCACGGAACACCAGAGCTTCGAACGTGCAGGCTTATCCACTCTTTCAGCTATAAACTAACTATTCGCCGCAACGTACGTGCTCAAACTATTTTGCTAAATTAACCATTTCACGGGGACAAGAGTGGTTATTTATGGGACCGAGCCCGCAGGAGCCCACCTACTATCTCCTTTTCTCTCTCTCTCTCCCTCTGCTAACTTTGTTCACAGCGGGAGCCTTTTATGGACGCAGAGAATTGACTGAATTTATTTATTCATCGCACGTGGTCGTCCTTGTTGGGTATCGAGTGCGGCTTATGTTCAACGAATCGCGAAATGTTTTTAATTATTCGGTAAATTTTCGGAAGTGGGGCTTTGTTTGAGCTTGTTTAGGGTTGTTTGGGTTTGTTTGAACCCTTGAAGAAAATTAGCCTGATTCCATCAGGAGCCCCACTTCCGAATATTTACCAATCATTCGATCAGCAGAATGCAATCATTGGAATTCTGGTTTCTAGGAAACAACCAAAATTAAAATGAGCAGTTTTCAAACCATTTGGTCAAGACTGTCCGATTGGCCTATAAGCACGAGAGTGTGGGACAAATGAGAAGAAATAGTCATTATTGGGGATTGTTGATTTTTGTTTATACGAGGATTGTTTTTGGGAAACGTCAAATTGATTGGCGTAGGGACTCAAAATTCAGGGTCCTTGATTATACTTGTGGATATAATTAATGGTGCAACGACAGGGCTCGAAAGCCATCGCTGCTTGAATAGTTCAATATTGTTCCAGTTCGAATATTGGTGCATTGATGAAATGGGCATTAGCGAATTGAGCATTCGTACAACACCAACCGACGGGAAATCAGTCTACATCACTTTAATTTTAATCTATAAATCGATAAAAACAACCATTCATTTACCGGAGCAATTAACGGTGAGTATGATCTGCTAGCTGTTGGTAATTTTGGACGATTGTATGTGTATCACATGAGCTTTTGGATGCTGGGGTCCTGTCGTATTAAGGCGAAGTTGAAGATGGACCACGTGACATATGAGTGCGAGAGAGATAAATGAAATTTGCAAACGGATATTTTTCAGAGATGAATAATATTTAAGGCAGAAGAAAATCGGCAAGCTCTGTGTCAAGGAATTCTCCAGAATCTGATCCTTTGTTTTTTCTGACAAAAACTTGACCATCTATGAGAAAACTAGGCTCGAAAATTTGTGGGGTTATGTTGAACTTGCACATGCCCTTAAGGACTTGCCATCACTCTGAACGGCTAAAATTGAGCGATGTTTCACGATTGTTTTAGGTGGAAGGACAAGTAAGAGAATAATAATATTCAATAATAAAAAAAAATTCTATGATAAAATTATACAATATGGTGACGCTGGAGCCATTCTCGCGAGGCATGTTGAATTTGAGACGCTCTGCGGCATGCAGTGTAACTCACGCGAATTTGAATTTGGGAAAAAAAATTTGAAATTCTATTAATTTACATGAGTATAGCTAGTGAAATACGTAGGGAGATTTGAAAATATGAATTTTTGTGTGCACTTGTGTGCACTTAAAGGAAAAACTCAATTTTCGACAGAAAAAAGGACATTCATTTGCTAATAACTAATGCTATAATTAACTCATGAAAAATCCTGTATGTATTTTACTTCGGAATGTTATTTTAAAGATGTGCTCAAAATTTGGAGTAAAAAAGAATGAAAGTTGTTGGAGTTGTGCTGCGTGTCGTTTTGAGGTACCAAATTTCTCCCCTTAGAGGTACCAAACTCTTCCTCTTAATCTAGATCCTTCAAAGTATCTCTTAAGCCAATTTAAAAGAAATCAATATTTCGGAAATTCTACAGTGGTGTTAGCCCTTAACCTTCTGAGCCTCCGCGTACTATCTTTATTTTTAAAAAACATGAACTCGCACAGACCCAATTTTCAAACCACCCCGTTGATGCCATGACCCAATGTTCTGGTACTAAGACTTTATTTTCAGACTAAGTTTAAAGTGTTGAAGTGCGTAGCATGTCAGTTTGACATTTCTGTTCAGTCTGTTTAGCCAAAGCAAATATTTTGAGGCCTTTGTTCTACGTTTTGGAATTCCTGAGTCAATATCAGAATACCCTCCGAGTATTAAACCTAAATACTTTTTCGTTAGGGTAATCCTAATATTTTTACGATATGTGTGGGTCTACATGACTGAATGATTTTGTTCTAATATTAGAGCAGTGGGTCTATCGATCTACCGAAGTCGTTCGGAAAACACGTTTTCTATGTACCTCGATACATATTCGTGATCATATCACCAGGAAAAAAAACATGACAAATTGCATCACGATGATTAGAGGCAATGAAAGTGTCTTGCATTGAGTATTCGCTGAAGAGTTTATTCATAAGTGGACATCATGCCTCATTGTCCTTTCAACCCTTTCATATCACCTTGTGACAATTCGGTAACAAGCCATCTGAGTTCTCACCAAATCCCATATTGACATTGCATCCTATTTTAGATCAATGTCACACAACGGCTACAAAACGTTCCCTGGTTTAAAAAAAATGAAATTCGTGCAGTCTAGATGGCGTTAGTTGGATCAACATTTGTTCAAAGTTCACTTGTCGCGAGATTGCACGATTAGAGTGTGCGTGACTTTTGGGAAAATCGAAAAAAAATATCAAAACGGTTTCCACAAACGGTTTGTGGAAAATGTGGGAAATTCCATGCATCATATAGGGATGTTACGACACAATGTAACATGTCCATCACACTACCTTTGTTGCTACTAACTAGCCACCGATTGAATTTTTCAAAAACTAGATAATTACTAAACTTAGATAAAACTACTGTGCTACTATAAACTATAATACTAAACTACTAAACTATACTACTATACTAGTATATATGCTACTATACTGCTATACTTAGATAAAACTAGATAATACTTTTATTGGCTAAAGCTTACCAGAAAGTCACCGATTTTCAAAATTTCACGTTGTTGAGTTATGAAGAGTTAAGAGGACACTCACGTTCTTTCTAGTGCTAAGAGAGCATGCAAATTTTCCTCGTATTGTCACACACCAAAAGTTTGGGAAATGAGTAGCTGTCAATCAGCTGGACAAAATTTCGAAAAATGATAGATATCGTTGCGACATCGCGTTCTCACTCTAGCTCTGTAATTGCACTCCGAAGAAAACAAACGTACTGACTCTACAATTCGATAATATTAGTGAGGTAGTAAAAAAGAGTTATCGCAGAAGACACGCGAACGAATCGAGTAGGATAAATTATTTGCCGGCTTCGATGAAAATTTCGTCCCGTGCCAGAGTCCGTAGAAAATTGATTCTGAGCAAATGTACATATAGGTGTGCACGTGTGTGTGCTATGGCCACACACACACCATTATAGAGGTAAGAATGTGGTGAAGAACTCTCTGGAGATGCGCACATACTACGTTCCAAGGCATCCCTACCGCCTACTACTTTTTCCGAACTTCAGCGACGAATATATACACGACGTATAGATATACACTTGGCTCTACAGGGAAATATGTAATTCAGTCTCTACCTCTATTTTATCTTATTCTTCGATCTCGATCGAGTATTCCGCAACTGCCGCCCGCGCTACTCCTCTTCCGGCTAATATAGATTCCGTGCCGCATTGGCAGATCGATGAGGTTCGCGTTTCATCGCAATCCATAGCGCGGAACATAAAAGTTACTAGGCATAGAGTGAGCAAGAGAGAAACAGATAGGAAACCTGCTGAAGCTGATGCTTCATGCTGATTAGGTGCTGCAGGTATATAGTCAAACGGGAGAGACTGGGGCGAATTCCAGCACTCCTTGTCTGCTGCGAATTTTCGTCTTTGGCGAATTAAGTTCAAGCAGACTACCGGGATAGAGCTCGGAGAAAAGTGAATTTCGACCTTTTCTCATGGATACTCAATTGATGGAATAAAAATTCCGTTTAGTGCCTTTATTCCTATGTTCAAGTACCTTTCCAACATTTTTCACAAGATTTGGAAACAAAGTGGCCGTGCTGAAGCTTGGTGAAGCAAGTCACCTATGTTTGATAGTGCCCTGTGGCCGAAGAGTACTCCTCCAATTTTTCACCAGGAACAAAAGTTCCAAATAATTCGAATTTTAGATAATACTTGCCTTCGAAATACATGGGGAAATAGAAAAATATCAATTTTTTATCACATAATCTATGGCTCAAATAAAAAATTGTTTACGGTTAAAAAATGGCCGCACACAATTTATTTTGCATATAAGACGAAATGTCACATTACTCCGAGTATAGAAAATCATGAACAATTTCGGAACTTTTCTCAAAAGTTGCTCGACCAAACGACGAAATTTCCACAACCCACGTCTGATCACTGGAAGAAGGATCTATATATCTTCCGGATATGTATGTTTATTGACAAAGAGCATCACTTTCGTATCCGTCTGTGGTTTTCTTGAAACGCACAGTGTATATGATGAAGCATTAAAAACTACCAGACACGTATCTTTATATCGGCGGAAAAACATGTTTAAGGGGAGAAACCACCCTTTAAAGACAGGCGTGTGGAAGGGTGGTCTTGCAGTTTGACCCACAAGCAGTCCACGGATCTGATTGAAACAAACACGAAAAGTATTTCAATGTAAAACAATGGAAAATCCACCATAGAAGTATCGAGAAAAAAATCCTTGAGGGGCAAAACCGTTTTTCCGTCGATAAAAAAGATAGGTATCTAACAGTTTCCAATGCTTTATCACGTGTATGAGTTTCAACAAAATCGAAGGAGGCTTGACTGATGTTCCTCGTGAGAAAAAATAACGAATTAATTTGACAGGGGAAACTGCAAGCAAAAGAGGTCAGGGAATTATTCAATTTAGCGAATAATAGATGCAAAGGGAACTTGACCTAGCTATGACAGAAACATGCATGACTTTGGACCATTGGAGTTTGGAAAAATCTCCAGCTTTCCACACTGTACAATCGCCAACGAAAATGTCACTTTTACCAATTGTCATATCAAGATCCAGATAGCGTCGCGTTTATTCGCGCGCTTTTATTTATACGGATTTGGAGAAAAACACTCGTGAGTAGCGCAATAGCGAAAGATGATCGAGTTTACGTTGATTTTTCGGCAACGGAGAGAGTGGGTTACCACGAGCGAGATATTTATGTTACGAGTTTCTCCCTCATCCCTTATCTCCCCGCTGGCTTTTGCACACGACGGGAAAACATCGCGTGTCATCTCCCTCGCTCTCATCCAGTCCACGCGGACTTGGTGTATGGGTATAAACGCAAGGGACGTTCAAACGTACCTCTTTCTCGAAGCAGGCGATACATGCTTAGCCAGTGATCATTGTTCCGTGCGGCCCTCCCAATGGAAGGTCCCTTTGGGGGTGGCGATTTCTGCCATTTTCCCTTGTCACAATGGCTACACTTACGCTCGGATTTGGCTCTTCCCAGCTTCTCCATTCGTGACTTCTCGTGTATGTGTCTCATCGCATGTGCGATACATTTGGTCGAAAGTGAGGCAGCTTTTTGGCTCGCCGCCAGAGATTTTCATGCTCGCTCGCAATTTATTTCATCTCGTATCACTGTTCTCCCCCTTGCAAATTGTGAGCTGTCGCCGAAATCGCAACTCGACACGCACGGTGGATGAAGAAAAATCTATCCTGGTCCATTTTTTCACGTTGGTAATTGAAAAAAAAACTACAAGCCGGACGAAATAATTATGAGTTTCCGGTTTTAGAAGGTGCGGAATCGAATGAGGTTTCATTGGAAAGTAAAATCGAGAAAATTTGTTTACTATCGTGATTGTATGTGGAATCTCGAAATGACCTGACATTGCAATCTATTATTAAAACGCTCTATTTATTTGAAAAGTCTATGTATATAAAAGGCAAAGTCCTACTGACTGACTCATCATCGGGTGAGAAAGGGGGTGGCAAAGTTTGTATGGGGAACATTATGCTGCTCTTGCCCACTTGAAAGTTCGTATGAATGCTCTGTAACATAATTAAAGAAACACGTATTTCGGCATTTTTGACCAATCAACCCTTAAAGGCAGAAAAAGGAGGCGAAGTTTATATGGAAATTAAAAAAGAACTGGTCGGATTTACTTGGAATTTAGTATACGTGCTTCTTGATACAATTAATAAAATGCGTATTTTAGCATTTTTAGAAATTCAACCCCTAAGGGAAGAATAGGGGGGGCAACATTTGTATGGAGAATGAATAAAAAAATTGGTCAGAATATTTACTTGAAACTTAGTATTAATGCTCTTCAATACAGTAAATGGAATGCGTATTTTAGCGTTTTTCGAAAATCAACCCCTAAACAAAAGGGGGTGGCAAAGTTTGTATGGGAAACATTTTTCTGGTCATGTCCACTTGAAAGTTGGTATGAATGCTATGTGACATAATTAATGAAACACGTATTTCGGCATTTTCAGAAATTCAACCCTTTAGGGGAAAAAAGGGATGGAAAAATTTGCATGGAAAATGAAAAAAAATTGGTCAGAACATTTACTTGAAACTTAGTATTAATGCTCTTCAATACAGTTAATGGCAGACGTATTTTAGCGTTTAAAAAAAATCAACCCCTAAATGATAGGGGGTGGCAAAGTTTGTATGGGGAACATTTTTCTTGTTATGTTCACTTGAAGATTGGTATGAATGCTCTGTGAAAAAAAAAACTGGTCGGTTTTACTTGGAATTTAGTTACCGTGCTTCTTGATATAATTAATGGAACGCGTATTTTAGAATTTTTTGAAATTCAACCCCTAAGGGGAGAAAAGGGGTGGCTACATTTGTATGGAAAATGAACAAAATTTGGTCAGTACATTTACTTGAAACTTAGTATTAATGCTCTTCAACACAGTTCATGGAAGACGTATTTTAGCGTTTTGCGAAGTTCAACCCCTAAACGAAAGGGGGTGGCAAAATTTGTAGAAAAAATTATGCCATTGATCGGATATTATGTTCCACACGTAACCTCCATATTTGTACCTTGTTCTAAAATAAAAATATTCGTACTTTAAAATAAATAATACGTTTTATTAATAAATAAAAATGTCGGATCATTTTGAGACACCCTTTATAAGTCACGGATCGTCTACGTAGGCATAGCTGTGAACCCTGTTCATTCATGAAGTTTCAGTTTGTATGTGAGATGAAATGAAGATAAAGGAGTGTTGGAGTTTGAATTGTCACTGTCTTTTTCGTAAATCTGCAGCGCATAATGGATTAACTTAGTCGAAATACAGTAATGGATTACGAATAACTTTCAGCGACCCTTCTCCAAACCTCTGGTATTCTTTCTCGCTTTCCTCTCGAATCTCTATCAGCTATATTATCAGAAGCCACCAGTGGTACGTTTCGCCGCTTTATCTTACCGCTTAATCTTTTTCTTCGCTCAGTCCAAAGGACGTTCCAACTCTCGATCGTTCCTAATCATTTTTCAAATATTTTGAAATCAAGCTTGAGCTTTTCTGATTCGAAAAATGTCAACGAAAATTTATTTCGCGTGTTGAAATGGCATCGGATGCTTGCGGCTCATAAAACGAGTTCATTTCCGAAAAAAATCTGATTATGGTATTGGGTTGCCGAGGTCAGGAGTCCACACAGAATTAATGCATAGTCTTGCCGAGCTGGAGTTTTCTTGAAATTGAAAAATATTGATAAACAACGAAGTTATTATTATTCAAACGAAGTACCGATAACTAGGGTTATCTGAAGTGAAAAATACAAAATGTACTTTTAGTATAATAAGAAAATTTTCGTATGACAGAATACTTATTAGAAATCTTAATAATTTCGAAAATGACAATGCGTAGGAATAAATTGCCATTTTCGGCAAAAAATCTAATCCAATCATTTGTTGTTGACAAAGTCATACATATATGAAAAAATGATTTGGTCATACGAGAGAGAAGGCTATAAATTATGCTCTGTCCAAATTTAACGTTAACCGGACGATTTTGAGGTACGTCTAGCGCTGTTTCATAGAAAATAGTTTCGGGAGAAATGCAAAAAGAAAAACAGTAAATTGCAGCCGGGCGGTTTGCCGTAGCGCATCGGACCCTTCACAAAAATCGTCGTAACTGGGTCGATTTTTGAATTTTTACAAAAAACTGTCTTGTAAATTGAAGACAAGACCCTAGGGTATAAAACTGCCTCATAAAAATGTATTTTCAAATTTGTAAGCTTTTCTTGGCTCTGAAAAAATAATAATAAAATGTACTGAAAAACGTCAAGGTGGAATCGAATTGTACGAGCACTCTCATGTTGATAAAAAGGCAATGTTCGTAATGGAAGATCGTTCGTAGAGAACGTTAAGTCGTAAAAAACGACACGATTTCACATAATGTGTGCAATTTAATTTTCTGGGCACAACAACAATCGTGAACACTGTAAAATCACGAGTGTTGCGTTTTCCTATCGACCATCGCTACTCGACGTTTTCAATGTTTTTTCGTCATCAGTGGGCGCGAGATTCGATGCGGAAATTGGTCAACCAGAGTCGGAATTCCCCATGGACGTATGATATACATTTAGTATATAAATAGAAGGTGAATCTCTATCTCCTGGGTGGTGGCTGAAGAAGAGCTTCGTTGAAATCCTCGCGAGCGTCTCATCCCCTTTTCGAATGTCTCCTGGTAAAAGGGGACAATAAAAAAGAAATACAATTTATTGCGTGATAGGCAGAGGAGGCAGAGGACTTTTATTCAAATTATTAATTTGTATTATCGTCGAGATTTTTTTCCCATTATGCTCGGCCGCCTGTATTTCGATATACTTGAAATTTACAGGGGATCGTCACCTCGATCTCGTTGCAAGCGAGAATAATAATGAAATACATTTGAAAACGAGATGGGAATGGGGATAAGGGGATTTTTATTCAAATTAGCCATTGTTAATAGAAATTTTCTTTCGGCCTGGTCTTTTATACGCGCATCGTCGAATATATACGTATTTTTAAATAACAGTAGCAACGTTCAAAAACTGAAATTACGAAAAGGTGAATATCAATTTCTCGGTAATGGAATTTATTAGTGATGGCTTTCGCTCGTGGCTTCGCTCGCGTGTATGTTGGGAACTTCGTACGTGTGTAGGTTGGCGAAGGATTTTGAGGTATTATCGTATTAAGCGTTATACACCAAGGGTATTATGAAAAACGTGTGTTCTATATATTTAAAAAAAGACCCGGTTTTCCGTGTAATGAGAAGGAAAACTTTTTTATATAGTTCATGACGGATCCTTCAGTATTTATAAGCTTTACAGCAAATATTCAACGTATCAAACAGCTTATAACCTCGTTATATTTCCGGTGCGGTGATTATCAGCATGTATATTAATACATACTCATGAGCACACCACGAGAAAAAATATGAAAAATTGAGTCGGATAATTATTGAGGTTGATAAAATTGCTTGATACATTGAATATTCACTGGAGTGGTTTCTCGTGAAGAATGAAGGGTCAGCCATAAACTATGTATTACATTTGAGGTGATGATAAGTATGTATTTTAATACAAATTAAAATCACATCACCAGAAAAAAAAAACAAAAAATTGACTGAGAAAATGATTGAAAGTGTATTTAATCCATTTTAATAATGGATAATGAAAAAAAAATTTCACCAATTAATCATCAAAAATGTTTAAATGATTAAGTAAGTCCTGGAAAGCTTTTTCATAAATACTGAAGGGTCTGTGCTTGTCTTTCTTATAGGGAAACCGTCAGGTTCTATCTGATGAAAGAGAGTGCAGGAAATTTCTGAAGCTATTATTTTCACGCCAATTTCGTTCGAACTGACGAGCATACCAACGAACAAAAATTTTCAAAAATTCTAAAAATGGTCTCATCATACTGATCCAGTCTTGCCGATTGGGATATAATATCCATGAGTCAAATATCCATAAGTGAATATCCATAAGTATCCATAAGTCGAATATCCATACGTACGAACATCCATAAGTAAGTATAGAGTAGAAATGAGTGCCATGAGTGCTATCTCTAGCCCCCGCCATTTCTGGCACTCATTTCTACTCTATACTCACTTATGGACTTTCGATTTATGGATATTCGACTTATGCATATTCGACTTATGGATATTCGTACTTATGGATATTCGATCACCACTAATCACATCGCTAATTTCATCGCCAACAACAACACCGAGTTCCCTCGATCTACGAATAAAATATTTCTATCGGTTCAATAACATTGTATAAACCAACAGGATTCGTTGTATTCACAAAACCCTACGTCACAGAAAAACTTATTATATCCTTTATTCAACAACGTTCCAATCGTCAGTTGAAAAAAAATACATCAATCGTTCGAGTGAAGAGCGTCATCGTGTGCTCGTGATGGATAAAGAAATCGTTCCAGCGTATAAGCAAATTCGGAAAATTGGTCGAGTACATTTTTCGCGAACAAGGTTAAATATGGTGACGAGCTCTGTCGGGTCGATTTGGCGTGTCATATACGTATGGGGAGAGAAGCCTTGGGAAAAAGCTCATTGTGGGTGCACAAGAGGTGGACGAAAATATTCATGCAGCAGGGTGGGCAAAGTTTTATATCCCCCGTGCCATTTGCATCCTGGCTCTTCACCTTGTGAGGGCTGAGAGAGCGACATGAAGCAAAAGCGACAGAAGGCGAGAAAGAGAGAGAGAGAGAGAGAGAGAGAGAGAGAGAGAGAGAGAGAGAGAGAGAGAGAGAGAGAGAGAGAGAGAGAGAGAGGGCGACGGCTCTCAAGTTGAAGGAGCTCGGATGTGTAGGAGGCCGGCTTTTCCTCATCTCTCCCTTTTTTCTCGCCGCTCGGGGTCGTTTATACGCAGACACATGGAAGTATATACCTGTCATATACGTGTATTCGAGTAGCACTCTAGCACGTACCCCAGATCTTTCGGAGTCCTGGCAACGGCTATGATACGTGCTTTAGTTATCCGGATACCGTCCACTCCCCTTTTGAGGTGTATATTTGTGTTACGGCTTCTGCTATTCTCGGCTGTGGAACACATATCCACGTGCACCGATATTATTCATTAAGTTTATCAATATTTTCACATACTTTCAACAAGTTGATTCGGTACTTCCGCCAAGAACCATCCATTTAAGTTCATATGTATTGGGTGGTTGGGTATGAGACATGCGCCAATAGGTGGCGTTAGGTAGACCACTTTCTCGAATTGAAAGTTAGCAATCCACATGATGCCCGGGTAGATATTTGAGTCGGGAAAAATAACTGCCCCTGATCTACTTTCCCTAGATAATATCAGGCTCTGGTCAGGCCTTCCAGCCTGGAATAGGTTCGCAGTATGGCGGGCCTAAGGCTATATCCCGATAAGCCGTTTCCTTTCCGGGGAACTAATTAGGAACAGACCGGACAACAAGCCGCAAATGACTAGAAAAGTTGTAGGGAATAGATCGGGAAATAACCAGGAAGAAACGAGGAAATTAAAAATGAGGTTTCAGGGTGTTTGCAATGTTTGTGTGCTATTGCTATTTTTTGTTATTATCTGTTTGTTATTTGCTATTGTTTGTCGGTTATCTACTTGCTATGGTAGTATATGCGTATATACATATGCTTGCTCACATTTCCTGATAGGCAAAGAGACAGAGAAACGTACACAGATCGCTATCCAAGCGAAAAAGGCCGAGAGTACAAAGGGTTAGTTCGCAAGTATTTCAAAATCATCAGCGTAACTGCACGATGTAAGCATAGCACTTCTGTACGTGGTGCAACTCACCGGACGAACTTTTATCCTTGTATGATGGCACCTTGCTTACGCGAAGCGCTTCGCTTGTAGGCACCTGGCGGATTGTTGGCGAAATAGATTCAGGTAATGTCTTCCCGGCCTGGACATTGATATTTCCCACCATGGCGACGAAGCGTTCAAAACCACAAATGACCTGCTTTACTTTTTTGCCTCATAAAATAATTTGGCTATTCTTTATGCTCAAAACATTAGTTATCGTAATCCCATTATATATGATAAGCAATGTTATCCTCGTCGATTATCATTGATGAAATGAATGCGCTTAATGATGAATAGAATTACATCAGATGTATTCGTTTTATCCCAATCAATTATAAATATCTTTGCTGAGGTGGAAAGCAAAGTAGATTTTGTTTAGTTCCCGGTTTTAGGTAAGATAAATCAGACAAAGCAAGTGTGGTCAGGACTGTAGACAATGTAGGGAATTTCCCGGTCACATTTCTGCGCGGGATGATAGGTGCACAGAGCTCCCTTATTTTAATTGCGTTTACAATGCCAAGTTTTGTTTCAAATGAATCACATTTGCGGGAAGTTATGCTCCCCTATTTGGTGGCAAAGAAGTCGGCCGAGAAAATGCATCGTTTGCTAGAGGAAGTGCATGCCGAACGTGCTCCATCGAGTACAATGTGCATAGAGTGCTTTCACCGCTCTCGCAGTGATGATTTCTCTATGGACAGCAAGGAGGTCAGTAATACACCCAAAAGAGGGATGTGGTGTATTACAGGCTGTCGAAATAGTCAAGCACCGCGACTGGGGATCGTTATTGACTGCAACTGATGCGTTTGAAGCGAGCCTTGCACGAGAAGAGACCAGCAGGATGGGCGAATCGCCATAACAATTTGATTCTGCAGCACGACACCGTCAGGCCGCATGTTGCTCAATTGGGTTAGGAGTATTTGGAAGGAGTGGACTGGAAAATCCTACCCAACCCACTATATTCGCAAGACATCGCTCCCTCCAATTATCATTAGTTTCCGTCGATGCAGTGAATGCTTACGGCTCAGCACTTCACCTTGCACGAAGGAGTCAAAAAATGGCTAAATGACTGCATTGCCTCTAAAGTATACGAGTTCTTCCAGCATGGAATCCCATTGTTGGCCCAAAGATCAGCCGAGGTTGTCTGTTCTCATAAGCGATACCTTGATTAAACCAGTGTGTTGATTTGCTACCGAACCACTATCTTTTCTCTCGCTCAAAAATGCAACCACTTAATATACATCGACATGATTTTTTCCTATCCAATATAAAATATAATATGCTATGATATTTTTCATCCCGATTTGAGAGACGTCACCAAAAGTTGAAAAAGCGATTAGGGGAAATCGGGATAAGATGATAACGCTAAAGTCACGTTCAAATAAAACACTACATATACGAGTCAGTCAACTTTAGTACTTTTTTGAAACTAATCAACATTTAGTAATTATATAATGTTGGGAACAAAAAATCAGTCTCTGATTTGCACCATACAATATCTATTTTTAATTAAACCGTTATTTTTCCCATCTTACTCCGTATGCGAGGCAAGATGAAACAGCGCTAAGATAATTATGGGACACGAATTATTGGCATCGTTCGCATGTGAAAGTGGTTTCATTCTCAATACCATCAATTTAATAAGCCAATCGTCTAAGTTCTGTAGGATTAGTCCGAATAATCTTGCTTCCATATAATTTTGATCATTTGTAAGTTTTTTTTCTTCCCCTGGTAGAAACACCGGTTGAAGAGGAACCAAATGCTTTACTAGTTTCATTTCATCCTTTCTGACGTAAAATAATGGTACGCTGTAAAATATTCCGGGTTTGCGATAGCTTGTATTCATCTCGCCTCATTAGACGGTTAACGAATTGACCAAAAATCACGCAATAACCTTGAAAATTTCTGACAAACCGTTTTATTATATTACTAATTAGTACTTTCATTATGTTTACCTGCCTGTCTCTAATCAATATCAGCAAATTGAATGAACTAGAACGATGTGTTGCTTTGCCAAATTTTACATCGTTTTGTTAAAAAATCAACATCGTTTTCTCACTCGAGACGTGTGCTTCCGCCACAGTTGATACTTTTACTTATTCACCCCCCCCCCCCCCCCCTCAAAACTCCGCCGATAGCGCTGTGCTCGCATACTCTGTTTAGTGGCTAGGCTGCATCTTACCCTGCGTATTCGTCTGGCCCCGACTTCCCCTACATATTTTTAAAGGCATCATCGCAGTGTAAAATTTTCAAAAAACAATTTTTTTGTATCATCCGATAGTACAGACTATAGTATAGTATAGTAATAAACATGCTGTTCAATTTTGGGGGCGTGGTTCAATAATTCGAATAAAATTCGAATTATTCGATTGAAGGTCCCTTACGATAATGATCCTTTAAGGGGTTATGCCTAGTTTAAAAACTGGATATATAACTTTTTTCAAAACCAACATATTTTATCAATATATCATCTTATAATTGTTCCCTGATAATTTCAAGGTGATCGGAGCAAAATTGACAGATTCATTGGCTCTTATGTTGACGCCCGTCGGAACGCTCGAAGCATCGTTCGAAACGTGAAACATCCTTCTCCTCGAAAGTACATTTTCAAAGTCGGTGAAATTACCCATTTCCCTTCGCAAAAATCAAGACTCACACTTCGAACACTTGCCATTTAATTTTAGATTGATTCCTTCGATTATTCGTAGGATACACCAACAGAATCTGTTTGATTTTTCCAGTTTGGGTAATCTGGTTTCGAAGGGCATGGCTTACCGCAAAATACGTTTTCAAGAGGTGCTCTCCAGAAATCGACGGTAAATCGATTATAATTAGATACTTTTACGCAAACCAGTTAGACTGTTCTTCAGATGAAACTTTTTGACATACTTCATTTTTGTAGAAATGTATTATCACAATGTTCTTTTGAAAAATCCCAAAAACGATCCGTTTTCGACTGCTACAACCAGACATATCCCGTTAATTTGCCAAGTGTCAAATTCAAATACCGAGCAGCTAGGTAAACTGATAGAAGCGCAAAGTCGCGGATTGAAGACTCGTAGACGTTTGTTTGGCTTTGTCTGGGATCTACTTTTGTAGAAGTTTATTCACGGAAACGAGAAGGGATTTCCCGTTACTGGAATACTCATCCAACGTTTCCATGTCAAGTTTGTGAGGCAAAAACTTTTGCAAAATGGAATTTCGCTGTGCCGTCGAAATTCCAACAAGACGTTCTCCATCAGGGAACACAATTTATACGGAACACTACGTTATGAACGACGCGTATATACCGTACCCGTACAGGTTATTCTACGGACACGATATCCCATATATGTGGCTCATTGTGTCCTGTCGCCGAACGAGATACTTCAACATGATCATCCGGTCTCGATTTCCTGATTGAAAAATCTCATAAAACCGCGTCCATTTCATCCCTCCCGAGTGAAAACTTTATGACAGTGGAAGGGTGGGCTCTTCATCGTTTGGCCAATTTACCCCGAAATTCCTTCATCGTCGTTCTTATATATATATTCATATATGTATGTACAAGCGATGCTCCAACCAAGCGCGCGATTGGAAAGTATGACATAATGTAAACGATCGAGAATAACGAGGCAGCCACACTCGTGTGCAAGTTGATTTGCGAGTATGAGCGCGCGTGTGCTCGCGACTATAGAAATTCCAGCTCGGAGATTTACTGAGTTATTTTTATTGGATTCTGTCCAAACTTTTGGAATTTCGGTTTGACGAGCGTGCGAATAACTCGCGGGATATTTTAATAACTTGTTTCGAAAAATGGTTACTTTTTTTTCGTTACAGATAATCAAATTTCCCGGAACATTGGGCTTGTTTTAATCGAACCGATACAACCGAAATTATCGATTTTTCGAATGTCCGTGAGATGGCCGGTTCCGCTCACAAGGAACAATACGTATGTATCCGTCTCCGATTGTGTTGAAATTCTTATGTGTGACAAGGCAGTCAAAACTATAAGACACGTTTTTTTTTATCTGCGGAAAAAGTTTTTAAAGGGGGAAATTGTCCCTCAAAAAAAGGCGTGTCACCCCTTAATTTCATTTTTTTTCAATTATTCTATAGTCGATTTTTCATCGCTTTACATTATGAAAATTTTGTTTTCTTTTCGTTCCGCTTGATGAGCTGCTTGTGGGTGAAAATTCAACACACCCCCTCGACACGGCTTTCTTTGAGGGGTGGTTTCTCCTTTAAAGCCGTTTTTCCGCAGATAAAAATAAATGCGTGTCTAATAGTTTTCAATGCTTTATCGCATATATATATGAGTTTCAACAAAATCGACGGCGGGCACTTAAGTGATGGTCGTTGTGAGTACGACAGAATAATTCATTTGATAAGGAAAAAAACGAGGGATTACACACTCAGAAGAAGGAAGAAATAAGTTTTGAGCAAAGAGGGTGAAGCGTAAATATTTAAAAAATGAACGTTCCTTCAATTTTTTAAACTTATATTTTGTTCTCATTTGCTAGGATCGTTTTTGTTATAAGCACGAATTATGGTAAGCCCAGTATGTCTAAAGAACAATATTTTCAAATCATACATAAACATAAATATATTTATAACAAGAATCTTCTTTATTTATAGCCATGCCCGAGACTTCGTTCTCGTAGACTTCATGATTAGGTTATGTTACATATCACAACGAAAATCACGAAGCGAAATCTCCAAGTCCAGAATTATTGCAGTCTTTAATATTATTTACACAGCTCAAGTATGCAGAATCGTAATCAATTATTAGGAAAAAAAATAAGAGCTGGCATCTGGACGCTCCTCTTATAGTTCCGAACAAGGCGAAACCGTAGCGAGATGTAAGGTACATGTGGCGCCATCTAGTGTCCAATTACTGTACCATATGAGAAGACTTCTCGACGAAACGTTCAGACGTGCATGGCAAGCCAACATTTTGCAACGGATCGGGATAAAAAGTATCCAATAAAATTTGTTGATATGAATTAATTAATTAATAATATATTAATTGAAAATCATTTTTTTTTATTCGTTGGCTAGTTTTTGCAAGATGCGCATGCACATACAAACTGGCAAACAGACAGACAGTTCTAAAAATTGCTGTCTTGGCTTATGTATCGTCAGTAAACAATACAAAAATTACTCGTGTGCAAAGATATTTCATCTACAGAGCCCACTTTATTACGATTTATTTATCTCTATCTATAATTAAGGGGGGGGGGGGCGATACTTTTAAACTCGGAAAAAATTGCTGATTTTCATGATTTTTCTTGAATGAAAGTCTCGTTTAGCATTGTTGAGTCTTAAGGTTTATCTTATTGATACTTTTGGCTGTTACGTGGTTTTTTTTATTAATCTTTAAAAATGGAGCAGGTATTGCACATATGTTCGTCGGGATTAATTTGAACAAAAATCCAACGAAGATTTTTCCCTCAGTAACACTCTATGTAGAATATGAACCAAGAAAAAGTGAGAAATGTTGAAAATCGTTTAATCAGTACGCTTAGAAATAAAAAGATTGAATTTTCCGAAAAAATGGCTACATGTTGCAATAACAAGGTACATGTTTTTAAATTTTCCAAAACATTTAGAATCATGTTTTAGACCATCACGTTGGAAAGATTTATACCAAATTTCATCAGAATCGGTCGATTAGTTTTTTAGCTATACGTCACGCCAGTTTTTAAAATACAGTTTAGAAGACCGTTATAATGTTATACCTCCAGCATTTTTAATGATCGAAAAGAAAATACCGTGTAACAGCCAAAAGTAGTAATAAAACATACCCTCAGGCTCAACAATGGTGAAGAAATCGTTACTTTAAAAAAAAACACGAAAATCAGTAAATTTTTAAAGGCATTGTAAATAACAAATGAAATCCTGAGTGGGATTTTGGTGAGCCTGCCGCAGGTAAACCATAATGCTGCAAAATAATTAACCGCAAACATTTCGTGCATATTCAAAAACGCTCGAATTAAATTTTCCTCTACTTTCAGGGTAAAATGCTTTCCATAGCAATTCCCTATGCGCGAGTACAGCCACTAATACCGGGTCACGACAGACTTACTGGCATTTTGACCGTGCACACATTAAAGTTTCGCCAGCTTCTCCATCATAAGTACATAGGGGTTGAAGTTGCCGAGGGAAAATCCAAACTGCTGATGTTTTATCCCTACAAACGCCACCGACGGCTGCTCTACGGACAGTATCTGGAGTAGTTGGGTATGGATGTACAAAGTAAACGAAATTTCTAGCAACGGGTCTATAAAGAATGTATAAGAAAATAAATTTCAACTCACTACCTTCGCTCTGCGGGAATATATTTCGTAGAGAACGAAAAAGATATAATAAGCAATTCCTTTTTTATAACCAATTTTTTATTCCTCGTGTATACGGGTCAAGCACAGGCATTATTTATGAAGCAATGAGTATCGGGACCAACTTCAGAATTCATTATTTTGCGAAGTAATTAAATAAAAATCTGAGAAATATGAATTGCAATGGTTTGAAGGGGTACGATCAAGACTACGAATCCAACTTTCGGATTTGAAGTTTTTATATGATTTTGACGAATACTTTATGCGCCTGTTGCCAAAATTAGAGCTATTTTGACCGTTTAGTATGTTCGCAATAAAACTGCAAAGTCGAGCACTTTGAGTTACCGAAGCACGTCGTCGTATGGAGACGGTCAACCGGAAGTGCGGTGATCGTGGTTTTTCTGCTCACGTATCCAACTTAACCCGTCGGAAAACTGAAATTCGATAGATTAAATATAATAGGGGAGACCGGGGCAAAATGGTATAGCGGGGCATAATGGGACCGGGGCAAAATGGGACCGGGGCAAAACGGGTTTGGGGCAAAATGGAATAGTGAAAATCAAAACTGCTGGAAAATACGTCATTGGGGCAAAATGGGACAGGAAAAATCGGAGACCACTAATTTCACGAGATTGGGGCAAAATGGGACAGTGGAATAATTCGATGCAGAAACGAAAGAAATGCAGGGGTAAAAAACGAGGGGTAATAAATGAGTGAAAACAGGTTTTCACTCACTAAAACTTCAATTGATTTTTTGATATTCATTGTTTGACCAAATATAATGATTGGACATGCGGTTAAGGCAATGTTTCAAGGTCGGCTCGTTCGATTTCGTTGAAATTTGATTAATCGTAGTAATTTAACATTAAAGAAGACGACAATTTTTATTTGTTAACTCAATCGCTTAAACAATTATTATTATTTTTGACTTTACAACAACAGTTCGTGCTCGGCTCGTCAGGATTCGTTGAATCCAATAAATTTAAGTACTTCAACATTCAAAAAAATGCTAATTTTTCATTTGTTATTAAAGTTTGTTAAACAATTACTTTTGATTCTGCGGTCAGAACTGTACCAAACTTGACGTAAATTGTTATTTGAGCCTTCTTATTCGATTGGTACAATTTATTTGTCGTTATTAATTATTTAATAATCAAGTAATTTTTATAATCTGACGGGTGCAATTTTTTGGTTTTTTCTTATCTTTCTTTGTTTTTTTTTAAATTTATTTTCTGCCAACTGCACGTTACTGATACTGATTTTCAAGCCATTGATGAAAATCTAACTCTTGTCAATTTTTACGTAAATTGTTTTATGAAACTAGGACCGCCGCTCCCCATGAAATCGACGGATACGTGTCGACAAATATATCGGTCAGTCCGTATTATCTGCGTATATGTAGACTGAAACGAACCACAAGCACCATTTAGATTAGATTATGTTTCAACAGCTCTTTCTTAGAGCCGAAGCATGAATTTTCCTGTCATCCCATTTTTCCCCAAATTCAGCGGGCTGCGACACTTCATTTTTGTGTGTCCCATTTTGCCCCAATTTGATATTCCACTCCTCTCCGTCCCATTTTGCCCCGATCCCATTATGCCCCAGTGCCGTTTTGCCCCGGTATACCATTTTGCCCCGGTCTCCCCTATATATTGTAAAAAATAAGAAAATCAATCTTCACTGTGTAGTTAAAGCACTTCATTACAAGAAAGTTTCATTTTCCCGATGAAAATGGTCAGAACGACGAAATAGCACCCACAGACTTAGCAACGTCGCGAGTAACAGCTGATGCGTTTGGCGAACATAACCCAGCTTTCTTTCGAAATTAATTTGAATAGAAGCCGCCACAAAATATGCAAACAACAATTTATGGAGTTTTATCATTTATCACGTATCAATAATATGTGTAATTATATTCTGCCTATCGTGTTAATTCCGCTGAGGTAATTCAAGAGTATTTTAATAGGCTTGCATTTTATTACGTCAATATTATTACGAAGATTACTACCGAGTCGTTGACAATCTAATTTTTCAGTTTTTACTTGTTTACGTGCAATAAATTCATTATTTACCCCAACATTTGGCACACTATAATCGATAATACGAATAATCAACATAAGTAAACATCAATCAGAGCAGCTGTGGGTAAAATAAATTTAGACTCTTTTTTGACCCCGTGGAAGTGATCGTACCTCCTTAACGCAATAAAAATGTTTCCATACATACCTGTCGGTTGATTTGGAAAAATCGCCTTTTTTGGATCGTCTATAACTTGGCTTGCCATTAATCGATTAATGTATTCATGATGAGTAGACTTTTTTTTTTTACTTTTGTAGACTTGGAATATAGGGCTGGATTGATCCCAATAACTTTTCTTAGACATTATGATTTTTTCCCAGGAGAAAAAGTCTCTCGAAATGTTAGGAAAAAATTACTCGAAACGCTAGGAATCTCTCGAAAGGACGAGGGAGATTAAAAAACGCTGAATTTTGAGTTTTTCGACCAGTCGTGCGGTCTCGTCCTTCCTAGGGATCAATGAGGGAGGGCCTGCGAGGCCGAGGAAAGTCCCAAGTCTGTCAAAATCCTGCACATCCTGTACGAAATCCTCTCCGTCCTATGAAAAATCATTTTATGCAAATAATGCCCATACAAATAAATGTTTCTTCGCTATTCATCCATCCAGACCAAAAACGTTAAAACCGTGTGCGAATTTACCTAAAAACTGTTCCCCAGATCTTAGTTTCACACGAGCAAATCGTAACTGGCGCAAAAAAATCGTTCACATACTTTTTTTTCTCGATAATCCGTGTCTGAAAATTCCCCGAAGTTGAGGCTTTCAGTGCCGTGGCAAAGCTTCAAAGCTGCCCATTTGAATTGCTATGGGAGAAAGATTATGAAGGATCAGCGGTTTGTTTGTTGCACGATTTGACTCGATATTGCGGCACGTTTGGGGGTCGAGATTTCCGAGGGGTTAATGTGGATCGCGCACCAAACGTGCAACGTTTTTTGACACACGTTAAAACACACGCGCTGGTATCGGAAAATGCGAGTTATTTTTTGTAAAAACAAAACGTGGATACATTTTTTTAACGCAATAAAACGTTGCCGTCACTGCACAAACATGCGGAAATGTCCCGTTGGCATTCGGAGTTGGTCTGTGCCCGGGTGAAGGCAAAAAAGCACGTTGCAAGGATAACCACACACGTATTGTTTGCACTGAAATTATACGTAAAAATGCGGGAGTGAAAGAAGACGAATTAGGCCATTAGCAAATATCTCTGGCAGAATTTAATGATACGACGGTGGAAAAATAGATCCGTGGTAATGTAAAAGCGTCAGTTCAGTGCCGATAAAAATCCAATAAAAAAAGCTATTCCTTTCTCTCCCCCTCTCTGTTTTTCTTCCCCTCGTTGCCCCCTCACGCTACTTACCGTCGCTGCCACGGTGGATAGCAGTTTTTCAAGGGAAAAGTTATAGACTGTGAGAGACCGGGGTGGCGCAAAGTACTATAAAGGTGGAAGTGGTTTCGGGGTGTACTGATCCATGTATAGGTTATTCCATGGTAACCGAAGCAGCCTTTCCCCAGTCATCCCCTGAAATCCTCCCTTTCGTCATCATCAAAAGTCCCATAAACTCGTACGCCCCAGTTATAGTAATTATCGATCCTCAGACGAGAGATAAACAATGTTTGTTTATTCCCTGAGTTCCAACGTATAACCTTGCGGGTTTTTACACATTAACCTTCCCAATCGAAGCCATTCCTCTCACCAACAATGCGAAAGAAAATGATTGATTCAATATCATTGGTATAATTGAATGACATTTCGCTAATTCAATTGTAAAATTGTTGCTATAAATAATCGGATTGATTAGTCAAAACAAAAGGCTATTGACTTTAATAACATGATAAAATTAATAGTTTTTTTTTTCATTCATAAGATATATCGTTAGCCGAGAACAATACATTATTGAATCTATCTTAAAAATTATCGCAAGCGAACAGTTGGTTTTGAATGCATTTTCTGCAACGAACAAAAAAGCGTTTCAATTCATAACATGAATATTCTTGATTCGAAAAGGGACACAAGAGAAATTGAATTTTACTCGTTTCATTCAGATACAATTTCTATTGAGTAAATATATTATTTTATTGTCTCCGCCATATCCGAAATAGATTTTCAAGTCCATTGTTCGCTAAAATTTTGTCTGCTTTTTTGGATGAAGAATATTGAAACCCTGTTGGTAGTCATCACTATGGGAGTTAAATGTCCAATCACGAAACATCATTTGTTCGATTATAAATTCATCCCTTAAAAGTTGAAGGTTCTCCAAGTGGGGAGGGAGACCTGACAGGAGGGCATAGCCGCCGAGAAAATTATCGTTCGATTTCTGGTAGGATGCCCCATATTGTACTTTTCCGAAAGTATACGTTTACCGAGGGCTATGCGCTACTGGACGTTCATAAAAGGTGATTCTCCGATCTTCTCGCCCTCTCGCCCACCCTCTCTACTTCTCACCCTCTCTTAGCAATTCCGCCAGGCGGGAGGTACAATCTCAAGTTACTTCCGAATGACCGACCAGGGTCTCGTATCGAGCCTCACCTTCCGATATTCACCCTCGTTCACCCTCACCTCGCTGCTCCCCCCCCCCCCATTTTCGATCGCCACGGTGCTCTCGACCCACACACACCCCCACATACATATATCGTATTTATTACACGACACTCCAGCACTGTGTACTGGATCTTAAAGACGCGCATCACACTTTGCTTCTTGGGCTTTATTACGATATGTTTTTTTTTAACGCGACGCCTCGGGCTTAGGTCTCGTTTTTTATGGAGACAGAAACCAGCATGCACTTTGCCCGTTCCAGCAGCCTCGTTATTTTCACGCGGGCCTAGAAATTTCTCACGGGCGGCTTATCACCGCTTACGTGTATAGATGAGCGCGTTTACGCGACACCATTATTCTTTATTATTATTATCACTCGAGGATTTCAAGCGTCACTCAGCGACCTTCGTCTGTCGGCAAGAGGGTAAATATTCGGAAGTGGGGCTCTTGCTGGAATCAGGCAAATTTTCTTCAAGGGTTCCAACAAACCCAACCAAACCCAAACAACCGTAGACAACCTCAAACAATCCCAACCAACCCTAAACAACCTCAAACAACCCTAAACACCCTCAAACAATCCCAAACAACCCCAAGCAATCCTAAGCAAACCCAAACAAAAATTACCCTGATTCTAGCAGCAGTCCTACTTCCGAATATTTACCGGCAAAGGTTCGATATCCGGCGCACGACGTTCCCGATAACACGATCGATGGATCATTGATGACTTTCGAGTTACCGTCGAAACCGCCCGTAACGACATCGCTTAAGGGATGTGTATTTAGACGGGAAGAATTTAAGCAGTCTTGAGGGTTTTTGGAAGTTGAGAACCAATTATTCTACATTTATCAAAATTTAGGTATACTTTAATGGTGAATTTAAGTATATAGAACAACGTCTACCTTCCTGTAGACATTGATTTGCTACAGGAAATTAAAAAAAAAACAATTCAGTTAGAAAATGTATAGTTTCTATTTGACAGTAATTTAAATGAAGAAAAGAAAAATGTAAGCGAATGACACGCGTTAAAAAAAATCAACATCTCACGCATCATTTCGGTAAAATTTGGATTACAAAGGTAGTTTTTTTCAATGTTTCAAAAACAATTTTCGTTAAGGGGAGGGTAGCAATATTATCAATATTTCTCCCAAGGTTCGACGCAATCGGCTCAATAGTTTTAAACACTCCTGCACGTCAATTTCGGGAATGCGATTTTGAGAAAAACGCGTTTAAAGATTATGTACAATTTGAATTAAATTGTACTCGGTACTTGTGGTAACTAATTAACTAAGTAATCTGTTACAAAGCAACAAATTGCAACCCGTCAAAGAATTCGGCCAGGGCATTGACCAGGCCCCGATTATTTTTCCCTTACTCTGCAAGGGTCCTAACATGGCACCCGACCAGGTCACTTGGAGGCCCGTCAGACTTTGTCGACGAGGGCCTAAAGAGGCCTAAATCAGGGCCCGACTGGTTGCCTCAACAGAACCTGATCGAAGCCATGAAGCAACTCTATTACTGCCCTATACTTAACAGCTTTATTAGTGTATGAATTTCGCTCTGGAACGTCGGGATAATATTCTACACATATAGAATACGTTCTATCGTTTGAAGAAAAAAATAAGCCTTTCGTTCGTTGTAAATGGATAACCCACCTTAATGGAGTATCCGTCTCTTCAAGCTGAATTTGAAGGGTCGGGACGATGATTTTTTTTCTAGTAACACATTAGCTGGAATACATTGATTTTTTCCGAGCATGTCATACACATGTTTCTGGTTACAATGTAATTTTTTCGGAAGAAAATCTTTCAGCAAATCTTTCTCTATCCAACTCAATTGCAATCTGAAACGAAAACAAAAAAATCCTTCAAATGTATCCAACTAGCTGTGGGTTCACGATCCACTTTTCGAAATTTCGAAAAATACGAAAAACGACAGATTCTCCAAAGAAAACCTCATTGTCTCTAGAAAAACAGCATGCTGAAGTCACTGTTATTGACAAATGGTTCATCCAATCGAAAAATGCGATCGTGAATTGACAATGACTACGGTTTGAATGCTAACTGTGCAAATTCGAGTCGATAGTGTGAAAGTTACTCTGGTCCTCTAAAATGGGTGTAACTTCGTCAATTTTTCGAGTTTTAGGGTCCGGTTGGTCTTAAAATATTATTGAAAGTTCACACTATCAAAATATACAGAGAGAACGATTTTTTGAATTTTCCGGGGAGGAATACCCCCTTAAGACACAGTATCGGATATAACGACGAAATCCGGACTACAGCATTGTACGCATATCGCTTACAACGACTATCGGCTATAACGTCGGTACTGCAAGACCCCATCAATGTCGTCATAACCAGTTTTCATGGCAATTTGAAGAAAAAAATCGTACCGTACCTGGGTTTTTTTTATAGTCGCAGCAATAAAGCGCCTGCCCCCGTGAACTTTCCGATCGACCATCAACCTCATGAGGCATCGTGAAATGATATGTTTCTATATATGGAGCAACTTGGTCGAGCCCGATGCCAAGTGTATACGTACACGTCGGATTACGCGAGTTCGAAACTATGTAGAAATTTGCACACTCACGTTTCATTATAGAGCTGTTCAGAGTTTGTAGTAAGGCTACCCTTGTGAGATTCGCAGGGGACGATCAGCCCGGGCTATATTCGTTCACGTGTCACTCTCTCCTAGCTGCACTGAGAGAAAAGTGGATGGTATTTACAACTAACGCGCATGGTAAAAGAGAGTATAGTCGAATTCCCTATAGTTTATTGTCAACGTAATCGTAATATTGTTAACACAACTATAAGCGGAAAGTATAGGTAAACATGCGACTTTGATGGCGTGTTTGACTATCTAGTATCTTTGAAATTACTATACACCATTGTAAAAGACTGTACAATATCGATATGGTTAATTCAGCTATATCACAAAATCGGCGCACAAATACTAATGCTGCACTGAGAGCAAAGTATATGGTATTTATGAAAGACGCCCAGGTCAAAAGAGAGGATAGTAAAATCCTGTGTAGTTTATTGACACCGCAATCATAATATCGTTAAGGGGTTACCCCCACTTGCGATTTTGAAAAAAACGATTATTTTTTATTGCATTTTTTGAAGTATAAGTATCTGAGAATATGTCCTGAAAATTTCAAGTCGATCCGAACTAAATTGACTGAGATATGAGCGTTGAAAGAGAAGAATCCGTGAATTGAAGAACTGAAATTGAAAATTTAAACGCGTTTTTCTCAAAATGGCATTTCTGAAGTCGGTGACCAAGATTACTCGAACACTAATGAACCGATCTTCTTGAAATTTTGCAGGCTTATTTAATACATAAAAATGTAGTCTTTAATCGTTCGATTTTTTTTTTCGAAAAAAATTGCCGTTTTGTAGCCAAAAAACGGCCGTTTTTTTCGTTAAATTCGAACCATTAACTTTGACTCTCCGCCATTTTGTGAAAAATGAATATTTTTTAAAATCCTTTGATTAAAGACTAGTTTATACTTATATTTGACTAAGTCCATCCGCATTTTTTTTTCAGATGATCCACTTCGCCGCAATGTTGGTCACCGCAAACCGTGTATATAAAAACATTATTTCATTGACGGCCATTTGTGACTAAACTAAAAAGTTTTGTAGTTTTCTTTTAAAAAATTCATGAAAAAGGCCTTTTTTTGCGCTACAAGTGGGGGTAACGCGTTAACACAACTATAAGCGAAAAATATATCTAAACATGCAACTTTGGTGGCGTGCTCGACTACGTATTATCCCGGGAAAAAACTACGCACTATTGTAAAAATATTGACTGAATTAACTAAATCGATATTGTAAAGTCTTTCACAGTAGTTAATAGATATTTCAGGGATACTAGATAAAAAAAACACACTACAAAAACGGCATGATTGGATAGACGCTTATAGTTGTGTCAACCATACTATGATTGCGGTAGCAATAAGCTATATGAATTTTACTATGCCCGCTTTTACCATGGGCGTTTTTTTTATATTATAAATACTATCGACATTTTTCTCAGTGGAAGTTTGTACTATTTATATGGTTGACATTAACACTTGTTGAGTATAAACTGTTGCGAGATCTTACGAAAAGTGACTATACGAACATCATTAAGGGAATCGTATAGTGAAGACGTAAACCATTTGTCAATAAAGTAGAGACAGCGGTGGCACGCTATGATCGATATAGATATATTAGCGCATTCATTTATCAGTTTTTATTACACTATTGGGCCGCGCCAAAAATCCATTTAAGCAGTGACATATATTATCATAAAAGCAATGTGTGCAAAATTCGACCTATATCAGAGGTGGCAGCTATTCGGAAATGCAGCTGGTATTACTTTTATCCGTTATGCCATATCTATGGTCGAAATACCATATGCTATGCTACTGAAGTACCCGATAGCATAGTAGCAGCGTGCCTGAATATAGATAGGTAGGTCGTAGGTTCGAATCTCCATGTAGGTGAAGTATTTTCTGCGATAGGAATCATTTCAGGAGGTCAGGAAATAACAAAGCATGATAAACAATCATAAAGGAAGTACTCTCAATTGCAATTTTTTTAATTTCTGAATTTATGAAATATCATATACACTGTAAAAAATGTCTGTATGAAAATTAATACACAAGTATAGGAAGTTTTTATGCGGATACCGCTTATGAAATTTCAGATACGACTTTGAAAATCCAGAACAGGTTATTTGAAAAATGAAAGTGTAGCTCCGTAATATTAATATACTTGTGCGTTTGAAAAATAATGCACGTGTAAAGAAATAATCACATCCAAGTATATTGAAATCAAGAACCATTTGGTGATATCAATATACGAGTGTATATTAAATTCAAGAACCATTTGATAATATCAACATACGGGTGTGTATTAAAATTACTGATCCTAAGTATTAAGTTTATTTCAGAAATTGATAATTAAGCCCACTGAAAATGTGACTCGTATTTATCCTCCTCGACGGGAGCTAAAGATTAAAAAAAAAAGGTGATTTTTGTGAAATTTCTTTCTTCAACACCTGGCGGCGTTAAAAGAGAAAAATAATTTCCTTCCGGAAAGGCGAGTTCAAGAACTGCTACTCTGGCGTGGATATGGAGAGGTAACGAATATTGTGACACTCTCTGACGCGTGCGCGAGTTGCAAACGCGTCTGTTTTTCCCAGGACGATCGTAGCCGGTGGTCGGGTTATATGCCCGACCGAAGCTGCGAGTGGCTATGGGAAAGTGCGGAACAAGGCGCCGTCCCTCGGACGCTACGTGAACTACGCGCGACCATCGGTCGTCGCGAGCGGCCGACGTGGGTTGAGCGCGTTTTGTATTTGCAATACTCTGTTTTTTATATTTGAATTAATATACAACTGTTGTAATCTTTAATTTAAGGCACGGGTTAATGCAATACATTTTCCACAAATTTACAAACTTGTCTTTGAAATTCCATGTTCCATCTATTAAATTCTATATCCACGTTAGAATTTCATGTGACTATTTTAAATTTACGATACAAGTGTTTCAAATTTAATTTCATCTACTGAGTTCGTAAAATTCAATTCTTTTGTATCTTAAATGTATTGTAAATTTCATATCTTTTTTTACAGTGTACATTTAGTAGACATACCATTCAATATGGTAAAAACCACTATTGTTTGATAGTGCAAGGAATCATCTACCTTATAAAAACCTACTATATTATATAACACTGACAAATAATGTATGCTAGAAAGATTGTTGGTTGCAGTTAACATATGATCATACTTAAAACAACTGCTAAAATATCATAAGCAGTACTATACTTTCGGCAGTAACCATGAGTATAAAATATTGTTGTCCCCTCAGGGTAATATAAAATATGGTTGAAATATGGTTGAGGTTAGTATACATTTCTCTCTGTGTGGAGATTGATATATATATATATATATACGTATATGTATATAAAATATCACGGTAGGGCTGAGATATTGCAGTGTGAAAATCGGCTAATAATACTGAAGTGGATATTTGACAGAAGGAGCAGGTTAATTTATGTACATTCTTCTATGGATACATGCTCGAGGGATGTACTGGCTAGATTCGTCATCTAAATTTAGTGATCAGCCGATTGACGGGTCTGCGTAAGCTTGGGACGACAGGTCGATTGGGATTACTTTTTATTCTTATGAGAGTATTAAGATGACGATGTTGGGAATTTACAAATAACTGATATACAGTCTTGCAGAGTTTGAGTTTTTTTTCATTAAAAAATATCAATAATCAATGAAGTTATTATTGCTTAAAGGAAGTACCATCGTCGCCTGGCCTGCCTAGCCTGCAGGGCCCATCGGTGACGGGGGTTCTCACACCCAAGATGATCCAAAATGAGACAATTAAAAATGTTCTTTTCGTGTGATAATAATACTTTCGTTCGAACGGATACTTTATCGAAGTTTTTAAAATTCAGTAAATGGCAAGCTGTAGAAAAAAACTTCGGTTTTCCAGGAAAAATAAAACACGTTTAATCATTTGTTATTTAAGAGTGGATAAATATGACAAGAAAAATCATCCGGTCATGCGATAGAAAATGTTACAAACTATGCCCTGTCCGAATTGCAAGTTAATCTGGCGAATAGATTTTGAGATACCACCTAATTCGTTTCATAAAACGTAGTTTCGAGAAAAAGGAAAAATAAAGGAGGGTAAATCACAGTGAATCTGACTCTTTAGAGTAATCGTCATGATTCGGTCAGTTTTTGGAACTTTCACAAAATTTTTGTTGCGAATTAACCCTCAATCCGTGAACCTGGGTCGTTTTCGTCCTAACCAAAATCATTTTCTTCCCAGGTTGCTTAATATTCAATGGAAAAAAATATATTAAAAGTAAAAAAGAAAAAGAAAACTTTATTTTCCCTTGAGACGTACGGCCTGAAGATCGATTATGAATTTTTTCAGATTTTTTTCGTTGACAATTGTTGGTTTGGTAGTGTAAAAACAAAAACGACCCAGGTTCATGGGATCAAGATGCCTCAAATACCTTCACGGATTGAGGGTTAAAGTTAAGATTCTAGGCTTTTGAACTACATGATAAAAGAATCGTATTTTTGACATTCCAAGCTCACGTACCCCTCTTACGGATTCTGGACGTCGGAAATGCCTCTGGTCAGTTGCCTCGGATTCACGATGGTGTTGTGAACGGTTTTTCAATATCTCGTAGGGATACTGTAACACGTGAAATGTGGCATAGTAAAGAATTAAAAATATAAATGCAGTCTCGGTGGAAAAAACCATAATTGTATGTACATTTGCACTGGCATATGAATAGGGAGGAGAGAGAGAGAGAGAGAGAGAGAGAGAGAGAGAGAGAGAGAGAGAGAGAGAGAGAGAGAGAGAGAGAGAGAGAGAGAGAGAGAATCCAAGAAAGGATTCGCACAGCCTGACCAGTGTACAAATTTGAACCACGTGAAATGCAAATCGTATACTTTTTTTTAACGCAATGTCAGCAAATATGCGATAAATGTTCGCTCCAATTTGTCCGCTCTTCCATACTCACGAACTATCAACCAACGAATGTAAAGAATCTACTTCAGCTTTGCGGAAATAGAGTCGCGTACCAATGTGAGCTCGCGCCGTTTCTCTCAACCCTGTTTTGCACGATCCTATGGCCCGAGGCTTTGCGTAATTCACGCGGAACCTGAAATTATATGACTTACCTTTGAGTATCGTACAAGCATTCGTATTATTATGTTGGGTAGAGTATATGAGTAGACCGTGATATTGAAGGCAAAACCTGAGATCAAAGGGACCACCGAATTGTCCGCGAATATGTGAAGTTTCAAGCATGTGAATTATTGTTTTCCTAGCTTATCGTTTCCTACTATTGTAATTGTTATTTTTTCATTCTCATAACTCGTTTCTCTTTTGATGACGCTCGGACTTCGCAAATGCGAATCAGCGAAAACCGGGGTTCAAATCCACACACGACAAATTGGCAAAATTGCCGATAGGGGGAATGTTGATATCCGAATTTGACAAAAAAAAAGTGACGAATCAGAAACTTCCCACAGAGGTTTAGGTACATGAGGGTTGAATTATCTTCGTCGAATCTGACGTTTGTTCGGCTTTGTTTGGGTGGACCAGTGCTATTTAAGAGTGATTGAACGATTATTTAGGTACACTTAAGGCAGTCACCTCGTGAGACGGCCGTTTTTTTTAGCATTTTTTGGAATTTTTTTTGACGAATAATAAAAATATAGAAGTTTGAACTTTTTACTATATATTTATTGACATTTCAACAGTGAGTCAGAATATTTTCAGACAAAAATCCTCATCATAATGTGTATTGCGCCACTCCGAAGGCACCCATACAACAAAAAAGTTCGTCGACGGTCTCCATTATTCCGGCTGATTGGCATATCTGAAATAAAAAAACCAAACGGCATTTTGATCTGTGAAGCTGTAGCTATCGAATAAACTAGAATCATTCGAAAATATTGAAAATTAGAGAACTGACATGTTTTTGAAAATTAAGTTTTAAATTTCATGACTTTTATCGATTATGTTGTTACGCAAAAAAACGGAACGGAATTTTTGCATTCTTTTTGTTTAATCGGTGATTATACATGTGCCGAATCTACCATTAAAATTTCAGAGCAATAGGTCAAACCGTTTTTAAGATATCGTGGAGACCAGTTAGAAAAACCCAGTTTTAAGAAATACTCGTTTAAAAGTTCAAACCCGATTTGAACTATGAAATCTTTACTCACCGTTAGGGATGCCTGGTTCATAGAAAACTCCTTCTTCTTTCTCTTGGAGGTCCCTTAAAGCTAAATTCGATTTTTTCAACATATCACACGGGGTGACTGTCTTAATTGCGTCGGACTCCATTGACGTTGTATAACGATGATAAGCATTCTAAGTATATTAAAATTGTATTAGGAAACGAATTAGAAAACTGGTACGCGAAGGAAGATGGATCGTACCTGTATCCTTCAATAATAATTAAACCGTTTTTTTCTCGGTAGACTTCATTTAGTCTAAACACATTATTAACACTGTAAAGTGATGATAATCGTTTTAAGTATATTTATTCTATATAAGGATAAAGATTAGATAATTGGCACGCGAAATACGATGAATCGTACCGGTATGATTTAAAAATAATTGATCGGTTTTTTTAGGTAGAGCTAATTTCGTCTAACAATAAGTACATTAACAATGTATATAAGGATAAGGATAAAATAATTGGTTCGTAAAACGAGATAAACATGCTAAATAAGCCGAGATGTTGAGGAATCGGCTTCGATTCGGCCAGTGAGCTTTCCAAGGTCGTGATGGAAAGAAAAAGGGCGGTGTTCTTTTCCGTTTACGTTTCGATCCTCGGTTCGGATCCTCTTCAGAAACTTTATTTGTTCTACAAATTTCGTGATGCAAATTATGTTAGTAGAGTTTACAGATTTTTTATAATTGTACTATGTGTTATGAATAAGTTTTAAATGTGTTATAATGATTTGTGTAAATTTTGTGTTAGTTTTTTCTCTCATAATTGTTCAATCATGGTGATATTGTCTGAGTGATTATTTGTAAAAAAGAAAAATTAATTTATTCTTCTTGTTGAGTAACAAGGGTGGTGTGTGAGAGTGTGATGTTGTAAGAAAGATAAGAAATTATGTTAGATGACGAACCTGAATATTGTCGATATTTCTAGTTTTCTTTGGTTTGTGCTTGGAGGATGATTGACGAGACAGTATTTTTGGTGATAAATACTGTATCGTGAGGTTGAATCGGAGGATTGATTCAAAACTATTCTTTTTATTCAATGACACGCTTAATCGTTTTTTGGTGATTGTATTATGTGTGAGAAATTGGTATAATGAAAGAAACTTTAGTTTGATTTACTGTCTTGATTAATGAAATTAATGAAATGTTGTGTGAAAGTGGTAATTACCTATTGAAATAAAATAAATATATCCCGGCAAGCACAAAGAAGAAAATTAGAAATTTTTTTTTCTCTGCTCTACATGTCACGTAGTGACGTCCCAGAGAGTTCGAGAAAGACTAAGTGGCGAATTTAATGTTTCTGGGGAGAGGGAGAATGATCCTTTGTCAGTGCCGTGTCAAGAGTTTGAGGGTACCAATATCATGTTAAGAGATATTAAAAAAAATTAAATGATTAAATAAATAAATAAATGTATCGTGTCAGAGATTTTGAGGTTAATGTGTTATGTCAAGAGGTTTAGAATTGAGTCGCGAGTTTAAAATTTTTTTTGATGTGTGGAGTTATGGTGATAAAATATTATTATGATTATATTATTGAGTTGTATGTTGAGCTTAGCTTATTTATGTCAGTTCTAAAATTTATGGCATTAGGATGGGCTTTTATTTGAATCATTTCTAGGATCAATCTTTTTTTGAGCGATTGTTCATTGTTTCAAATTTTTACATCATCAAATTTGAAATCGTGTTTTTGTTCTATTGCGTGCTGTGCTAGAGCTGTGTGTATTGTGTGGGTGTGTTTTAGGCTATTTTTGTGTTCATTGATTCTGTTTTTGAGGTATCTTTTTGTTTGGCCTATGTATGTGGAGTTGCAATCATTACAATCAATTTTGTACACTATGTTAGATTTTTTGTTGTTATCTATTTTGTCTTTGGTGGAGCCTGTGATCGATAAGATGATGTGTTTGTTGTTTGTGACTAGTGTTATATTATATTGTTTGAAAAGACGAATTAGTTGGTGATGGATGTTTTTTGTGTATGGTAGATTTATTAGTCTAGAGGAGTCAAAGTTGTTATTTTTGTTATTTTGATTGTTGATTGTCGAAAGTCTATATTTTATAATTTTTTCTGCGAAAGAAATCGGATAACAATTTTTTGTCATTGTGTTCTTAATGAGTTGAAGATTTTTATGGTGAAAAGACGGATGAGATAGTTTTATTGCTCTGTCAACTAACATGTAAATTATAGCTTTTTTTGGGAAAGTGGATGGTGTGAAAAAAAGTTTATAAATCTGCCAGACCAAGTGCTAAATAAGGACCAAGTGCTATAAGGACCAAGTGCCATAAGGACCAAATGCTAAATAAGGACCAAGTGCTAAATAACATGCTAAATAAGGATTAGATGACTGGTATGTAGAAGAAGATAAATCGTGGTAATAACATTCAAGAATAATTTAACGGGTTTTTTCGGTAGTGTTAGGTTTGTCTAAGTACATGCACATTTTGTAAAGATAATAGTCGTTCCAAGTAGATTAAAATTGTATAAGGATAAAGATTGAATAACTGGTGTGTAAAACAAGATAAATCGTACCAGTACCATTAAAGAATAATTGAATGGTTTTTCAGGTAGGGTTATTTTCGTCTAAGTATATTGACATTGACATTTTACAAGAATAATAATCGTTCTAAGTACATCAAAATTGTATGAGGATAAGGATTAAATAATTGGTATATAACGAAAGATAACTATGCTAAATGAGCATTGGATAATCGGTATCTAAAAGAAGATAAATCGTAGCAGTACCATACAGGGATAGCTGAACCATTTTTTAGCGGGGAGTTAGTTCCGCCCAAGTTCATTAGCATTTCGTAAGGATCATAATCGTTCTAAGTACATTAAAATTATACGAGGATACGGATGGTACAATTGGTATGTAAAACAAGACAAATGTAGCAGTACCAGTCAAGAATAATTAAACGGTTTGTTAAGGATGTTGAGTCCCAAATCGCAAATGATAATAAAATTCTGAAAATTTGGTATGTTTTCGTATGAAGTATTTCAGAGGTCGTATAAAAATTTCACGACAATTAGGAAGCTCGTTATTGAACAATTAACATTCACAAATTAAATGTTGTTTTATGGCAACTGATGTAACTTTGCAGTAAGTTTTTTTTTGACCTCTCAATTTTATAATATCTACAATATACTGAAAGCAACGGAAACAAAACGAAGTTTATTGATAAATTTTTTTTTTATTTCTTTTAAAAATTGTTCTCAACAAAATGTTAATTTTTTAATAACGAGCTTCCTAATCGTCGTGAAATTTTAACACGACCTCTTAAATACTTCATACAAAAACATATCAAATTTTCCGAATATTCTTATCATTTATTATTTCAACCCTCAAGGAGGTTGAAGTAATGATAGAATTCTGAAAGTTTGGTATGTTTTTACATGAAGTATTTAGGAGGTCGTGTAAAACTTTCATGACGATTAATAAGCTATTTATTGAACAATTAACATTAACATGTTTCATAGGGACTCAACATCCTTAAGTAGAGTGAGTGTCGTCTAACAAGGAACATCACTTTGTTGTCCTCCTGCGACTTTGTTGAAAATTTTTTATGTGGAAGAGTATCAAAAACCAAGGCACACGTATTTTTTTTGTATTGGCTGAAAAACGGTTTCAAGAGGTTAAACGCACCCTCGAAAATCGGGGTGTTTTTCGTTTTTCGTCGATAACGTTATCATTCTCATCTCCAATATATAGTACACGAAAAAATAAACATTGTTGCAATTTGAATCTTTTTTATATCTCGTACCGTTAAGACGTTATCGACGAAAAGGTAAAAAAATAACCATTATTGAGGGTGCATTTCACCCCTTAAAACCTTTTTTCCACCGATAAAAAAAGATCCGTGTCCCTTGGTTTTTGATACTCTTCCACATAAAAAAGTTTCGACAAAATCGGAGAGGGACACCAAAGTGATGTTGCTCGTAAGTACATGCACATTTTATAAGGATAGTAATCGTTCTAACTACACTCAAATTGTACAAGGATAGGGTTCAGACAATTTCCACCCAAATGAGATAAATATGCTAAATGAGGGTTTCATGACTGGTATTTAAAACAAGATTAATGTAAACGAGTCAGTTGTTTTAAAGTAGCAACACTCTGCAAACTAAATACCAGTGGGAGTTGTTTCATAATTGCATGGTTACTTCTTGCTCAATTTCACTTTGGGTTCGACAACCTGGGCATGAATTACTCAGTCAAGCGTGATTAGGAAAAATATCCGTACTCCAAGGGCCAAGCGGGATGTAAGCAGAGAAATATATAAAGTCTTCTCGATCCCTCCGGCATCTTTCAAGACACTATGTACAAGGTATCAGGAAGGTCCATGCAAAGCCTTAAGAGGATGACATAGGTCACCTCGTTAGGAACATATCCAACCGAGGTTACCTTAGCCCAAAGTCTAAGGATTTCTAGTGATCATGGCAAGTGTGATTTTTGGAAAATCTCCCAAAAGTAGGTGCTCACTGGTTTACCTCTCATGTTAATGCTATTATTTTTTAATAGCATTAACATAAGAGATATTTTCATTTTTTGACAAGTTTTTAATAATTCGACACGTCCCATCTAGTTGGGTGGATACGGATGATTGTATTGATGTTTGTCGATTGAATACACATCAAGCTGAGACGCAAATAAGTTTTTAGTTGCCAATCATTTTCTGTATGAATATTATGAACGAGTTAGTACCTGGTTTTGGGAATTTTTCCAAAAAATATACTCATCACGATAACTCGAAATCCTTAGACTTTGGACTGAGGTAACCGAGGTTAGATATGTTCCTAACGAGGTGGCCTGTCACCCCCTTAAGACTTTGCATCGACCTTGCTAACACCCTGTATATATATATATATATATATATATATATATGAAGACGAATAAGGAGCAAGAAAGAATTTATTCGCCGAGAATCGACGAGCCGGAAGAAAGAAATGGAGTTATCGAGTGCAAAGAAAATTCCCATTGAAAGCATGCTTCTCTCCACTGTCTGTGAATTGTTCCGTCATGAGGCTCTTTTTCCTCGCTTTCGTCTTGCCGCTTTACGTGCTCGAATGGTTTTTTTCGTTTTTTTTTCTTCTCGTACGTCACCGTTAGGGCCCTCGTTCGGGCACAAAACAAGAAGGCGCGTACGTCGAAGTCTTCGCTATCGAAAAAAAGTGTGTGCCCTCGTAGATTCGCGTGTATCGTTTGCTAATGATCAAAAAGGGAGCGCGAGCAAGCGTTGACGTGAATCCCAAAGGATTTGCGGGTAATGAAGAATGAATTGGTCCCCGCATCCGGCGAGCCGAGGAAAATTCTCGCCATTGTACTTTTCCAGTAAGACCGCGAATTACTAGTCAATTACAATGAAGCCGCCGATCATATGAATCATACAAGAGAAGAAAATGGTGACGATGGGTTTCGTTTGATAAAAAAAAGCGCAGCCCCGCGGGCTTGATTCCTGGCAGAATAGCAATTTCCATGCCCTTTGATATCCCCAGACCGAGTTGGTAGATGTGAATTCGCGATTTCAAGATCCGATGTAATATTAATTGGCAGCGTGAATGCGCGAGTGCGCTTGGTACCGAGAGTACAGTGGAGAGGTTGGGTGAAAGTTGGAGCGTGGAGAGTAACGAGACCGGTGGAAAAATCGGGCCGTCGGGACAAGCGGGAGAAATGACTGTCGGGCTCTAGCTCAAGGGTTCGAAATGGATGGGATAAAGTAGCGAGGTGGAGGTCAGTGAAAGGAACAAAAATATGTGTGTGTGTGTGTGTGTACAAAAAAGAAGGGCAGAAGGGAAAAGAGCGAGAAAAAAATGAGACGGCGAGAGAGGGGGTGACGGAAGAGGAGGGTAAAAGTGCCCTGTAAGCGTTCTAACACGTTCGGAAACCTGGTCGTTCGAGGGGCAGAGGAGGATGGTCGTTTCGAATGCTTTCGCGTGGAGAAATTCTCGCATAGTAGAATTTCTCTCTCTGTAAGACTGAGACCCCCACCCCCTTTCTCTCGCTCTCGCTCTTTCTCTCTCTCTTCCTTTCTCCCTATCGCTTTTATTCTCTGGCAAGAGTCTTCCATGTCTAGGGCCGAACATTACGAGTGTTTTCGCATGAAAACTCGACCAGAGACCGTGTGGACTCACGTGTCCTGTACACAGGATGTAGGAAAGAAGAGGGAGAGAGAGGGAGAGAGAGAGTCCCAATGGCTGCCGCTCCCGTTGTACAAGCGAGAGGCTCCGTAAAGTGTGGGCACAGGAAATTCACTGTCTTGTAAAACTATCGTCGGTGTCTTTCGTCCAAGAGAATTTTTGTCTCTCCGCCAAATCGCCTCGTACCATTGCTTTTTTTCTTCTTCCCTTCTTCGCTCTCATTGCTTCCTTTGGCTGAGGTAACACAACCTCGCGTGAAACGAAACGCTTGTCAAGCCTCGTTAATTATTTTATTGCTGCAATACGCGCGAGCGCATTGGGCGCTAATAAAATAACGGACGCGCCTGGATCGCGATGAGGGGCTGGAAAAGCATCGAGCAAACACCAAAATGTACGCTTCGTTAGTATCCCAATAACTGTTGCATTTGTACGAGTTTCCGTGGTAAGAGTGACTTTTTTACTCCAAGTTCATGAAGAAAAGAAGTAAAGAGGGGGGAGAGAGAGCGAGAGAGAGAGAGAGAGAGAGAGAGAGAGAGAGAGAGAGAGAGAGAGAGAAAGAGAGAGAAGACACAGTGAGAGAGAGAAGACACAGTGAGAGAAGCGGAAGGCAAAATTGCGCAACAGTGACGAAAGCTCGCTCGTTTATAAATGCCACAGCTATTCGGTCGAGAACTTCTTCTCTCGATCTTTCTTTTTTTTTCCTGCGTTCCGAACAACATATCCACTGGGAACCTTCTTTTTGCATCGTCCTCCATCAAAGACTACCATTTTCGAACCCTGCACACACCAATTCGTGTTTGGCTCAAAAGAGAATGCCACACACATGGGCACATATATAGGTTGCGTATATGTACGTTTATATATGTAGAAGTTTATTTGTGAGGGATGGACGTCAAGATGGGTTTCAGCGTTAAACTTTACGCCATTTCTCTGGACTCAGTGATCGTTGGACCGTGCTCAATACTCTTGAAGAGGTTGAGCCCCATCTATGGGTGAATATGTCAACTTACATACATGCACACAATTATATATATACATATATACAGACATATATATATATATATATATTGACAGAGAGAGAGAGAGAGAGAGATTTTACGATCTCTCTTTTTCACGGCTTCCTTGATCGCAGTTTGAATTTCCAAGCTGTGCTTCGACTGCTGTGACTCGTCTGCGCGTCTGCACTTCACTTTCTTCGACAAGTGGACGAAAACTTTCAAAGTCTCAGATGTGATACGAGTCGTATATATTTATACATGTCGCTGTATGTACATAAAGAACTGTCCTTACTTTCGATAAGCGAGTGAAAGTCGATACGTTTTCGTGAATGATCCAAACGATGGTAGCCATACGTCGCGACGTACATACTTTTTTAACCTGAAGCTCCAACGTCGATTATGCATTCGTGAAGATGGCAGACTGACAGTGTTACGGTTAAAAAAAATGGAAAATAATTGTATCGAATTTATACGACGATCGTATGATGATTTGGAAATAAATTGTGAGCCTGTGGAAAGCGGCTGGTTTGAAGACTGATCATCTTCGCTGAAGAAAAAAAAAATGGGAGGTCGAATGTAAGCGAGTTCGTCAAGCTTGTTCACATTCGACATTAAAGTTGTCCGGTGTTACAGTGCAATATTTAATGGTTGCATGTTTGGGGTTACTTTCTTACGTGCCGCGGTAGGATAATATTGTGCCTGAAGGCATGGGCGTCGTGGGAGCTGTAATTATTCTGTAATTGAGGGGATTTGGATTATACGTCCTGGATTGTTTGCACTGAGCATGCCAATACAGCTGCCCTTGTAAACCGCAGATTTGGCATGTCTCTCTTGCCTCTCTCTCTCTCTCTCTCTCTCTCTCTCTCTCTCTCTCGCTCCCTCTCTACCATATTCCTACGTCAAACTTCGCAGCAAGTGAATCATGAAGTCTCTTTGGTATAATGATTGAATTTAAGAAATATACATACACTCGGACTATTCGATAACCTCCTTGATTGATACTATAGCACAGGTAAAAAAAAGCAATGCTGATAAAGCATCAAAACGGTTCCAAGCAATGCATTCATTTTCGAAAATATGGCAGATTAATGTTTTTTCCGGTTAAAAACCATGAAACAATGTCTACCGATAAAATAGCCATTGGAATATAATTCCTCGTGTAAAATACTTCAGTGACGAAAACTCGAAGAATATTATTTCATATTCAGGTTCAATTGGCAGAGTTCATTGGCAGCAATTAATTATACATTAATGATAACAATTTTCGATCGATTTTATTAGAGATATGGTTATCAACAAAATTGAGTCCAAATTTGATGTTCTTTGTTCAGATTGTTAATTACTGTGTTCGGAGAAAAGTTCATTACACAATAAACAAATACTTGCCCGGAACAATATTTATCAAATTTCTCGAATAATCATTCGATTATTTGTCATGTCGCATCAAAACCGTCGCCACTGTAATCTGGTATCAAATTTATCGTATCTTTTCTCCCCAAAGGAGAGGGGTGGGGGGACTGCACTTCCCGAATCATTTGAGTTCTAGGTCAACCTGGCTCAATTGTGATCAAGGCAGTCATACCTTTTGAAGGCCCTTTTTTCGCTTTTTTGGGGTTTTTTTGCCGAACTACAACTGCAAACTTTTCACCACTTATTTATTCATCCTTTGAGCACACTTTACAATTTTTGTTTATATAAAGTGTTTGTACGGTGACCACGATTACGGGCGTTCTGCTTATGTAAAACAAAAGAACCAAACGGCATTTTAATTTGTGAACTACGAACTAGTTTTTGAATTAGGATTATTAAAAAAGATTGAAAGGTAAATGTTTGGCATTTTGTTGAACATTTTTTCGTGAAATTTGGTGTTTTTTCACGACTTCTTCAACATGAAAAAAGGGCTTGATGAGTCTGAATTATCCTAGTATGCAAAGTGTCTACATGAGTACTGAATAAGTCATTCAAATTTTAAAGGAATTCGTTGGATAGATTTCGAGATATCGCGGTCGCCAGGTTGATAAATACAGTTTCGAGAAAAACACTTTTACAAGTTCAATTACGATAATCACCAATTAAATTTTTACTCACCCTTAAGGGGTCTTCTCACATTAGACGCTAAAAACGACTTTTTGCATGACTTTTTTATAGGTTTATATTATAGATATTGATATAAAAGTTGTTGCACTTAATAAATACACTTTTGAAATACATTTAAAAAATTACTTATCCACTTAGGGCTCTAGATATAGACGAAAATGGTAGTAAAAAAATGTCCCAAACAATTGTAGGTTTGCGCTGTTGATGAAATCTCGGAGACGGATGATCCGAAACAAAAAAATCAAACGGTATTCGATTCAGTATGTTAATGGCTATAGCGCATATCATACAATTTTTTATATATGCAAAAATAACGAAATAGCGGAAATTTTTCGAACAAACATAAAAAACGTATTTTTTTCAACGTTTTTGACAAAAAAAGTAAATATCCAAATATGAAAAAAAGCTTCATATGCGCTATACCTATAGTTTTTAAGAATATGTGGTTCAATTTTTATAAGGGTCGGTTCAGCAGTTTCGAAGATTTTATCAACAAGTGGTCGAAAAACGTTGTTTCGAGAAAAACGCGTTTAAGGTATGTTTGTGTTACATAAATACATAAGAATTAAAAAAAAAATGTATTTCGAAGTGTATTTATTAAGTGTCCATAATATAAACCTATCAAAAAAATATCCATAATATAAACCTATAACAAAAATATATCCATGATATGAATCTATCAAAAAAATATCCATAATATAAACCTATCAAAAAATCTATGAAAATAGGCTTTTTTATTTAGCGTCTAAAGTGAGAAGATCCCTTAACATGCTATGCCTGGTCCGTCGGAAAATCACTTTACCCATATATGCTACACTATATGTGGATGCAATTAACGCAAAAAAAAAATCGATTTTTTTAACCAATCACACAGGATGACTCAATTCCGAAAAATATCCAAGCAGGTGTTATTAGTTCTCGTAGAGTTGGATCCGAGGGCATTAATTTTTCAGGCAATCTTTCGAGTGAAAACTGTCGTTGGGGAGATTTATTTCCAAGGTATTCTTCGCGGTCTATTCCTTCCGGAGATTTTTTATCGAGTCGACGAAGTCCACCCATCAAAACAAGGCTGGAGAGCAGTTTTCGCTCCATTTTTTTCATTCTTCCATCCTACCGAGCACGACCGGACGATACCATCGGACATTCCGCCTTCCCTCTCCTGCTTCAGGTACGAAAAAGTCGGAAGGAAAAAATCGTGCCAAAAATCGTCCCTTACGATACTAATAACCACCGCAATTGAGGGTGGAAACGGTCCGCTAGGTAATTCGTATGTGAGCGCATATGCGCATACGTACAGGTGATTATGGGACCGGGATTGCCATGCGGATTACACACGCAAGATCTCTGGCCTGTTTATGATCCATTGGAGCAAAGCAGAGCACATAAGCGCGCGGAGACGCATGCATACATTCATCGAACACATTTCGTGCGAGCCTGCGTGCATCAGGCAGGTGTATATTGCCTCCACTGACACGCTTGATCAATCTGTCGATAGAACTTCCACCCCTCTCTCTCACTTCTCCTTTACCTTATGTCGGAGGGTTCCATTGTTTACTTGTTCCGGGCAGCCTCATGTGAACCCACCGTCCCCAACTGACGCCCGAATATATGTGTCAAGGCTTGAGGCCAGTTATACTACATGTGTCTCCAAAATATGGCGGAGGGGGTATACGCGATATGCACACCGGAAAAAATAATTTTATCGTATCAATTCTTGTCGGGGGATCCACGAAAACTCCTACGCATACATGTATATAAATAGATCTATCGGAATTGAATAATTTCAGGGTGGAGGAAGAGAAAAGAAAAAAAAAACGAATGGGCAATGCGGATCGTCGAGGTCTCTTAGGGGTTTGCGAGTTTTCCGGTACAGTTATTTTGTCGCGCACGGCGATGCGAGTGACAGGCTTCACGAACGAATATGCTGATTGATGTGTTTTTTTTCGGAGTGACAGATCGAGAAAATTGAGCGGGAAATGTTATTGTCGCAGGGCTCGTGTAGTGTGAGCTGGGGTATGTGTGTTATAGAGTGGAACTTCCTTATTCAAAGAGAGTGAAACTCTTCTGAACACATTGAGTATGCTGATACATTTTTTTTGTTGGCATCAACGAATGGTCGGTTGATCCATTTTTATTTGAATTAACCAACATTTTCGGAAAAACAAAGTTTTTGTACTTAATTTCACTATAGCAGAATTTTATGTTGAATATATCTATTGGTATGATGATCTATCTACCAGATAATTTTGGCGTTTGGCATTATTTACACGAAGACATATTTAGTAGCATAAATTAAATCGGTTTATTCAGATTTTTCATTTGAACTGACAAGCAAATTTATATACGTAGTAGTACGCTCTGTGGCCGCCGCGTGGCGCAGGGCCCGAGACTTCTCCCGTAAACCTTTTGTACTCCGAGCGAGCATTAAACCGAGTCCGCCAAACGTATCCATGCACTGCGAATGCTGCACATTGTCGCTCATGGTTGGCTAATTGTATACCGAGAGACGTGGAAATTACACATTTTGTGATACCGGCAAACCCAACGAACCCAAGCAAACCCAAATAAAACCAAACCCAAACGAACCGAAAACCAAACACGCAAGAGGAACATCCTCTCGTGTACACCGAAATGGTGGTAATACGAAATATGTTTGATAATTTTTCACCATTGAGGTTTGTTAACAACAGCGATGTATATGTACTATATATATGAGAAAGTATGGTTAATTTTCTGTTTGCAAATCAAAATACTAATTAGTCAAATACAGTTTTTCTGTATTTAAAGTAACACTATATTTGACATTGAGACACTTCTAATGCATGCAACTAGAAATATTTTGTCATACGAAAATATCTCTTACACATTTGGATAAACAATGTATTTTCATTGGATTCGTATTTATTGAATCGTCTACATCACAAAATTATTGAAATAATGAAAGAATATTATAGGAGAAGAATAATATAGGAGCTCAATTTTGAGACTCCTGAAACAAAATCGTAATGATACATTTCTACAAAAATTAGATAATTCAAAATGTATCGTTTGAAGAACACTGTAATTTTTTTTTGTATAAATATATTTAAGGGGGTCGTTCCATGAGACTGCTATTTTTTCGCTTTCTTCGGATTTTTTTTTATGAACCATTGAATCACACTATCTTTGAAATTTTACCATGCATTTATAAACAGTCTTACAATTCCTTCGAATTTTATCAAACAAAAATAGCGTGTTGAATCGACTTTACACCGTTCGGAAGACACTCATGGTTAAAAAAAGTTGCAACTAGAGTAAAATAAAATTATCGATGAGATGATTTTCGGCACGGTTATCAAAGTTAAGTTCCAAGTGTCGTAATTTTTTTCGACTTAAAAAAAAAATAGCTATGACAGATATCAGAAATATTGTAATTCGCGTGACAATTATGGATGCCCTTACTATACCATACAAATTTGAGCGAAATGCGTTCACTAGTATTCGAGATATCATGGAAGCCAAATTGATAAATATACTTTTGAGAAAAGCGCATTTAAAAGTTCAAGTACGATTTACACAAAGGTTATAATTTTTTATTATATAAAAAAAGCTATTAAAATATATATACTTATAATAAAAAGTTATATAAGTAATATAACACGCACATGTTTTGCAATTGAGGCAAAAAAAATTTTTCCGAATTTGTTGACCTGTCACGTGGGATGATCGCCTTAATAATAATCGATTTACAGCCGATGTCCGGGTATGCACCTTTCGAAAAGGTCTTGTTCGAGTAAGCAGTGGCCTTCCTAACCAGGTCATCGAATATAAAAAAATCAACCAGATTTCATTACTATTTTAGTTTATCCTATGATTAATCGAACGAATTTCCGAAACGTCAAATGTAAAAAAAATGGCATGCGTTAAAAATGAGAGTCCTGATTTTTGCGATGAAATTGACATTTTTCGTTCAACGAATTGAAAGTAAACATCCAAAAAAAAACCTTCGATCAAAAACTATATTTTTCCATCCAGAAAAAGCCTTGAAACTCTCAGACAGATCGCTGCAGTACGTTTTGAGATATTTTCCTCACCGACTCTGAAATTGTACTTTCGAGACAAAAGCTTTCAACGTTTCGAGCGACGCCCCGAGCGTTCCGACTGCCGTCAACGTAACAGCCTATAAATCTGTCAATTTTAATCCGATCACTGTGAAATTTTCAGGGAACACTTACAAGATGATATCCTGTCAAAATATATTGACTTTGAAAGCAGTGTTTTTTCGACCTTTACAACTATGCATAACCCGTCAAATCAAATGAACGTTTTCATCATTGTAGGGTAGACTGCGTACGGGTGTATCAGTTTTCAGTTCATCGCCCATAACGTTGCAATTATGGTATAAGACGTGGAAATAAAACGCTCTATATTAAGGGGTTACCCCAACTTGCGATTCTGAAAAAATCGATTTTTTTTATTATATTTTTTTGAAGTATATGTATCTGAGAATATGTCCTGAAAATTTCAAGTCGATCCGAACAAAATTGACTGATTGTGAGATATGAGCGTTGAAAGAGAAGAATCCGTGAATTGAAGAACTGAAATTGAAACTTTAAACGCGTTTTTCTTAAAATGGCATTTCTGAAATCGGTGACGAAGATTACTCGAACACTAATGAACCGATCTTCTTGAAATTTTGCAGGCTTATTTAATACATAAAAATGTGGTCTTTAATCGTTCGATTTTTTTTCGGAAAAAATGGCCGTTTTATAGCCAAAAAACGGCCGTTTTTTTCGTTAAAATCGAACCATTAACTTTGACTGTCCGCCATTTCGTGAAAAATAAATATTTTTTAAAATCCTTCGATTAAAGACTAGTTTATACTTATATTTGACTAAATCCATCCGCATTTTTTTTTCAGATGATCCACTTCGCCGCAATGTTGGTCACCGCAAACCGTGTATATAAAAACATTATTTCATTGACGGCCATTTGCCACTAAAGAATGTAATATTTTTTCAATAAATAAATTACTGAAAGTTCTTCAAAATGTATTCTTTAAGTTGGTATATTGATCGATTAAAAAAGTTTTGTAGTTTTCTTTAAAAAAATTCATGAAAAAGGCCTTTTTTGCGCTACAAGTGGGGGTAACGCCTTAAAGACTGGACATCTGCCTCCAAATTGAAACTACAATTCGGTGCCAACTAGGGGACAAATATTTTTTACGGAAAATTATTCTGTCTAAATTTCAATGCAGACCCTGCAGTGTTAAAAGTTGCAATTTTAAAACAGATTATCTCCCAATCCAAATAGTCGACTGTTTTGAAATTTAACTCAAACATGCATAATGATATGAAGAATGTCTGGTTCAAATTTGAACAAAATCTATAGAAATCAAGACTGCGCACTCGTACTACCTTAAGTTCAAATACCTACAACTTTTGAACAAAGCAATATTTTTAAATTCCGTGCGCCTTTCTCTAGGTATTCTAACGTAGATTAGCGAGCATTTTCGTTTTTTGTTCTAGGTAAAAAATTGTGGATGCTAAATGTCACGCCGCGGAGTGCCTAAAAAAAAGATAACAAAGGAAAATATTAGTAATCGGCCATTTTGTACATCGAAAAAAAATATATTTCTAACAGCTTGATATTCATACTAAATAGATGTGTGATTAATTTTATGAGTTAATCACGTTTGCATACGAAAAAATTGTTAAATTCGCAAATGATTTAATACCCGTTACTGTGACCTAAGGCCTCAATTGAAAATACATATTGTACGGTACAAATCAGAAAGACTGATTTTCAGGCTTCTAAAATCAAAAGATTAATAAATGTTGATTAGTTTAAAAAACAACCAAAGTTGACTGACTCATATATGTATTGTTTTATTTGAACACGACCATAGGGTTATGATCATCTTCCCCGACTTCGTCTACTTTTGAATTTTCATTTTCGACCCCGTTACGTTGACCGCAACGCGTGGATGACACGGAGACTCGAGCGTGTGTGATACCTGTGAGATCGAAGTCCACGTTGATCTCGGTGCTCAAACTTTTAGCGCAAGCCCATCCATAAATAATGCCGGGCGTTTTCGCTGTATCCATCGCTAAAGCGTATTCAAGACACGCTTGGATCTTCTTTCTGCCTTTCGTTCATCGCGAACCCCTTTCTCCTCTTCCGTTTTTTCTCTTCTTCCTCGACCGTGACACATTATTAATAACGGACGTTATCAAATCCGGTAAGACCGCAAAAACGACCATCCCTTCAGTCCCTCGAATCTCTCGAGCACCACGAGGCGGAACATCCCGCGGGAAAATGAGTTAAGCATATCCGCGGAGAAAATAAAGGGAGCAACGTCACAGCCGAGCAAGTGGAGAATCGAGCGGCTTCGGAATAGAGCGGAAACTGAAGAAATGCAGATCAGATTTGTCCTGCACCATCTCAGTCACTCTTCTTCTCGTGTGACAATGGTCCCCCGGGTATACCCGCATATCTGTGGACGTGGCAGATGTAAGGGCTCGATGGCCTTAAATATTCAAGCCACGATGACTGTTTGCCGCAGGCTCATCCCGCGACGCGAATACTTTCATGATTCGGAATTGAGCGAGCTCCTCGGGAGGGCCGCGTAGAAAAAGAAATAAAAGTGACAAGTGTTTTACAATCTATACGTGCGTGAATTTTTACACACGTGTGTGTGTATGTGTGTGTGTGTGTGTGTGTGTGTGTGTGTGCGCGCGCGCGCGCGCGTGTGTGTGTGTGGAAGAATATCTTGAATAACGAACTATGATTGGACGAGCGAAAACAAAATTTGACGTTCTCCGCTAAATCGAAGACATCTTGACGTCACGTATATGTATAGGGGTTGAAATAGGGGAAGAATACAAAGCGAAAGGAGGATGGTAAAAAATGAGAACATTCGAACAACGAACACCCCTGGATTTCTCACTTCAATCTGGGGTAGACGTTGGTGAATAAAAAAACCTATAGATTCATATGTATATATGTACATATGTATGTATATATATATATATATATATATATATATATATATATATATATATATATATATATATATACGTGTGGATGTGTGTGCGTGAGTATAAAAATCCGGCAAGCATTTCACTGACGTTGCTACTGTTACTGTGGGCTGCTCATAGCTATAACTCTGAAGGCGAGAGATGGGATTTTCTATACGATATACTTTCTCGTTCGGGTTCATTTCGAACGAGGAAACTTCGTTGCGAGGGATCATCTGCTTCTTTTCTTTGCATACATACTTCGGGCTTTTTTTTATCTGTACTTTTTTATCTTCCAGTGGGCTTTTCATTCTATCGCCCACGCTGCTCTGTCTCTTATCTTTGTGGATGAAAAACACGTTTTTATTTTTGCATCATCGTCGTAGAGGGATGCAATGTATTTGATCCTTTTTTTTTTTTAACGAGACGAAAGAGCAAGCACGTTCCTCGTGTTTCTCTTTATTCAAAGCTCCGAAAGACGTTTTATCTGCTTTTATAGAAAATGATTTGACTGCTCGCACAGGGTATCGACAAATAAATGATTACCAACGTTTTGCGAGAGATGGGCTGATTCTTTTCTTTGCATACATCGAGCTCTCTTTTCATTCGCGCTTCCTTATCTTACAGTGGGCTTTTCAGTGAATCGCCCATGCTGCTCTGTCTGTATCTGCGTGGATGAAAAACGCGTCTTCATTTTTACATCATCGTCATAGCCAAATTCAATGTATTTGATCCTTTTTTCAAATTAAACGAAAAAGCTAGCACATTTTTTGTATTTCTTTCGATTCGAAGCTCCGAAAGACATTTTATCCGATTCTTTCTTCGACAATGATTTCACTGTCCGCACACTTTGTCGGCAAATAAACGTTTACCGACGTTTCGCGAGAGATGGGCTGATGGTTTTCTTTGCATACATACTTCGAGCTCTCTTTTTATTCGGACTTTCTTATCTTGCAGTGGGCTTTTCAACCAATCGCCCACGCTTCTCGGTCTCCTATCTTCGTGGCTGAAAAAGCGTCTTCATTTTTGCACCATCGTCATGGCTAAATTCAATATATTTCGTCCTTTTTTTTCAAATCAAATGAAAGTGCCAGCACATTATTCGTGTTTCTTTTCATTCGAAGCTCCGGAAGACACCGAATTCGACGGAAATTTATATTTTTCATACGGATAGCTCGCCAATCGCGATTTTTCGTTCGACAATGATTTTACCGTTCGCACAGTTTGTCGGCGAATAAATGATTGCCACCGCTTACCGCTTGGGCGAATATTCGCCGAATTGAAACAGACGTTAGCGAATATTATTTGCTATGCACGGTGGGAATTTGTGGGTCCCGTTGAGCAATTTGTTTTTCCGAATGAATCACCGATTCAGCGTGAAACACTTCGCATCTCGGGACCGCAACTTGGCGGGGCGCACTCGCCACCCGCGCGTGTGTGACAGCCACGACAAATTACGAAAAATCTTTTCTACGTGATTCCCGGCGCTGTTTGGCCTCGGGCGATCACGATTTACGTCGCGCAACGTGAATACCCGCGTGCTACAACGTTCTCCCAGATTTAGCGAGACGGATCGACAATCGAGAACGAATAAGTGACGAGATTGAACGATTCCTATGCGAATTCGTTTTCGTACGGAGTTTTCAGTATCGCTCTATTTACCATGCACGATCGATCTCCACCACCCCCACCGCCGCCACATGGGGCATAAACGATTTCTCTCACCGGATATACGAGCCCTTTTTCGGTACTACGTTTCACGCGATCCATCCTTGATCTTTCGCTTAACCTCGGCGAAATGGCCATTCGGAAAATTCATAAGTATTCGCAAAAAAAGCTCGTTGTAAAACAATTAATGAGTCGCAATTTTGACATAGTGACTGTGTTTTTCTCGACAATTTGGACAACGTTCCGAAAAGCCCCCCCCCCCCTTCCGATCGAGCTGACATTTTGCACAAAGCTTCCTTTTAATATTTTAAGATAAACCCCTAAAGGGGTTTTTGGCAATTCGCAATAGTTTTCGAGGTATTAAATTTTTAAGTTTTTTTTTCTAAGATTAAGGTTCTGAAATCCCCCTCAGATCGAGTCGCCATTTTGCACAAACCTTTCTTTTAATATTTTAAGACAACCCCTGAAGGAATTTTTGGCGATGCGCAATAGTTTTCGAGATATTGAATTTTTAAGTTTTTTTTTAACGCGCGCCGACTATCTGTACCCGAAACAACGCAAACCCAAAAGGTATTACGCGTCGGCAAAAATAAGTTTAGGGGTTGCCTTAAAATATTAAAAGGAAGTTTCGTGCAAAATTTCAGCTCGATCGCGGGGGGGGGGGCGGTCGGAACTTTACCCGATGAATTTCCCGGAGTTCAATTAATGCGTTTGAACTATAAGGGAAAACAATACTTTGGCAATTGACTCAAAGGGGAACCACTGCATTGATGATTAACGGTGAGAGAAAATAATACATCGACAACTGACTGGAGGAAAAATAATACATTATAAACCGACTATAAGGAAAAAACACTCACTGACAGGTGATTGTAAAGGAAAATCATTCAATTGACAATTGACAGTAAGGAACGTAAAATCCCAATGGACTAAGAGCCAGTGCAATAAAACTTTTAAAAAACTGCTTTCGAAAGGGAACAGTTCATTCCACAATCGTATCTTATTTTTCCAAAATCTTCGTTCTCGAGGAGTCTGAAGATTGGAAACACCTCATCCAAGAAGACATTTTCCGACTTTTTCTCGATGATATTTCTAGTACTAGAATTTTTTTATAGCGTGATATAGAATCTTAGCAGTACTTAATCAAAACAAAAGGGATTCGAACAAAATTTTGGCTGGCACAAGTACTGTACTGCAAATCTAGACCTGTTGGATGACATTTCGAGAAACACAATCTTATTCACTATTGGTGAATAGTGCAGGAATATTTATATATACTCGTGCGAGTATGCAGCATATATATATACCAGGTGTAGAAGTATGAAACCGAATGTCCCTATAGATAGTGCTGGCCATCAGCTTAGGGACCGTAAGACCGCTTCTGCAGCGCTATCATCTACCCCTAACAGCTGACGAAGATTTTCAACACACAACAACCCAATTTTCTTACACCGGCATATTTATTCTATAACCTTAAACATGTCGAGTTTTGTGCCTACGAACTACAATTTGCGGACAGCATTGGTTTTCTGTTATCATGTGAAGAAAACTGCTGCAGAATCGCATCGAACGCTTGTCGAAGCTTACGATGAACATGCTCTTGGTGCAACACAGTATTTCGAGTGGTTCAAAAAATTCAAAAGTGGTGATTTTGACGTGAGAAACGAAGAGCGTGGGAAACCACCGAAATAGTTCGCAGACAACGAATTGCAAGCCATATTGGATGGAGATGATACTCAAAGTCAACAAGAACTCGCGGGTCAATTGAATGTGACGCAGAAAGCCGTATCCATTCGTTTTTTTACAAAAAATTCCGGTTTCATACTTCTACACCTGGTATATATATATAAACCCACATATAAAATCCTGAAGAACCTCCATCCCGACTGGATCCGGGGCGTTTGTATCGGGTTCATTTCTACCGTCAATTCTCCAGAAATTCGAGACCAGAGACTTCGAGGCTTCGAGAAGGGACAAAGTTTCGCAACAAACCATTTGTGTATTCCTCGCTCCCGCGGTGTGATCGTCAGGGGGTGTTTTGGTCGCATCGCCGGTAGCAAAAGCCCTCGTGAATCCACACGACCGGCATGGGGAGTGTGCACGCAGGACGTTAACGACCGAGAAAATAGCGAGATAACAGTTGCGGAAGGATATGCCGAGCAGAAGCGCGCGCGCGTGTGTGCGTGTGTGTGTGAGAGAGAGAGAGAGAGAGAGAGAGAGAGAGAGAGTGAGGAAGAGAGACAGACAGGCGGACAGGGACAGATACAGAGATCCGGTGGCAGAGAGAGAGCGAGAGAGATACATAAAGATGGCAAACGTGTGGCCAATGCGAACCGTCCGTACATACCCTGCATGTATTTTATTGCGTCTCGTATATACATTCCCTATTCTATATATACAGGCATACATTCAATTTTGTGGAGAGTGATGCATTCAACGTGTGGTGTGTGTGTGTGTGTCTGTGTAGAACACACACAGACGCACGGAGGCACACAGAGGCACACGAACACACACACACATATATTGGTTCACGTACGTAGGTCTATATATTCAAAGTTTGTAACCCTTTACAGCTATAATTCTCACCATGGCACCATCAAAAAAGTTTTACCTTTGACAAAAACTGCACCAACAGCGTGTGTTTGCATAACGCCCTCGTCCAAAACTCTCAACTTTTTCCCTTCGTGTGTGTCGAAAAACGTACAGGTACTTGCATTGTCCACGGGATCAAAAGCACGTCCATTTCACATACGTGCATATGTGCACGTTTAGTGCAAATGTTATTGCATCGCCAAGTTCTAGGTCACACGGTCAAGATTTCGCGAGCTTTCGTTAAAGCTCGATCGAACGGATTTACAAAACAAATTGACGGCGCAGTCGGTGCTAATGAGTCAACCAATTGGTGTGTGAATGTGTTTGAGTGCCTGGATATTTTGCAGGCACAACGATTCTTGGTTAGAGATACCTGGCTGAATGATGTGCAGAAGAACTTTTGCGAAAATCGTTGCATGCGCTGAGATCCCAAGTCGACATTTTTGAAAATGAAGTTCTTAGGAAGCAACTATTTTGAAATTTTTAATACCGGATCGCATTTTTCAATAGGGTAGGGGATTATGCAGAATATATTAACGTTGGAAGTTTGGGGGAAAAGGCAAAATGTTTGAGATTGTAGGGACGTGTACATTTTTACATTAACTTCACCGAACATTTTAATACGCCACTTATACTGCATTTTAATTCAAGTGTACTTTTTTTTCTTTTTTTCTCGTTACGTTGTGCAGAAGATAGATAATGGCAATTTGGAAGAAGAATTTTTCATTTAATTGGACCAACACACCCCACCGAGTGATGAACCTATTACCGGATGTAGCAGCCCGTGGCATCGATGCCCCTCGTAAGGGGCAATTTAGAAGTGTGATTATCGGTGCACGACCCGGGATTTCGGTATTGCTATACGCTATCGAAGTCAAATTCTCGATGATTAGTGCGATAGGGTCATTAGTGTATATACATATATATATACATATATAGGTGTATGAATATTACATATATATCTAAATCTACGTTAAACATATAACATAGATTCAGCTAGTTTGCTCTAAGCCCGCTGCTGACCCCCGCATTGGTTGAAACAAGTTACCACCTATCGGGCAATCCACTTTGGGCCACCCTACCTAAAACATCCAAAACTAATTGTAAAATACGGTACATCAATTAAGTATAAATTCATTGTTACAAAAAAGTTGAACAATAAGTAAATCGTAAATTGTTGAAGATTTCAACAGATAGTTCATTTCTTCGATCAACACTAATGGATGGATCTAAGGTACAACACAAAGCGACATTTCTTTCTTTTTTAAAGGTAAATTGGAGATAACGGAACCAAGAGTGCGTGAATGACGTTTGTTTCTTAATACTTATTGAAGGAGAGTACGAGTCTTGAGCCCGGAAAAGAAGGTGAGACAATTTTTTGTGGATACCCAGTTGATACGGTGAAATTCCGTTTCGTCAGCTTGATTCTATAGATCTTCGAGTATCATTACAAATTTGACTAGATTTTGCAAGGTAATGGCGCTGCTGAAGCTGGACAAAGCGAGTCACCTTTGTCCGATAGAGTCCTGCAGCCAGCAAGAGTTGCCCTCCAATTCTTCACTACGTAGGGAAATAGAAGAATATCGGTTTTCGATAAACTGTTGCATGTTTGGAAAAAAAATTGTTTTTGGTAGAAAAGCAATGGCCGAAAATAATGTTGTTCGGAATAAGTTTTCAAGATATAAAAAATCCGTGTGCACTTCGATGTAAAATGTTGTTACAAAGTTCCAAAACGAAGTGTTAAGTCAATCGATGAAAAATTGGCGATGTAGGTAATCTTGCAGGTTGCGGGATACTATTGGACAAAGCTGACTCGCTTTATCCTGCTTCAGCGCCGCCATTTTATCACAAAATATGGTGAAATAATTTGTAAACATATTTACAGATATGTAGAATGAAGACCACTAAATGGATTTTTGATTCAATCAACTGGGTATCCATAAAAAATTGTCGTAATTCGTCTTTTTTCCGGACTCTAGACTGGCAGTCTCCCGTGATGACAGCGGTCGAAAGTCAAAATTAGCGTGTGCGCCTGATGGCCGAATACCATAAAATGGCCGATATATCTTTATTAATATTCATTATCATGCATCCGCATGCATATAAGGATCTAGTATCCATGAAATCCATGCAAATCGACGCTCTCCAAACCGCGCCAGCGTAAACGGATTTAAAAGCGATACATGCTCAACGTTCCTGGAGGGCTCCGGCTCATTCGCTCTCTATTAGAATTCATCGCTCAACTCGCGTAGTGATTAACCTGCCCTTGGTACGTTTATCGTCGCTCGTATATTTATATTCATATGGATGCATGTCCATATATGTATATGTGTATGGGTATATATTGAAGCGTGCCTGTCCAACAACCGGTAGAACCCAAAATGACGTTACTGCCGCGCGAAACTGTTATCACTTTACACGTCGATATGCCTAGATCGTGTCTTCAGGTCCGCCAGTATCCAAACACAATGTCATGACCGATCTGCGCATCAGGGGATTGGGAGGGATTTCAATGATCCAATAAATCCATCGTATCTGCAATGACGAAGATTGGTATCTCTCGTTCATGGAAGCAGGTTCACTTTGGGGCGAAGATAATTGATTAGGCTCAATAATGGAATGGTTCAGAGGTATCATTTCTCCTCCTGTTAAGACGAGACATCCTTTCAGCAGCGTGAAAAATAGGCATTTTTCGGGAATTTTTTTAGAGGGGATAAAATAATCTGGTCATTTTCAAATTTGGATATGAGTTTGGATATGAGTATTATAACTGTATAATATGAGTATTATAACTGTCGAGTTTGAAAATTTTTTTATTATTTTTTTTATGACTAACAAAATGGCGGCGTTATTATGGATCTTCGGACGCCTGTTTTCTGCGACATTGGAAGGTGCTGCAGTTATCACTCTTTTTCTGTTGATCTGCGAAAGATTTAATAAGGAAGGATATACCTAAAGAAATGATGGAAAGGGCAAAATTGAAAATTCGGGAGCCTTTTTACTCGAATTTTCGACCATTTTTTCGACACATTTGACCCCAAAAAAAATATTTATTTACTCGCTACCTTTCAAACTTTAGGTATATCCTTCCGATAATATTACTGAGAGTAACCTCCCACGATTTCATCCAAATCGGTCGATAAATTTTTGAGCTACAACACAAGCAGTTTTTGAAAAAGTAGTTTCGAGATAATCGCGTTTAAAGTTTCAACATGTGAAAACTATTAATTATTGTAGTGACTTACCCCGCGCTCTAGACTATATGCGATAACTCCGCAAATATTCAATATTTCGAGTTTTCGTTTGGTCAGTATATTCTTTGAGTATCATACTTTCGAAATAGGTGAAAAAATTGATTTTTCGAAAATTCTGAAGAGATTTATCGCCTTAAGGGGTTTTCTCACTTTGGACGCCAAAAAGGCTATTTTTATGCATTTTTTTCATAGGTTTATACAGGATGTCCCAAATGTCACGCAACATTTAACTTGCGCGGTTTATGCATTTTGTTGGGTGACGTTTGGGACCCAATATAGATGTTGATATAAAAATTACTGCACTTAATAAATACACTTTCGAAATCCATTAAATGCTTTTTTTTTATTTAATCATTCAAGTCCCTATTTATAGACGAAAATGGTAGTTAAAAAATATCCTAAAATTGTAGGTCTGCGCTGTTGATGAAATCTCGGAGATGGTTCATCCGAAACAAAAAAATCAAATGGTTCTAGATTCAGTATGTTAATGACTGTAGCGCATATCATACGGTTTTTTATATATGCAAAAACAACAAAATGGCGGACATTTTTCGAACAAACAAAAACACGTGCTTTCCCACCGTTTTCGGCAAAAAAAAATGGTAAATATCAACATCTTTTTTAATCCTCGATATGCGCTATAAATGTAGTTATAATGAATATGTGGTGAACATTTCATAAGGATCGGTTCAGTAGTTCCGAAGATTTTATCAACAAGCCATCGAAAATCGTTGCTCTGAGAAAAACGCTTTTAAAGTTTGTTTGGGTTACATAAATATATAAGCTTTTTTTTAAATGTATTTCGAAAGTGTATTCATTAAGTGTAACAATTTTTATATCAATGTGTATAATATAAACCTGTCAAAAAAATTCATAAAAAGTAGCCTTTTTTCAGCGTCTAGAGTGAGGAGACCCTTTAAATGAGACTACCAGTCGAGCCTGTAAAAAAAGCGTGTATTTCGACAATTTCTTATGAATACCCAGTTGATAAGCGCTGAAGCTGGATAAAGCGAGTCATATATTTCCAATAGTGTCCTGCGGCCGGCAAGAGTTCTCCGATTCTTTACCTGGAACGAAAATTAAAAATCGAAAAATATCGATTTTTTATAAAGCAGCGAACGTTTGAAAAAAAACATTATTTTCTGTACAAAAAAACGCCGAAAATAATCCTTTTTGGAAAAAGTTTTCACCATATCAAAAATCCCCTACGTTCTGCGATGTAAAATGTTGTTACAACGTTCGCAAAAAATCCAATCTGTGGAGAATTGTCGATACAACGTCGATTGCAGGACACTATCAGACAAGGGTGATTCGGTTCATGTAGCTTCAGCGGCAGCATCCGTCACAAAATCTGGTGAAAAAAAATTTGTACAGATACTTAAAGATATGTAGACCAAATGCCACTAAGCGAAATTTCCACTCTATCAACTGGGTATAGATTAAAAAATGTCGTAATTCACCTTTTTGCCAGGCTCTAGACTGGTAGTCTCCCCTCGGTTGGTTCACGCGGTAAGCGAATTTAGTTGTAACCAAGTCTCAATTCATGACTTGGATGCTCTGATGGAGTGTGTCTAAGTTTGTCGTAACCTTGATTTTAAGTACCATCAATCGAATATGCCACTGTGGATATTTCGGCGCTGGCGAAGTTCGATTGTCAACATGCTAATTCTGCCGCATATAGTGGCATTTCCCGAGCAGCTTCGACGGAGTCGAGGGAAAGAGCTTGCAACGCGCCGCAGATGCTTATTTGTAATTGAATTTCGCTCTGGTACCTTCCAACATTCATAGTGAAAATTCAATTATACGGGTTTGCTCTCAATCCACAAACGAGTATTCTAGGGAGCGCACCACTGTCTTCTATCTTCACCGCTTTCTCTTTCTCTCGCGCTCTCTTTGTTTATTCGGCTGCCACGCTCCGCCACCCCATTTGTCACACCTCCTCGCAAGATGGCATTTTCCTCCAGCCATAGAAAATGGTAAAAGTTAACCGAAGATTGAATACGCAATGTGCATTTCCGCTTCGAATTCGGTTTACGTACACGCGAAAATCTCTATGTTGTTGAAAACCATTTTGAATAGTTTCCTAGCTGATACGTCCGCACGCGCACAGCCTCCGTTGACGGATTTTGCGCGCCGGAGAGTTCCAGCCGTTCGTTATCGATTGATGATGCGCGGGCGGGCATCCTCTCAGGACCGCTGGATCGATATAGGCGTTGAAAAGGGGAGCTATCGAGGACAACTCGAAAACTATTTTCCTCAACTTGTACGTGTTAATAAAACGCTGAGGGCCACCTCGCTTCCGGTCTTTGTTGGTTATGATGGTATAACGATAAAAGTTAAGGGAGTTCCACGAAAGATTATTACCCCCCGTTGTTTCCATGACGTTCGTCTTTCTCGGAGTCTCTTCGGCCGAAATGAAAACCCGCGCACTATTCAGTCTCGTGACCTTTCGAAAGTCTACTCCTCCAGCAAACAAAGTCCATTTTTCTATTTGGGGCACGTGGCGGATTCTTATCGAAATAGTTCTAGTTCAAGTTGCGCATTGATCGTTCTGTGTATTGTGCTTTTGTACATTGTTGTATGCCAGTTCATGACGTAGAATCGGTTCTCGGTGACACTTCGTCCGCGAAGGATAATAGCATTGAGAAAATAACAATTGGTGGAAATAACATAAATACGTATCTGGTGACCGTTCGAGTAAAAGTAAGGTGCGTCAATTGAAAAATAGAAAAGGTGTTATATAGAAATACTAACATAGTTTTTAATGACACAATGCATTCCACTTACTTCTTATGAGTGACAGAATTGATGGTTACCAAAGATTAAATTATTCCTGTATACAAAAAATCTATGTACCCATACTTATTTTACTTACTGAAGCAGACACGTATCTGTCTACGTATGAGCCAAGCCCGCTCCTGTACCCCCACCCACGCTTCGGAACTCGCCGCACACGCACGTTGAGCCCGGAGTACCGAAGCTTCGTCCGGCTGCCGCTACGCGGCGCGTGAACAACGCTTTCTCGCTCCGCGCACCGGGACTTGGGAGAATATATAGGGCGTGCGGACCGGCCAAGTAGTTTCTCGAGCTCATCCACTAGAAAGTGTAGTAAGTCTGGTACTGAAGCGGACATGGATATCCAGAGGCACGGCGAATGCACCCTTGATATTCAGGCTCCTCCAAAGTGCTGGGAAAAGAAGTCCGGTTCTTCTATAAACTTTTTTTACCGCACTTGATTCTCTAATTTTTTTAAATAATCTTTATTGCAATAAATTCAATGCCATTTTGCCCTTCTGAGTTTCAATCACTGGAGTAATCTGGAATACTGGAATAATCTTCCATGCCTCGTGTCATTTGTTCTCTAGGTCGAAAGCTTGGTGTAGTTTCTTTAATAACACGACATATATATTTTTAATATGTAGACGTCTGTCCTCGTTAAAAAAAAAACAATCCTCGGTTGTTTTCGTGCTTTGATTAATTGTGAGAATGTAATGCAACTGGATGCGATGCGAAATATTTTCTAAAACGTTCTTAAATACCGTTTTCACGATTATGTTATTAATATTTATAAAAAAAATCGAAATAGCATCGAACTAGAATGGCAAAGTCTCTACCATTTCGTTCCCCTTCATTTTCCATCAAATAACTGTATGTCAGCAATAACTTGATCAAATGTATGGAAGAGATCGCCCAAACGATCCAATAACGTCCATAAAAGCCTAGGCGTATTAAAAAAAAAAAAAATGTTTGCAAAAACGCGCTTAATCAGACGGGTTAGTTTAGCTCAACCGTCAAGAACCTCAGAACCCATACATAAATAAATATATATGTATATTCAAACATGCAAAGTTTCAAAACGGTGGTTTGAGCACTTGGCTGATCCGGGATGTGAGGGATATAGGAGGACCGACAGGGAGCGAGGAAGAGGGCTGAATAAAGTCTCGAGGAAACACGAAGGGGTTGTGGCCCCGTTCCAGTAGTGTAATACGCGGGGGTGGGTTCGCGAGGAAATCGGACAAGTTCGGCGATTAGCGCTAGGGCGAACCTTCCATATAAATTCACGTACACGTGGCTCAACTTTAATTTTTTACCCGTTAAGGGATCTTCTCACTTTAGACGCTGGAAAAGGCTATTTTCACGAATTTTTTCGATAGGTTTATATTACAGATGTTGATATAAAAGTTGTTACACTTAATATATACACTTTCAAAATTCATTAAAAATTTTTTTATGTATTATGTAACTCAAACTTTAAACGCGTTTTTCTCGAAACAACGTTTTACGACGGCTAGTTAATAAAATCTTCGAAACTACTGAATCGATCGTTATGAAATGTTAACCACATATTCTTTACAACTGTAGCTATAGCGCACATCAAGAATTTTTGTTAATTTTGTTATTTACTATTTTTTTTTGCCAAAGACGGTGACAAAACCCGTTTTGTTTTTTTTTTAGAAAAATGTCCGCCATTTTGTTATTTTTGCATAGATAAAAAAATCGTATATCATGCGTTATAGCCATTAACATACTGAATCTAAAACCGTTTGATTTTTTTGTTTTGGATGATCCATCTCCGAGATTTCATCAACAGCGCAGACCTACGATTTTTTTGGGACATTTTTTTAACTGCCATTTTCGTCTATAAATAGTGCCTTAAATAAATGAATTTAAAACAAAATGTTTTTCGGAAGTGTATTTATTAAGTGTAATAACTTTTATATCAATATCTCTTATATTAGGTGTAGTAAAAAGAAATCCATTATTATTGCACGAAATTGAAGGCAAAAATAATGCATTTCTTTTTACTACACCTAATATAAACCTATCAAAAAAAATCATGAAAATATCCTTTTTAGCGTCTAAAGTGAGAAGAGCCCTCAAGGGAGAATGCCGGTTTAGCGCCCGGAAAGAGGTGAATTTCGACATTATTTTACGGGCACTAAGTTGATAAAATAAAAAACAATCTTTTTCACACGATCACTACGAAAACTAGGCATGTTTGACGTATGTTCAAAGTACGCAGAAGTATTACAACATAAAGGCTAGACACGCGTTACCATATGTTGATTATACGCACTTATCCTTACGGTAACACTTAATGCGTTACAATTACACACGTAATGCGTTACAGTTACGCACATAAGAGTGCGATTTTTACTCGTTGCATTATTACACACCTTCGTAACTGTCACCATCAATAACACGCTTATTCGCGCACACATAAAGCGTGTAGAATCAACATACACGACGCATACACGGAGAGAATTAAATGTTAAAAATTACCGTGCAGTAACGGTAACCAGATGACAACCCTGAAACTTCGCTTATTATTGTTGGGTAGAACACAGATTTTCACGAAAATAAAATAAAATATCTTCTTCAGATAGAAAATTTTACCAGATTTTCTAGTAAATTTCGATGTGTAACAGAATACGCAAAACTTAAATTTGAAAAATATATAATATCAGCGAAATTTTACTGTGCATTTTAGTATTTTATGCCTTTCAGAAATGTCTATAAAAAAGTATCGTCTTTATAAAAGTTATTTTAAGATTTATTATAAAATTTAATGAATGTTACGGTATGGGAATACGGTACGGGAATATTGAGGCACTGCATTGTAAAAATTCCCCTTCATTCCTTTCACTTCAGAATGGTATGGTGGTGGGGGTAAGTAGGGGAGCGCGATTTCTTTATGGCACGATGGGACTTGCCAAAAAAATTTCGTCTAAACTGCGTACATCGCCGGTTCAGTTTAGCCTGAAGCCTCAGTCGCATGCAGTGTCTCGTTGCGAGAAAGTGACGCGTAGCGATCGCGTTAAATGATGACGAAGTAATATGTGCGCAAATTAGTCACATCACTCGAGCCTACGATGGTACAAAATGTATTATAAATAAATGTTAGTATTAAACGAAAAATAAATTCTAATGATTTGATTTGTCTCCTTATCCGTTTGTTGACTATACCAATTTATATGGAAGAAAAAAATGTTCCCAACAAAAAACAAACAGCATTAATTTGTACCAATTTTTCAATAGTAAATGATATTCATGATTAGTATTATGGTTATTGTTATTTCGGTTATTATTATGATTATTATAGCACCAGTATTTGAAGAAAAAATACATATTACTAAGGATTTCTTCAATCGAAGAATTTAAATTTTACCAGCCTTATAGGGAATTGTTTTTGAGGATTCGGCTTCGATCCGGCCAGTGAAGGTTATTCCAAAGTCAACAGTGGAATTAGAAGATGTTTACGTTTCGGCCCTCTGGTTCGGGTCCTCTTCAGAAATTTTATTTTTCTGTATATAATATGATACACATTTTGTCATAATAATGTTTGTTTTGTCATAATAATGTAAAAACATTATTATGACAAAATGTGTATCATATTATATACAGAAAAATAAAATTTCTGAATAGGACCCGAACCAGAGGGCCGAAACGTAAACATCTTCTAATTCCACTGTTGACTTTGGAATAACCTTCACTGGCCGGATCGAAGCCGAATCCTCAAAGACTATCTTGTCATCTACACGGCCGCACACATCTCTGACTCACTTATAGGGAATTTTTCTTCCGAGGTTGATGCAGGTAAATTTTACTGTGCAGCACCGTAAAAATAACGTACAGCGCGGTTGGTAATTTTTAACCGACAGTAGGTAAATTTTCGAACATACATGCTAAATTTTACTGTCCAATTTTTACCCTTCTTGTATAGTAAAATTTGAACTACGTATTTGAAATTTTCTGTAACGAGAGTTAAAAAAAACTTGTCGCATACGAATTATTATGTTTTTCTCACTTGTCACCACATTGAAATATATCACGGTAATTTTTACCGTGAAATTCACCACAAAAATTACTTTTTAATTCTCTCCGTGTATTTACATACATTGGACTAAACAACACACGGTGATGGCAATACACGAGCAAAAATAACACGGCAAAAAGCAGCACAGTTTAAGTGTGTTAATTGCGAGTTATTGATCATATGTTTTAAAAATCATCTTGGTTACGGCATCACGTGAAACTCGTTAGTTGATTTGACATCGGTTGATTGATCGGTTAAATGAAGACCACATTTGGCCTTAACTTTTTGATTCATTGATCGATCATTTTTGAGTTTGTCACGTGGAAGAACTTGAAATTGGAATCTATTTTCAAAAATCTCGATAGCTGCATTGAATCTTTAGCGACGTATATTTGTTTCGAGGCTATCACAGACAATCAAAAAGCGGCCGTCATCGTGAAGTTGTATGAGAACTTAGCCTATGCGGAGACGCGAAAAACAGTGACACTTCTCATACATACTACGGAGTAATATAATAAGTACTGTTGAGTTCAGCCCAATAAATGCATATACCATACCCCGTGAAAGAATTCAGCCGGGCTTCGGCTAGGCCCCGATTATTTTTCCCTTACTCTGCAAGGGTCCTAACATGGCACCCGACCACGTCCCTTGGAGGCCGGTCACACTTTGTCGACGAGGACCTAAAGAGGCTTATGAATCAGGGCCCTACTGGTTGCCTCAACAGAACCCGATCGATACCATGAAGCAACTCTATTACTGCCTTATAATTATCAGCTTTATTAGTGGATACATATCAAGCGAGGTGTTTTGCAATAATGAAAACCATTTTCTTCAAATAAAAGATTATTTATTATTTACCTCGAAATTAGAAAATAAAAAAAAAGTTCAGTCTTACTAACAATAGTGTCCGTTATAAAGGAATATCAATTTGTTGAAGTAGCTCAAATTCAATAAAATAATTTTACGATGCAAAGCTTTAACGAGATCAATAGGTTTTTTTTTTATTTTTGGATCTTCTCTGCTTACAACATTGCGCACGTTTCTTCCTTATATATATATATATATATATATATATATATATATATATATATATCTATATCTATATATTTACATATATATGTATTGTTCAACAGCTTAAAACTAGAAAGGCAATAAGATTAATCGGTTTTTTAAGTCTTTTTAAGTAAGTCTGGAAACTAGAAATTCTTAAAAATAACTTTGCAAATATATTGTATGCGCTGTAACAACCACTGCCCTGATGAATCCCGTCCGGGCCCTTTATCATTTTCCTCGCTACGACCTTTTTTGAATAAATTACCCAACCCTGTTATTTTCCTGTCGGGGCCTAGTCTGATTGTGTTGTGGAAAGCCCTAGTCGGGAATCTATATTCAAACCCTCATGGGCCCCAAATGTGTTTATGGCTGCCCTCCTTATTTCTTTCACGGGACATTGACGATTAAAAGCTTTTGTTATTTTATTTATTATTCCGACGCATCCCATGTATATACAGCACTCCAAAAATAAGTGCGTTGTTTTTACAAACTTTGAGTGTGTAAATGGCTGTAGACACTTTTTACACGTTTGGCACGTATGTAAAAAAAAATAGTACACGTAAGTGTGTTGTTTTAACGCATCTATCCGTGTTATTTTTGCACCAATATTTTCCACACGCGTTAAAACGTGTATAAAGTGTCTACAGCCATTAACACGCCTAAAGTGTGTAAAGACATCACGTTTGTTTTTACAGTGATCTTGTAACAGAATGCCGGCACTGAAGCTGGCTAAAGCGAGTCACTGTTGTCTGAAACTGTTCTGCGTCCGTCAATAGTACTCCTCTAATTTTTTACCCGGAAGGAAAAGTCAAAATAATTTGACTTCTGGATAAGATTTGTCTTGTGTAATCTCCATCCACACGATCGCTACTAATCGCGATAGGCATTCGCGGATTGGAAAATGTGCGAAATAAGGAAACCGGACTAGCACCCTTATCTCCCTCCGCAATTGGGCTCTTCCGGCATCATCCTCTCGGGACTTTCAGCTATACGCGGTACAACTTCTTCAATAAAGGCAGCTACTAAATTCTCGGGCAATTACGACGACGAGGAAACGGTGCGATAAAATGGAACGCAGAAATTTGGCGCACATAATTTCACTGGCAGATTAGAAGTTGCATGGTGGTGTGCGATGGCAATGCAGTAAAGACACCCTCGTGGGTACGTGTGTATGTGCCCACGATAGCATGCTCGACATAGTAGCCGCAGCTTCCCACGCAGGAGGACTTCATTATTACCAAATGTTTGTCAGGGAATATTTCACAAGCGTTAGGAGTTGAGAGTCATCCAGAGCGCACGTGACTAACTCGGAATTGAGGGTAGTGCCTCTTGCGGTAAATCTCGTCGAGATTGATAACGAGGCTAGTGCCCCTTGTAGTAATTACGACAATTTGAGCATCCTGGATAGATCTATGGTGATCGATATAGTAGGGTTGAAGGGATCGGTGATGCTGCGTGTCACACGCTGGTCATCTCGGTGACAGGGCGATCGGACCAGTTGGGCCTTACGTCCTGCGTCCTCACTTCCACTCGGCCATGACACTGCATAAACGAGTGCGTTGTTTTTATAGACTTTAGGTGCGCAAATGGCTGTAGACACTTTTTACACTTTTCAACGTGTGTAGAAAATGATGGTGCAAAAATAACACGGATAGATGCGTTCAAACAACACACTTACATGTGTTGTTTTTCTACACACGTGACAAATGTGTAAAACGTGTCTACAGCCAGTTACACACTCAAAGGGTGTAAAAACAACACACTTATGGGATGCGTAGGAATAATAAATTCAATAACAAAAGCTCTTTATCGTCAAAATAGATGTATTTATTGAACTGAACTTTATAGTACATATATATTGCTCGGTATTAATTATATATAATTATAATTATATATAATTATATAATTATAATTATAAATTATAAATTATATATATATGGGAGAGTGGTCCTAAGTCGGCATTGCAAGTTGAGCCGGCACCATGGTGTTTATTATTTTGTCGTATGACGCAAATTATGCTTACAGTTGTCAGTTTAGATTGTGCTGCGCAGCGTGAGCGCGTTTATATTTTTCGTTTGTGACAAAATTGTATTTTCGTCGTTTATTCTGAAGCAGCTACAGGCATGTAAATATTTCAAAAATTTGGAATGACCGAGTGGATTGGTTTCTTTATTTAATGTTCGAATTAATTGGTGATGTCGATTGTCCGTTCTGATTTGTTCGCGTTCGTGAATCACGTGAAACGTGTAGAATGTCGTAGTGATCTTGAGTCGGCACCAAACAGGTGATCCGAGTCAGCACCAATTTTTTTATCTTGTTGCTCTTTTGTATTGTTTCGGTCGGACCTGTATTACATAATTTTTTCATAGAAAAATATTGAGATCCAAGCGACTTACGCGCTGCCTTCAGAGGCGCCAAAAAGAAAAGTTCCTCCACTGCTGACATGATTCCGGCCGATTGAGTAGCCGAAGCCGAAATAGGAAAAAATGTCGTTAAACTGAAGGTATTTTCTGTACAATGACGCAGAATTTTCGAAAAATATCAAAATCTAACAAAATGGTGTATTTATTTTAAAAAAGTCTGTTTTCTTGCCTATAACATGGTCGTTTTTTTCAATGCCAAATCGTCAGTTTCCATCCAATCAAAAATATCTTACGTCATTGTAGAGTAAATATATTCAGGAGTACTCAGTTCAAATTTCAAGTAAATCGGATAATTGCTCGTTGAGTTACAATGACAGCAAATTTGAAAAATCTCATTTCGAGAAAAACGCGTTTAAAGATTTAACTATCGCATTTTATGCCTACGAGCGGTTGCTCTTTAGAAGGCTGCCATTCGGGAAGTATCAGAGATACGGCCTTGAAACTTTTACAGAATATTCTTGAAAGTATATAGTAAACTGTCGAAAAGGGTTAAAAATCGATTTTTTGAAAGTGTCAAGCTGGTATAGTCCCTTAACGAGGAATGCCGTGCGTTCGTGTTTCTAAAAATAATTTCGCATAATTCAGGAAGGAAAATAGGAAAAAAATGTGACAAAAACGGATGCATTACTAACACACCTGGAAAGGGACGGGAATTATTAACGACGTTATAATAGGTCATCATATGAATTGCGGAAACTGCAGATCCGTTCTCCGTGGCAGGATAATTTTCATGATAGCCTTCGGCAAGCGCAGCGGGCTTGCCATTTACATGACAATTGTGGATCGAACAGCAGAAAAGATGGATTAAGCGATTATTCTTGAGAGATATCGTCGCACGACCGAGCGAAAAATCAACGCGGTAGAGAAAAAGTGCCTCGGTTGTGCGACTGTCGAGATATTTATTGCAGAATTGTGCAAAAAAGCCTATAAATCACACGGTCATCGGTCAACTGTGCGCGAGTGCGCCACACTTTATCTCGAAACGATGATGACATGACACATGACGTCGAAATAATTCCTCGTTATTTCGGATTGTAATTGCTTTTTTTTCGTATACCCTTCGCACACGGGATGTTTTTTTTTTGTTGCGATACAGGCGCGAAAAGCGTAGCGATCCGTGTACGAGGAATACAGGCGTAAATCCGGCATATAGTTTATGATATTCGTTTTCGTTCATCAACGGAAATCGCGTGCGTTATTCATCAAAAACATATTTCACAACGTCGAAAATGCACGTTCGGAACAATCCGGGAACAATCCAGCTACGATCGATGATTATTCATGGTCTTGTGCTCGTACGCTATATGTATACAGGGTGCGCCGAAAAATGACGTCCAGAAGGCAAATTTGGATGCCTCGTATACCGCCCAACCACCCCTGTGTAGGGGAACCCGGACAATATGATGACGCTAAGGTTATGTTCAAATAAAAGAATACATATATGAGTCAGGCAACTTCAATTATTTTTTCAACTAATCAACATTTATTCATCTTTTAATTGAAGAAGCAAAAAAATCAGTCTCTCTGATTTGTACCATACAATATATATTTTTAATTAAATCTTTATTTTATTCCATCTTACCCCGTATGCGGGGCAAGATGAAACAGCGCTGGGATAATGATGGGGCACGAATTATAGGCATCTTTTGCATATAGAAGTGGTTTCATTCTCAATACCATCAATTTGATAAGCCAATCGTCTAAGTTCTGTAGGATTAGTCCGAATAATCTTGCTTCCATACCAATTTGATAATTTGCAAGTTTTCGTTCTTCCCCTGGTAGAAACAGCGGTTGAAGAGGAACCAAATGCTTTATTAGTTTCATTTCACCCTTTCTAACGTAAATAGTGGTACGTTGTAAAATATACTGCGTTTGCGATAGCTTGTATTCATCTTGCCTCATTAGACAGTTAACGAATTAAAAAAACATCACGCAAAACCTTGAAAATCTCTGACAAACCGTTCTTACTATATTAATAATAAGTACTTTCATTGTGTTTGTCTACCTGTCCCTAATCAATATCAGCAACTCAAATAAACTAAAACGATGTTAAACTTGACCAAAAATTACATCGTTTTGTCAAACAATCGATAGTCTTTTCTCACTCGAGACGCGTGCTTCCGCCACAGTTGATACTCTCACACTTATTCACCTTACCGCCCCTCTCCAAACTCCAACGGGAGAACTGTGCTCGCACACACCGTTTAGTGACTTGGATTAAGATTCATCTTACCCCGCGTGTTCGTCTTGCCCCGAGTTCCCCTATGTTCGAAGCTATTTTTCTACTTTGCGAGAAAGTGATTTTATTCACTCGGTTATCGTTATGAAGTGCCCTGTTAATCAATAAACCAATGGCCAACTGAACACTAACGTGAATACCTTAGATTTTTATCGAAAGCTAAAAAAATAGATTTAAGAGGATCAGCCACTAAGGTACAGATGATAAAATAATACTTATACTAATCTACATGACTCCCAATTGCTTATGAAACTTCCTAAAGGAGGAGAGTAGAAATGAAAAATTGAGAAATGAACAAAAAATGAACAAGAAATGAACAAAAGACAAAAATAAATGAAAACCTATGCTACGGGGGAAACTCGAAAATGTTTTGATAAATGCTTATTTCTCGAAAAGTAAAAGTAATCGTAGAAGATGCAAGAGGGTGATTCGGCTTCGTATTGATCCGAGTCATCTAAGTTTTGCTTTTGGATGTCACTGTTTGGGCCACCCTGCATGTATGTACGTGTGCGTGTGTGTAAGTGCATGCTCAAAATGCCACTCCTGATGCCTACAAAATGATTAGGTATAAAAAAATCTCAGGCGTAAAATATTTCCCCACTTTATTTACACAGAAAATCAACCTTGGCTAAACAACTAACTGGTTATCTTCCAACCCAGTTGGATATCCTCAAAGTCCACCTTCGCAGCTTCGAAAACCTTTGTATTCTTCAAATCTCGTTATCGTTATTCTTACTTGAGTCATAGCTCTTTTCTTTTCTCTTCTCGATAGGGTAATTCGAGGACGAATGGTCATAGTTTTTTCTGGGACGGCCCAGGCATCTGGGCCGTCCCAGAAAAAACCGGGCAACAAAAAAGTTGCTTGGATACGTCTTGAGTAAGCAATAAAAGTAGTAGGTATGGCCCACCCTCAAGTCTTCAAATAAAATCAACGATAGTACCTTTTTTGGAGGTTGTAATATAAACAACTATATGTCCTAAGTGGTACAGCTAAAATACAGTTAAAAAAATGTCTACATACGTCCACACTTTAACCACAAACTAAGCGTAATTTTTTCTGCTCAGCTGAACAAAATTAACTGCAAATGACCCACTTTTTCACTTATTTTTGGCGCAATTTCCGATGGAGTGTCGCGAAACTGATGACGGCGTCCACAATGACGCAAAAAACCCTGCCCTCTCTTGGTGAAAATTGGTAATATTTCGTTGGGCTATCTCTCCCCCATGTATGCTGCCCTACTATAATCCTGAAGTTAATGAACATTGCAAATATGCGTGAAATTTACCGCGTTATCAAAAACGTCATTCTCACGAAGTATAACACCCTCGGAACCAAAATATTTCTGCGTTAGGAAAATTAAAATCGAAACAGAATGCATAACTGAACTACCTCAGGCTTTTCGAATCCGCTGGATCTTTACAACGGAACTCGCGATATAACTGTTAAATTGTTGGCGTCGTTTAATTGCATTCGCGACGTCGAACTCTCGGCCATCGATCATTATGGCGGTCCTACGATATGCTCTCGCCAGTTTATATTATTATACATATTCACAAAGGGCAATGGAGAATTTCCAATAAACATATACATACACAGATATATATATATATATATATATATATATATATATATATATATATATATATAGGAATTCAAAGTCTGAAGCAATGCGATAACGAGCAATTTCCGCGTTCCTCTGTGGAATTGCTCCCCGTTATAATATTCATTTTAGCTCTGGAAATCCACCGGTTTTGAGGTTGTCATAATTAACGCACTCGTTACGAACGAATATGTATGTATGCATTTGAATGCTTATATCGACAGGCTTACGCGATATTGAAAAAAAAGTATATATATATATATATATATATATATATATATATATATATATATATATACATATACACACACTTTATACTGCTGTTTTGCTGCTGTTCGAAATAAATAAATAAATAAATAAATATATATTCTTTATATATATTCTTTGCAGCAAATAGCAAATTTCTTTGCAGCAAATTCTTTGCTTATATATATAGCAAATAGCAAATATATATAGCAAATAGCAAATAGCAAATTCTTTGCAGCAAATTCTTTGCTTATATATATTCTTTGCAGCAAAACAGCAAAAAGAATTACACGAATGTAATTAGAACATTTTAAAAATAATTATTACACAAGTTAATAATGTTACGGGTGATTGGTTGAGAATATCAATTTTTTTTAATAACCGCAAAACTGCTTGACCAATCTGCTTGGTTAATCATTTTTACTCGAATTTTTTTACTTGAATTATCAGTTCCAATTATTCGAGATGTAGAGTCATCAGAAATTTCAAGGCTTTGACAGGCCAGGGTACGTAAGTTTGATGCTTCCATTGGCCAGCTCGATAAGTCTTTTACGGCGTATTCCTGCCAGGCTAACTCGCAGTCTCGAATTTGCCGCAAGCTCGAGAAGATTGAAATTCAATTTCCCATTTTCCCCTAACAATAATACGGAAGACTCAGCATCTGCGAGGATGTTGGAGAAGGCGTCGCCTTAACGTGCCCTTTACGGCAGATATTAAGGCGGTGGGAGGGAAGGTCGTCTCAGTGTCTACCGCAGCATCTGCACCGAGATATCTTTTGCAGGAGACTTTGCATTGGCACAATGCGCGGTGGTTCTTTTATTCGATACCCTTTCTCTCGCCGTTCACGACTAAAAGTGGTCCAGACTGCACGGAGGCTGATTCGAAAGAGTCTACGTATCGATTTGAATAATTACTCGTTACCGGAGAAATGTTAGTTGCGATGACTTTGGTCATCTAATTTCTCTAGAATTGTTTTCGTCTTTGTGCATTACTCCAGGGAGAATACTACTCTGGAGTCGGGCAAAAAGGTGAAGTACGACAATTATTTTTCGATACCTAGTTTGGTACAATAGAAATTCCGTATGGTGGTCTTTATTCTACATATCTTCAAGTATCTTGACAAATTTTATCACAAGATTTTGTGAAAAAACGAAGCGTCAAATGTTTTTACAAGATTTTGTAAGAAAATGGAGCGTCAAATTTTCTCACAAGATTTTGTAAGAAAATGGAGCGTCAAATTTGTTCACAACATTTCGTAAGAAACTTGGCGTAATTGGCTGTAATTGGCGAACTCCAGCGTCAGCGCAGTTCGCCAATTTTTTCAGCTGGAACGAAAATACAAAATAATTTGAGTTCTAGATCAAATATGCCTTCGAGGTACGTTGGCAAATCGAAAAATATCAATTTTTCGTTATACAGGGTGGACCATTCAACGTGACCACCCCAAATATCTCCGTTGCCTTTAGAGTGACGAAAACAAACCCACACAAACCCAACAAACCCAAACAAACCCAACATATTGGGGTGAAAAATATTTCCAAGGTCACGATATCCTTGGTCGTTGGATTCGTCTGAATATCAGCTACAACGTCTTAATAAAAAAAAACATGTTCCCGTTTGAAAAACCATTGACGACCTTGAGAACGTAAGCACTAGGACCTTGACAAAAATGAATTTTTCACGACTGCATCAGCCCTTCGAAATCAATCAAATTACCTGTTGACATTTTTTTCGTCACTCCAAAGGCAACGGAGATATTTGGGATGGTCACGTTAAATGGCCCACCCTGTATAGTCCATGTTTGAAAAAAATATATTTTCTGTAAAAAAATTACCGAAAATATTTCTTTTCGGAAAAAGTTTCCAGCATAATGAAAATTCCGTATGCACTTCGATGTAAAATGTTGTGCAATGTTGCTCACCGCAGGACACTATCAGACAAAGGTAACTTTGTTCATCCAGCTCCAGCGCCGCCATTTCCTTACACAATTTTGTGAAACTTTTGCAAAGCTCGTGACAGATATGAACCCCAAAGGCCACTAAAAGGAACCTTCATTTTTTGAACTGGGTGTACATAAAAAAATCATCGAAATTCACCTTTTCTGCGGTCTCGAGACTGGTAGTCTCGCTCAATGTATGCACATTTATACTTAATTTACTTGGCGGTACATCACCTAATTTCCAAAATAATAGTTATTATCTCAGAGTGTATCTCCACCACTGAGACCGCTCCGAATGTTGTTCACCTGCCTTTTGGTTATCAGAAGACATCACAGCAATTAACATTATGCCGACGTCAGTCATAGTTCAGACGTCGCAGCAGCACCATAATTTGTTTGTGTTTGTAGACTTTCAAATGATTACCAACATAATTTAATTCAAGTAATTGAAAGGTTGAACCTACGTTTTTATTTATTAGTTAGATATTCACATCGCTGTGAAAAAAAAACATTTTCGGCATTTTAAGAGCTTTTTTTTTAAATTATTATTGTACGTATTTGAGAGGGAAATGTGGAGATAAAAAAGGGAGAAGTCGAAATTAACCTGTAACAGCTAAAACGGTAACCTGGAACAACAAAAGTGTACAGTACAATGGCCTTTGCTCGTTAAAAAAATATTCTGATGAATTTTTCCAAACTTTGTTTTACCATTTCTCTCTCTTTCTTTCTCTCTCTCTCTCTCTCTCTCTCTCTCTCTCTCTCTCTCTCTCTCTCTCTCTCTCTCTCTCTCTCTCTCTCTCTCTCTCCTGTCTCTCTTCCTGTCTCTCTCGGAGGTGAATATCCGAAAAACCTTGATAAAAAGGTACGTAGATATATAAAAAAAAAAAGGAAAAACAACGACCGTCAGTTTTATAATTAATTGGACCCTGGGTGTGTCAGAACTACTGCAAGGGTAGGAGGGTTGCAACGTTTTGTCATACAGTTGCACGTGCATGGTAAAAGCAGTAACCAGGGGCTCATACTCGTGTATTTGTGTATTCCGCCCCCTTGCTTGTTCGGCCCTTGCCCCCTTTTTCTCGTAAACGAAGGTAATCGTTATTTGCGAAAAATGTCGTTTCCTCGAGCTCGACTATTTGTACAAAGGCTCGAACTCCTCTCTCCCTCTTCGTCGCTACATATACACATGGATATATTCCCACCATCGATTACAGACCCGGCGACGGAAGTACGGGCATTGGGTAAAACAATACACGTCGATACGAGGTATTCGAAGCTAATGCAACCAGGCTCCGTTCACTCTCATTTTTTTCACTCCTCATTCCAACCGATTCAATTTACTTTTTCAACCCTACGCGATCCTATCAAATGGAAATGGAAAATAATCACCGGAACTAGTTATTGGAACGCAAATCAGAATTTGTCATTCTAACGGGTTATCCCTAGCTGCGACAGCGGAAAACAGCTTATTTTTAGGATTTTTTAATAGAAAAAACGTGATGATCAATTTCTACAAAAATTGGGTATTTGAAAAAGTATCATGTCCAAAGTATGAATAACACTTCGTAACTTTTCTGGGTTAAAATATTTAACTATAATCGATTTACAGCCGATGTCAAAAACGTCTTTTGCAGTGGGCATCCCGAACGACAGTTTATCATTTTTTATTTAAACGGATTTATTTAGGATATTAGCTTATCCTATGATTAATCGAAGCCATTTTCGAAACATCAAATTGAAAAAAGGCGGGTGTTAAAAGTGAGAGTATTGAATTTTTGCGAAACAAGTCGTCATTTTTCGTTGATAAAATCGAAAATATTCATCGGAAAAAAATATCCTTCGATACAATCCTTATTTTGACGTCTAGAACAAGCCCTGAACTTTTGTGGAAGGTCTATGGAGTGGTCTTTGTGATATTTTGCTCACCGACTTTGAAAATGTACTGCGAAAAAAGTGTTTAAGGTTTCGAACAACATAACACCCAATACATTTGTCGATTTTGATCCGATGACCTTGAAATTTTTAGAGAATATTTAAAAGATGAAATACTGTCGAACTATATCGATTTTGAAGAAACGGATTTTTCGACCTTTCGACTAGGTATAACTCCTTAATGCTTTTTATCAATCGCACTTTTATTTCAATGATGGTCATGCAAATTTAATATGCAGCGTTGATTTCCAAAACTTGTTGGGTTTATTTGGGTTTGTTTGTTTTCTTCGACAATAGTTCGGACATTGCTTGTTTGGGTTAAAAAAAGCTGCTCGAATTTTCATGGAATGTCTCATACGTGTATGAATGAGCGAAGTAGGGTCGCATCAAATAACGAATAGCAGCTTTTGTTTTCGACGGAAGGGTATTACCTGGGACATAGAGGTAATAACTGCAGCTAAAATGAAGTGGTCATGTGGACTGGCGGTAGTGCATTTCGTTCGAAGATGGAATCGCGGAAACAATCTAGCGTCTAGCTATACCCTCCTACTTATACAACCATCAATGCATTTATGGAACTATACTTATGCATGTTTGCCGCTGCTTTTCAATAACTCCCCCTAGCGGAATAGTACATCGAAGAAGCTCTCTACCCCATTAGTTCTGGCTGGAACTTCCTACACGTGCATTAATATTCAATCAAACATTCACTTGAACCCCATGATGACGCTGATATTTCTATGACTAATAGTTCCCTGCCTCACAGCAGTGTAAAATCGAAAGAGCTCGTGTGTGAGTTTGTTTATATTTAGCGTGCATACACCTACAGGGTGACCCGAAAAGTAACGTCCAAAAGGAAAAGATGCTTCGTATGTCCCAATCACCCCCAATGCATGTTCTACGACCGTCTTTACTGTTCGAGAAAAAAGCATATAAACATTTTTTTTCGACTTTTCTGTAGCTTAGGTTTTTATTTATGTTTCTCGTTTATGAATGTGCGTCCTTTCCGAAATTTTCGAAAACAATTGGCGCCCACTCAGACTATCTTAAGCGTTTTTTTCTTACCGTCGAAACTTTAGTGACTCACCCTCTCAAAATTATTTATTTTAGTTTTGTTAAAAATAGCAGGCCTTCACGTTAGCGTCCAGTTCGTGATTTATTGATGGCTCAACGGTACACTTCATAACGATAAAACAAGTAAAAAAAAATCGCGAGGAAGATAAGAGAAGAATAAAAAAATGCTTCTTTCTTGACAACTAAAAAAAAATATAACATACATCGGGTTGGTTCGGATAAGTATCTAGATTTCCCTTTTGTCGTCACTTTTCGTACCACCCAGTATATCTGTAAAAGTGCGCAGGTGTATAATCCAAGCACGCATTTACCCGCACGACAAAATGGGGTAGCAACATCACGCGACCATTATTATGCCATTTCTACAAGTTTCAGCCCAAGTACCAGCCCCTGTGCTGTTTATTCACCCCTATGCGTCGATGTATCTGCAAACATCGACAAAAATGCATTAACATGCTGATTTCATCGCAATTCCATTGAAACAATGCGTCTCTGTAAATAAAATGAACTTGGCAATTTTGCACAATTTTATTTTCCCATGCAAATTGATAATATCGAGGATCTGCAGCTGCCATTCTGAACCCGTTAGTGGATTTTTCGCTTATTGGGAATGAATGAAAACGTTGATGCGTTTGAATATATAGTGGAGCAAAAGTTATTTAAATTACTGGGACAATTGTTGAGTGATATTTCGACAATGTAAGAAATATGTACATTGGTTAATCATTTTCTAGGAGTAGATATATAATGATTGGACTAATCGAATAAATAATAATGGAATGTAATGTAATAAATAACCATGAAATATAATAAATAGCCATTATATATAATAAATAATTATTGAATATAATGAATTATTCACTGAGAGAACTCACCATTTTTATTTACAATGTTTAATGCACATTTTCGTTTCCTCACCACATCAGCTTTGTTTTCGCGAACGAAACATTTTTTCCGAGATTTCAGTGGGAGTGTGTTAAAAATGTTACAAAACGTCGGAAACTGGCATTTAGAAAAATGTCCGTACAAAAAAAATGCCTGTAAAATGCCTAGGAAAAATGTCTAAATATATACAGAGAATATAAAATGTCATATAAAACATGTTCTAAATGAATTTAGTAAAAATCCATGAAAAGCTTCAAATTTTAAGGTCGCATAAAAAAAACAGCCTTTAACGCCGTAAATTTCACCATTTTTTACATATCTGGTTGAACTTCTGTACATGCATAGAGAATCAAAAAACGTTTTCCATACTGAATTTAGTTAAAAGTAGATTAAACATTTTGAATTTCAAGATACTATGAATTTTGTGAAAATAATTTTTCTGTGTCATAATTCTTCAAAATTCAAGATGTCTCGATACATTGCTGTACGCGCAACCTCGTGACACAATGTTCATATCAGCCCTAGCAATAGACAGCGGTGGGTAGCATAATTCAAATATGCAGTTCGGAAGAACTTTGTGCAAATTGAAAACTTGGACAATGCTTTCCCATCAATTTGTTCCTCCACAAAAACTTTTTTTTATACATTAGCAGGCTGGCTAATGTATAAAATGCTGTCAACGAAATAGAAATACAAGTAACGTACAACTGTTCGTAATAAATATAACAAGCAGTCCAGAATTATGTACAATTTTGTTACAAGTTTTTCGGGCTGCCCACATTCATTTTGCACTTGCGATAAAATTGAAAACACCTGTCCTGTATCTACAGTTCTTTGGATAACATCACGTGTGTAGGGTGTACATCAAGTGGTTCTTTATCGTCCGGTCACACGATTCGGCTCTTGTGCTAACGAAACTCCTCGTTATGTCCGATGCCCGATAGAGGGTCGATGCGAAAGCCCGGCTGCTCAAATACAGCAAAATTCCTCTATTCGTGACGAGCAACCCCCTCCTCTATACTTATAGATATTCATTGCTAAAAATGATACGGTATATCCGGAAAAGCTCATTAAATTCCAGGGTCCCATACACATGCGGATAAACTAACCTTCATTTACTAGCGTTACGAGCACAGTGTCAAACGAAGCAAAATGTTGCAGCTCGTTCGACAATGTGTCTGCGAGACAGGGACTAATAATACAGGTTCACACGAACTTTATACGATGATTAATTAGAGACTATTTCCGTGTACGGAGGTGTATCCATTTCAAATATATTGCGTTGCAATTGTGACCGTGCATAAATATGGCCTCGACGGCTATCCAATTTGTTCTGATAAATAATGCGCTATCATTGGAATATGCAAAAGTCGTGAGTTTCGGTTGAATTAATGCTTGTTACAATCCAATCAACCTGCTTAATCCGCTTGACATTTACCATAGTAACATACGAAGATAGAAACGAATTATGACTCGACAAGTTCAGCGATCCAATGCTGAACCGTTTCCATTGGGTCTTCACTGTAAAGGGGTGAATAGGGATCGAGAGAGTGGGCAGGAGAGGTAAAAACGACAAGAAACCATATTCCATTTGCGGATATCTGCCAGCCCTTGGAGCCAACGTGAAAAGCCGATAATTGAAAAACGTACGAAAAAAAGCAAACCCTCGTACTTTCGTCGTAGTTTCGTGAGACCACCAGCATGGTGGGTCCTGCAGGATTTTATGTGATGAAAAAAAATATTATATGCCATTGCTGAGATACGTATCTCAATGATGAGCAGCTCGAAATTTCGAGCCCTCCTATACGCGTATAAATATGTATATGTAAATAATATATGGAGGTACTTGAGGGCGAATACGACCTACTTGGCGCGAATGCGGATATTCCTTTTTTTCTATGGACGCCACGGGAATGTATTTACTACTTCCGTTGATTACCCACGTCAGCGCTACGAGAGAAAAAAAATATGGGGAGAGACGGCAGTACGTTGGGGTATGTAGTGTATCTTGATAGCTGAGAACGAGCTATACCATCTGATGGTATACACGTGTATGCGGATCAAACTGTACAGCCTAGAACGCTCCCCGCGACGACCTACACGCGAAATGATCTGATAAAGCCTTATCGCGGGATGATAAGAAAAAATTCATATTCGCGTTTGTACACACCCCATGCTCGTCCGGCACACCGACGTCGTGGGACTGCCCCTGGGTGGGGGTCAAAAGTTTGAACAATCAATGTTCAGAACGGCCGAAATTTCGAATGCAGTAGTGGCGAACGTAAATATGACGAAAGTTTCCAGTTTCGAATTCATTTAAACCGAAGGGCCAAAACGACGATCGGTTAAAACAACGATGGGCAAAAATATCGAACGGTCCGGATAACGAACACAGCTTCCCTCTAAAGCGCACGCAACGTATTACTCGATCCCAAGTGTTCGTTATCCGGACCGTTCGATATTTTTGCCCATCGTTGTTTTAACCGATCGTCGTTTTGGCCCTTCGGTTTAAATGAATTCGAAACTGGAAACTTTCGTCATATTTACGTTCGCCACTACTGCATTCGAAATTTCGGCCGTTCTGAACATTGATTGTTCAAACTTTTGACCCCCACCCCTGCCCCTTGTCGCGATAGCCGACCATCCGCGAGGAGACCATCACACGGTGAGACCATCACAACGGTGATAACGAAAGCTCGCGGAAAAAAAAAGAGAAAACATTACCCCGCTCTGTAATGAGATTCAAGAATTCTAACACTTGTCAGCGATCACCACCGTTAAATGTGATAACGTTGTGTTTGAAAAAAGAAATTAGTATAACCTTGGAGGCTCTTTCTATACGGCAATGAAGGCGTATTTTTTTCTCCGAATTCAGGCTCATATGATTTTCCCTTGAGGCAACCGCCTTCGGAAATTTCTCTTATCGCTTTCTGATAAACTTATTCATCCACGAGCTCGAGCTCTTTGTTTTATTTTCCGCGGCCTCAACGATCGGAGGGCTCGCAGTCTACGGGAATTTTATCGGTATTTTATTGAGCCGTTTCAACCTTAAGCAGTATACCTCATCATCGGAGACTTGTTGTTGGATGAAGATGGTTCCCGAAAGAACCAGGGGCCAAAGAGCTGGGAGATTTTTGGACAATAAAAAGGGGATGCACTGCGTTTTGGGAACATTTGTTATTTCAGTGATTTTATTCGCGTTTGGAATGTCCCGATAGAGGAACGGCTGATATGCCGCGCAAGTTGTAATGCAATTATTTCGGATAAAAACGAACTCGAGGGGATATGGCTAGTTGTAAAAGTCCAGAAATCACATTTATTCAAAACCAATATACAGTAGCGTGCAAAAGTTTCGGGCCACCCTATTTCTCGTGGATATTGCATACAAATACGATGGTACGTTAAATACAAACAAGTAATGACACTTATAATTTGCGTCGAGATACTTGACATTAAAAAAAAAATGTTCTATAAACAGTAATATCACTCTTCAACAATTAATTATCCAACGGTATTTATTTAATGACTGTGCAAAAGTATTGGGCCATATACTATTGCGCATGAAAACAAAAAACAAAACATTATATAAACATGGATTAGTTTTCTCTCTAGAGTCAATACTTCGTTGCCATGCCCTTAGCAACGATTACAGCAGCACATTGTCGGGGTATAGACGCAATTAATTGCGAGATGCGATCTTGTGGCATCTTTTCCCACTCATATTGCAAATGATCCCATTATTCCGTCTTGTTGGAGTGATTCTTCGTTCCAACGCGAACCTTGAGGTCTTGCCACAAATGTTCAATCGGATTTAAATCCGGTGACTGCGAGGGCCAGTCGAGATGGCACACGTTTCGGCTTTCAAGGAAATTCTTCACAAGACGCGAAGCATGTTTGGGATCATTGTCGTGTTGAAATATCCACCCGTTCGGCATATTTTTCTTTGCAAATGGGAGTATATGGTCTTGCAAGATATTTCGATATATTATAGCGTCCATATTGCCTTGGATTTCTATATTAGCGGACCCATACCGTTATCAGAAAATGCTCCCCAAATTTTAACATTTCCGCCACTGTGTTTTGCAGTTGGAATTTGATATCGTACATCGTATCTGGTACCTGCTGGACGTATTACGTACTTGCGATCATCACTTCCGAACAATTGAAATTTGGATTCGTCGGAAAAAAGAACTTTCCGCCAATTCGATACTGTCCAATGTTGATATTTTTGGCAAAATTCAATCTAGCCTTTTTATTCTTTGTGCTAATGAGTGGTGTCTTTACACCGACGCGCGCAATCAATCCCATAGCCTCCATACCGTACTCCGACTGATATCAGCAAGATTTTCAATGCGTAATTTTCCCGAAATTATTGCTGCAGTTTTTCGCGGATCTATGACGCACTTTCTTTTAATGATTTTGTCCACGCGTTTTGAAGTTTTTCGTGGTCTACCGCTTCGACTTTTATCACACAACGAATTTGTTGATTTATATTTTGCAATAATACGGTTTACTGTGCTTTCCCTAATAGATAGAGTATTTGCAATATCACGAGAACTCCTTCTTTTTTTAAATAGTTTTAACACAACTTCGCGGACCTCAATTTTTGTGTGTTTGGCCATTGCGGCAGAAATAGGACTGACTTTTTCATGGTTCTTTGTGTTTCGAACTAACGCGAAAGAAAGCGCGGAAGAAAACGTAAACAAACCGTGTAGCTGGAGAAGGTGAGACAGCGGTCCAATATTTTTGCACACTGACCGAACGCGTTCGATGCTGTATACAAACCATACACTATACAAACAAAATAATATACCACCCTGTTATGCATATCATAGCTCCCTCAAATATTTGAAATGATGGAGAGCTTCAGGCATTAAATATTTTATCGAATAACTGAGGAAAAAAGGTTGGCCCGAAAGTTTTGCACGCCACCGTATTTTACCATCGTTTTATTCATGTGCCCGGAAAACTTCAAGGTGATCGGATCAAAATTGAAAGATTTATAGGCTGTTATATTGACATCGAAACTTTAAAGCTGACGACGGAAACTTTAAAGCTTTTTTCTCGCAAGTACGATTTCAAAATCGGTGGGCAAAGTATCTCAAAAACTACTTCATCGATCTTCCTTCAATTTTCAGGGCTTTTTTTAGATGTTGAAATATAGTATTTTATCGAAGGATTGTTTTCCCGATACTTTCGATTTGGTGAACGAAAAATGCCAATTTTTTTCGCAACAATCAACACTTCCACTTTGAAAACACGCCGTGTTTTTTAAATTTTATCGAAGGATTGTTTTCCCGATACTTTCGATTTGATGAACGAAAAATGCCAATTTTTTTCGCAACAATCAACACTTCCACTTTGAAAACACGCCGTGTTTTTTAAATTTGATATCTCGAAAATTCCTTTGATTAATCATAGGATAACCTAATATCGTAATGGAATCTGTTTGATTTGTCGAAATAAGATCACCGGATTCAGGAGGGCATTGCTTACTGCAAAAGACGCTTTCGAGAGATGCTTCCCGGACCTGCGCTATAAATCGATTATAATTAAATGTTTTTACACAAAAGAATTACAAGTATTTTTGAGGTGATACTTTTTCGAAAACCTATTTTCTGTAGAAATTCATCATTACAATTATCTGAAAAAAAATCCTAAAATGACCTATATTCGACCATTACGACTAGGCATAACTCGTTAAAAAATGACGGCGAGTAACGCAACACTGCAAGTTTTTGGTTTGTAAAACGCTTATTGGAGTTACTTTCAGGCTCAGTAGTTATTTTGTGGCTATTCGGGATATCGGAGGATGTATTACTGTAATATTAGAGCGACGAAATCTTGTTCTGAGCCAATACCCGACCCTAACTCGTCGTCTATAAACAACCATGAATGAATGGTAATATTCATGGTGAAAAAAAATAGTTGCATCTAGTATATGACATCAATTAACCGCCACTGGTCGATAGGCGGTCGGGTTTCAGCTCCGGGGGTCCTTTGAGTTATGCAGCGTTGTGCATGGCCAATACTCGGAGCGGCGACCGCTTAGAGGTGCAACGGCTTACTTATCAACCAGTAAGCGGGAAGCCAATACTTCTGAGACCCTGGTTTCAATAAATAATGGTTCGATTTATAGTCATTCGATTTTTTATCAGTCGATAGATAAAATTTCGAATAATTGACCCTTCGTTATTTTGAGAGTTCATAATTTTGCCGTTTCGAAATCTTTGTCGTTCTATATTTGGTCATTTGACATTTTTACCCCCACCCGTTCAAATGCTTAAGGCCTTAGGCTACAGTAACGGGTTTAAAATCATGTACGAATTTAACAATTTTTTTCCTATGAAAAAGTGATTCACTCATAAAATTGATTACACGTCTATTTACTATGAATATCAAGCTGTTAGAAAATATTATTATTTTTGTCGACGTACAAAATGGCCGACTACGCGAAACTTCTCGAAACAGTTTTTTTCCAATTGGCGTGACAAATAACTTTAACAATTATCACGCGATTTACTTCAAATTCAAAACTTATGTTCCCAATTGCATTTCGCAGAGAAGTACGTATGGAATTTCTGATTCAACGAAAAATGTTCACTTTGTGAGCAGTTTATGAGCAGTTATAACGAAATTTTTCACTGAAAATTCATTTCTTATGTTCAAATAACTACAACTTTTGAATAAAACAATATTTTTTTAATTCCGTACGTACTTCTCTAGGCATTCTAATGTAGATTGATGAGAATTTTTGTTTTTTGTTCTAGGTCGAAAATTGTGGATGCTAAATGTCACGCCGCAGAGCGCCTAAAAAAAAGATAACAAAATAAAATATTAGTAGTCGGTCATTTTGTACATGGAAAAAAAATGCTATCAGCTTGATATTCATACTAAATAGATGTGTAATAAATTATTTGAGTGAATCACTTTTTCATACGGAAAAACATTGTTACATTCGCACATGATTTTATACCCGTTACTGTATAACGGTCGCCTAATTTATATAATGTCGCCTAATTAAGTAAAACGTTTGTGCACGAGAGAATCAGACGCATACAGGGCTGTCTTTAGTGGTACGGGTTTTCGTAAGTTTCCCCTTACCTTCGGCAAACACGGTATCTGTGGGCGCAACGGAAGTTCGGTCAAATCAGCGCAGAGCGGGTTCCGAGTTATAGCAAAGGGTTTAATTGGGAAGGGTAATCCGTAGGTACCAACAATGAAAAGTTGCGGGGTCGATCTCTCCGATTTCGATTAAATTTGGCATGCTTGTGCAATGGGTAAAAATGGGAGACACGTCTTTTTTTATATCAGCGGAATCCGATTTTTAAGGGTTGAAACGCACCGTCGAAAATTAGGGAACGATATAATTAATTATATCGTTTTTCGTCGACAACGTTTTAACGGTTAATGGCGCGAGGCACAAATTTCCGATTTTTTTTTCATAATCGTCTATGGGCTCAAAATTAATCATTAATTAATTAATTGATATTTAAGGAACAATAGCAGTGTTCCTTTAATTTTGGATAAAACTTTGACGCTTCGGTCAAAAATAACGGTTCAACCGACCAATTTTAAATTGTGGAGGGTCTTTGGGCATGTATTGAACTAAAAAAAAACCTGGAAACATGAGTCACTTTCGCAATATTTGCAAAGTTGACGTGGATTTTCCAAAACGGGAAAAAGTCATTTTTTCGCACTTTTTCACATCGGTATTAAGATTTAAAAAAAAATCTCTAAAGTACCAAAAGGTGCTTTTAGAGAACGTATTTCAGTTTACGAAACCGACATTTAGCTCGCTGTACGATCATTCGTTCATGAGATATCGATGATATACGAAAAAAGCTCCTTTTTTCTTTAAACGCCGATATCTCAGCAACGAATGGTCGTACAGAGGTCCAAAAAATACCGTTTTGAAGCTAAAGAATCAGGCTCAATGACCCCAGTATTGATTGAGCTCCGAAAAAAAATTGAACCCCGGACGATTTTGAAAAAAAAAAATCGAAAGTGTTTGCCTCTCGCTTCTTCTTAGATTCACGCCGAGCGTGTTGCTTTAAAACATTGTGCGATTCGTAAACTAGAGATTTCAAGCTTTAAACCCCAATTTTTTTTACGATACGACCATTTTTCACAAAGTTACAGCTATTCAAAGCTCAATTTAAAAAAATTGAAATTTAACTGTTCCCTTAATTTTTGCAATGAGTGTATATATATATAACATTATTATAGCAACATATAATGTAAAATATAAAATACAATATACACGTATATGGGTACATTTACCTACATTTGTACATTGTGTTGGGTACATACGTATTTGGGTTTATTTATTTTGATTTTTGTGTTGCTTCCTCGTGCTTACTAGCTGAAAAATTATCTTGAAACGAATCACGCAGTGACAATCATTGATCATAAGCGTCAGAAAGGTCAACAACGTGGTGGGTTACGAAAAAGTTGCTTTTTTTTTATTTTTCGACTGCCAAGTAGAATCCAAGAGCACCCGACACTTGATTGGTTTTCGGTACAATATCGATTTTATGTGTGCCGATGCCCAGACATGCGAATTAACTTTGCAGAAGTACTTTTTCACTAATTTAGGAATCGGGTCGTGATACTGCTCTTCTCTTACCGGAAATGTCATTTCTCGCGTTAGCGATAGCTGAGTCCAATAATAACACGAATCGAGGGATCATCACAGTGTAACGGGTCGAAAATAGCTGATTTTCGCGATTTTTTTTCGATGGTTAAAATGCGCTAATCATTCTGATTTTTCTATGTGAAATCAAAGCACTCGTGAAGAATAGAAAGAATAGAAAGAATAGAAAATAGAAAAGAATAGAAAGAATAGAAAAATTTTTAAACATTTTTGGTCGACAAGGTTGTGGGATAATTCGAATTTCGCCCCAAAATTTGAACAGTATGTTTATATCCGTCTACACTAACGGACAATGCAAAAAAATCAATTTTTTGAAAATTTTACACCGTTATCCCTTAAATCGATATAGCCTCCGTTTTGTGTGCCGCCACTAAGAAAGTGACGTTACGCGACTAAAACGATTTCGTATGCATAGACTATGAATCACAAATACCCATGCAAACGCAGTTGTAATTATTTTGTTTGGCAAATTCTCAACTGAATAAAATATTTGTAAATGTGATCGGCAATTAGCACGTCTCTGTTTAATCACGATGTTCACCTGCATTTTCAATTGATCTTTGAAGATGTGCAGAAATTATTCCGCACATCATTCATACGGCTCACCTTAATATCTACAATGACCCCTATACAGTTATCGTCAGCCGACTGTAAAAAGAAAAAATGGAGTTTTCGAGATTTTTTTGATAATCGGGTTCCAATGGCGCAATGATCTGCTATAGGAGCCTCGATCCACTAACTCACTATGACTGCACGCTAAAATAACTGCAGCCCTGTCGAACGTTGTCTGGAAAAGTAACGAGAGAACTGCTGAAACGTAACGACCATTACCGTTGATAAAAAAAGACGCTGTAATGGGATGCCGTGGATAACTAGGGGCACGCGTTTTTCCTCGTCTTCTCAGGCCCCTTTATCACTACTTGTCTTCGTCAGTCTTGTCATATAATCTTCCTTCTCTACTTATCAATCCGTAACGATCGTATCGATATTGTATTTTATTACCGATACAGTGGACAAAAAAAAGTGTTTTTTTTTACGTGTCGTCTTTTTAAAATTATCCTTCGAAAAAAGTAAAATGCTCCATGAATTTTCTATTGAAGTAAATATACATGGCGTCTGTTTACAAAAGTCTTAGGAAAAAAACGAACAAAAAAACAAAGCCAAATTAGCAACATTTTCGTGTGAGATGTACAAATACTTTTTTTATCCACTGTACGTCAAACTTGAAATATTTTTGCTCATCTGGGATGCTCATAAGGAACATCGCTGAAGTGTCCGCCTTCGATTTTGTCGGAACTCATGTATTAAAATCGATTAGACACGTTTTTTTTATCGCCAGAAAAGCGGGTTTTGGGGGGAAAACACCCCTTAAAGTCACCCCTTAAGTAAGTGTGTTCAGAATACTTCGATAATGGATTGTCCATTGCTTTACATTAGAAGAATTTTTACTTTATTTTCTTCAAATCGGTGGACTGATTGTGCGTAAAATTGCAAAATCACCCCCCTCCCCCTGACACCCCCCTGACCCGCCTTTATTCGGGGGTGAATTTTCAACTTAAAACCGTTTTTCCACCGACAAAAAAAATACTAATGTTGCTTGTCAGTGGAAAATATTGTAATTAGAAAATGGTTTTTCCGGCGAGCTGTATTTCGCGCAATAAATACGTTCTCTTTTGAGTATGATTTTTCTTGAAATTGAAGAACTGGCCCTTGCTTCGCGTAACGGCGTAATTAGCGCAATATGCTGAATTCAAAATTTCGCGGATAATTAGTGCTTTAAGAGCACGTAACAGTTTTCTTTCGTTTTCGACTCGAGGGCAATTCTTTATAGCTCGCGAGCACGATTGTGGTGTGCATGTTGATGAAGCACTTGATGCGAAACGCGTAACGGCCTTCTTATTCAGTCGAAAGTCGATAAAAGTGGGGTGAATTACGAAAAAAAACGCGTGCATTGCTGTCTCGTTATGTGATATCGTTCACTACAGTTCCTCTACGTGCAAACATTGCGAAACCACTCATTCAATTATGAGGGGAACATTGTGAGGAAAATGAACTAATGAGGCGATGATGTGCAAGTTTAGAAGTTGCGCTTTTCCTGTTTCCCTCGTAAAAAAACTTTTTTATCGTGGACTGCTCTTCTTGTTCTGAACGCCTGAATGATCATTTGATCCTTTAATGTTGAGGAAAAAAGAAAGAGAGAGAGAGGGGGGGGGGGGGCATGTGCAATATCAAATGTAATTAGCGAAATATCAAACGTTATTAATTAGAGACATAATTAAGGCGACCGATGAACGAAATCCAACATATTTTATATTCGAGCGTTCAACTTCTTTCAAGCGATTATTAATAGATGTGGGTAAAATGTAAACATGCAAACACAATGTGCGAATAGGTCACCACTATATAGGGCAAAACAAAAGTAAACACACTAATATACATCGAGACTTAGATAAGAAAATTTTCGAAAATATTCAGTTTATATTTCACAATGGAGTGCACTGGTTGTACAATAAGTCTTGTAGACGCGTGCACTTTATTGAAAAATAGTATAGAATTATGCTCGTGGTAATATCCCAAAATTCGGACGACGTGATTATATGGTTATATTGCCGATTTTCTATTTCGTCGAGTTTTCACCGCGCACAGTGAACGCGTACATGCTATCTTCGATGCTCTTCAGTAATTTCATAATGAAGAATTGTCAAAATAGATTGTATGTCTATTGTATTTTGAAAGAACAGAATATTTCTTTTAGAAATCTTCAAAAAAGTTCAAAAGATCGAGGAATAAAAATAAAAATCAAAATATTTATTGATATTGTTTTTATTGTTGCGCTGTCATAATAATAATAAATATTGATGTTTTTTAACTGTGAGAAATCACTAAAAAAAAATCAGCTCAATTTTGACAGGAGTGACACTTCCGAATATTTATCATTTTTTGTCATTGAGTGAACGCTAACCATGTGCGAATAACGAAAACTTTGAAGAGGAAGATGCTCTTCCTGATGAAGCCTGATACAAAACTGAATAATAGAAAATGTAAGAACCTTCCTGAGTAGAGATCTTGCTCCGGCCCCAAGAAAGACCTGACCAGGCATCCTGATTTCCTTTTCCGGCCTTGATCAGGACTTTTTTTTTATCAAGCACTGATTATTTTTGAAACGCAATTCCTGACGCTACTCGGGTTTTACAGGCCATTCGGCCAAGATTTGCCGATGAGGATCCTAGTCAGGACCGACGCGTAATGGGCTCATTCGTGAGTGACAGGTCGTTCTAAAGTCATCGATGAAATTTGGCCGTTCCGGAGCCACGCCCGAACGTCGAATGAGATTATTGGTACGGAAGCGGGTAAAAATTGAACGGTTGCCCAGCGGGATTAGAGCCGGCTTTGGATGGCCACAGGCAATTAAGATGGTTGGACTCGGTTACGAGATAAAAATACAAGATTTCGCGTAAGTGGTAGAGAACTCGTGGAGGTGTGGGACACCGAAGGTACGAAGGTAATTACCGCGGTAACGATACACGAGTCCAAGGGCGACCCCGCGAATTCCCCAGGGGTGTGTCGGACTACACATAGGATCTCTGCTACGACAGCCCACTCCGCCCACCACCGCGCATCTACAGGGAAATTACACATCTCGTAAAAAAAATGCCATGCCACAAAAGATTTGGGTAAATTAATTTACAGCACTGTTTCAACAAGATGCTGAGTGGCAAATTGAATTTGGGAGGTGATACGAGGGAGAGAGAGACATTCGAGGAGTGACTCGGACAAAAAAAATCAGCAATAGTAGCTTGACACTGACATATTATAAATTGCTGTGCTCTCGGCTGTACTCTCGGCTGTGCCTCGGAATCTGACTTTTTTCAACGAGATTGTGGATAATCTTTCGCAAGATACTGAGAAGGGTCTGCACTACCTGGCGGTGTGGGATTGTTGGCCGCCAAAATCTCTCTCGCTTCCTCCCTTTCTTTTCTATAGTGGAGGAAGACTACCAGTTTAGAACCTCGAAAAAGGTGAATTTCGAAAATTTCTTATAGATACCCGGTTGATGAAATAAAAATGCCCTCAAGTGGCCTTTATCCTACATATCTGCAAGTGTCTTTGAAAAATATTCAGGAGATTTCGTATCGAAATGGCGGCTCCGAAGCTGGATGAAGCAAGTGACTTTTGTCTGATAGTGTCATCCTGCGACCGGCAAGAGTTCTCCTTCAATGTTTTGACTGGAACCAAAATTCAAAACAACTTGAGTTCTAGATAAGATTTTCCTCCGAAGTACGTAGGGAAACGAAATATATCGGTTTTTCATTAAATAGCGAATGTTTAAATCAAATTTTCCCAACGTATCCAGAATCTCTTACATATTTTGATGTAAAGTGTTCTTATAACGATAAAAAAAAAATGTCAGTCACTCGGTGAAGGATCGCCAATCTAATGTTTTGCCGGTCACAGGTCACTATTAAATAAAAGTAGTTCGCTCCAGTTTAAGCACCATCGTTTGGCAACAAATTCTTGTGAGGAAGATTGTAAAGATACTTGAAGATATGTACAATAAATGCCACGAAACGGAGTTTTCTATCTTTTAACTGAGGATCCATAAAAAATTGTTTTTATTCACCTTTTTCCAGTCTTTAGACTAGTAGTCTTCCCTAACGGGGTATCCCTCTCTGGAAGCTCAATTTGAAGGGTCAGAATGATGAACTTTTTTCTGATTCCACATTGGTTGGGAAAATCTTATTTTTTCCAGCACGTTGTACACGTGTTTGCGGTTACAATGTAATATTTTCGGAAGGAAATCGTTCAAAGTGTTCGTGTTCCACTGGTCCACTAAAATAGGTGAAACTTCGTCAATTTTTTAAATTTCACGATCCGGGTGGTCTAAAAATATTCTTGAAAGTTCACCCTGTAACAATATGCAAAAAACAATTTTTAGTTTCCAAAGAGAGATGTCCCCTTAAACAGGTCTCACTACCTGTAATTCTTTTGTTTATTCAGTTTTTTTATTTTAACGTTTGCAGTTTTTTTTCGGATACTTTATTTGTTGAAAATACAGATTTGTGAAAACCATTTATCAAAATATGAAAAAAGAATTTTCGTAAATGTTTGTTTATTCGTTTGTTCCTTCATTCGTTCGTGGGCGATGATCACCCCAAAGCACGCGGATATCCGTGTCGAAATCTCCTTTGCACATCACCATTTGAAATGTTTTGTCACGACGCAAAAGAGCCAGCATCTTGTCGTCGAAAATGTGACTGTCAGTCGGCAGACTTTGAAGAACCCGCGAAAGTCGCCCGCCCCGGAGCTGTAATGTACAAATACATATATGCATGTACGGGAGGGACCAGTTATGCAAAATGGAGTAGGAAACTAGAGGAAGAGTAGAGTAACAGGACTATATACCGGGACGGTTGGCGGTGGGATACGGTATCCCTTCAGTCCCTGGGAAAGAGCCTTTTCCCATTTTGCTGCCGTCTCGGAGATGTGCCGCGAGAATTTCACTTCGTTGAAAACACCATTTGGCGAATGTATTTCTCATTCTCGTGTTTCGAGGTCGGAAACTAATTTGCCCTGATGGTGTTGCTAAGTTGCCAAAATAAATGGAAACTCGTATATTCTTCTCGTTGTATTCCTCTACATTATACATTCGTGTGTGAGAACACTCTCGTGGTGCAGTTCACCATCAGCTTTGTGAGACCCGGAATGATTTTTCAAGTGCGTCCATTTCGGCAAAAAACGCATGGGAAAATTACCCGCTATACTAATTAGAATGGAGCATCGAAGCGTTATTCGTATCGCACGATGGTGAGTACTCATTTCGACATACACAATGGTCCTACATGGCCTACGTAAGCTTAGGGCTCAAAAAACAAGTTCATTTTTAATGTTTTTTTCTGGTGAGAGTATGGCTATGACGCGGTGGGGATTTTACAAGCAGTTGATACACGGCCATGCCAATATCAAGTTTTTTTTAAATTACGAAATATTGATAAACAATGAAGTTATTATTATTTAAACAAAGCGCCACCGTTGCTGCACGGCCAAACGGTGTGGCTTGTTCTGGCGATTAGGGTAATCTGAAATAAAAAGAATCGAAAATGTATTTTCAGTATGATAATGAAACCTTCTCAGGACTGAACATTTTTTTCAAATTGTGTCATCGTCAAAAATGGCAACCTGGAGAACAAAGTTTCATTTTCGACCGAAAAAAAAATTCGATAATTTGTTGTTAACAAATGAACAAACATATGAAAAAAAATCATCCAGTCATCCGATGAAAAATGGTATCTGTCCGAATTAGAAGTGAATCGAACTAATAGCTTCTGAGATACGACTAGCGCTGTTTCATAAAACATAGTTTCGAGAAAAACGTAAACGAAAAAAGCGTAAATCACAGCGGGGCTGTTCGCAATAGCGCCAGTGGGCGATCTAGCTCTTCACAATAATCGCCATAACTCGGTCGACATTTGGAATTTTTACAAAACGTTCGTTGCAAATTAAAAATAAGTCCCCAGGCTACAAAACTAAGCAGAAGAAAGATCGTTTTGTTAGAAATTTCACGTCTACGCAGTCCTGTAAAGATCCCGTATCCCCTTGTCGACTGCAGAACCGGTATTTCCAATTCTTTTTTTTCGGCACTCTTCACTCTCTACATACCGAGAAAATCCGATTCCGCCAAACGATTCCTGCTTTTCGGACGTTTCTCTCGTTGTCTCTTTTCCAAAGTACACATATTGCCTACTTCCAGTGAGCTTTTTTCATTAAGGGATAATATACCTTTGTGAGGGCAAAATCAAGGGTAATTTTTAACAATTCATTTAAGGGCAGATAGGATAGGAGCCGGAAAAAAGTCATCTTTGTGATTTTTTTCAAGGAAAACTATTTGAAATTTCGGATTGGGGTTTTAATTATCTAAAAGTAAATACATTCAAGAAGATGTTTAATTTTCTTTACTTGAAAATATAAAAAATATACAAGGGTATTGTGTGATCCTTGGAGCGTCGTAAAAAAATCGGTACCCGAAATTTCTCGAAAACCAATGAACCGGTTGCCTTGAGATTTTTTGTGGTTATTCTATACACCATTAATCTAGTATATGTTATAACCGATTTTGAAAATATGGATTTATGACAAAATGGCGGACGTTTGAACATAAATAGTGATTTTTGGGCCAAAAATTAGTAATTCATTTGCCTATAAAACAAAAACTAAGTAACGGAAAAAAACCCTATGACAAGTACTAGATAATGGTGTATAGAATAACCACAAAAAACCTCAAGGCAATTGGTTCATTGGTTTTCGAGAAATTTTGGGTACCGATTTTTTTACGACAATCCAAGGATCATACAATATCTTTGTATATTTTTTTATATTTTGACATAAAGAAAATTAAGCATATTTTTGAATGTATATACTTTTAGATAATTAAAACCCCAATCCGAAATTTCAAATAGTTTTCCTTGAAAAAATTGACAAAAATGACCTTTTTTTCTGCCTCCTAGGTGTATATCTGCCCTTAAGAAAAACAAAACAATATTTTTAAATTCGGTTTTTATACATCCTAGTACAAGTCTTAAAGTGGAAGAAATTTTTCCCTTTAATTATCTTGAAACAGAATGGCGGCGCAGTAGTCGATGAAAAAAAACTCCATTTTGTCATAGTCCTCTACGGGCGTATTCGCACAGGTCATCATTTTCAAGCTAGAACAAAAAATGAAAAATATTTTGAAAGTAGATATAAAAAACCAGTCCAGTACGTAGGGGTTTTTCAAAGTATTGATTTGTGAAAAAATGGGATTAACATGAAAAAAAAAATTCGTAAAAAAATCAGTCGAATATCGATCATAAAATTTTTTAATTTCGATTTATCGAAAAAAATCCTACGTACTGGACTTGAAAATGTTGTCGAGAAGCTATGTAGTTGAAATTTCAAGTTACTCGATTGATAACTCGAGGGGCTACGCATACGCCTGTGTCTAAAAACTTAGTTTCGATAAAAACCCGTTTAAAGCCATTTTGTTTCAAAATAATTATAAAAAAAATTCGTCTACCTCAAGACTTGTACTAACAGTTATAAAAAACCGAATTTAAAAACATTGTTTTTTTTTTCTTAAATAAATTTTCAAAAGTGACCCTTGATTTTGCCCTCACAAAGGTGTATTCCCCCTTAATGTATAACGCACAGTGGCCATCTTACGTGGAGTCGCGCACGTGTGCATTAAGGAAACGTACGTTTGCACGGGTGTGCACGCGAAGGGAATAGAATATGCGGTGAACCTATAATGGATGTTCGTTTGGCTGGTTCTTGGATGCATCCGATGTTGGTTCATCGGACAGCTCGCCAAATAGCCTCGGGACATAGAGAAGTGTATTTTTGCTCGCGATAGCTCGGGTTCGAAAGAGCTTGCAGTCCGTCGACAGCGAGAGGGCGGAAAGAGACAGAGAGAGAGAGAGAGAGAGAGAGAAAGAGAGAGAGAGAGAGAGAGAGAGAGAGAGAGCCGCCAGCGCTGCCGCCTTCATCCTCTATCAAGCTCGTTCGCCGTCCGCTCCCTCGGGAAAAATGGTGAAAAAGTCCACATCGATGAGAATGCTCAGCGGCAATGGCCGGAAACGAGAATTATACTAATTTTTTGAACCCCATCCAGACAAACGAACTCAGCGCACCCAAGAATTTCATATTCCTGTTTTTTCAAATCCGAAACTTCACTATACTGAACGAGAAATCGCCATAAGTACACCTGCAAATTTACCCAAAATAAAAATATGAGATGCGCGCACCATTTCTATGAATTTTATCCTCGAACCACTTCATCCCTCGTCGCTTCGGCAATCGTTTCAGCTTACCAAAATCCCTCGCACTGCAACCAAAAAACGTGCTTGATCTTTGCGAAAATCGCTGGTTTCGAATTTCTCCTCCAAGATTTTTCGATCTTTACAAGATCCTGAACAAGCGATTTTTTTTCTTCTTTTCAACAAGAAAGATCACGAAAATGTCAGAAGAAACTTTTATTTGTTAGAGGCGTTTGTAACTGGATCGTGTTCTTGATGGGCCGCATATATATTCCGTAGATATATCGTTGTGCAGTACGCGTCGAGGAGCAGATAGGACTTGTGGCAGTTACTGTAATTGGGGGGGGGGGGGGGGGGGGGCGAGGAAGAGCGAGAGGGGGGGGGGCGGCCGCGAGAGGGAGAGATAGCAATTTCTGATAACAGAGCGAAATTTCACGTGTATAGCGCTCCCGGGAAATACAAGATGAAAGTACCCAAGTCTTTTCGGTAAACTTGCTTGCTGTGTTTGTTTTATTGTACTGATGCCACGATGTACCGAAGGGTATGAAACTAAAGATGAACCAGTCGCATATATATATATATATATATATATATAGTGTGTGTTTGTGTGTGTGTGTGCGTGCGCGCGTGTATGTGTGTACGCGTGTGCTCTATATATACATATACACACACACATATATATATATATACGAAGTTTGTTAAAAAAGAAAGGTGACTTTTTATTTATCCCGAAAAATATTTATATATTCATGAATATCGATTTTGTCCCCTTCAAAGTAATCCCCCTCAGATATAATGCACTTGTGATATGCGCTTTTTGGTATGGCCTTGAGCTCTCCCAGCGATGCGGTCTTTATCTCCTCAATCGTGGCAAATCTCCGTCCTTTCATGGATCTTTTCAGTTTTGGAAACAGAAAAAAGTCGCAGTGGACCAAGTCCGGTGAATACGGTGGCTGAGGCATGATTACGGTGTTGTTATTGGCCAAAAAATCACGAACAAGCAACGATGTGTGGGCAGGTGCATTATCGTGATGCAAAAGCCATGGAATTGGTTTGTGACAAATCGAATGCAAAAAATCGCCAAGTACACCAAAACAGGTCTGACCTTTATATCTGTCAAAGACAAACTAAATATACAAAATGCCTGATAATGCCAACATACGTTGGGGACACGTGTACCAACATGACGAAAAAAAATCGTAAATCGAATGTACGTAGTCCACGAAATTTGAAGTCACCTTATTTTCTTTAAAAACCTCCTATGTATATATGGTATGTGTATATGTATTTTTAACAAACCTCGTATGTATATATATATATATATATATATATATATATATTGCCTATGACGTGCTACTCATCGAGAGTGCTAACCTCACAGGGAAATCAGACGGATTCTCCGATAAGGCATTTTCCGTCGCGATTTCTTTTCCCTCTTTGCACGTATGTGTGTTACAGTCAGAGAAAGTCTTACGCCACAACCGAGTGAGGGTACAGGCAGGGAAGAGGCTTTCGTACGGGCTGGTAGTTGCAGCACGCGGGTCCTAGGAGGAAAAGGAAGCGTCGGAAGTAAGGACGAAAAGGTTGGGGAGGGACAGTAAGGACGAGTGCGGGATTTAAGGGCCGGGAGTATTTTCCGGAGGGCGAACGGTACTACTTGGTAATGTCAAGGGGAGCGCGTGGGGGTGGTCAATGGCACGGAAACGGATAAGGCGAAATCACCGGGGTGGATTGCGGCACCCTCTGGCCCTTCATGTTCCTCCGGACCTCCCGCGTTCCAACGAACCGCCAATGATTGGTCCCTGGTATATAAGCACACAGCGGAGAAACCCTTCGAGAAAGCTCCGTTTTCCTCGGGCTCTCGCGCGCCGTTAACGCCCGGGGATATTATTACATCCGTAGGTACAATATGTACTTAGAATATGTGTATGTATGTAGGTACGTGAATTGTCGAGATTGGAACAGAGGAATTTCAGTCGCATTATTCTTACGTCGCGGAAACGTCTTGAAAGTTTTCACAGTTGGGGGGGGGGCAGAGAGAGAGAGAGAGAGAGAGAGAGAGAGAGAGAGAGAGAGAGAGAGAGAGGGGCGGGAGAGGGTGTAATTACAATTGGAGCTTATTTGGAGACAGATCTCATCGATTGCAGGATATTTCGAGAATTCCTCGGATTCGTACGTTGCGAAATGATGTTACGAGTTTATATACAGTCATTGCATATTCCGTTAAGCCGACGATTATACAAGAGGTATGAGCTCGTTCAACGCGTTGCAAGTGAAAAAGAAAATGGGAAACTTGCTCGGCACTTTTCTTTTTACGACGCGAAGCTTTTAATTCGCACAATATTCTTTCCAAAACTACATAATTGAATGTCAGTTGAATTATTAAGTTTTTTAAAAACATGTTATTTTTTAGTTTATTTATTATTATTTAGTTTTATTATAATTACTATTCAAGATGATTAAGTTTATTGCATTATATGTTTACCTTCAATGATACATATTCTAAGATTTGATAATGCAATGTCATTCGAATTAAAAGACGGTTTGGTGTAAATTCGAGCTCCGTTGAAGCCAAATTCCTTCAACGTCTATACAGAAATCCAATATTAACGTATCTGCTCACGCACTGCTAGTTTGGTGAATGTTCATATGACTGTAATGGCAGTGGTATGTTGAAAAATCACATAACAAAATTTATTTGAAACACGAATTTAGTAAAAAATATTTTTAATAGTAATTTTACTTAATAACTTCAATTATTGAAACAATACATTTATTAAAAACTGACTTTGATAGAAAACTACATTTACTTAAAAACTTAATTTATGTACAAGCTACATTTCTTTAAAAAACTACGTTTATTTAAAAATTATATTTATTTGAAAGCTAAATTTATTTTAAAACTGCACTTATTTGAAACCTACATTTATTTTAAAAACTACATTTACTTGAAAACTATATTTATATAAATACTACTTGTATTAAAAATATTCCTACAATATACTCCTATCCGCTAAAATGCATTCAGGCATCAAAAACTGTGGAAGTTTTTGGCGATAGAGAAAAATTCATGCTCACGCAAGCGCATGGAGAATAAATAAAAATATATCATCTTTGGCTTGTGTCGAACATTTTAAACACATTCCCAACGTTTTCTACTTGACTTCCTGAAGTAAAAACGGCCGAAAAATTGATAATTTATCGACCTAAGCGTACCCGATGAATGATGTAGTGATGATGATAAAACAGCTATGATCGATGAAGATTGAAAAATAAAAGATAATTATTTGTATTGCAGATGTGATGAATCCCGTGGTGACCCAGATACTCGCGGATGCCGGCCAAAATTTAACCCTCGAATGTCCCGGTGTCACCGAATACCTCATGGTATCGAGGCTGGAGTGGCGCTCGAATGATGTTCGTATCGTTGAATACGGAAGCCAGAGTACGACCCTCTTCGTTCATCACAATCGAGTTTCCCTTTTGGAGAAAAAATTTGCTCTCTTCTTCAGTCCTGTTAAGTCGGAGGACAGCGGTGAATATCAGTGTCTGGTCAACAGTCGTAATGTTCCTGAAGTGATCGTCAATCTCACCGTTCAAGGTAAGTTTATTAACTGCTAAATATTTAAATTAATCGCGATTAACGATTGTACTTGTCTTCGAATGATGGACTACAATCTCTCAATAATCCTCCAATAATTACTGAATTAATGCTCACCGTAGGTTAGCTCATTCGCGAATATAAAAAAACGTCCCTCCCAACTTACCTCACCTACTAAAAAACATACGCGCCATCTCTACTTACGCGCCCAACGCACTCTTAGACTCCCCTCGCGTTACGGGACTCCCCACGTACGCACGGGCTGCCCGGAGCCGCCAAAGTTCGTCCGCCGGCCACTACGCGGCGCATGGTCAACGCTCTCGCGCTAGTGACTGAGGACCGGGAGAGAATAAAGCCATACGCGCGGGTCGGGTAAATAACGTCTCGGGCTCCTATACTAGAATGAGTAATAATCTTATCATCGAAGAAGTGCATTTCATTCCGCTCCGAATAAGTTCAAGCGCAGTACTAAAAGGTACTTATGGTATCTATACATTTTTTCATTTTTCTTCATTTCGTTAAATTTTATTGCTTGTTTCACCTCACTGATTTCTAGTTTTCTTGTACATTGTTGACTGCCCCGGTGTGATTATTAACACAATGCTAATAAATTCAGTGTACGAAGGACTCGAAATTACTAGAGTTCAAATGAAAGTTCTCAAACTGCTAAAAAATGTAGTATATTCAAAATTCTGAAAAATCTTGAATTTCTAACACTCTGAAAGTCTAGAATGTCTATAATTCCAAAAGTTCTAGAATATCTAGAATTTCTGAAATTCTAAAATTCCTTGTTATCAAATGAAGAATAATTCTCTAGAATCAAACTTCGAGATATCACAGTTGATGGAATTCGGATGAAGTGGAGCTAAAAATGATACGAATTCAAATGAAAATTCGTCACGAAAACGGCGAAATATTAAGATGAGAAATTTTCACCTGAGAAGCACATTTTCAAGCATCAAAAAATGCGAATAAATTCACCAGTCTTTTGTGTCACCGAACAATAGCAGCGTGCGAATCACACGTTTGGAATCTTCCGACAATACGCTTCAAAATAAAAAGAATAGTAATCAGAGCAACGCAAGACGAATGTGTAAAAGAAAGGCGAGGAGTACAATAAGAGCTCGTATAATCCCGCGTTACAATATTTGCGATGCATTGTTCGCAACATATCTCTGATCCATGGCTCGTGCACAGTAATAATTCTCAGCATATGATCATCAAAAAGTTCTTTGAGAAGAGCAAAAATCAGCAACTAACTGATACATTGTCAACCACTTCCCAAACCATACGTTCCATATTAACGAAGCAAGCTCGAAAAGTCAACGAAATTATCCGAAGAATTTAATTAAAAAATGTACAGCAAGATTTACCGAAAAAGCTGGTTGATATTGCCAGACCCTTTTGGCAAACATCGCTGGAAGCATGGTTAAATATTGCCAGGTTAATCCGGTACATATTGTCGGAATAATTCCATGAACGTTGCTAGAATCAAGCGGTGAGCATTACCGAACTAAGCCGCATAGATTTACTACGTTTGTCATGATAAACTCCTTTTTGGTCCTCGTAAATGTTTCACTCGACGCGCGTTATCGGAAATTCGTTCGAATGACTATTTTCGCTCTGGTTATATATATTTTATGTAAGAAAATAGAGACGCCGGATCGATCAATTTGACTTGTTTAATTGCGGACAAATAAAACGATCCAATCAAGTGGAGTCATTGAGAGTGCTGTGCCTAATTAATGATCGTTAAAAACTTCGACAATGCCAGTAATTAAAGGAATTGGACGTGATCCTCGAATAACCAGTTAGCTGAATACATCCAAGTATCTGAATATACGTGCGTGTGTGAGAACATTATGTGTGCAGCAGTATGGTGGAAAGCACAGAGGTATACGCGGGTGGGTTTGAGTTTCTGCGATCCGAGATCACAGACGGACATATCCGAGCGAACCACCGAGATTGGATAGTCTTGTGGCTTCCGCCGACGTTGAAGGGATGAAATGAGAGTCGAGGGGTCCGTTTCAGACACATACATGCTCCTATGTGTGTATGTAGCCTCAGAAATGACTGGTTTGGCTTTTAGATTGGTTTCTGATCATTCTAGTGTTACAAACTTTCATTCGTTCCTACCACAGAATTGAAAAAAGTGCGAGGAAGCGGAAGAACGGGAGTGCAAGATGGCACATAAAACTGTGCAGTCATGTGATATCGGGGACTAAGCGACAAAATGCGACATCAAAGTTTCGATGCATTTTCGATGTTCCGAAAGAATGAATCGGGCTTGGGGCAACACTGCCGACACGGAGCACTCAAGCCCCAGCTAGGGGCGCTTTTCGAAAGCTATTAAACGTCGAAGAACATTATAAATTCAATATAAGATTGGGGCGAAAAAGAAGACACGTTGTGGTACGAAAGAGCATTCACACATGCTCCTCGGCACTGGGGTTCCAGGTGTTCTACGTTGATCATATACACGCCTATGTAGACATAGCTACAGGGTGACCTGGAAAGTGACGTCCACAAGGAAAATCTCGATGCCTCCTATCGATACCTACTCAAATCACCCCTATGTATGGTCCACGATCTTTTTCTAGATCTCGGGAAAAAAAGCATCTTTGTTTTTTTTACTCTTCTGTGTATCTACTTTCCTCGTGATTTTTTCTTACTTCTGTTATCGCCATGACGTGCACTGCTAAGCAATGAATAAATGATCAACTGAAACTGAACGTGAGTGCCTTAGATTTTTAGCAAAAGCGAAAAAGATACGTTTGCAAGGATCAGTCACTACAGATCAGACTATAAACAAATACTTGTGCTAGAGAAAATAACTCTGAATTGCTTTTCAAACTTCTTAGATGAAAGTACATATACAAAAAAAGAAAAGAAATCCTATGCTGCAGGAAAATTCGAAAAAATAATTAAAAAATCCTTTTTTCTTGAAAACTAAAACGTCACGAAGTTCACTGATAAGCAATAAATAAATGACCAACCGAATCTGAACCTAAGTGCCTTAGATTTTGAGTAAAAGTGAAACAAATAGGTTTGCAAAGAGCGGTCACTAAAGATCGGACGATAAACAAATACGTATACTAGTGAAAATGACTCTGAATTGCTTTTAAAATATTCTAAGGGGAAAGTACATATACAAAAAAGAGAAAATTCTATGCGACAAGAAAAATCGAAAAAAAGAAATTAATTGCTTTTTTCTCGAAAAGTAAAAACGATCATAGAAGATGTATGCGGGTAGTCCAGATAGGTATCGATACGAGCCCAATAGATGTTATTTTAGAGCGTTTATTTTTAGGCCACCCTATATGCATACGTACATTATGTATGTACAGAGTGTCGAGATTCTGCCGGAAAAAATATAGATATTTATGCAGCGTATGTGTGTGTGTACGTTGACGCTACTTTCTCAACTTACAGTATGCCGAACGGAACTTTTTCCAATCAATTTGCCGGCATCGTCGTCCGTCGATGGTAAAAAGTAATACGCGCCATCTTACACAACTTTCTCAGTCCCTTTCATGGGCATGGAGAGTCGCAGAGATTTTTCCAAAACTTCTGAGCGAAATTTTCATAAAATAGGTCGGGTTTTGATTATGCCAGCCGGAAGGTAATTTCAATTTGAAAGAGAACTTACCGGTGCGATCAATTCATCTTTCCTGGCTTTCTCGCACAAGTCCAGGAGGCATCGAGGGACCTTTTTTCCTTCTTCCCGAGCCCCGGAGCACGATTAAGAAAATCTGGTCGGAAAGAAGCTCCAAAAAGAGAACGATAGATGCCTCTTCTCCCGTGGTCTTCCGGAGGCGCCAGAAAGCGAGCTTTATTCGCGCCACCGGTATGGCGAAGCACGAGAAGGTCGGGTGAGTCACTCGCAATTTGTGCTCGCTCAACTAGTTTGCCACAGAAGTTCCTCGAGTTTATTGAAGTCAGTGGTAAATCTTTCATACCACGCGATCTACGAGAAAAAAAGGAGAAAAAAACGAGCACGTCCGCAAGTGTGCGGAAGGTACAGGGAAGACGAGAGTGTGCGTTGGATCGGCAATACGTTTTACCAAGTAGACTCGGTTGCCTCCATCGAGAGCGACTGCAAAAATCAAAAGTCGCCTCGAATGTTTTATCTGCAGATCGAGTTAGCGAGAGATTTGCGTTTGCTCGGGGTGTTTGCGTCTCATTAAAAGTTCACCACGTACGTGGTGCGAAGTACACGAATCGCGCCCTTTTATTTTCGCATCAATTCACCGACAAGTTTGGATACACTCGTTTTTTGTCCTCGATTGGCGGGTGTCAAATGTGAGATATGTGCAGATGAAATCGGCGTTGTTCCTTTTGCCATATCAATTTTCACATACCAAAGACGCGCACGCCTCGGGGTGAATTCCCGTATTGCAAAAATATAACCATGCATAGTGCGAAGTACCGGACGTGCTTATCATTCTCCCGCGTAATACCTCACCACCTGCTCCGCGATCGGTTCTTGCGCAAAATCAAACATTCACCGCACGCGTATCGTTTCTACTGGTAACCTATATGGACCCGTCGGCCGTTATATCAAGCATTGAAATGAATATTTTTCAAATCCCCGTTGTGAATAAATCCGCAACGTTTTGCCTCGATCCCGTGGAAATGCTTTCCTTTTCGTCGTTTCCCTCGGTGCCTCGCCGGCAACGAGAATACGGGACACGTTTTTGACATCAGATTAGATGGCGCTAACATTCTTCTTGCTCCTTCGCCGCGAGACGGGCGACAAATTGCGAGGGAAAATCTCGTGGCAACGGCATACGTGGGATGAGTTCTTACTCCGATTTGTCGTATGTTATATGGACGTACCGTGCCCCTGGCCAAGGAAGGAAATACATTTGCGGTGCTGGTAACATTTGCTTTATCGATGATACCTCATACGTCCTCGGTATTGTGCTCTGATCGAAACATTTTAGTCCAGTTTTCCCTACCACATTGACATTTCACCAAAATGCAGAGCAGTTGTTGTTGCATAGTAGTTAGTTCGAGTGTAGTGCCTGATATACGCTATGTCATGGACAAGCTATATGAAAAGGCCTTGGTTCGTTTGCCGAACGCATCCGTTGAAAACGTACCGGCGGTCCCGCATATTGGCCAGCTTATCAATAACTGCATGCCGGAAATACCGTCAAAGATCTAGGCCGGAAGATTCACGATTATCGAAATACGGGTGATTACAGTATCGAATGTCCATAAAGTGTACCACCACCATAGTCATTCAATGATACGTATGAGGGTTGCAAATTGCGACCAAATACTCATTAACTGTCCATGGAGAGCGATATGCACGAACCGATTGGAGCGTTGCATATTTTTGGTAGACGGAGCATCGAAACTGGGAATTCAGAGTGCAATGGTTGAACGTTCTATTCCTGTTGTAATATCCTGGCGTGCTTGAAGAAATACAAAAGACGCGACCGCATAAGTGGAGGGCGCGGTTACCTAAGCGAGGGTAGGTAAATGACGGCGAGCTCTTAAAAATCTTGAATACCGCAAGCATTCCCGTTACCGTCGACGGAGAAACAACTGAGTACATGAGGGAATGAAATATCCACCGTACCGCATTAAAATTGTGTCACTATGGAGCGAAGATATCCGAAGTCTTTGTGGCTAGTGCACTTCGACTCGTTCGGGTAGCAGCGTTGCTTTGGTGCAATCTCGGAAGCTCCCGGTTCGTTCAGCAGCCGCGATGGTTCTTCGCGCCGCGTTATATGGGGGAAGCAAAGAGGGTAGGCGAACGCTGAATGCGTACAGACTTTGTAGACAATGGTTCGGTGGTTTTGTCCTCGGTCTTTCCTCTTTTCAAACTCGGCATCTCGTCGTGCACCCTCCATGCACGTACTTCTCGAAGAATGCTTTCACTTCTTCATGATCCTTTATTCCTAGCACTAACCCCTTTTTTTACATCAGCCACCCTCACTTTAAAAGTCCGGCATCTGCGCAGCCGGAGATAACAGCATTTTCAAGCGGTCTAGCAGTTCGTCTCTTGCCACCTCGTCATTTCGAGAAGATCCCCTTTACCTTGTCTGTGTGACATTCTGCCTTACGCTGTTTCACGAAGGAGGCATCATATCTCGCCTTGTCACTTCATTCTGTTACGTTTGCAAGAATTCATCCCAGTGATTAAGCTTCGTAAGCAGAATAAATCAAACATCACAAACAGTATGTTTGGCTCGTGAAGTAAGGTTTTCATTAGAGGTTTAATTATTGGCTGCTGCCTGCTGTTCCCACAGTGAGAAGCATATATCCTGACATAGATATTGGAACAGTTCATGGTGAACCAAAAAGCACCCTAAAAGGTCCTGAACCTCTGCGTTAGGTGCCATTAATTGATGGCGGGGACTAAGGGAGAGAGATCCTGATAGCTTTATCCATACCTAGGTATGTTGCTAGCTCAGACCTGAATACCGTTCTATTACTGATCCGCGCCTCTATTCTCTGCCTTGGAATGATCATCAGATTGCTCACTCGAGAGGGGGCCTTAAAAACCCCAGAGAAGACTGCCGAACGACCACATTGCCCTAATTCCGCCGAATTTCCGTCGTCCCAGAGAGCCTAGGCTAGTAAAGAAAAAACATCTTGGCGGAGAGTGTGGATTTCCCGCACTTATTCACTCCGGTACGACTGTCTTAACGCATAGCAGTTGTTATCGCAGACAGAAGCTATGCGAGGTCACCATGGGCCAGACAAGCGAGCAGAAAAACTATGGAGAGCCTACCAAACGATTTTCTGATCCAGACGAATCGTCGAGTCACCTTGCTCCCGAAGGATTTTCCACAGGGCTTACCTGCCGAATATACATATACATGACATCCTGGCTTACTAATGCTTGATATCCATGTCAGAGTTGATGTCGCCGACTCTTCTATCCAAGCGGGTCAAAGGAGACAGCCATGGTAAATGACTCGCATATATTCTCTGGGAAAGAGAAACGTCAGTTTGACATGCTGTATCGAATGACAAATCTGCAAAGAGATAGAGATATTTTAAATCCTTCATCGTTGAACGTGTAGTGTCCTCGCTGCGGATTAATCAGTACAACGCAAGCTGCGGGTTATAGCGCAAATGTTCGACCAGTGAATCGGCACGGCAAAGCCGATACAGTGCGATTCGATGATATCGGAAGCGGAGAATTCGAGTAGAAGTTATATTCTGGGCCGGTTGTGCTAGGTGACAAAGGTGTTCAAGAACCACGAAACAAAGGGCTCGGCGAGAGCGCTAACCCACACCTCCCAAACCACGGCTTCTGCTCTGGCAAACGAAGCACGTTGAATCCCATGAATAAATGCTCAACCGTACATCCGGACTTCTTCATCCCTCCAATGCTACGTGCGGAAAAACGCTTCTCTTCCATTCATATGCATGATGGAATATGCAGAGAAAAAAAGAGACAAGAAAACCAAAGAATTCCACTGAATCTTCCGGTCTAACGAACTGCGATTATTCGTAACGCAACAAAACACCGAGAGGGACCCGTTGAAAACTTGTCTTTTACTTCCAGTAAAATCTCTGCCGTTCCAGATGCCCTCTCCCGATTCCATAATTCGCGAAAGCGTCGGATCCTCCAGTGTCACAGTTTTACATACGAATAGAAAAGCCAAGACGTTTGCATATCGAATGCACTTTGTTCCGCAAACCTTTGACATTCGGTTTCGTAAATTTTGATCGAACGCGTTCTCATTCGTTGATTCAGTCGAATCATTTGTACGCGCACCTCGACACCCCTGAATACACGTCGTGCATATACAGCTTGCAATTTAATTTCCATGAAACTGTCTTTACATGATAGATGAAGAGTATGCAGGGTTCTGTGGCACAGTCTTGCCATTCGAGTCTCGTGCCACGTTAGTTGGAATGTCAGTCGTCGAGGCTGAATGAAACTAGAATGAGAGACGAAGGTTGTTAGATCGCGGAAAGTCTTATCTCGTGGCGCACTCACGTATTTGCACTCAGGGCTAAATTCGGTTGCGCGGTTGGACCGCATACCACGATGGCGTTGGTCTGGAAGTGTGGTGGTGCTTTTTGCGACGCTACACCGGGTACGGGCTTGTATTGACGTTAGTGATTAGGTTGGCGGTTGAACGTCGGGCTGGGTGAGCACCTCGTATATAATGGGCGACTACTCGCCTCCCCGACGCCCCACACAGCCTTCTACTGTACACCACACATGTCACACCGTTTCTCTTATTTCATTGTTGGCTACGCCATCACTACTACCAGCTCGATCATAAATACACACACGCCCGAGAGTGGCTGCCCAATCTGGGCAATAAACTTTACACGTGTATAACCTCTTACGGTTTATACTCTTTGCGTACAGTAAATGCAAACATATATGGACGTATACACGAATGTCAGTTGCTTTGGGATAACTCGTGGTGGTTTCGACGCAAATCACACAACTAAACTATTCGAATTGGGGAAGGTAAGGGTGGCTCGCAGCAGCAAAATACACGAGTGAGATAATGCCTGCACTTCGAATACCTCTATGGAAATGGACAACTACTATCGCAGGAGTACGAAACCACGACCATGGGGCCAACGGCTATGTATGTGAATGCTTCACCGTTATACTGCGGCCGTGTGTGCACTGTCTCACTTCCTTAGCCTCCTTTGAACAGCCTCCCAGACCACTCTGAGTCAGCACTCGGACGTTATGAACTGAACGTAGTGGTATAATAGCTGGCGCAGTGGTAGAGTGAGAAACTTTCACGGAGAGAAGTGTGCATCGCGTTGTTATGTAAAGGCAGTTGGCCTCGAGCTTCGCAAGAGGCATGCCTTTCCAAATGATCGATTTCGCCCTAGAGTTCATCCCGAATAGCGGTATCCCACAAATTTAAGCCTCAGGGATCCCAGGTCCATAATGATTTGTTTTATCAATGATGGTAATTTGACACATTTGGATGGACTGGGCATCTAAAACATTTCTTATGTCTGCTAGGGAAAATATGGGTATGTACCTGATTAACGTGCGAATGCTTCGTCGCAAAAACAGCAAGAGTACACGGGCCCTGTACGCTTCATCACATGAGCCAGTAGGCTGATGGAAAATAGATTATCTAGGCCATACATCGCATCGGACGGGACAACCATCACCCCGCCTGAAAATGTAGTACTCGTTCGACATTTCGAGCGACATAGTAGAATGCAAAATGCAAGCGCAACGCAGACACGCGTACAGAAATCGGACAAGCTGAGTATCCCCGGGTTGCTGTCGTCACAGCAGCCGCGATTAATTATACTCTCAGGTCGGCATGTAGGTAGGTGTAGTACGGCATGTGGGCAAAGCCACGCCATGAAACAGACCAAATAGCCGCGGAGGCGAGACACGTACGGGTAACCTCTAGCGCGCATTGCCCTTCACTTTACCGAGCCAGTTGTGCGGTCGCTGCTAACCGTACTATAATGTCGGAGGTTCGGGGGATGGATAATTAGAGGATATGAGAAAGTCTGAGACGAAGTCGTGGGAGAATATAATATTGGACTAGTCGGCTTTGCGCAAAAGGAACAGGGGGTGTATCAGTGCGAGCATGCCGTTTCTGTCACGTCCGAGAACAGGTTTTGGGAAGTGAAATAGAGACTGTTAGGAAAGGAGAAAGATGGCGAGCCGCGAGATTATCCAGCGGAGCTTCTCTCCTGCTTTGAGTACTTGCATTATGTATGCCTGTATGCAGTACATGCAGGAATTTTACCGCCACTACGTTTACTGCTAATACTACCTCCTACCTTGGAGAAACACGCAGCGCAACAATTCCGCAGGGTTTTCATGGACCTGGGGGAGGGACAGGCGGAGAGATTGGACGGCTCGTTGGATGACGGGGTGAGAAAGGCTCTAAGTGGAGCGGCTGGTTGACCCCGGGTGCTCCGACCCCTGAAGGATAAAGCTGGTGGAGCTTACGAACTACGAGGGCTTCGCAGGATGGAGGACAAGGAAGGAATGCCTTTCAGCGCGAGAAATAAAATTTCTACCATCTTGTGCTTCATAGCGAGTCTTCCTCCCCTTGCTCCTTTCATTGTATTCTTCCTACCGCAAGTATTGGACTCTCCCTCTCTGTCTTTTTCTCTTTTTCTCTCATACCCCATTCTCCTGTGCGTCCTTTTACAGTTTCTAATTGCACGTCTTGCACTGTCGATCTTTTCGATGTATCACAAACATGACGTTCCGCAGACTTATAAAAGTGAAAACACCGAAATCGTAAACACTCATGAAAGGATTGATTGCTGAGAAGTAAATATTAGTCGATTGATAAGGCAACGGTAGTCAATTGGTATTATGTCCATCAAGACCTGCGAGTATCATCCCGTAGTGCATCAGCCTAGCTCTGTTTAATACCTTGTACGTTTCCAATACCTTATCATGTCCGGTGGTTCTCTTTACTTACACTGGCGCTGTGTAGCACGAAAGGACCCGTAGCTTGGAGACCCACTTGGTTATTACCAAGTAAATATTAGTTAATCCGTAAGGCTACGATAGTCATTTGGTATGAGGTCCGTCAAGATCTGCGAGTATCGTCCAATACTTCATCACCCTGGCTACGTATCTAGCCCATTTCCAATGCTTCACGATATCCGGTGGTTCTTGGATAGACATACGCTGGTGGAGGACATTGCGCTGAATAGCACGAAAAGGACTCGTAGCTTGGGGACACACCATCAAATCATGCCAGCCCGTCGGCATTGTGAACTCTGCAATCTGACAAGTTCAGATACGAGGAAAAGGGCATGCTTATTCATATGCGAATATTCTCTCCCGATCATGCGTATACAGGGGCATGTACAGCTCGGGGCTGTGCTCGACACAGCTCCGAAGCTCGTTTCCGCTCTCAGAGGTTGAATGGCCGTATGCAACTATACCGAGTGCAGTTTATGTTGCCCGCCCTCTTACCCCATGATTCTTGCGGGTGTTCTGGTGCTCTTTGGGCGATACGCTAGACGCAGTGGCACCGTATCGGCAATGACAAAACCTTTGAACATAACCTGGCTTTCGTGCACTTGGCGCATGCCCTTTAGCATATACACGAAGCGGTATTGGAACTGAAAGTGAAGAAAACCACGTTAGTGAAATGACGGTCGACCTTACACTGTTGACGCGCTTGACGAGATATTGATGTAGGGCCGGAAAAAATCTGTCTCTAGCGCTGGCTATTTCTCGCTGTTCACGGCGGAATAGCAATGACGACGTACTGACGACGGACTTGGACATTTCCGATAATACAGTCCTACATCGGCTCTCATACATACGTAGATGGACGCAGACACACATACATACATTCTAAATTATATATGTATAATAATAATCATACCCAAGTCTACTTCTTTCTCCCTCTTTCCTTCCGTGCATTTCGAGAGTCACGTCGCCAGAGTAGAACGAGCTGGTGGTCGATGGCAAGAGGGAAAAAATATCGCAGGGAAATAATGAAAACAGTACGCTATGTGGAGGACTGAACCCAGAAACGTGTGTGTATGTGAGAGAGAGCTAGAGAGAGAGAGAGAGAGAGAGAACTACAGAAAGAAATTCGAAATCGAATCGATGGCACTTTTCTCATGCGGTGCGCTGCTGCTACTTTTTTTCCATGTGGAACATACGCGTATAGTATATGTGTTTGCGAGACTCGGGTCTTGTACACCATTCGGGTTGTGGTTTTCATTGTATCCTTTTACTCTCGCAAGGTTGCCGCATAAGAGGTTTCTGTGAGCGAGTGTGTGCGTCTGTGTACCCGATATGTTCGAGGTGTCATACGGTGTTGAGCTTGCTGCGAAGGACATACCAAGGTCTCCGTACACTTCCGGGACGTAAGACCGCGCGCCAATTGTGTACGTAAAGCTTGCAGAGGAAAAGGGGGCCTGGGTGGAAAAGGAAATGGTGGATACGTATAGGAAAATATAAATAAATAAATAGTTATAGGTGTGTGTGCGCACGCGCATGTGTGAGTGTGTGTGTGCGCGCGCGTGTGTGTGTTGGTAAGTGGCGGTTGGGTGAGCGAATCGGGGCAAATGAATCGCGACTCGTTTTACTTTTCGTCGGTTGCGCGAAGCTTACTCCGAGCGGGCGGAGTGCACAAACATGGCTTACCGGAGTGGGTGGTGAAGTCGGAGACCAAAATCCGATTCATATAGATTATGTATATATATACATCTGGAATGTCAGTATATAAAGGGGGTAACATGTGCAAGTTAACGCGTAAAGTGACTTGAATTTCGCCCTTCTGTGAATCAGTGGCCTATGTGGGAAGACACGAGGCGAGTCAGAATGGATTCGACGCGCGGAGAATTTTTATGCCACGTACATCCTGCGTTTACAGCAAACAGTGTCGTATCGGGCTCTGTGGAGGATCGCAGATCGGTCTTGTACCCGCGGAAGGAGTCGCCGAATTTGTGACTTGGCTCTTTGACAGTGGAGCGCGCTGTCTGCGTCCTTCGTTAAGGGGTACTACCAGTCTCGGGCCCGGAAAAAGGTTAATTTCGACAATTTTTTATGGATACCCATTTGGTAGAATGTACATTCCTTTTAGCGGCTTTCATTATTCACATCGTCGAGTATCTTTGCCATTTTTTTCACAAGATTTTGTAACAAAATGGTGGCGCTGAAGCTGGATGAAGCGAGTCATCTCTTCTGTCTGAAAGTGTCCTGCGGCTGGCAAGAGTACTCCATTTTTTCTTCCTGGAACGAACACTCAAAATACCTTGAGTCCTTCGAAATTTTCCTTCGAAGTTCGAATAGAAGTAAAAAAATATTGGTTGTTGAGAAGATGCTGCATGTTTGAAAAAAACATAGTTTTCGGTAAAAAAAATTGACGAGAAGAACTTTATCCGTCAGTTTTCAACATATCACAAATCCCCTACGTACTTCGATGTGAATGTTGTTGCCAGGACAAAAAGAAAAAACTTCAGATCAACCGGTGAAGAATTAGCGATGTAACGTCTATTTTGTTTACTTTGATTACTATCTTGTAATAAAATTTGTGCACAGAGTTCCAAAGACACTTGAAGCTTTGTAGAATAATGGCCACTCAACGAAATTCTCATTCTATCAACTGCATATCCATTAAAAAATAGTCGACATTCAACTTTTTCCGAGCTCTGGACTGGTATCCATTAAAATTTTGACGCCTCGGTACGAGGCCACATGATCTTGCAGTTTGCATCATTGGAAGGCAGCGCGAATTCATTTATTTCCATTGGGCACCTTTCTAGCCATCTTCGGCTGCAAAAATCTACCAAATTTTTCTTTCGTATCTTCACCTGAAATCTCCAAATAACAGATTGAGGGTTTTCAAAGAACCTCCCTTGCATTCCAATGACCCAGATTTCATCATGGGGCGACGTGCTCCACAAAATGAACACAATTCCATAGCTTCCTTTCCAACTCAACGACTTTGCGCAATTTCCCCTTGTCCTGTATATTTTCTCACATCCGGCCTCACAAGCTCGCGCAAACGTCGACTTTTATACTTGAAGGTATTGCGTTGACGTTCTCCACATGTGCGCGCGATACTGTCATTGATGATCGTCCGAAAGCATCGCATCGCTCGTTGGGCCCAAGGCAGCTGTCATCTCAGTGCTGGAAGATTTCGGACAAATTCAACCTGATGTTTACGCGCTAATTCCCGTTCTCATATTTGTTCTCGTTAACTCGGGAGAAAGTTCATATACCCAGGCAGGTATTATACACACCCACATATACGCGAGTGGCACGATCATACTGGGAACATATTTCACGCGTATATATGTATCGCATCCTATGTATCCCATTCTCCGTGCTCGCGTTGAGTTTAGCTGGTGAAAACTAGAGGCGACGAGCAACGTATATGAAGTTACCACTTGGCTGAGTTCGAGCCTTGCCATCAGCGCGAGTGGGACAGTGAGGACAGACGAAGGGATTCGAGGGTGGTGTGTGTGTGTGTGTATGTGTGCGTGCGTGCGTGCGTGTGTGTGTGTGTGTGTGCGCGCGCGCGCGCGTGTGTGTGTGTGTGTGTGTGTGTGTGTGTGTGTGTGTGTGTGTGTGTTCAGCAGAAAGAGAGGGGGGGGATGCAACGGAGCTTTCCGCATTCCGGGAAAACTGGATGAAGGAGAGGATCTCCTCAGAGAGGAAAGAGAGGCTACACGCAAGATATATATGACACGAAGTATATATGCTGCGGGATACGGGGTACAGCAATGTCTGGCCAACGAGCGAGCACGTTGGATGGGTTTGCGCGCGTACGCCACGCCGCACCATGGCCAACTTGATAAATGTCTCGTAGTTCCGGGGTGATTAATGGACCACGAGGAATTCAGACGAGCCCGAATTTATGCTAAATTAATTAAACCCTAATTTCGTACCGGGCCGATAGGTGCGCGCAGATGTGCATTCGCCTTTAAGGTATCCGAATGTATTTATAAAGCCGGAGCTTTTCATTCGATGACTCTCGTGTACTCGGCCACCCAAGAATGAGCGAAGTGTGCCCTAAAGGATTTTGGCCGTGTTACGTATCTGTCGATTTAACCCGAAAACCTCTCTCTGTCTCTCTCTCTCTCTCTCTCTCTCTCTCTCTCTCTCTCTCTCTCTTTCCCTCTCTTTGTCTCTCTTTCTATATTGGAATGTGGCTTTTGAGGCTCACCCTACCGTCGCTTGAAACTGCTTTTGCTACACGAATTTTAACGGCACGTGATCGAATTCAATATCTCCAGTTCCTCTTTCCTCTCAATTTCCGTTGCACTCTCTATCTGTACTTCTTTGGCTCGGAGATATACATACATACATAAATATGAATATATATATATATCTATATATACGAGACTGTCTCTTCGGCTCGTCCAGTCCAGAAAATATCGCTCGGTGGATAAGAACTACGCGGATGAAATATCTATTTTTCTGTCTCCTACGAAAAGCGCAACACACAACGGTAGATGAATTCAAGATTGAACTCGAATAATAGTTATACATACAGGGTGGCGCGAAGAATGAAGTCCAAAACGAACACCAAGCTACCTCATATCAATACCCATCCGAATCACCACCATGCATGCAATCTTTTTTAGTTTTTGAGAAAATAAGCGATTTCTTTTTATTTCTTTGTGCATGTACTTTCCTTGCCATTTTTCTACACATGTGTTATAGTTATAAAGTGCACTGTTGAGCAATAAATAAATGACTGACCGAATACTAACGAAAATTCCGCAGATTGGGATCAAAAGTTGAAAATATAGGTCTAAGAAGATCAGCTACTAAAGTTCGGACGATAAAAAAATACTTATATCAGTCTAAATGGCGAGTAAAAACTTTTAAGAGAAAAGTACATACACAAAAGAGAAAAATAAATGGGCGACGCTACAGGAAAATTCGAATAAATTAAAAATTGCGGTTTTCTGGAAAACTAAAAACGATCGTAGAAAATACATGGCGGTGATTACGGAAATCAGGGCATTTACATTTTTTTATTAGATGCCACTTTTCGGGTCACCCTATATATATATGCACACATACACATACACACACACATGAATGTATTGAATGAAATAAACACGTCTATGGGAATATGTGTCAAAATATATACGGCACCTCGAGAAGAGTTTGGATTCATTTTCTCCCAAGCTCGCGAGAAACGGACGGAACAAGCCAGAATCGATGTTTATGTATACATAAGTTGCAGGCTGGATTATAAAGTTTTTCAATCGAAAGTCTATATATCTTTTTGTCCCGATATCTCCCCTCCTCTCTCGCCCTGTCCCTTCTCTCATTATGCGAAGCATACTCTGTGGAATTGGAAATGGAAAACGCAAGGGTCGTGAGTAAGCTCCTTTCGAAAGGTCAGTGACTGACTCACACATGCGTGTGTACATCAATATGTAGGTACAGAGTATATGCACAAGCCGCACTGGTCCGAGTGGACTTTCTTTTCTCCTCGTTGCATTAGCATTGAAATGAGGGTTTGCAGAGAAAAAAAATGAATTCCGCGGGCGGTCTTACGTTCATCCACTTATTACGAGAAGCGACGTTTTTCCTGGTCGTGTTTGGCCGTGAGGAAAATATACCGAGGCGTGTCGGTAGAGTTTCCACAAATCGATTTTGTTCGATAGATTCGGGGGTACGATTATTTTTTTCTTTTTTTGATTAGATTGTTCGAGTGATATTTTTGCTCTCGTTGGATCGATATATGTATACGAGTATAAGTTGGCATATATATATACGATGACTCACGAATAAGCTGTACGTGGATGTGGGAGGGGGTCGGACGTTTTTTTTTACTCCTAGTCGCTTTTATAGAGGGGTATTAACGAGAACACGGCCATTTATTCCAATCGATCAGCAATTAACTATCGTCCCTGAAGAGCACCGAGCTCCGACACGAACGGATCTCGTGGGTATAGCGTGACCGGTCATTGCCGCTCTCCGCGCCACTGCTCGAGCTTTTCTGCTCGAGCTCCAGCTGCAGCCGACGATGGTCGGCCAAAACCTTCGAAAAAGAAACCCAAAGCTATTCTCACTAATACACGACGTGATCTGGTCATAGTTGAGAGCACGAACACACACACACACACACACACACACACACACACACACACATGCGCGCACGCACCTATAATACATGGACCCGTCGTGATGGATAAAAGTAGAATGGGAATTTGAAAAAACTTGATAGAGTATGATATAGCTATGTGGAGGCTAGCGGAAGAGAAAAAGTAGCAAAATCGTCGTGGAGGGCCGATCGCCGATAACAAGTGACCATAAATCCTTTCGTGAGAAAGCTAGACAAATCGCTGAATGAGAACGAGAAAATGTGCGGCTTCTCCGCACGAGCCTCAGTCTGTATATATATATATATATATATATATATATATATATATATATATATTGGGTGTGCGGGTATAACTCAATGGATTCTTTTGATAAAATAACGAATTGATTTGAAACAAAATAAATCATTCTTACTTTATTCAAAATATGGTCCATAGGAAGTTACGACCTTAGCCCACTGTGCATGCAATGAACGGATTCCTCGCTGGTAGAATTCTAGTGGTTTCGGAACGATCCAGTTATGAAGCGAATTTTCTATTTTTTCATGAGAAGTGAACCACTTTTCAGAAGGGGCCGACGCCATAGATCGGAACAAATAGTAATTTGCGGGAACAATGTGTGGTAAGCATGGCGGGTGAGGCAGAATCGCCGAGTTTACTCCTTTCAGATAATTTATGACGGATCCATGCATATGGGGATGGCATTGTCATGCTGCAAGCTCGGGTCGCATCTGATTTCCTTGCTGTTGGATCATTTCTGTAGCATTCAGGCGTAATATAATGGATTGATGAGTAACATTTAACGCTGCTGTCAACTTTTTTTTCTTTTGACACGCGTCTTCGTCCAGTAATGCTTCCCAGTGTTGGTCTTCAAATTTTTTCGGCTGTTTTTCGTGAGGTTCATCATCCGCATCAAAACCATGCTTTCCAAATCGTTGACAACACTTTTCACACGTGCTTAACGATGGGACATGTTCTTTGTAAGCATCCACGGCTTTTAAGTGCACTTTTCTTCGAAAAAATAATGCATTGACATTTCCCGCAAGTGATGTTTATTTGGTACAAAGTAGAGATTTTCCATACGATACATATAACAACTGTTTGCACTTCCCTCAAATAGCATCAACTACGTTTGACAGCTGCGTAAAGATCTTTCGAGTATGAGTACTAATAACTTTAACATAATGCCACCGACACGAGATACACCATCTATTGGAAATACGTAAAATCATACATCTACACCCAACTATATATATATATATATATATATATATATATATATATATATATATATATATATATATATATATATAGACACATTAGGACGTTGAACAAGTTCTCGCTGTTTTCCAAAAGATGGCGTTACCAGAACTGGGTTAAAGGAGTACTGTGAGCAAGCTTTTTCTCTTATCGTGTTAAACATGTCAAATATCGTGCCAAAAAAAGTATTTGCGGGAAATTTTACTGCACTAGTTTACTAAAAAAAAATCTGCCGCTGAAGCACACAACATTCGTATTGAAGCTTACGGCGATCATGCTATGTCGGAAACAGCACGAAGAAATTGGTTTAGACGCTTCATAAATAATGATTTTGATGTGTTGAATCGGAGGCATTCCTTCATGAACACTCATGTCAGACGCTAGCTAAACTTGCAAAATCATTAAGAGTTGGTCACACAACAGCTTCGAAACGTTTAATACGTTGAGAATGATTTTTTAAGAATGGAGCATTATTCTCACGAACAAACAGCGCGAACTCATTTATACACACACATGTATATGTGTATGAGATATCCCAAGTGTTTTCGAACGGCCTAAAAGCCTGACCTTAAATCTTTTTCAAAGCTGGTGATGTTTTTCTATCATATATTTTGAGTACGTGGCATTTTTTTCAGATTTTTATCGGCTTGCTAGCTCGGCTGACCCGGAGATAAGATTTTACACGTGATTAAATTTCAAACGATCGGATCGTAGTGATCTTCGAATCGTACGAAAAAATGTCGTCTTCAAAAAACGATGCGTTTTTCTATGAACGAGAAAAAATGAGAAACGTGAGAATATTATTTCGCGCACATTTCGCTCTTTTCTATTACCGTTGGCGTACGACCATAAATATTGATTCTGGGGAATAAAAGGTGGGAAGGAAAATTGTCCAAAATTTCATTCTCTACAAGTTTGTTCGTGTTCGTTTTTGCCCTAACGTTAAAAATTAACGGGATAATGCAATAGCCGCTTTTTTCAGGTTGAAATCGAAAAATATCGATGGTAGAGAAAAAACTGTAATGATCAAAGTTGTAAAGCACTCGATTTCCTACAAGTTTAGTTATTACCATTGTTACTGAAAAATTGTAAATTGCCGAGTTATTCAGCAAAAACAATTTCCCATTAAATTGAAGACGATATTAACTGAACGCAAGCCCAGCCCAGAATGCAACTTACACATGTTGTTTTACACTCATAAAAGAAAATTCAGCGTGCATTTCAGCAGGATCAACCTTTGGGGTTGAAAATTAAAAAAAAAAGAACGAATTTCCTTTTTTTAGGTGTGTAGTACATGGAAAATTTTGATTTTTTTTTTCGAAATAGTTCATAGAAAAAAGCATCTTTCTTGTAGAGGACATTTTTTTCGTACGATGAGAAGATCACTATATATATATATATATATATATATATATATTCATATATCTTCTCTTTTCTTCTCTATACTTATAAATGGAAGTCGGTCTTTCTGTCTGTTCCGGATAAACTTTCCAATGAATGGTCCGATTTGGATGCTATTTTCACCAGCTTATAGTATATTTTTCTATGTAGATTCTACGCTACATATCATCACGGTAGGTTATCGAGGGGCTGAGCAGTGACCAAACATGTGAGACTTGCTGAAAGAAACTTGACAGCTCAAACATACGCGCGCCACCACGCGCTGCTTCTCTTTTCATGACTAGCCGAGTAGAGGTGAAGTAGGCACAGAGTTTATTAGGCTGAGTTTGATCGGATGACGTTACTTTCGTACTTTAATGTTATAGAGATTAATTTGATGCTTCCACAATGAAGAGGAGCTCGTGACGCAAGAACAGCGAACATCGTATCCAAGTACACTTTCGGCTAAGTCGACGAAAAGGGAGCTGCACTGAGAGCTCGGTACGACGGCTAGTCTATGGGTGTGCGTGCGTGCGTGCGTGCGTGTGCGTGTGCGTGCGTGTGTGTGTGTGTGTGTGTGTGTGTGTGTGTGTGTGTGTGTGTGTGTGTGTGCGTGTGTGTGTGTGTGCGTGCGCGTGTGTGTGGCTGTGTGTTTGTGTGTGTGTGTGTGTGCGTGCGTGCGTGGGTGTGTGCGGACAAAATTATGGACAACGATTTTTCTAATAGAAAAAGATAACAAATGTATATTGTCAATATAATTCCATGGCAGGGTATGTAAAATTCAATAACTGTTGAATTTCCATCAAGAAGATACACGAATTTTCTTGAGAACGAGTACTCAATTGCTCATAAATGTAAGATTTGTGTTTCGACTCGATACGCTGAAAGCATTTGAGCGAGCACTTGCCTGTCTTTATCCCACCAGGGGTGAAAAGTAAGGTTGAAGACGAGGGTGTCTCTTATAAATCAGTTTAAAGGGAATTATTGGATTAGCGTTAGTTCCGCTACAGTAATCAGATCAATGACAAAACGTTGATGCGATAGAGTGAGGGTGCGATCACCGGACACCCGATTGAAAATACGACAAATGATTTGTTTGAATCAATTGAATGTGATACGTTTGGCGTACTTGTCTTTAGAACAACTATATTTGTACTCCCTTTGACTAGAATACTTTTTAGAGCTGGGGAATAAATTATAAACGGAATCGTTTGAATGTTAACATCGAAAACATCATTGTGAACATTTCGATTAACCCAAAATCAGTTGGCAGTTGTTGAAAATGTTTCTTTTCACTTAAATATGGTGTGAAATTGATTTGTTGGAAGAGGAAGCACTGAAAATAAAAAAAGCTAATCAACTTTCATTGTACAGCAGCAGTAGCGACCCAAAGATATATTTTGTAGACCTTTGTTGTCATAGAGTAGTGGTCACCCAAATGAAAGATCCGCGTACATTGATTGGACAGCAGTAGTAATGGTAGTTGTTGTTTATCTATTTATTGGATCCCTCTTCGCCTATTGTATTATTGTGATATGATTTTAAAGAAATACCATTTTTTGTTGTATTTATTCATCTTTTAAGTGGCTTATTAGTTCGTGACAGATGTTCAGCAGTCGGAAACGAAGAAATCCTAGTGCTTCAGATTCTAAGCGGCCATGTCGTGCTGTATAGTGATAGTACAATGGATAACCTCAAAACCGAGCCCTCGTGATTTTGCATAAAAAAAACCATCTCCTGATTCGAATTTCGAGTCGTTATTTCAGATCCGCCATTTGGAGGTAACAAGATCGAAGATATTGCGTACTACCACCAGCAAAGATTTTTTTTGACGGAATGAATGCGGTTTTCAGACTTGAACGAAATACTATTACGGTCGAACATACGTATTTTTTGTTCGAACCATGATTCTCTTGTGACAAATCGAAAGAATTGTTTCAATGTAAAATATAATGTAATTTTTGTAATAAAAAAAATCAAAATGTAAAGAAAAATAAATTAAAAAACAATGTATTTGACGTAATTTTTTTAAATTTAAAGTCAAATCGTAGTCATCTATTAAATTGATCAATTCCCGGTTATCGGTCCAACCACATCGTTGAAATACCATGCATTATGCCACTGAATATTAAATATACAGTAATGTAATCTAAGCTTATAACAATTGGAAGCGATAAAATATTTTTCATCGCAAAGTTACAGGATACATACGCACAACGCAAAAAATGGTTCTATCCAACCAAATAAAATTTTCTTTGGATTTTTCTTCGTGTACACCCTTATCGTGTGACTCTGCGATAAAGAAAATTCTTGCCTGGCACCAGTTTTTTCTTCATCCGTGCAATTAATGCTTTTATCGCGAAAATTTCAACAATTTTCTAACAGCGAGTGGTTGATTTATTGCGGGATGGTGATATACACGCCTAAGCACCGTTAAAGGAGAAGCAATACAAATGTCTCGGTGCACAGTTTACAGAGACCGTGAGAGCGCTTTATATATTAATGTCCGATGCTCAGTTCGATTAAAGTGTGCCGGTGTACACGTGTGCGTGTGCCAGAAAGCGTCTCAGGGAAAGCTCTAGAGATTAGATCGTACACGAGCCAGTCAGGTTGATCGATTCCCTCGGCGAGGAAAGCCTTCTTTACCACCGCACATTCTGCACACTGAATTATCGGGTTTCTCTATCACTAAGATATAAGCATGGAAGATTCTCGAGGAGGTAGTCGACACGCGATCGTATGCACTGCATTGTTCACCACACTTCGACGTTGGAACCATAAGCCACGCAATCGTGGCGGAAAGCTTCGACAGACATTTGTCGTCATTGCAGTCTAAGATCCAACATTCTTCGTTCCAACTTCATTACCGTTGATCTATAAATCCGCTTGTATCTTCGCGAAGACACGGAGCTTTCGATGTACACATTTTCTTTTACCGTTCGTATCTTCGTTTGTTATTCGAAACTTTTTCCTCCCGCTACTTCATTCGTTCATTTCTCAATGTTTCAAGCTTTCATCTTTATCACTTTTTTTCTCAATTGTACGCGGGCTTCGCAACATTGGATTTTTCATGGCAAGGCAACTCCGAGGAACGCGGTCTATTATTTTCCAGCACGCGTGGGCGAACGCAACGCTTCGTGTTTCAAGCGTTTGCAGCGACTACGGCAAATGCATGCGTGAACTTTTGAATAACGTGCTTGGGGCGAGATTGAACGTGAAAACGATGCAATGCTTTCGAATTTGTGGGTAGATGCGGCATGTGCGCGTGTGCTCATGTTGCTCATCTGGACCACTAGCTCGGCTCGAAATGCAAGCATTAAGGTCGTAGGCCATAGTATTGGGTATAAAATCATGTGCGAACTTAGCATATTTTTTCGTTATGAAAAAGTGATTCACTCATAAATTTAATTACACATCTATTTAGTATGAATATCCAGCTGTTAGAATTTTTTTTTCGATGTACAAATTGGCCGACTACTAATATTTTCTTTTGTTATCTTTTTTTAGGCGCTTCGCGGCGTGACATTTAGCATCCACAATTTTTTACCTAGAACAAAAAACAAAAGTTCTCGTTAATCTACATTAGATTATTTAGAGAAGTACGTAAGAAGTTTAAAAAATATTGTTTTATTCGAAAGTTGTAGGTATTTGAACTTAGGAAATGAATTTTCAGTGAAAAATGTTAAAACTGCTCGCAAACTGCTCACAAAATGAAAAGTTTTGATTAATCAGAAATTCCGTACGTACTTCTCTGCGAAATGCAATTAGGGACATAGCTTTTAAATTTGAAGTAAATCGAGTAAAAATTGGTGAAGTTATTTGTCACGCCGATTGGAAAAAAGCTGTTTCGAGAAGTTTCGAGCAGGCGGCCATTTTGAACATCGACAATAAAAATTTCCAACAGCTTTCATTGTACACAAGCTGCCACAAATTCTGATATTCATACTAAATAGATGCGTAATTAATTTTATGAGTGAACCACTTTTTCTTACGAAAAAAAAATTGTTAAGTTCGCACATGATTTTATACCCGTTACTATGGCCTAGGGCCTTAATGGCAGCAGGTGAGAGGTGTAAAAGAATTGCACGTTATGGCAAAGAATGCATGCGAATCTCGTACACGCGTCATTCCAATAGTAATCGGAGACCGAGCCAGAAGGAGGAAGAGATTGATTGATTGATTAGTTAGTGTACCATACTTCGCCACGCTAAGCAAAAAAATGCAATGTTAATGATTTACAAAGTAGGAATAAATTGAGAAAAAGTGGACTAATTGTAGGCTGTGGAAATAATGGAGAATGAACCGGAAACGGGTCTGCAGAAGCTTGGGGCCCATAACACAGCTCGATTTTCAATATCTTTTTCTGACGAGAGTATTGTTGTGACAGGGTCGGAATTTTACAAACAAATTATATAAGGGTAATTCTCCCGAAATTATCATTTTGCATGTCATCTGACTTTTTCAGTAAATGATATTCGATTAGTTTGTAGTTTTTTTTTTAAATACAACGGTTTGAAAAGTTTCAAAATCTGCCTAGAAAACGGTTCTGGCAGGGCGCTCAACTTTTAAAATGTTTAATCAATTTGATGAATTCAGTTCCATTAACCGTAATTAATTTTAGTCCAGTCATTTCGTCCGAAAAAAAGGCAAATAAAAGAAAATGAATTTGCGCTTCTAATTTTTTAATATGTTGTAGGGGATACCTAGAAAAGCTTAACTTGAGATTGTCGACCAAGCTTTCCTAGGAGCTTTCGCCGCCATCTTGGAAAACGCTTAAAATTTGTTTTTCGGCAATAACTCGGCTATCCGATGAGATTCGAAAATTTTTGTAAGACACTTTTTGTAGCTTTCTTTGTGCTCTACAATAACGCCTGAATCATTTTTAGCGTATCATGCATCGTTATCGAGATATCGATCGATAAAGTCAAAAATTTAGGACACAATTTTTGTTTTTTCCTTTTTTTTTCTTTGGGTCTTAATAAATATGAAAAATTGTGGAATTCAAACTTGTAGAGCATATTCAGACCTACAATTTCCTTCTTGGATTTTTTTATGTTGGACAAAAATTACGATCTCCAGCGCGCCGCAAAGTCGGTGAATCCACGCTCAGCGTCGAGCGCGCTCAAGTTAGTATATCGTATCGTGTTGAGTTTTTGCTGTGCGTAGTGTAAATCGAGGGTTCCGATATTCTGGGCAAAAATTTCGATATCTAGTTGGCTGTAAACTCGTTATAACGGAGTGCCCGCATAGAGCGTCCGTTGGAGTTGGAGGGGTCAGGTATAAAGGGACCCTTTTGTTAGGGTCTACGTGTTGAAACGTGTTCTTCTTTTCGTAGCATCTCGGTTAGTTGCCTCGAGCCTTTCGAAGTGAGCACACGTGTTTCAACAATTTTGTGACCATGGGAGACTGTTTTATTTCTAAAAAAGCGTTAATCGACGACATTTATGTTGCTAAAAAAAGAGCTGTTCGAACTCTCTTGACGGTGAGTGAGAAAAGAGGACATGTGGACCATCAACGCATGCTAGAAAGTGTCGAATCTGTGAGTGTGCATAGGGCGTGTTACAAGAATTATGCGAACGAAAGACTCGCGTCGTTTGTCGCTCGTCGAACAAAATCAGTCTCGGAAGAACAGGAACCTGAACCTGAACCGGAACCCGAACATCAACAGCAGCTCAAAGACCGTTTCGATTTTAAAAATAAATGTTTGTTTTGTGGAGTACCGTTTTCCGATCAAACAAAAACACCAATGCATCGACGACACGCAATTCGAACGGTTCGAGAAAAGTCTATGAAAGATAACGTCCTAAAATATCTGCTCGGACGTAACGATGAATTTGCCGCTTCTATCGTCAAGCGTGTCTGCTCGGTACCTGATCTCATCGCCGTAGAAGCTCGCTACCATCGCGAATGCATGCATCGTGTGTACAACCCGCTACCTGAGGAGGGTGCGAAAAGAGGACGACCGACAGGTAACAAAGTCGACGAGGCAATGGAGGGGATTTACTCATTTCTAAAAGAAAATTCCGACGAATGCCAGTTTTCGATGACTGAATTAATGAGTCACGTAAATGGAAATTTTGTTCCGCACATAAAAACGGTTAAAGCACATTTAGAAGCGAAATATGGCGAGGACATTCTAATTATCGAGAAACAAAAGCGAAATTGTGTCGTTTGTTTCCGAAACACCGGATTTAAAATTCTTGCGGATAAATGGTACCAGGAAAAGAAGCAGAACTCTCACGAGGAACGACTCCGAGTTATTCGCGAAGCTGCTGCTATAATTCGAGAGGACATAAGAGGCGTCGTTTACGACAAACAAAATTATCCTCCCTCGGATGAATTTGTACGGGATGTCGAAGCCGCTGTTCCGGAATCTCTACAAGTTTTTCTTTCAACAGCAATAATGAAAGATAAACGTGGCGCACTGGACTCGTGGAAAAAAAAGTGCACATCGATTGCTCACGCAATAATTACGGCTGTGCGTCCTCGTTCTTTTTTCTCTCCGCTGCAGATCGGTGTTGGAACTTATCTGTATAAGAAATTCGGTTCCAAGAGCCTCATCAACATTTTATCGGCAATGGGGTTCAGTGCACCGTATCGAGAAGTGACGATTTTCGAGAATTCGTGCATTCATCGACCTGAAAGTGAAATCCTGGAAAATTCATTCAGTCAATTCGTATTTGATAATGCGGATTTCAACATAAACACTCTCGACGGCCGTGGAACGTTTCATGCGATGACATTTTGCTTGACGACGACGACGACGATGTCTGTAACGATGATGATGACGATGCTCTCATCGAATCAGCATCATTTCCAACGTTTCAACAGACACAACAACTCGAAGAGTTTACGGAGGACGAAGATCTTCAGCCTGGACCATCCAAGCGAAAAAAGACATGAAAAAAGTCCATCGTTCGTGTCTCGAGTGCAGAAAAAAATATTTTTCTTTCCGTTTATTTTGTTTTGTTTATTTTGTATTGTAAAAAAATAATATTTTTTACTGCACAAACAAATTATTTGTTTAATAAATTACTATTGTGTGATCCTTAATTTGTTGCTCTATGTACTTATTTTTTATCCCATCAATTTCCTGAACAATTTCCCATTCGATTCGACATCCAGACACAACCGAGCGAGCAGCTCGCTCGACGCTGAGTGTGGATTCACCGACTTTGCGGCGCGCTGGAGATCGTAATTTTTGTCCAACATAAAAAAATCCAAGAAGGAAATTGTAGGTCTGAATATGCTCTACAAGTTTGAATTCCACAATTTTTCATATTTATTAAGACCCAAAGAAAAAAAAAGCAAAAAACAAAAATTATGTCCTAAATTTTTGACTTTATCGATCGATATCTCGATAACGATGCATGAAACGCTAAAAATGATTCAGGCGTTATTGTAGAGCACAAAGAAAGCTACAAAAAGTGTCCTACAAAAATTTTCGAAATCTCATCGGATAGCCGAGTTATTGCCGAGAAACAAATTTTACCCCTTTTTTCAACATGGCGGCGAAAGCTCCTAGGAAAGCTTGGTCGACAATCTCAAGTTAAGCTTTTCTAGGTATCCCCTACAACATATTAAAAAATTAGAAGCGCAAATTCATTTTCTTTTTTGAATGTACGTAATGACTGGACTATTTGGCACGATAGTAGTAAGAGAAATTATTATCACACGTTTATACTGAGTTTCAGGATTTTTATTAAAAAAATCTCGGGGTTTTTACAGTAAATTAAATACAGTTGATATGTTAACGGATTTATGTCAATTTAACATTATATGTCTACGTTTTGAGCCCCCTAAGCTTTTATTTACAGACACATATAGGCGACTTGGTAGAAAAATGGTTTTCTTTTAATGCATTAAATAAAAGCTTGATACATTTTTTTTAACATATAAATTGTTTTTTACTTTTCAGTCTTCAATTGATTTTACTAGAGCTCTAAAAATATTGTTAGTATTGTTAAAGGTGTTAATAAAGGTGCTAATAACACCGTTATATGGATCCATTAGAGATATTTTATTATGAAAATATTATTCATTTATTTGTTTTTTCGAGTGGAATTATGCATTGTCACCTGTTAAATCCATATTTGCAAAAAATCAGAGCTCTGAGCAATCGGGAAGTGGATGAAATATCGATTTTCCGTTTTGCATCTTAATCCACGTCATATTAAATAAAAGCTTGTAATAAACTAGGAGAAAATTGATGGGAAGATCATTCCTCTGGCCGTACTATCTCTTTCGATCATGATAAGTCTTTAAAAACCGAAAAATCAGTGTTATCTATATATTATATCGGTTAAAAAATACAGTGTGATCCGATATATAATATGGATTAAAACTAAAGTCAGTTTGAGAATATGATATCGATTGGAAGCGAAGAACATTTTTTAAATCGTAAAGCTCCATATTTTTGTTTATAGATTTCGTGATCCTGTAAAGTGATAATTCCGGGAGAATCGCCCATATAGTCTTGCAAAGTTAACATTTTGATAAACAGTGAGTGAGATTATTGTTATTTGAACAAAGTTCCGCCGTTGCAGCAAGGCCGAAGTTTTAGCAACTGGGGGCGATAAAAAATGAAAAAATGTACTTTGAATATAGCAATAAAACTCTCGTTTGACCGGATACGTTTTTGAGATTTTGAATATTCCGATTTTCTACCAGAACTTTATAAAATAATAGTCAAATCCATTTTTCAAAATGCATAGAGCAATGTTTATTGGGAGCATGTGTATTTTTTCTTTTCCTTCTAGGATTGAGATCTCAGGCTATATAATTATACAATTAAAATAACTAAAACTCGAATGACGATGTTGAAAGAAAAAATCCGCATACTCCCAACAAATATTACAGTATCCATTCTTTTTAATCGATGGTATCGATTCCATACAGCGAATACGTGTCCGATAAATGATATATGATGCAGTACCAAAAAATGTGATAAGATGAATACGAATAGATAGCACATAGAAAATAATTTGTATATGGAAGCTCAATTAGTAATGGATATCGAAGCATAATACGCTGCGTACTTTTCATCCCTATAGGGAGAGAATTAAATGTTAAAAATTACCGTGCAGTAACGGTAACCAGATGACAACCCTGAAACTTCGCTTATTATTGTTGGGTAGAACACAGATTTTCACGAAAATAAAATAAAATTTCTTCTTCAGATAGAAAATTTTACCAGATTTTCTAGTAAATTTCGATGTGTAACAAAATACGCAAAACTTAAATTTGAAAAATATATAATATCAGCGAAATTTTACTGTGCATTTTAGTGTTTTATGCCTTGCAGAAATATCTATAAAAAAGTATCGTCTTTATAAAAGTTATTTTAAGATTTATTATAAAATTTAATGAATGTTACAGGAAAATGTATTGTGCTCTCGGTAAAAATTATCGTGCGCGCTTGGTTAAAATTAGCGTGCGGTACGGTACGGAAATTTTGAGGCACTGCATTGTAAAAATTCCCCTTCATTCCTTTCACTTCAGAATGGTATGGTGGTGGGGGTAAGTAGGGGAGCGCGATTTCGGTTATGGCACGATGGGACTTCCCAAAAAAATTTCGTCTAAACTGCGTACATCGCCGGTTCAGGTTAGCCTGAAGCCTCAGTCGCATGCAGTGTCTCGCTGCGAGAAAGTGACACGTAGCGATCGTGTTAAATGATGACGAAGTAATATGTGCGCAAATTAGTCACATCACTCGAGCCTACGATGGTACAAAATGTATTATAAATAAATGTTAGTATTAAACGAAAAATAAATTCTAATGATTAAAGTCCCCTTATCCGTTTGTTGACTATACCAATTGATATGGAAGAAAAAAATGTTCCCAACAAAAAACAAACAGCATTAATTTGTACCAATTTTTCAATAGTAAATAATATTCATTATTATTATTATGGTTATTGTTATTTCGGTTATTATTATGATTATTATAGCACCAGTTTTTGAAAAAAAAAATACATTTTACTAAGGATTTCTTCAATCGAAGAATTTAAATTTTACCAGCCTTATAGGGAATTGTTTTTGAGGATTCGGCTTCGATCCGGCCAGTGAAGGTTATTCCAAAGTCAACAGTGGAATTAGAAGATGTTTACGTTTCGGCCCTCTGGTTCGGGTCCTCTTCAGAAATTTTATTTTTCTGTATATAATATGATACACATTTTGTCATAATAATGTTTTTACATTATTATGACAAAACAAACATTATTATGACAAAATGTGTATCATATTATATACAGAAAAATAAAATTTCTGAAGAGGACCCGAACCAGAGGGCCGAAACGTAAACATCTTCTAATTCCACTGTTGAATTTGGAATAACCTTCACGGGCCGGATCGAAGCCGAATCCTCAAAGCTATCTTGTCATCTACACGGCCGCACACATCTCTGACTCACTTATAGGGAATTTTTCTTCCGAGGTTGACGCAGGTAAATTTTACTGTGCAGCACCGTAAAAATAACGTACGGCGCGGTTGGTAATTTTTAACCGACAGTAGGTAAATTTTCGAACATACATGCTAAATTTTACTGTCTCCAATTTTTACCCTTCTTGTATAGTAAAATTTGAACTACGTATTTGAAATTTTCTGTAACGTGAGTTAAAAAAAACTTGACGCATACGAATTATTATGTTTTTCTCACTTGTCACCACATTGAAATATATCACGGTAATTTTTACCGTGAAATTCACCACAAAAATTACTTTTTAATTCTCTCCGTGTACCATCCATTGCGAAAGCCGTGTACACATATCAGAAATTTCACTACACCATTAATCTATGTATGCATTTCACCGACGCAGAAAATCATTATTACGGTAGCGTACATATAATAGAATCGTTTTACATGAATTGCACATATATCGAACTAACTGCACTGCAATGATCGTTCAAATTTCATACAATATGTGCTTTGATAAATAATATATAACTCACTACTATAAAATATGATAAAATGATTACGCGTTGATTGGGCTGATTGATCATTTTCGATTTTTAAGTTCAATCAGTGTATGTCGAAGTATACGGAAATACGCTACCTGTTTTTCGTCCCTGCACGGCCGATTTAAAAAAAAATGTAAATAATATACTTTTTAATCAAATAGGTTTTTTCCTTGCCTCACATCCTACTACGATCCTATTTGTTTCAAATATAGTTGTTATTTGTTTCAGCTTTTTGTTTTTAAACAGGAAATATATTTTCTTTCTTTTCTTGACCAGTCCTTCTTCTTCGTCCTCCAGCCTGATGACTAGGTCGAGCACCGAGCACGCAACAGGAAATATATTTGCGGGGTGAGATGCAGTCAGAGGCGTGGAAAAACGAGCATTTTCAATAATTTTTTTTCATAGTAATTAAGTTTGTTTTACAAAAGTGGTTACACAGACTTTTTAGGTTATATTTCAACTTGACTTGTACAAATTTCAAATAAAAATATTTATTATTTATAAAAATATCGCCATATTTGTCGGACCCCCTTCGGCATGTAGTGCTTTGCGCTGACCATCGTAAAATTTTACTGGATCATCTGAAATGAAAGAACCAAAAAAAAAAATCATTAGTTTAATAAAAAATCTAGTCGTTGGAGGCTTTTTTTTTGAAAAATTAAGAAAATGGGGGCTTCCGACAGATAACTTTTGATTTTCGACCAAAAAATCGCTCGTTTATTGTTAAAAAAAATAGAAATTTTCAACAAAAATGAAAATCCTCCGATTAAGGACTAGTTTTTAATGCTATCGATAAGCACACCAAATTTCATCAAAATCCATTGAGTGCTTTTTGAATTATAGTGGTCACCAACTTGAAAAATATATTTGCGAGAAAAACGCGTTCCAAGTTTTTCGAAGTGGATACGGTATTTTATGTTCGTAAAATTTTGAACGCGATGGATGAAGCTAAACTTTTTTTAATGTATTTTGATCCGCTGAATCCGAATATCACAATTTTTGCCGACAAGGCGAGCATTCAATTGTTTATAGCCAATTGTTAAAAAAATATTGCAAAAAATTAGTTTTTTGGGATGAATTATTATTTTTTTCATATTTCGGGCAATTTTAAAACAAAAGTATCGTTTATAAAATTTTGCTAAAATTCATAGGTTTGAGTAATCAATTTTTGAAAATTTCTGAAAGAGTTTTCCAATTTTACTTTTGAGTTATGTATAGAAATACTAATAAAAAATTACTCACATCGAATCATCAATTCCTGGCCCATACAATATGGCTTCTGCCGATGTGGAAGCTTCCAAAATATCAATTTGTTGTTGTCTTCGAAGCATTATGCTTTACCCGGTATTATCGTTAATAATACGGGTTAATAATAGACGCCCCATCACTAATTGTGGGATATCCCGGAAACTATTCATCGGATTGACTTGAAATTTTCAGGGTAAATTTTCGAAACATCATCCTTCAAGAAAATGTAAAAAAATCGATTTTTTGAAAATTCGACTGCATCTCACCCCTTAAATTGAATAGATAAAGATTTATTCCGAAAAAATGTTCATTTCCTTACAATATACATTACCAATTCAAGTGTACATATGCATAGTATATTTCAAAAATCCATAATGAAATGAAATACTTAATTTAGGGTTATACCACAATGATATTGTACTATAATTCGTCATTGATTGTGTGTGTTGCAATAAAGATAGTCTACAAAAATATTTGACTACGAAAATTCTATTTAATTAAAATTTAGAAAATTAAAAAGACACATTTAGTGTATTCAACTAAATTGTTTTTGGAGCAGGTGAAACCGCATCATCTACCTATTAGGAATAAGTAAATTTTTTAGTTATTCGACGACATTGCATAGATCTTGATTTGAATAAATGAATATATTTAAAATGCGTAATTGAAATAATGTACTGCAGTAGAAAAACATTGATGTCGCGATAAATCCAGTTAATTCAAATTTGAAAAAAAAATCATACAGACACATCTAGTCAATATTAACAGAACTTTTCTGTCAACGTGACGTCCAATAAAATGCATGTGTGCACACATCAGAATTCCCTCTATACCCTTAATTTTTTATGATTTTCACCACCATAAGAAATTGTTAGTGCAAATGCGTATAAAAAATCGTACTAAATACATAACGCGATATTAAAAAAACGACTCTTTTATCGAGAAGTACTTTCATTCTTGTATGTATAGATATTTCTACAAAGAAATGAATGATATAAATGATTATAATGAATTTATATAGCCCATTAAAGAATTTAAAATTTCCCGAACCTTTAATTACCTACAAACCAATTGTTGATCAAATAACAATATCCCCAATTCCATCTTCTAAAATGGTAAGCATTCCTGAATTAAGCATTGACTCATACTGACAATAAGCAACTGAGCAATGAAAAACTAACCCATATTCATCCCAGCCTAATTAAATTCTAATTATATTCGGTGTAATGACTATTAAAATAATGTAATTTACAAATACAATAACGGTTATAAAAAAATCGCCTTATATTTAAATCCCCTATTGTATGGTCAATCTAGTAAATAATCAGACTTATTAAAATGATTAAATCGTTCAACTATTGAAATAATTGAAACTACAAATATAATTAACAATTATAAAAAATCGCCATATATCAAGTCTCCTATATATTCAATTCCATAAATAATTACCCTTATTGGAAAGATCGATTTGTATTTTTATTCTCCTTTGAAAAGCAGCGCACTTTTTTTTCAAGCAATTCTGTAAAATGTCTGCATCCCTGGAGCTCTGCCTGACAGTAAATATTCGACAACAGACGCAAAAAAATGCATCGATTTTTCGATGCACCAAAAGGTAAATTTTTACCAAGATCCCTTCGCATGGAGTATATCAAAGGGCAGCCTATAAAAAAATTGTGCAGGCCATTTAATCGAAGACACGTCACTCGGATGATTAATGCACGCGAGATCGATAGGTGGGAAAGTGAAAAAGGTGATGCCCAACTGGCCCTTATATATACGTATATATCGTGTCGAAGTGAAGTTACAGAATTTCTGATATCGACTCAGCGAAAAACGAATCGGTTCCCCTCATAACGGATTCTCGTCTTACGTGCTTCTGTCGTAGGCGATAAACTTTCCTATAACGAGGTGCTCCCAAGAGGTGTCGGGCGTTTCCGTGGTGCGCTCCTTACTTCGCAAGTTTTTCCTCTTCCGCTCGCTATATCGGGTGGAGAGATCCCTCGTTTGAGTCGAAGAAACTCGCACACACACAGCCACGTACACAGCTACGAATGTCTCTGCTCGCGAATGTCCCTCGACGAATTAACAAGTCTCGAGAATTTTTCTCACCATTCGACAATAATCACGGCGGCAAGTCCGACAATGATACTTTTCTCAGTTGAAAGTACTTCTTTCCCCATATTTCTTCGCCACGGGGCGAAGCTTCCGGTCCTCATCAAACTTCCATCAAACGAAGAAAAGCCACTCTCACCCCATTTGAGATCGAAATTTCTCCCTCTTTGTGTACAACTGAAAATCTTCGCAGCTCCAATGTGCCGGCATTGTTTTCCGCACGCTGTTGTGTGCCCTCCGGAATTCGCGAAACTTGGCGAAATACCTTTTTCACCGGATACACAGTCTTGGTGTAAGGTAAAAATGTATCAAGTGCCCCCTTCCGTGTCAAAACGGGTGTCTACCTGCGCTTGAGAATCGTCCTTGTGTACGGGAGGTGCATTCCTCCGGGATTCAACAATACGTGTCTTTTGTGAAAGAAAGTTGCCTTATCTCGCAGTCTTTGGGAATCCTTTGGGGCCACGGAGCTGCGGAGGAAGCACTACCAGATTTCGAAACGGTACGAACAACTGTAACATTACCAAGCTCAAAGTCTCAGAATATCCGTAGACACACGTACACCGACATTGTTCCCCGCTAATAATCCATACCACGTTGCTTTCCCCCTCCGTCATTAGTACACAAGACTCACGTGATACACATTAGGGCTGCTGTTGATAAGACCGTCAGCGAATTTCACGAGCCGTCTACAGCAAAGTTCACTCGGAGACGTAGACAAATATGCGCTGATTATCTTCTGCCACTTTTGAACGAAACTTTGTTAATGATTGTTCATCGAGTGAATGCAGAATTTACGCTGATGGGGTACGTATTTTTGGGATTTTATTATTCGGCTAGAGTTTTTATCGAAACCATGCTGTTGGACGTGATGGGATTCATGGGAAACGTTATGTGTAGCTCGCGGTAGTCACGGTAGACCATAATTGGAGGCATGCAGATCGCGGACATGCTGTTTGGAGAGGATCTGCTGGGGTGTTGCGGAAACTGATGACGTATAGACATATATGTACCCAGGAACTGATGACGGATAGACATATATGTATCCAGGATAGTCCGAAAAATGACGTCCATAAGAAAAAGCTAAATGTTAATCCAGATACCTATCGGAATCACCCCATGTATGCCCTTAGATCTCTTAACTTTCCTAGAAGAAAGCCTTTTTTAATTTGTCTCCTTTCTGTGTGTATTCTCCTCGCGATTTTGCTTACTTTCGGTATCGTCATAAAGTCCACCGTCAAGCGATAAATGGGTCAACTGAAGACTAACATAGATCCCTTGGATTTTGACCGACAGTTCAAGAGATGGGTCTGAGAGAATTAGTCGCTAAAGTTCGGATGACAAAACATATTATCTGCTAGTCTAAATGACACCCGATTGCTTTTAAAAACTTCTAATAAGGAACATCCTTCAGGTGACACCCTTCGATTTTTTTTAAATTTGGATATGTTATAAAGCACCGAAATGTAAGCAACACGTATTTTATTTATCGGCGGAAGTACGGTTTTAAAGGGTGAAACCACCCCTCGAAAAAGGCATCTCTAGGGTGGTTCAATCCTTAATTTTTTTTTCAATGTCACCATAGTCGATTTTTCATTGCTTCGGATTAGAAGAATTTCCGTTTTTGTTTAATGAAAATCGGTGCTCCTTGTGTGTGAAACTGCTATATTACCCCTAGAGATGCCTTTTTTCGAGGGGTGGTTTCACCCCTAAAACCGTTTTTCCGCCGATAAAAAAAATACGAAACGCTTACTTTTCGGTGCTTTATAGCATATCCAAATTTCAACAAAATCGAAGCATATCACCGGGGGATGTTCCTTGTAAGAGGAAAGAACAGACACAGTGGAGAAAAAATCCAAACTTATGCGACAGGAAAGCTCGGGAAACTTTGAAGAATGGTTTTTCCTTGAAAACTTCAAAAGATATTGAAGAACCAATAACGCAACTGAAAACTAAAATGCTAAATAACTAAAATCGACACTAAAATACTAAAAAAAACTAATAACGGTACTAAAAACTAAAACAGAAGAACTAAAAACGATGGAAGAACTACAATAAAAGAACTCAAAGCGATACAAAAAAATAAAATACCAACAAAAAAACTAATGATGGTACTAAAATCTAAAATAAAAGAACTAAAAACGACATAAGAAAGTGAAATACTAAAAAAAGTAATAACAGTACTAAAAACTAAAATACTATAGAACTAAAAACGATACTGAAAACCAAAATAGCAAAGAACTAAAAATGTCAATAAAAACTAAAATACTAAACAACTAAAAACGAAACAAAAAACTAAGATACTAAATAACTAAAATCGATACTTAAAACTAAAATACTAAAAAAACGAATAACGGTACTAATTGTAAAAACTAAAACAAAAGAACTAAACATGATACAACAAACTAAAATACTAAAAAAAACTAATAACAGTACTAAAAACTGAAATAAAAGAACTAAAAACGATACAAAATACTAAAACACTAAAAAAAATTATGACGGTACTAAAAACCAAAATAAAAGGACTTAAAACGATACAAAAACCTAAAACACTAAAAACAACTAATAACAGTACTAAAAACTAAAATACCGAATAACGAAAAATGATACTAACAACTAAAATACTAAAGAACTAAAAACGATACTGAAAACCAAAATACTAAAGAACTATAAACGTTACTAAAAACTAAAATACTAAACAACTAAAAACGAAACTTAAAACTAAGATATTAAAGAACTAAAAATGATACTAAACAACCGAAAAGATAATTAAAACTAAAAAAAATAAAAAAGATACCAGGAAAGCTAAAAAAGAACCGACGAGCAAAAAACTGAAGAGTATACACAAGTGTGATTCGGATTGATATTGATAAGAGGTGTCGAGATTTCGTTTGGACGTCACTCTTCGGGCCACCCGGTATGTTGTATACATACAGAGGAATGTTCCAAATCGAGGGATAAGGGGATGGTGAAAGAAGGGACGAATTCGCGTGTGGCTCGTACATACCAGAGGATGTCGCGCACGGTCACGTACGAAATCGTAAATTGCAGACGGTTTCGCTGTCGATCTAGAGCAACCTTCGATAGGCCATCTTAATGTGAACTCACATCTTCTCTCCCTTCGGCTGTTTCGCTAGCATTTCCAACGACATGTCGCTCGTACGATAATCACCAGCTTTTCCGCACAAGGTTTTTTATACAATATTTTCACAAAGTGGAGGTTGTTCTGTGCTTTTCCTACTCAAGTGGTGCACCGTTTTGAGGTGTGGCAGGCGTCTACTTTGTTGAGCTTGAAAACCGTAAACTATTGCGATGTCACATAGTTTGCCTCGATGATATGGAGCGTCGATATCTTTTAGCTGGGAATAAATCTTGGGAAATGTTCTTATTTTGTGATTACTTATGAATATCCTTGAGGAGAGAAACGTTTGTTCTTCATTTTCTTTCGCGATTCTTTTTCATAGATAATCAAACCTATGCAGATTTTAAAAAATTGGCATCTCTAGTCCCCTTAAGAAGTTTCGGGGCAAATGACGTGCAGTTACACTTTTTAACATAGGGAGATGGCTACGATCAGATCAAATTAGACGCTGATGACAAAACACTAATGACAACATTGACCATAAAAAAGCTGTCATTTGACGGTTTTGCATAACATTTAAAATATTTCTCACACTTTTTCATGCGTTAAAGTGCCATTCTGCATTAAAGTGCATGCGTTAAAGTGCAATTTTTAGGATTTTTTACTCATTTTTACGTTACTTATTCGTACTCTACACAAAACAAAAAATTATTAAAAAATGAACTATTTATCTTCGTGTACGGTGTTCAAGCCTCTCACGAAAATACAAGAAAACTGTTCCATGCGTTAATGGATGGGAAAAATCCAAAAAGATTACTCCAAATTAATGCTATAGTTATAATCTTGGGGCAAAACTCTCAACTTTCGGAAAAAAACTCGTTATCACATGTCAAAGTCATAACCTTATTTTTCGCGTTAAAATTCGCGATATGATTTTTTTCTAAAACAACGTTCCATATAAAAAATAAAAGCATGGCTCAATAGACTATGAAGAATGTATTTCCGAAGATTGAAAAAAAACGGCATTACAAAAAATTTCACACCGTTCACGCTATCGTGCAGACTGTCTCGAAAAATGTAGTTTCGAAAAAACGCGTCCGAGCCTATTTTCGAATTTAAATTTTTTTCGCATTAGGACGTAAAACTTTTACTATACGATCTCTGGACTACAAACTGTCAGAAAATGCCAAGGAAATATCGGATTTTTTCAATGCAACAAAGTATAAACCCAAACAAACCGAAACAAAACGATGCGTGCGAACGTTTATCGCGTGCATATATAGTTTATTTTTGTCGAATAACCTCGCTTGACGGGGCAAGAATTATTTCAAAGCTGAATTCATCGATGGAGAATGTCAAAAGTTTGTATGCGCCACGCCCAAGTCAAGTCGAGCGTAAAATTGCACTCCCTTTATGTGGTATGAACTCGAGAGGAAGTTTTCTACCGTGTATACTCAGGATTCGAAATCTCAATGGTTATACTTTGACCCCAATTCGGCGGCGCAGCCTCGTCTCTTCAGTCGGTCAATGAATGTCGCGGTTGGCTTAACAATCGTATCATACGATTATTACGGCGATTTGAGGAATCGAAGAGAAGGAAAGAACGAGAAAAGTAGAAAGGCTGTTATTCGGATTGAAAATAATCCAGCGGCAGCAGAATACTCGATGGATTATTATGACGAATGGAAAAGTATAGTTCCGTTGTTTGCTGGATAACAGCGAGCATCGGATGACAAATTCTCGAGCGCAACGAAACTTTTCCTTTAGATTCGTTAGTCTAAAGTCGTTAGTTAGACTTCCATTTTCTCGGCTACTACTTTCTCACTAATAATAATAATAACAATAATAATAATAACAATGATATTAGTAATGGCAGCATAAACGATACTTCTTAACTTGCAAACGGGTTGTCTGGATACTTTATTCGTTTATCTATTGGCCATTGCTCTCCAACATCGTCATATTCTCCCGCTAATTATGGTATGACAGCGGAAGAGATCAATTCCTGAAAAGTTATACTGGAACTACGCTGTTTCCAAAATTCCCCCAGGATAACTGCAAACTCGTTGTTGAATAGCTGATTTTCCTACTGCCGTTTCCGCACAATTGTCCATTTCGCAACAAGCCAGGGAGATACGGATAAAATGTAAACGGAATTCACGTCAGCTAGCTTGAAATCCAACTGCATATGGTCTTCTCGATGATCAATATTTCAACGCGGATGAGGTTGTTCACGTAACTTTGGTATCTCAGAGCTTTCCAAGCCATATACCTAAACGACGTAATATCCTTACCTGTACGAACTAATTGAAGTTGGCAAGGAGCCTGCGCAGCGGTTGATGTGCACCGACGATGTGTAACCTCATCGTCCACTTCTAACACCATCACGGGATCATCGGTGGATGGTGTGGCGGCGTGTTGGGTCGAGGTCTACCTACCCGTCTTCTGGACACCCAGCCTCGCGTAGGCTGCCCGTGTTGGTGAGATACTGTGGGGGTTGCTGCTCGGTCGCTATCCAGCTTCGCGGTAACAGTGTCCGAGGGATGTCACGGACCCTGTGGAACGTGTGGTGGCGAGTCAGGGATGGTTTCCGTAACCAGGCGAGAAATGAATAATGCAACGCATCACATCAAGCTCGAACCGTTTCGCGCTCTCCTGCTAATCTCTTCTCTACGATACGGCGGTAAGGTAGCGGAGAGACAGGGAACCAGTAACAGAGAGAGACGGAAGTTAGCTCAGCGTCAATTTCTACGACGTCGGGGACTTTCCACACCCTTTGCAATTCACCAGACCAACTTGGGAGTTGATTTGGTGATGTTTCGGTTTCCGGTAAGTTCCGCTATTTCTCAGTTGCTGTGACATCAACAACTTCAGCTCGCAGCTACTGATGTGGCATGGGATAGTGCGCGTTTAAAAAAAGATAGAAGCTGAGCGCTTTCCTTGGTACCTTGGTGACAGTACATCGTTGAAGACTATCATCCTGTCCATGTTTCAGGAAAATAAAAGTCCTTCTGGTACTTGATTATTGAAAAATACAGTCCTTCTTACATTTGATGATTGGACAAGGTCTGGACAATGTTCAGCCCTAGAAACCTTCGTCAAACGCGAACAAGCAAATGGACAATACATCAATTCTCAATGACATCCGGATAACATCCGGATTCCGGGTTTAGGGAAAATCTACCAGGTACGATAACATTGGGATAAGATCGCTTCGGCACCTGGAAAGATATCCGAACGCCTTGCATTTATATGCTACATTATAACAAGCACGAATCTCCTACATTCCTCTCTTTATCCGAAGAGGCGAAACGGGAAAACTGTTCTTAAGTTGAAGAATGCAGGATACCGATGAGATGAAGAATGTTTATCGTATCAAAATATTATAATAGAAAGTATATAGAAAGAAGAAAAAAACGACGAGTCAAAGAGTAAACGGTATGCAGAGATGTGAGAAAAGTTGAGTTACCTCTCGTCTCTGGATCGACTTTCCTCAGTGTCCTATATACGGGTGCTCTCGCCAGGGGCTTTGCTCGCTCGCCTGTATACTACGGGTCATGTTCGATGCCCAGGCAACTCGCTTGACCACCCTAATATTCCGTAACCGGGCGACCCGTTTGACTCGACATCAAAGAGCCTTATGTCGGCATAAATATTCATAAAATGGGTAGGTACCAAACGTCAGAATCTCGTCTACGATGATATATCTACATACGTCTACCAATTCGGGAACAAAGCGTTATATTGGCAATCATTCTGATGGCTCAGTCATCGAGTCAGAACTAGCCAAAGTTACAATCATCAAATCATCGTAGGTGATTCCGAGGTCTCTCAGAATCCTCGAAATGACGTGTCGTTCCACGCGCGAAACTTTTGCCTCAACGAGGAAATTGGTGGAGAACAAAAAGGAAGGGAAACTTTAATATCTTTGTTCCCAAGTGCGGGAAAGCACTTGGTCGCTCTCGGTCTACTCCGGCTCGATCACGTTTCCGTCCTACACACCGTGAGACTCACCAGACCCATCGCACACTAATTTCAGCTCAGTCAGCATCTTTACGGTAACACCACGATCATCGATTTGAAACAAAGAGTAATAAAGTAGAAATTAAACTTTCCCACCGGCTACAACGAGGCGATTAATTACGAGAAGACCTCATTAAGCCTTTTTTCCCGTCTTTTACAAGCTGGTCATGAACATCAAGAATTGACCATTGTTATCATACTTCTCAGTCATAACAATTTATCTTTACCGCGACAATGGTGCCCGAGAGCGAAAGGACGGTGGATAACGGATGTATGGATAATATAACTGACAGAAGACAAACGCGTTAGCTCGTCGTGATTGTGCCTGGCTTTAATATCGTTCCGAGATAACTGACGACACGTATCCATAGGAATCGCCGAGCATAAAAGGGACAAAAGTTAAAGTAGCAGTGAAGTTTTAAGGCATTCGACGTAAAGCGAGATGAAACCTCAGGGTTCTTCGTGGTCTACCGCGTGCGGACTGAGTGTCAGGGTAAGAACCCTTATATACCCTCGAGGTACTTCCGAACTTGCAAAAGAATCCTACATCCTAACGGGGATGAAGAGAAGAGGAAGAAAAAAAATAAGAAAGGCCGGGAAAATTTCCATATAATAATTAGATCCTCAAATACTAATATAAAGGAATATAATTAAGTCTTTCTCCATTCCCGCAGAGAGCTCCGTCGTTGGTGGAGCGGACAAAGAGAATTCGTCTCTACCGTATAAGTAGTAAAATACGCAAAAGGTCTCAGGTGGATTTAACCCGAATAATCTTTTCATTCTGCTTCATAATCTATAGTTATATAACGCGTACTCGTATTTACTTTGAGATTCTTCATCTAGCCCTAAGAATCGGTGGTTATTAAAACCGACGGTGTTATTCTTTAATTACTTATTCAATAGAGAAATGAAAAATGGAAAAACTGTACCGTGCCATATTTTCTTTCCTTTTGGTCCTTCCTCTCTGTCACTCTCTTCCTCCAGCCCCCCCCCCCCTCTTCCACAGTGGACTAAACTTTTACACGGATCCGAGCGACGTTTGAGGTAGCTCAAGCCACTCGGCCTGACTGCATAAGTACCGCAACTCAGGGTTAAGCTTCCAATTTCAGTAGGAGAAATAATTTCCGACCAATTGTGGGGTGGACAGGCTACTGGTGTATTACAGGTTGGTGTGAGCTGTCAGTGCACATATACGTGCATCCGCACACCGGCGAAAGCTATTCAACCGTAAAGTTGAATCTACTTCGTGCGGAATTGACTTGGCGATGTTACACTCGCTGGTCAGTCTTGCCCGCGGCCACCAGTTACGCTATACCATTTCTATTACACATATATACATCTATATGGATACGAAATTATCAAACTTACGCGTAATCGCTTTCGACCCTCGGACACTGTGACCCTCGAAGCTCCACGCAAATATCCACCATGGCACATCGCAGAGACTACTCAAATGTTTAAACTATTTCCGCAAATTTCCCGTCGATTGTTACCTCGCCACTGCGACCCGTGTGGGCCGCACTATTGGGATTTTGAGGGTTGACGATCGTTAGATCATAAGTAACACCTGCCAAGTACATGTTGACAAACGCATCAAGTAGGGTTCACTTGCATCCGTGGTCGTTTCAAGCGATATTCAATTAGTATGTAGTTATTATTATTGTATATGTTGGAACACGATCATCTATTAGAAACTAAATTCAATTTCATTTGATCATCCGCAACCGTAGTATTCTAATCGTACAAGGTGAAGAAGGAGGGAGGGTCGTTTCCTTGATGGTTGACATTCGTTGAACAAGGCTTCAAACTAGATGCGACAAATTTAATTGTGCAGTCGCCTTATGGAGTTTCCGCGAAGTCAACTCAGCGACAAGTTGATTGTAGATATCTCCCAAACTTGTTGATGCAACTCAAACGGTATAGTGTCAGGCGAAAGTTCCAATCAAACGCTAGTACCTAGAATTCTGTCGGATTTTTTAAATCAACTTTAAATCTATTTAAAAAACTAAAAAATGAAACCAAAATGTTATCTTGAAAGACCTGCGCGATGACCCTTCAATCGATAGGGTGAGCGAGAAAGTATATTCCCACATCTACCACATGGGGGGAGGGGGGAAGTCTAGAAAATGTTATCAAGCTATTGCTACAGGTCAATTGAGGTCCTCATCTGAACCATCGGCTTGCAAAATTTCGGGCATGTAGGTTTAAAATTGTGTAAAGAGCCTGCGACAGACGGATGGGCATGTCGAAGTTCTGAGGATTTCTATGACCAGAGAACCTAAGAAGCAAAATCCAACTACCTTCCACATCCTGATACCACGAAGCACGCAGTAAAGACCACTCATTGATTTAGGAGATTGAAGAGTTGGCTTCTCCTACAGAGACCGTGTGTCCACACGGGGCGTTAAGCACCGGACTAAACGGATGCAGGTTTGCACATGGAACGCACACAGCCGAAAGAAATACGTGACGAGGTTGCCACGGAAAAAGCATGTTCGCTTCGTTGCGACAGTAATTACGGAGAATAGCCAAGATCGAGTTTAAAAGGCGTACAGTTTTGGCTCAGTGGTTTATTACTTCTATACACTCGAAGGACGCGCACATCGCGACTGCATAATGGTCACAGCGGGTGTTGTACCGTGGAATGTCCAGGCAGATGTTTCACCGGGAATGAAAATAGCAGTCGCAATAAGAACGGCGAGAGTTTTAGTGCGTATAAATTTGCGTCCTTGCGCTTAGCGGCGGACTTCCGGATTATATTAGTCGCAACCGAGGCAAGCCTTTTTTGCCGGTGAATTTAGTTTTATTCTTTCAAGAAAAAGGAATCTTTAGCAGTGGCCAGCTGCGGAAGACACAAAAAGCTGGGAGTACCGCAGTAATTGGTCTTCCGAAGCCTGCAGCCCATTGGGGAAGGTAGAGCAAGCGGTATTCACCCAGCAGGATTATGCTAGTTAAGATTTTACTCAAAGTTATAAGCCGGAATAACCGATTCACGGTATAGCTGAGGGCTAGTCTGGACGAAAGGTGTAGACACTTGGCTTTCTACGCACGCCTCCATGGAACCCAGATATGGCTGGAGGCCAAAATAGCGATTAATGAATGAACCTGTGGTCGCATCATCCTGTGAATTACCGTAAAAACCACTTTCGTCGCGCTACTCAAGTACTTCGTTAAAAAATATCTTCGTCTCCACAACTTGAGTCTGAATCGTTCCATATTTCAGAAGGGACCTAATTGCGTAACGAACAATCGCGAAATAACGGTGATCCAATGAGTTTTGTTCCATTGCTCGTCGCGCAAGCGGAGATCACTCGGTGCTCGAGAAGCAAGGGCTTGGATCGATATAGAGATAATAGAAAGTAAATCGTAAAAAGAACTATAACCCTCTATCGACTTCAACAAGGGCTTTTAGAGATAAAAGCTCGAGACTACTGACCGGGAGCCCGAGAAGCCACTATCCGGGGATGAAACGCTCCGCTGGTTTCCGAGGGCGTTAATAGCGATTCAATGGTCTTGACTGTACCCATCTACCAAGATGTCCTCCATTTTATAATGTCCATTTATTGCTTTTCGTTATTCGCCATTTTCCACAATCTATCCCGTCTCTTTTTTTTCTTCTCTCTATCGTCATCTCTCATTCTAACGGGATCTTCATTTCCTTTCGAGCAATTTGTTATATCGCGGTCAGAGTCATTTACCTTGAGGGGATTTTGATTGTTCCCGTACGCGAAAGAGGGTACTCGTATCGTATTCCTCAGCCGGGAATTGTATGAATTAGACCACTGGTTCTACGGGTAATTTGCGAATAATCCTTGGACGTTGGGTGCGGTCGGCTAGGTATCCCAGATGACATAGGTCGGAATGAAGAGCCGAGGTCAAAGCCATAAATGTTTCCTCCAAAGCCCCAAAAGCCAGCTCAACTATACTGGAATTAACGGACTTGATAAAACTTTCTCAGAAATAGTTGTATGCTACGTGCATGCGCGTGTATGTCTATGTGCACATATGTCTATATCCACGTCCATATATCTAACTAGATGACATTTATGAGGCAAGCAAAGTGGCGCCTGTTATTATTGAACATGTGTTCCATCATCACCCTCATTATCGCCAGCAGGGTAACGAATGATGTTGATGATGTAAGTTACAAACAATAAATTTGGTCCGATTGGATCGAGACGGAATACGCGTGATAGTGTCTGCCGTGCTAAATACATTTGCCAATTTTGAATACCGTGCGACGATCAGTTGAGGATTTGACTGACACGTCATTCGCGTCCTTGATAAACAAATCGTAGTGTTCAAATGCAATCGCATTCTCAGCGGTATACGCTGACGGACACTAGAATGGATTGACTCTCGATGGAACCCGACACACTTGATTGGGATGCATTTTAGTGAACGGGTCGTGGACGCAATCGCGTGAATCGCCTCCAGCGTTTTCTCCGGGCGCAGTTGCATCGCGAGGGTATTGTACGGCGACACATCGACCAACGAACGACTCGGTATCTCATGCCAGGCTGATTATCGGATTCAAATTCGACGACAATTATTCCCGTTGGTAGTTTACACGCGCGTTCTCAACCCAATTCGATTACCTTCCAGCTGTTCGTACGTGAGATGAATATTGTGGGGCTGTCGCTTCACGTATGGCGGATCCCTCAACCAATCCAATGTTCGTGCCTCATCTCGTGGCTCCAGCGTGTCTACCACTGTGGGAACATGCAACAGTTTTGGTCTTTCAGGCATTCTCATCCTGGATACACTTTTTCTTGATCCACTTCAGTGATAACGAGCCCAAATGATACTTCCCCGACTGTTCTCATCAGCTGTAACGACTACAATACGAATGGCCATTTCTCGCGTACCTCTTGTTCTCAGGATAAATCGAAAGGGACAGCCAAATCGGGATGAATCACGACCGGCTTAAAATGGAATGAAACGCATATTAATTAAGTGGCGCGGGTCGATTGTCGCGTTGGTGATAACGGTGAAAGAGAGAGAGAGAGAGGGAGAGAGAGAGAGAGAGAGAGAGAGAGAGAGAGAGAGAGAGAGAGAGAGAGAGAGAGAGAGAGAGAGAGAAAGAGATAGAAAGGGGGTTGAACGCCAGTAGCAGAGTTGGTAACAGCAGTACCGCCGACGTCTAGGGTGAGCAAATGCGAGAGAAAGAGGAAAAGCGAGAGAGACGGAGAGTGCCGGAGATGTGGAGAGACCGTAGCGGAGGTGTGGAAGAGCCCTGAGGCCTGCAACATAACCACACCGAACATCAAGCCAACCTCCGCCTCCACCACTCTTCAGTTAATTGAATCTGAAATGCGGCGAAATAACCTCGACTTGTTTTCTGCTAATCAACGCAGGCTCCGAACGCTCCAACGGCTCATGCACGGCATCGGATAATAATATTAGCGCTGCTCTTACCAGGCAACCGTGTCGAGCGTGTGTACGTGTAAATATAACTTATACAAGAAACGAAGACGAGGGACTGGCACACTTTTTTCGCTGCTCTCTTTCGCTCGGGAACGTGAGGAAAACACCTTCAATTATCCGGCTCAACGGATTTTCTTCGCGAATCAGTTTTCCACCGACTCTCACCCTTACGCTCCTCCGTCCACTTTCTTCACTGCTCAACGTCTGTCTGCGTGACTGCCGCTCTAGCGATGTGGATGCGTTCTTAATTGTAGGTTTTTGCGATCCTTCGCTACATTTATCACGGTGATGACGCTCTTTTGTACTTAATAGCGACGGTTCTTCGAACAGCACTAATCATCAACTCCCTTGTGCCCCAATGTGCAATCTTTTTGCGAGGCTTACAAGGCTTTTTTTGTTCAGACCTTCGTCAATTAGCATCATTCTCGTGGGTTGATTCACTTGTGTGAAAAAAATGGTGCTTTTTCTCTGATCGACACAGCTTTATTTAGATAGCGGAAAAACGTCAATCTTTTTGCCGGTGATGCGATTCCGAGGCCGAAATTTATATCGTTATGCTGAAAATTGCTTTGCGACAAAATTTATATTTTCATAAAGCATATGGTTATTAGTGATCATTGGGTACCGATACACTCCAGCAGATTGTTCCCCACCTCGAGATCTGGCTTTAAACAATTCAAATATCGCACGTGCATGAAAATGAATTTTCGTATCGACAAATTGACGAAACCAATTGATACAAAGTCGATGGAACAACAATTATAAAGTGAACGTCGAGTGGCAATAGACCGTTCGTCAGTTCACCCAAAGACTCGGCGCACCTTTCCGTCGAACAAAAGTCTCGTTGCTCGATCTCAGATTCACGGTATCCACCGTTTTTTCTTCGTTCCACGTTTCGATTTTTATCAAGATAAAACGTGACTTTTGTCACGATCCTTTCCTCGAAGGATTGTGCTTTCTTTCGCAAAAGTTTCTTGACCGCACTCAAGAGAGGTCTCGACCGTCCCCGCTCTTCGTATCAAGACAAATGAAGCCCGGGCACGAGAATCATCCATCCGGAGATTCATTTATAATAATAACAATGATATAGGATGTCTCAATCTTTCACTCAGGGCGACGGATAGAAGAGCGCTGAATGCGTGCCCCGAAGTGATTGAAAGTACTGTTGTCGCTATCTCCGCTTGTCTCCTCCTCTTCACCGCCGCCTTTTCCTCTCTTCCTTATCGAGTTGACGTGAAAACCTTTACTCAACCACGGCTCTCTCGACGAACTCCCCGGGAGTATACCAACATCAGCAGCAATGGGAGAGCTGTTCCTCCACCTTCTTCCTTTTTCCATCATCCAACCGAGCTATGGAACGTCATACGGCTACATTCGCTAGACTATTCGACGGCACGATTCAGGGCCAGCAGGTCTTCCTGCGGCAAATGTATTTCTCCCAGCGTTACATCAGCGCATCGATGCTAGTGCAAAAAGAGCAGAGCCTAGTTGAACGAAAATCGTCAACGAAGGGATTTTTGAGACTCCCAAGGATAGTGACAAAAAGTTCGCCATCTTATAGCCGGAGTTGATATTTCAGTATACGTGCCTCGTAAGTTGTCGTTTCGAGGTCCGCTTCGTTTTTCGTTGTCATCTCCATCCGAGAAAGGATTTCAGTCGCGAGAGCACGAATGTTCGCTCTTTGTGGGCCGCGGAATAACGCGACAGTTTTTCTATGGAAAAAAAATAGGAAGAAAGAAGCGAGCGCGAACAAACAACTGAGCGAAAAGCGGGGAGATACTGGCGGATGGCGAGCAGCTGGTACATTGTTCACCCACTAGCTTTGTCGGTGAGACACGGTTATAGTAATATAAGCAAAAGCACAAGCTTGCGACAGTACGGGAATGACTAGTGCCTTGTGCTCCTTTGCTAGCGAAGGGCGAGGGTGAGAGGGGAAAAGGGAGAACAGCGCAGGGGGTGTACATTGTTCCCACTGTAACGTGTGAAAACACGCACAATAATTTCTCACTCGGTTTCGCGCAAAAGACGCGGGTCCATACGTATATACGTGTGTATCTACTTCGTCATATTTCTTCGCCGGAGGTCTCGGTGTTCTCGGGTGAAAACTATCCGGACGTAGTGCGAGTACAGAGAAGACAACCCAGACACTTTTGTTGGAGCTAGGGACAAAAGCTCTCAACGAGAGATGTTGAACGCTGATTTTCAAGTTTTTCCGACGTCCGCGAGATGAAAACGAAGATGATCGTGTATTCGCGCTGCTTTCGTTGTGAGTAGCAATTCGGACGGTACTTGGTATCAATGTGATGAGTGACGAGCTCTGGCAGTTGGAGACCAATGGGCACTGCTTGGCGGTCAGCCTTCCGGTCTACTCACATATGAGGGCTAAACGGATGATGAGTGAAGTAGCCGGGAGTTTTCGAAAGTTGAATATGTCGTTTAATAAAATATGGATTGCGGGGTCGGAAGATGATATCTGTAATTTGAGGAGCGGAGATGGGGTCGTAAACGATCGGAGCGAAAATCCAGCCCGTCGGGGGATTGATGTAGGAGGCAAAATTTTAAAGAAGTGATTCCAAAGTGCCATTTTCAGAAACGACCGAATGGGGATCGGTGGGATGATGGCGCAGAGGGGACACGGCCCGATTCCTTGTCCTAGTGATTCGTGGGCACGAGTTTTAAAGTGTACTCTCGCTCCTTCTCACCGAGAGAATCGCACGGACTGCACTTTTCCATTCAACAAAAAGTACCTTCGGGACCGCAGAAGTTAAGAAACGCTGGATAGTTGAAAGCGTTGGAGGGCGCTTGGAGGTTGGTGGCTTGTGTTGCTCGTGTAACAACCGGCGGATATAAAATGGCTCCGGCTGTGAGAGTCGAAAAACGTACCGAGGCCATGTGAAAGAAAGGGAAAGGGAAGGGGAGAGGGAGATAGAGACTGAGCGTAAGAAAGGTAAGAACTTGACGTTTACTCGAACGCAATTTTACGATACTCTTAACGCGCGTTTGACATACTTTGCGGCCAACTCGAAACGGTATACTCACGTACGTATCCGGTGAGGAGGTGAAACTTTTCCAATTACTCTTCACCTTTGCGGTTTTGTCGTTGAGAGTATTTCCGTCATTTCGATGTTGATACGCGCGTGATCTTTGCTATCGTTCACCATTGAAGGACATGGCACTTTTTTGAAGAACACTACCAGCCTGGAGTTCAGGAAAAAGGGAGAAGATTGACAATTTTTTATAGATGCCCAGTTGATAAAATGAAAATTCCGTTTGGTCGCCTATATTCTACATACCTTTGAGTATCTTTACAATTTTTTTTCGCAAGATTTTTTAACGAAATGGCAGCCCTGAAGCTGGTTGAAACGAGTCACTTTGTCTGATATTGTCCTGCGGCTGGCAAGGATTTTCCTCCAATTTTTTACCTGGAACGAAAATTCAAAATATTTTGAGTTCTAGATAAGATTTTCCTTTGAAGTGTGCAGGGAAATTGAATGAAATGGACGTTAGATAAAATTATGCATGTCTGAAAAAACAATTGTTTTCAGTAAATAAAATGGTTGCTAATAATTTTTTGCGGACAACGTTTTCAACGTATCAAAAATCCCCCACGCACTTCAACGTAAAATGTTGTTATGAGGTTCCAAAAAAATGTCAAGCTCTGAAGAATTAACGATGTGATGTTGCTGGCCGCAGGACACCATCGGACAAAAGTGACTTGCCTCATCCAGCTTCAGCGCAGCAGTTATGTGACAAAATCTTGTAAAAAAATTTGTAGAGATACTTGAAGATATGTCGAATGAAGGCCACGAGACGGAATTTTCAATCAATCAGTACCCGTGAAAAATGTACACAATTCACCTTTTCACCAGGCTCTAGACCGATAGTCTTCCTAAAATTGGAACCATGAGATTGACTCACTCCATTCGCTTATAATTGATTTACGATTGCGCAATCTTCAAACGTGAGTATGTTAATGGAGAATGTGGCTTGAAGCAAAGTGCTGCGGACGACACTTTGATCATACGGTGGCCGGAGCCCGCATGCCCCGTTGCAACATGTTGAGAGAAGGAAATCGTCGATTTCGACGAAACGGTTAGTGCGGGGCAAGAAGTTTCCGGCCGCCGCAAGGTGGGTCGACCGGAGACCGCTTAATCGCACGTTTTCTCACATTAATCACGATTTTGCTTGAACCCCAATCGCCGTCTCTCGTAGACGAGAGTTTCTCTGACATTGTTTGCGTCGTGTGGAATTACGTTCGCCCCGTGACATCCGTCATCACCTCTCCACCACTAATTATTGTTCCGCTGGATTTGATGAAAATAAATGATGGTGGAACTTTGAGGCTTATTAGGAATTTCATAGCGATACTCCAGCATTTTATGAGTCTCGGTTATTATCATTAGTTTCAATGTTACAATGACTCAAAACTATGGCGGGGTATAATCTGCATATGAAAGTTTGTCAGGAATATAGTGGAAGACAGGCTTGTGAACCTCGAGGAATGAACGAAGCCGGAAACCGACCTCTGAAAGCCAATGTCACGTAACTTTTTCTGACGACCGAAACTTCTCTTCCTCGTCAAGCAACGGTTGGAGCAAGAGAGACGGAAATGGGGACAGGCGAAAGGAACGTTCGAGAATTGGAACGGGAAAACAGCATCACCGAAGGTTTCCGGTATAGGTAAAACCACCGGAAAGTATAACTGGAATGGGCATAGCAAGTCCCGCTGACTTCACTTTCGTAAAGTTTCTTCTGCCGCGGTCCGCTTTGCCTCTCCGGCCGCTTTGCTTCCTATGCCATCTGGGACATTAGGACGTTCAACGTAACTCCGAGTGCGGTAGCGGAGTGGAGTGTGATTTATGACAATCGGGAGGCAGGACAGACCGTCGTTCTCTAATAAAATGGGAGCATTTTGTCCGTTCTACTTTTGTGGCTAATTCCTTTTATTTTCTCAATAGTCTATCGCCGTTCAAGCCACCTATGTGTGTTCCACGGAGATTCTTCGGAGCAGTTCGATTCCCTTAGGAACCGTAACCAGAACTCCGGGCCGTAAAGAAGATAGATAGGCTTGATGAATCAGAGCGTTTAAATTACACCATGATAGCAGATAGTCGTTCTACTTGCCGACATATACTGTCAACGAATTCAATGGGTTGGTGAGAGCACCATTTTTCTTAAGAATGCCCTATCGATGAAATTTCCAATATTTGATCAATTTGGAGAAGGTCGAAAGGACAGCAATCCGGACAATCTAAGAGGCTGTTTTCTACCTCGCCATACCCTCGCCATTCTACACATTGGAACGTTAAATCCGCCAATTCACATGTAAATGAAAATCAATGAGGGCATCGAGAGTTACGAGGATGAGTTCGCAGGTTTCGTATCAAGGTGGGCATATGCGTGATTTATCATTTCTTGGGTACGTGAGAATTCTCATAAAAGATCGCACGGTATTTGTAGGGTGCAATATATTACTAGTTTTATGTCCACCTGTCAGAACATTTATATGTTTGACTTCCCTGTTGAAAAGGGCTGTCTGGGTGCGCCCGGTGTTATACGTAATGCTATAACACGTTGTCTTCCCTCCAAGTGTGGGGTTGGAAAAGCTTGCGCGCATGGAACGCGCAAAAGGTTCGGAGGAAAAGACGCGTAGATAACTGTCAACACGTTGCGCTAGCGTTGCTGCTTTTCTCTACTCTCTTGGCTACTTGAAAGATTTAAAACGACGTCGCGAAGTTCACGTCGCCCGCCGCGGCTCCTTGCCCGCCCACCGCTTTTTCCCTAACGCCCCGTACCACATTCTCCTCTGCCTTGCTTGCCTGCCCTCACCTCGGCTCGCACCCACAATGATATATGATCGTATAAATTCGGTGGGGTGCGTTCCTGCATTTCACGCTTGTTCTCGACACTCGCTGGCAACAGCGAAAAATACAAACACATTGTAATATCAGGAAAGAGGCAGTTGTACACGCGAAAACTCTTTACGGTTGAAGTATTTCGCTGACGCACTTTGGGAAACGTTCAACCCTACCTATTCATGTGTTTCATCATTAGAAATGAGCATGCCATACTAGGTGAGCTGCTCTTTACGAACCAGGTCATTAGAATGGCTTTCCAATGCTGGAAGGAACTTATCTCGAACTGGTAATGATCAAGGAAAGCGGGTGGAGACATGCGCCAACCGCTTCTAACATGTTAGCTCTCCAATCGCCGGAAGACGTGAAACTTCTCATTGAATCCGATCAACCAACGTAATCTTCCTTCAAACAGCTAGTTTATCGATTCATTATCGCTCCCCGGATTTCCTGTGACTCCCTCTCTCTTCTCGGAAATGGTTTCATGTCATTAATGACATTCAGTAGGAATACACGAACACAGGGGCGAAGAGCATTAGAGTTGGTAACTTGTAAGAGAAGTGCAATAGTGGTGTCCTCGAGGCGTGCTTGGAGATTCAGTCTGGGCAAGTCAGTTGCGGCCTGTTCCTTGATCGGTCTGCTTTGTGCGCACTAACATCACGAAGTAGTAATGGAAGGTGGCTTTGGGTTTCGGTAGAGGGATGTTGAAAGAGACCAGAGTTTACGGTACACCCTCACGTTAGCACAAATCAAAGAAACGATCGGCGACGTTGCTTTCTGACCACGAGGTCCATTCAAAGCATGTGGTAGAAGTGGAACAAGGTTGACGTTGGATTTGCGCAACGTTGCTGTACGAGGTTCTAGGGCCTGAAATCCTCAGGCATCCATAACAAAAGTTGACCGTCCAGTATAGACCAGGACAGTCGTCACATACGTTTGTGTGCTCGTGTGGCCATATTTTATAAACTGGAATCACGATTCCGCGCGGCAAGGATCTCGTTCGAGCCAGATGTTGGACATTCGAGATGATGATTTAGCCTGAGTCGTAAAAGAGTTTTGGCCCGTATAACCACGAAAGTCTCTCGCACGCTTATAAAGAGAAAGATAAAGATCTCATCGTAACACGTTATATCGCATCGATATACAGAGGATGGAGAGGAAAGAGAAACTCTCGAAGGCTCCTCCAGAACGGTCCGTGAGCAAACTACGGAAACGGGGCAGAGAAGTTGGGCGGTGAAAAGCCAACAATATAAGCGATCTGCTCCCCACGAAACTCGAGGTCATCGACCACCTATATAGTCCAGGCTCTAGTGCAGCATGCTGTTACTAGTACGGTGCTATACTGTCGGGACTCGACTACTAGTAACTAGCTCCGGCCCATCCTCCACTACTTTCCCGATCATTTATTACGCCGCGCAGTCTATAGGGGCGCTAGAGTACACGCGAAACGAAACCAATGGTAGATAAGAACGTTTTTCGTCTTCGTTTATACAGAAAAGCTCTTCTGTACCACTCGGTTCACCTCTTTTCTGCTTTCGAACGTACCCACTACATTCCAACGTACTCCAACATTTTCACCAAACTTGAACTCGGAACGACTGTGGGCGTCAGGAGAACGAACGTTTTAGAGTACAAAATATTTGGTAGCCCGCGAGACGGTACACTTCCTGTTGGCTGGTGAGACTGATGTCTTCATGGCGCACTTGTATCTTTTTATAGACTCCCAGGCAGAGTTAGGTAGATGTGGCTCGTGAAAGAGAGCCTCACTTTTTGGGGTAAACACGGATAGCGGGCGCTGGCAGATACGATCTGTAGTAATCGAGCTGGAAGGACACCAGGCTTGAAGTCAAGAAAAGAGAGCCTAGGGCTGAGAAAAATCCACGACGATACACGGTCACTTTTATAAAATGCAAAGTACGAACGGGCAAATGTGTTCACGTCCGGTTGGTGCTTGTGCGCAAAGACTGCAACGTGTGCCCGTTCTCATAGCCCCACACGCTAAGAGCAGTAAGCGTTGAGAGAAACTTTTAAACTCTCTGCCGAACAGTAATTAAAGTGAAATTATACAAAAGTGCAACGCCATGGAGGCATAGAGAGAGAAAGAGAGAGGGAGAGAGGGAGAGCGAGAGAGAGAGAGAGAGAGAGAGGGAGAGAGAGAGAGAGAGAGAGAGAGAGAGAGAGAAGATGCTGGTAGTGTGCGCGTCACACCGCATGCGGAGATTCCCGGGTGCACCAACAGTAATAGAAAACCATGCTCGTGCTGAGTAACAACCGCGAAGCGAGCTTTCGCCATGCCTTCTACTGTGGTGTGCCTGAAGAGTTGTGTACCGCGACTATGCACGCAACCATTGCCGGCAGAGATCTTTTGTGTTTAATGACCCAGTTGAGCTGCTGCAGGCAGAGTAAGGCTAAACGCATTCTACTTGAAGAAGCTTGAGGGACCCTCGGACGTGTTCGTCAGGAGACATTTCTACCATTTAGAGGACCAGCTGTCGTGTTACCGATGAACCTGGTTTTTAGATATCATTTCAACCGGTGTATCCATTTTGTCGACTGCTTTTTCATACCGACGGCCTAAACTTGTTCACTTCAGGACTCAACTCGCTGATCACTCAGCCATGTGAAATTTGTACTCTACATCAGAATTGAGTGAAAATTATTTGAGGCAAGACGTGCTGGATATTCGAGACGAAATATTAGACATTTCCAATAATTTGACACGGCGAGGGTCATTTAAAAGCAAATAATTAGTACGAAACACGTGACCCAAGATTTTTCTAAATACTGTACCGGACTTGTTTGCTCCGTTGTGGTCGAGCTTCGATTCTGCAGCTTCAGTCGATTTTAAAGGTTTTTTCCTCCATGAACTGTTCCCTTGTAATTATACTATAAACTGGATGGTGGGGTAGTACGTAGAATGGGGAGTGTTCTCTTGGTCGTTATTGGTCACGGTTCCATTTTATATCCGGTGACCAGAGACGGGAGCGCCGGTGCTCTCGGTCTACACGAGTGAACGAGTAAATGAGTGGTCGGGGGGGATCGCTCTCACTCTCACATCTCTATCTGTCGCTTATATTCCGGGACGCCCGAAGGCACAAGGGTATTAAAAAAATAAAGTAGAGTTTTCCCGTAACTGTACTAACTGTTAGTACGAGTGGACAACGGCACCGCTAGGCTACGTGCTTAACCAATACTTTCATGATCGCACGCGTATCAACGCTCGTCCACTCGTTAGCCCTGCGGTGGAACGCACATCTACGAGCGGGTGTAAAGGGCTTGAGAACAGGTCACTTCGACCACGCATAGTAGGCTTTATAGCATCACTATGATTATCGTTTTCTGGCACCTCATTAAACTTTTCGTCCTCTTTGGGTCTTCGTTCATTCCTGTTTCCAAACAAAATGCTACTTTCCAACGGCCATCTTCATCAGCTCCCATCTCCATATACGGTTGACGGTAGAGTATTCGTCCATCAGGTTGCTTCGGAGTCCAGCGCCCTCTTGCGGATTAGTTCACTTTCGAACGACATCGGCGGAAAGTTGCTGTTTACGCGTCACGTGGATGCTGAAAAATTAGACCCTCCGTTCGGTTCATGCCATGATGCATCACATAGTTGTACTGTAGTACTACTGTAAACACACCATTGTCACTAGGATGTTACAAACGGTTTACGAAATCGCTGTTCCCGACAAGGCATTATTTCTACCTCGGACTCCGTATACGACGAGTGTTATCGTCGTTGCTGTAGCGCTGCGGTATGTCGACCGCATAGCTTTCGTTACATAAGCTTCAGCATGCGGCAACGAAAGTCAGAGGAGTCTGGGAGCGGCAAAATAAGAGTTGAAGAGCAGTCGCCCACTTGGGGCCCACCTCTCTGCTCGCGAGCAACAGCGAGAGCTCGGAATTGCAAGATAGACTCGAAACAAGGGTGGAAAATATCCACCTCGCAACATCACACGCCATGGATATGATGCGCTTCTCTTGGGATGAGGGCTGGTCGGGCGTTTATACTCGACGAACAGCCAACTAGCATGAAGAATCTCCGGGTACTTTTCATCGTCGTCCTGTTTTCGCGGGGTCGCGAACTTTCTTCGTTTCTCCGGGCGGAGAGCACGCTGCGTCCAATTAAAGATAAACGCGGGTCCACTCGGAAGAGCCGCTCGACTTGCACAGAAGTCATGTCGACTCAGCGGTGTGTCAGCTCAAGCCTCCTTTTCTCAGCTATACTCAACTTTATCGTGTGTCCGCACGTACGTAGCTCGCCTGCCAGCAGACAAAATTAATCTTCATTGGAGTTCCCTTGTTGCACGATGTTGAATCAACGATCCGCGTGTACTCTAGCACGGCGATGTTAATACTGTATAATTGGCCTAATTTCCTTCAGGCCCAGAGAAACTTCAAGGTAACCATCGTTGATCTCCGCGGAAACATATCCCAGATCACCGTTGTCGAAAAGAAGAAGAATCAGTGGAAAAATCCCAGTTCGAAAGCAGTGTTGAAACCAGAAGACCCAGGCGCTTGTGAGTGGGAGCATGGGAATCAATAGTCGTAACGAGATTCATGCCCATTCGAAGTGGCTTGTGCGTGGTTGTTAATTTTATTTTTAGGCGCACAGGTGTCGTCGCTGCATATATTAGCGAGCAGGAAGATGAGAAATGGTGGCAAAGCCGGTGCGCGAGTACCGTAGATGGCGCTGCGAAAATCCGTGTGTGGGTTTCGAGGCCGGGAAATAGGAGATAGCGGGGTGGGATTGAAAGCGGACGTATAGCGATTGTGTTGGGTACCCAGACAACTCATTACCCAGAAACTGGCAAACAGAAAACTAGGTTAGGCAAGCACATTCGTCATCGGAATTAGAACCGTATTCCGCAGCTGTATCTCAAATGGCTCTGCTCCCTTGCTGTTGCTGTTACTGCTGCTCCAGCTTTCGTGCATACTCGCAATCCTATATAAGCTTTCATAGCGGGTATGTGTGCCGGCTACTATGTGTGAATTTATGTAATGCGGTTGTAGATTGCGAGGAAATACGGCAATATGTATTTTCGCTGGTACGAGAGACGAGGGCGGAAAATCGGCACAAAGAGTGAGTACGCGTGTACAGGTTGACGAACGTACCAGCACAGACCGACTCTCACGGTGGACCTACTCCGACTAAACAATATGCTTAATAATGCACTTTCGAACCTCTTCCCGCTGCGTCGCATAATTTAAGATGCAAACCCGCGAGTTATCGACCCATGAAAATTTCGTTACCCTAATGTACTAATGCATTCGCTCTTCGTTTGTACACAAGCGCGTAGAATAGTGACGTATATTTGTTTACGTGTACAGTGATTATTAATGGCAGTTCTGTTGGTTCATGCCCCGGAGAACATTTGCGAGGCTTACTGCAAATCGTGTTCGCTCATAGTCTCATTCAAATGTCTCATTAACGAGGAGTACAAATTCATTTCAGATTCTGCTATCGTCAATTGAAATATGGAAGAGAACCCTTCGTTTTTCTTTTCCATTCCAAACGCAAAGCCAAACGCTGCCTGCACTAGGGACTGAATACTGTATGTAGCATTCGCGAACCATCCGCAACGCGGGTTTTGCAAATAAACGCGTTGAGGATTTTTCAATACGAGCTGTCTTTTGATGATCATTGAACCATGATGTCTTTCAAAATGCATGCGGTTCAGTAGGGACCTTGTAAAAGTTCCCCCAACTCAATTCGCCACTCTTGAAGGGTCCTCTAAATCTAAAAGTAATGTAAACATGAAAACACCGGGCCTCGGTACTTTGATGTGTGACTTCAACATTTTTAATCCGTTAGCTCTTTGCCCATTCTTCAGATTCTCGATATCAGCCTTCAGAGCTGAACATTTGTTGAAATCCATTTGGAGACACTGTCTGCAAAGAAAAGCGGTCGAGAGAAAAACGTCCGATATCCCAGAATTCCAACGGACGAAATTTCGATCGAATCAAGGCTAATCTTGTAATGTTCCGGTAGGATAAAAAAGGTCGCGATTTTCTGACGAATAGATGCGGAAAGAAAGTAACGGCGAGGTCACGAAGGTACCGAATAACCATTATCTTTTGGGTTCACTTGGGCGATGTTGGTTGAATATCGCGTATATCAAACGAGCATTCTCGCTCTCGAAAGAGAACAAATGGCGATGCCATTGAAAAGCTATCAAGTCTCGCTTTTACGTACATACGTGACTTTGGCGAGAATCCCCTGTCGCGACCCAATGGAATTAAGCTTCGATGATCATATGGTATTCTTAGAATGAACTCCATTGCCCTGTCCATATACCTGCAGCTGTCGGATTGATGAGGATCAAATGCTCGTTCGAACTCTATCGATCTGGTCGGGAAAAACAATCGAAAGGTGGAGGAGACAGGGTGTATGGGCATGTGGCTTGAACGAAAGAAAATACGGTTTGGATCATTAGATTACCATTAGAGACACATAAGAGCGTAATGGGGGCCAAGTGGTGTCCTGGGAGAGATCTCACCACCGAGGGATAAACTCTTACCGGGCTATTCGGTGTTGCCATTACTGCCGTTGCTTCTTCATACAGTTTGCCTTCGTAAGCGCAAAGACTGTATGGCCCTGGTCACCGTTCCTCCACCAACTTCTCGCTCGCTCCCTTTCCCGTTACTCCATACACCACGAAAAGTTGGGTAAAACGTTAAGCCAAAGTAATTGCATAAGTTTTCTAGGACTCGGCGACGGTAGTGGCACGTTTGGAAGCAAAAATTACCATGAAAATTGAATGTTTTTTTCAAGCGTTGTCGCCCAACTATCCACCGGTAGAACGGTAATGCAATTTGCATCCTATGTTGTCCTTTTTCTTTACTATGCTAATGGAAAACTGCGAGAGTGACAAAGTTGCCTTATGTAGCGATAAAAATTAAAAGTATATACCTTGCTTTTGAATATATAGCGGATCTATGAATGTATGATGCACGACGCGAAAAGAAGGGTAAAGTCGGTAGGGTTGAAACAAGGAGTGTAACGCGCGACCTAGTAGCCGTAGTTCGAGGAGTACAAGAGGAAAAAGAAGCGGCTTGCGCGTCCAAATGTGTTTCCCAGTGGTGTTCCGGTGAAAGCGCGTTGTAACGACTTATAGATTGCCCTATTGCGGTTTTTCAAAGAAAACGTATTTTTTATCAGAGTTCTATCCCAATTACTCTGTGGATATTTATTGTAGAATATTGAGTTTTCCATGCTAATAGAGTGGACGTTAAAAGTTAAAAGATCGTGACTAGTATTGATGTAAAATAGTTGGCTTCGAAACTGTGCATTATATTCGACTATAAAGGGCGGTGGGTACGGTTGAAACAATTTATGTCAGTACGGTTGTAACATTATAGTATTAAAAAAAATAGATGCCAAAATGCCATAAAGAAAATCAACGTTCCACGCGAATCATCAGAAAAAGAGGAGTATTACTTATTTGTGTAGTATCTTACATGCGGAGCTGTCTAAGAGAAAAATGGATGCAATACGAAAGCTGCTAACTTAGGGCTCACGTAAAATGCACAATTTCCAAATGCCACGACTGTTAGTCATATTGATTCATCTTGGAACCCAGTCCAACAAATTGTAATTTCAAAAGTGTTGACTTTTCCTTTAAGCCGTAAAGATGCTCCAAGTTCTATTGTTTAGATTTTATTTTTAAGTCTGTTTTAGCAAAGGTGCTTTAATTCGTGTTAAAAACTTTACTTTGTCATAAAAAAAAGTTTTATCCAAGTCGGTTTTTTTCCATGTTGGGTTCGCTTCTTGTGAGGAGCTTGAATATTGTGTTAGCTAGAATATTAGTTTATTGTTCACTGTTTTTAAAACATTATAAAAACTGTGCCATGTTAGCCATTAAATGATAAAAGGTTTTCTTCTGTAATTTAAGTGTAATAAAACTATATTGAAAACATGTTGGTTTTGACTTTTTGCGGCTGTCCCAACTGACCCCCGTACCATAGTCGGTTATAACAGAAGCAGACTTGTTTCGAAACGAATCTTGTTGAGTAACTATTGCACGTGGAATTTAACTTCGAGCACTCATTTGAGGCTAGTCAAGCACTCTTTTATATGTTTATTTATATCAAGGCTTGGTCATACGATGGCGATGCTATGGACCATAAAAGCAGAACTTTTACAACCGTACCGTCTATCCTAATTCAGGATCGATCGAAAGCAAATTCATATTCAAATGCATCTTTTCAACCTACAGGAAAAACAAATGCCCTCAATATCCCAGCTTTCGCTTAGTAAAATACTCCTCTTTAAAAACATGCAATCCTAACCTGCCTCGTAAAAAAAACATACTCTTTTCTACGGCATCAGGCATGATTGTCTTTTCCCTCAGTAATTCGCGAAGCAAGTATGAGGGCAAGACGTTTCTCTTCCTTATCACCACACTGGGAGATTTGATGATCGTGGATTAAACACAAATACAGGATATCCAATACAAATAATGAACTTATTACATGAACTAACACGTGAAGAATTACGAAACGTGCTATAAGTGAAGAAATGTTTTCATGGAAGAGTTCTGGCTTGGAATTCGTACGATCGATAGATGCCCAAACGGGTGATCGATTCAAATGGACAATGGAGCTTCCCCGCATGAGTTGTCTCCGAAAATGTGCTAAAACGGACCTTTACCGAAGCGTTTGGCTTTCCAGGAGTTTTATTGCCGCGGCGTAACACAAAAGCTCCGTTCCTCGTGCGGATGAAAAGTCACGGCATTGCAACGCCCTTCTAATTAAGACTAAATACATAATTGGAGTGTTGGTCACGTGCGACGAGTCAAAGAGAAGGAACGAAGAGAGCACGGTCGAATTGAACGGTCAGCTCTCGCGCCACCCTCCCTCGTCGAAAACACCTCCACTTCTCTCTTTTTTTTTCGCAGCACAAGTTGTTCCACTCCTGCTCCGGTTCTCACGGCGCTCTATTTTCAAAGCTGCAATGTACAGTCAGCACACGAGAGTCGGATTTCAAGACACTCTTTCTCTCAATCTTTCTCGTTCACACTTCCTTTTCTCTTTTCTATTCTTCATCATCACCTTACCAGAGGAAAATGCGAACTTTCTTCGTCGGCTGTCCGCAAGACCACGCTGTCTGCGCACATTGACATTTTTCCGTCACCGTACGTCTACATGTATGTGCGTGGGCGTTTCCTCGATGAACTTGGCGGAGAACGGCAGGTTCTTGTATTTTACGCGAATTTATCTATGTATGGGTTCTGACATATTGTACAAACCTTCCTTTTAATATTGTAAGGCAACCCCTGAAGGAATTTTTGACGACTTGCAATAGTTTTCGAGATATCGAATTTTTAAGTTTTTTACCCAAACCCAAACAAACCCAAACCCAACCAAACCTTAACCCAGCCAAACCCAAACGCAACCGAACCTAAACCCAACCAAACCCAGACCCAACCCAAACCCAACCAAGCCCAAACCCAAAAACAATTGCGCGTCACCAAAGTTCCCTTAGGGGTTGTCTCAAAATATGAAAGGGAAGGTTTGTGAAAAATTTCCGCTCGGTCGGTGGGGGAGAGGGGGTTTCGGAACCTTACCCAACGTGAGTATCAGCGACCTTTGGTTTTCCATGTATTCCAAAAGCGTAATTCGTGAACATACGGGAATCGCAGGCCACTTCAGCTGAAAACGAGACAGGGACAGACGATGGAAAAAGCAAAAGAAGGGAAGCGTGTAAAAGGAAAAATGACGGAAGAAACTCTGAGCTCCCTCTTGTAAGATTCACTCTGGAATTTCGCGACCTGAATTTAGATAACGTACCATCTATGTGACACGGAGAGAATACGAGCTTTCTGAAAGCACTCAAAATTCGTATGCTTCGTACGTTTCTCGTGCTTTTGCTTAAGTATAATGTGGTTTGCATGAAGAAGGGCGAGAATAGCGCGTTTAAATCCCGCAGCGAGACCGAGGCTACTGCGAGGAAATTTGGCAACGTGAAGATAAAATCTGTTGGCAAGGCTGGCAATTCGATCATCGTGGATCTTGAGATTCATCATTGAAACAATGAGATATGGCCAAAATTATTCGCATGCACTTTTAATCGTGATTTTTATAAACTTGATTATAGTGAACGAAATTCATGTGATGGAAATGACTATATTGGAATAATATTTATACGTTCTAATTGGATTGAGGGGGGAAATACTTTTAGGAAAGGAAAAAATGGCTGATTTTCATGGTTTTTTTAAAGGAAATATTTCTTCACCATTTTTGAGAGTTAGGGTATGTTCTATTACTACTTTTGACTGTAATATTTGTTTGTTTTATTCTCAAGCTTTAAAGTGGCGAAGGTATAGCACGGTGTTCTAAACGGATTACGATGGATGTTGTCGGACGGCGTGACATGTGGCGTCGGCGGGATTAATCTGAAAAAAAAACGAATATATTTCTTTTATTAACACTCATACGCAGAATATGAACCAAGAAAAAGTGAGAAATGTGGAAAATCGATGAAATTGTCCGCTTTGAAACAACAAGATTGAATCTTCCGAACAAATGCCTACATTTTGCAATAAAAAATATCTTTTTTTTATTTTCAAAAACGCCTAGGGTCATGTTAGAAAGGGACAATAGGGTTAGAAAAATGTATATCAAATTTCGTCAGAATCGGTCGATTTGTTTTTTAGTTATAAGTCAAACCAGTTTCGAAAATGCAGTTTAGAAGACCGTGCCATACCTCCGCCATTTTTAAAGATTAATAAATTCAAAAATACCATCTAGCGGGCAAAAGTAGTAATAAAACATATCCTATGTCTCAAAACTGGTAAAAAGTCATTTCGTTAAAGAAAAATGCGAAATACACCAAATTATTTCCTCACCTGAAGGCATCTCCCCCTCGAGCTAAGCGCAAAAATCGACCCCTACCCAACATGCAATTTTTGGAAAAGGAAATCTACGGCAAACAACCCTAAAAGATTTCTAGGCCCGGCTAATTCTGCGTTGTCCATCGACTCAACCGTTCAAGCCTTATATAACATCGAAAAAAAATTCTGGTTCTTTTTCATTGGCGTACATAATGTTTAAGCATCCCAACAATAATATGGTTAATATGCAAAAACATCCCAAGAATGATATGGTCCAAAAAAATGGTTTTAAAACAGAGAACGAGTTGTTCTTGAAGCCATATTTTCCAAATCTGGCGGATTCGTAGCTCCTACAATTTTCGTCCGATCGACCTTAAATTTCAACTGTAGCTTCTTAGAAAGATTTTCTAGCGAAGTAGGTACAATTTTAACGATTGATCACAATTACGGTTTTTATGAATCAATTAAAGCCGTTTTTTAGTCGAAAATGCGACTTTTTTAAAAATAGTGCCAAATTTGGAAATATGAATATTTTGCAATAAAATTATGTACTTCAATAGCAAAACTCATTTAGATTACGAAAAAAAATATTTCACGGTCTCGGTGCTTATATGCGACCCCAACGAGTCCGCCTATGTAGGGCCTCAATAAAAAGGCGTTTCTTTCTACCGGCTACTGGGCCGCCATTTTGTATTTCGTTGGAAAATAGAAAATTGATTCGAACGCCTACAAATATCTTAAATAAACCAGCCGAATCTCCTTTTGATTGCTTTATTAGTATCTTCAACAAAAAAATTTCAAACATATTTCTTTTTTAACCATCCAAAGGTACAGTAGACCTCGAGATGTGTCGTCAAAGCCTCGACGTCAGTAGCAAAAAAAAAAATAACTACACCCAATTGTAATCAAGAGTGAAAGGCTCAAAGTCAAATAGAACGCTTGCTTGGCCCACCCCAGTAGAGCTCCTCAACGAAAAAAAAATCTTCGCAATTTCATTGCCACGAGAAGATCTTCCACAAATCCTCCATTTGGATCGTCAAACGTAGTCTACGACCCTGTTTTTCACATATTGCGATCAAGTTTATTCAACACTTTTCATCCTCGCGGAGGATAGTCGAATGATGAACATTTCGACAGTTACATCCCTGCGTCGCAACATTTCACGTGAGAGCCCGGCGAAGTTTGATTCACACGTGTAATGCCACGTTCGTGATGACTGAAACATTAAAGTGCACAGCTCGTCTGCTGATGGTGCTGCGGGCGATTGTGTGGTGGAAGTTGATGCCAGCACGTTTGTGGAGGACGGCTGGGAAAGGCCGTAATGAGGATGGAAAATAAAGAGAGTATCTTTCGTGTTCATCCTGCCCTCTTTAGCCACCCTGATATACACCTTCCTACACACGATTCTTGTACAATTTTGCAGCGCTCATGAATCCGTCTATTTGTAGCGGTGTGCTTCCTACATCGCGTGACTTTTATTACACGTTTTTTCTTCCGTGAATTAACACGTAACCACCCTGTCTCCCTCGTTTTCGATATACATGCACCGTCGAAGGCTTTGACCTCACTTTTGCAGCTTGCAAGCTCGTCTGCCTATGCCGCACGAACGACCGAAACGTACTCTCGGGGATTTGCTGATTTTTACGGCACACGCCGGTAACCTCATAGACGCGAAAATTCGCAAAAATCCGTATTGTGTAAGCGCCAAAAAAAAAATTTAGCCAGCATCCCATTCGAACTCGCGGTTAGCCGCAGGTCGAAAAAAATGCGAAGGGATGTTCGTTTGTAAATAATTTTATCCGGTTATAGGAAATTACACGTTACGAGGATTGTCCCTCCAACGCAAGAAAGCTATTTCATTCCGTAGCAGCTGCCGAGACTCGAAGTTCACCGTGTCGGATGCGATCCACATAGCCCGCGCCCTTGGAGACCTGGCGAGATCAAACCCAACCTCTAAATGGGTCCGAGAAGCTTTCCGACTGTGAAAGTAGATTTGAAATCGATTGGGCAGTTTTCTGCTTTTAGCATACGAACGAACCGAGTCTTTTGGATATTCTCAACGATTATTCGATAAATCCTTTCTCCGCTAATGTTTTTTGGAACGGAGATGTACTTTTCCAACCTCTGTGGACCAGCAGCCTCAAATGAGTTTTTAGAAGTAATCTGCTACGAACTGTTCTTCACTGCATTGTTATTAAGTGGACTTTACCGAAGCATTTTTTTCTCACCAGACGAAAAGCTCTCGCCGGGGATTAAGGTGTTACATCCATGTGGCTCACGGAAAAATGCAGTTTCTTTGGGATTTTTTTTTGCGGCCACTCACAAAGGCATTAAAGTAACGTTTGAAAGATTTGCACTAAATAGGTTTAAATATAAAAAAAAATTGGTATGAAAGAGAATATATAAAATGGTGGCTTAGTCGTAGATACACTAGGAAAGTTTTTTAGGCTCGCAGCAGAAAGGAGTCGAACTTTTATGGATCAGCACCTAAAAAAAAGTAATTCGTATTTATATGAGTTTTGCTGGAGAAGTACACACCATAATTGAAAGTTATAGTTTTGCCACAAAATTGCGTCATTTTGGATAAAAAAAAAACTTTTACTAAAAAATCGGCTTTTATTTGTTCACAAAAAGGAGAATGGTTGATGAACCGTTGAAATCGTGTGTACTTCTTCACGGGGCTACATCTACCTAGTGTCCCCCAAAAAATGGTCAAATTCCGATTTTCTCTTGGTTAACGATTGATAAAAAAGAAACACATTTTTTAAATACAAAGGTATTGAGGGCCTTTAAAAATCTCAAAACAATACAGAAAAACAACATGGCCGCCGGCAGATGATGAATTTTTTTCGCAAGTTTCGGCGGCGGGCACTCTCCAGCTTGAAGGGTCCGTCTGAAATCTAAAACCCAAACGGGTTATTCAAGTTAACGATAAATACGAGTCGTTGACGCTCGTCGATCTGTAGAATCGTTTTTTTTCACAACATGGCAACGACTTGAAACTCGAACATACAAAATCTAGGAAAAACGTCGTCATTTTTATGGACCTATTAAAAAATGGAGATCGGTTTCAGAAATATGATATCGTGAACGACCTTTAAATGTTTCTCATCCACGGAGAGAATTAAATGTTAAAAATTACCGTGCAGTAACGGTAATCAGATGACAACCCTGAAACTTCGCTTATTATTGTTGGGTAGAACACAGATTTCCACGAAAATAAAATAAAATTTCTTCTTCAGATAGAAAATTTTACCAGATTTTCTAGTAAATTTCGATGTGTAACAAAATACGCAAAACTTAGATTTGAAAAATATATATTATCAGTGAAATTTTAATGTGCATTTTAGTATTTTATGCCTTTCAGAAATGTCTATAAAAAAGTATCGTCTTTATAAAAGTTATTTTAAGATTTATTATAAAATTTAATGAATGTTATAGGAAAATGTATTGTGCTCTCGGTAAAAATTATCGTGCGCGCTTGGTTAAAATTATCGTGCGGTACAGTACGGGAATTTTGAGGCACTGCATTGTAAAAATTCCCCTTCATTCCTTTCACTTCAGAATGGTATGGTGGTGGGGGTAAGTAGGGGAGCGCGATTTCTTTATGGCACAATGGGACTTCCCAAAAAAATTTCGTCTAAACTGCGTACATCGCCGGTTCAGTTTAGCCTGAAGTCTCAGTCGCATGCAGTGTCTCGTTGCGAGAAAGTGAAACGTAGCGATCGTGTTAAATGATGACAAAGTAATATGTGCGCAAATTAGTCACATCACTCGAGCCTACGATGGTACAAAATGTATTATAAATAAATATTAGTATTAAACGAAAAATAAATTCTAATGATTAAATTTGTCTCCTTATCCGTTTGTTGAGTATACCAATTTATATGGAAGAAAAAAATGTTCCCAACAAAAAACAAACAGCATTAATTTGTACCAATTTTTCAATAGTAAATAATATTCATTATTATTATTATGGTTATTGTTATTTCGGTTATTATTATGATTATTATAGCACCAGTTTTTGAAGAAAAAATACATTTTACTAAGGATTTCTTCAATCGAAGAATTTAAATTTTACCAGCCTTATAGGGAATTTTTCTTCCGAGGTTGACGTAGGTAAATTTTACTGTGCAGCACCGTAAAAATAACGTACGGCGCGGTTGGTAATTTTTAACCGACAGTAGGTAAATTTTCGAACATACATGCTAAATTTTACTGTCTCCGATTTTTACCCTTCTTGTATAGTAAAATTTGAACTACGTATTTGAAATTTTCTGTAACGTGAGTTAAAAAAACTTGACGCATACGAATTATTATGTTTTTCTCACTTGTCACCACATTGAAATATATCACGGTAATTTTTACCGTGAAATTCACCACAAAAATTACTTTTTAATTCTCTCCGTGTCGTATCTCCTGTAAATTTGGAAACAATCCATCAAGTGATTCTCGAGATATCATGTCCACCGACTTTGAAAACAGTGTGTCTAGAAAAGTTCCTTTGAAGTTTGAAGTGCGGTGCTAAATATAGCTAATAGGAATATAGCTAAACGGAATATAGCCAAAAGATGATACTGTCGAATAAAAATCTTTTTGGAAAAAGCAACTTTTTGACTCACCTAGATAGATGTAGCGGGTGGGGATCGGAAATTTGAACGATCAATATTCAGAAGGACCGAAATCTCGAGTTCCGTAGTGACGAACGTGCCAACATAGATAAATCAATCTTATGATAGCCTGTAAAGTAGTTCATCGAAATTGTGAATACAAAAATCTCGAAGTTGATTTACAGCGGAAACAAATATCAGATTTAACAAAATAACGAGAGATGTAGTATCGACTCGCCTTATATATACACCAAACAATTCGAGACGTTAAATCGTCGAATTGTAAATATTACGACAGTTTACAACTTTGAATTCATTAAAGCGTAGGGCCAAAAATTCGTTCAGTTAAATTGGCGAGGGGTCAAAAAGGCGAACGGTCCGAACAGCGAAAACAATGGATCGAGAAGTACGCGCTTCAACGTGAAGTTGGCAGATGACGCTGGCGGTCAGTCGGGTCGGGCAGCCATGCCATGTTCGCTATTTAGGCATCCGCCATTTCGGACCATCGATCATTTCGCCATTTCGGACCATCGATTCGGATCATCGATCATTTGCGTTTCTGAGATCTACACATTCGAAGTTCGTAGACTCGACCTATGGCTTTATACTATAGACGCTATTACGAATATTAGATACTCGCTTTTTTCTATTTCGGAGATAAGAATGTTGTAGATTGTTTAAATCTGTATTTGTATGACTCAAACTGCAAACGATCTGAATATATGTTCTCGAATAAATGAGTTCTCGAATAAATAATCCTTTGGCCTAATATTTATTCGATTTTGTCAACGGTCAACGGATAAAAATTCGAATAATGTAACCTTTCGTTGTTTTAGAAATTCATAACTCTGTCGTTTCGAAATCTTTGTCTTTCTATATTTGGTCATTCGACATTTCGAGTAAAGTGTTTTCAAGAAAAACGCGTTCGAACTATCAAAACTGAATCAGCAGCTATCGTCCCCGTTAGAATTCAAGTTCTCTTGCGAATTCTGCGTGCACTCACGGAGGCATTTTGATAGTAGGGTCTTCAGTCTCAAGGTCTTACATTTTTTGTCCACCGACTGGACTAAACGACTCCGAATAGCTGCTTTCGCCGTCTAGACGGTTTCGCGTGTCTCGAGGCGCTCGACGGCACTTCGGAAAACGAGCTCTAAAATAATTCAAACTTACCTTCGCCTATAATCCATTTCGCATATCATTCATCCAATGTTTATACATCATTGAAGCCAACGATAAAAATCCTGAAAATGTTCCACTCACATGTAGGGCCTTAATTTGATGACCAATTTCTCAACCGGATTGTGGGCCAGCAGTGCGGACGTGTAGGCCCGAGGATGGGTTGCCGATAGCAGCTGAAGGTAGGATGCCTATTCAATAGACGTATTGCATAGGCATCGACATCCGACGCGCAAACGTGATTTGACTATTCCCATGTTTCCCACAAACAGGTATATGCATGTAACTCGTAATGTCTGCATATACATATTTATACCATCGTGTCGCAGATGTGTATAATGAAACGGAAGCAGGAAGCGGGTGAGTCCCGGACGCTTGTGCAAAGATACGCGATCTCGCCAGGTTGAATCCCCTTGTATTTTCTGATCAATCAATGTTTAATCGGACTATTGGGAGACGGAAGCAGTGGGACAGGCTCGGTATAAAAATATTATCGGTAAAGTGTTGCGGCATGTGTATATAAAAGTTCCCTAGTGTCGTTTGGGTTCCGCGCATAATATTGTGATTGCGTATCGTTATTATGGCCGCAGATGTGGGCTGTGGGTGTGTGTGTATACTGATTTAGTCGAAGCGACGATCCGCACGGGAGTTCGGTAGGATTCATCCTACACCAGGCTGACTTCCTATACGATCTTATCTAAGTCACCGACCCCACTTTGCCAGAGTTAACCAGGCCTCTCTCTCTCTCCCCCTCTCTCGCTCTCTCTCTCTGTTCATCCTGCCCCGGTACTCACTATATTTTACACCTCTATCTACACGTCCGGGCAACCAAGCACGCATACCAAATTGTTCAGGCGGAAGCGAAAAGCCCAAGATACAGGGCGGAACTGGTGTACGATATAACGCAGCAACAGCGTCCGAAGGCCCCGATATCGAAACGGGGTAGATACAGTCTTTATAACCACGAAATTCGTAACGAGAGGACCCGCTATGGCTCATTCAGCCTTCGGGGATGCTCGGAGATCATGCAATGCTCGTTCCACTCGTCCTTCCCACGCCACTGTCTCTCGCTGATAAACTACGAGACGCGCTATCTTGAGCCATCGATCGATTTGAGCTTTCCCTCCGGCGCCATGGGAAAACACCGCGGAACGACGATCGTGACGCGAATACGAATTCAATGTGTTTTCAGCGAATATCGCGAGATAAAACTGAATTAGTCGAAGGGCTGCGGGCGTCAAACGATGACGGACCTGGCGTACACTGCAAAAACAAGTGCGTTGTTTTAATGCACTTTACGTGTGTAAATGGCTGTCGACACTTTTTACACGTTTCAACGTGTGTAAAAAAAAAAAGACGGTGTAAAAATAACACGGATATATGCGTTCAAGCAACACACTTACGTGTGTTATTCTCTTACACGCGTTAAAACATGTAAAGAGTGTTTCCAGCCATTTACACACTCCAAGTGTGTAGAAACAACACACTTCTTTTTGCAGTACTGCATACACGTGGGATGCGTCGGAAAAATTAATTCAATGTCAAAGCTTTTCATCGGCAAAATATATGTATTTATTGGTGATTACTTATACATTACGCTGTGTTGATTGCATTAATTATATTAATTATAAAGTTAATTATATATTTACAGTTTTCATAATTGTCTTTTTTAAATACATTATGATGATGTAGTATGATGCGAGTAGGCACACGAGGCATTTTAACCTGTATATTGCGATCTGCTACCACAATTTTTATTATAGAGCTTGTGTGTGTGTACTAAAATTTTACTTGAATCGGTTAACCGGTAATTGAAGATCAAATGTGGTCTTGTTAACTGGTCAATCACTAAATGTCAAACCAGCTGATGAGTTTCACATCATGACGTAACCAAGGTAATTTTAAAAACATATGGTCAATAACTGACAATTATCACACGTAAGCTGTGTTGCTTTTTCCCGTGTTATTTTTGGTCGTGTGTTGCTATTAACGGGTATTGTTTAGTTCGATGTGTGTAAATATGCGTCTTATATGTTGATTCTACACACTCTATGTGTGTTCCAATAAGCGCGTTGTGTATGGGGGCAGCTACGAAGGTGTGCAATAATGTAAAAATTACACACTCGCGTGTACAATTTTAATCCATTAAGTGGGTAATTCTAACGCATTAAGTGTTACCGAATGCATAAGTGTGCAGAATCAATATGGCAACGCGTGTCTCGCCTTTATGCTGTGTTACTTTACATACTTTGAACACACGTCACACACGCCTAGTTTTTGCAATGTATGAATGAGGAAGACACGTTGTGCGACGCGAAGAAATGTCTCGTTGATTGGGAATGCCGTGAGCAAGGTGAGCTTTTCAACCTTTGGAATTGGGAATGGATAACGAGCTTTTTCAATCTGGTGTTCCGGGGTTCGAGATGAATGTCGGAACTCGGCTAGGGGCACGTTTTAAGGGGCTACATCTACCTAGATGCGCGAAAAAATAGCCAAATTCCAATTTTTGTTTCTGGGAAACGGTTGGTGAAAGTGAAACGCATTTTTTTAAACACAAAGATATATCTTTTGAGATACTTTTAAAAAATCAGCAAACTACAGCAAAACAACAAGTTAATGGCCACCGGTAGATGATGATTTTGTTTTGGCGACGTTTGGTCGTGGACACCCTCCAACTCAAATGGTCTATGCGAAATGTAAAGACCAAACGGGTTATTCAAGTTAACAACAAATGCGAGTCGTTGAGGATCGGCGATGTTCCTAATTTTTTTTTATAACGTGGCGACGAATTGAAACTCGCGCACACAACATCCATGAAAAAAGTTGTCATTTTTACGTAACTATATATTGATAAATGAAGATCGATTTGAAAAAAGTCCGGTAGATTTGGAAATAATCGTTAAAGCGGTTCTGGAGTCCCACCGACTTTGAAAACAGTGTTTTGAGAAAAGTGCGTTTAAAGTTTAAAGTATGGTACCGGTACCGCTCTCCCGGCCGACTGTTCGACCCTGTAGCTCATTCACTTTTAGGAATATTTCAATGAAACTTTTAGGGAATATAGCAAAAAGGTGATACTATCGAATAAAATCATTTTCGGAAAATGGATTTTTTTATCCCACCTAGGTATCGATATAGCCCTTTAAGAGAGAAGCAATCAGACTGAGGTTTGGAAGATTTATTCTACATGTGTTGACGTATGAAGGAAAAACTTAAAAAATAAAAATCAAACAGCGGCGTAGCCGTAGCTACATTAAGAGCCTTTTTTAGGCGCTCTTGCAACAACAACAACAAATATCGTCATTCACTTTATTTTTCCTAGAGAAGTACACGGAATTATTAGAAAATTTCGTTTCTTCGCAAAGTCGCATCATTTTAAAAGAAAAAAACGAAACTTTTACTAAAAATTCGGCCTTGATTTGTTTATAGAAATTGGAATTGTTGACGAATCATAAAAATCGTTCGTACTTCTTTGAAGAATCTGTCTGAGAAGCTATCGTTGAAATTTCAAATCACTCGGATGAAAACTGTCCGAATTATGCGTTCTCCCGATTTAAGGTTGTTGCTAAATTGTTTATCAAACGCGGGGGAGAAACGAAGTTCCTGTGTTAATACATCGGGTGACGTCACCAGTGCCAACTGATTGTAGCAAAATATTAATAATGTGTACGAATGAATATCGTGAAATTTCTCAAATTTACGGTAGATAATAGTAATTATAATTCGCAAATATGTTAATTTCAACTAGTTAGGATTATCAGAAAATTAATTTTCGATGTTTCGAACTCCTATTAAAGTAAACATGAGCTTTGGCTGCGTCGCACGATTCTCTCGTAATTCGAGGCTGTTAGGTTGACTGCAGTGACATTTACAGATCGCAGCTGTGTTACGCGCGTTTCGTGTTGGTCGGCGTTTTCAGAGGTTAACTCAGAGCAAACGCAGGCAAGAAGTGATTCAGGAAAAAAACATTAGTACGCCGCAAAGTTTCCGAAGGAAAATATGATTTGTCAGTGCTCGTACCTACAAGCATCGTACTATGCTCACTGAAGCTAGAAAAAGGGAATACATCATTATGAATAAATGAATAAATTCTCCTCGCTCGCATTTGGCTTTAACGTATTTGAAATTGGCGCTCTAGGTCTTCGATTGGTTCAGCTATTCCCACAGTTCCGACGTTGCCACATTCCAATACACACGTCTGAATAAGCCTCACTTTTTCGTAAACGGGTCGCATATTTGTCATACATTTTCGTTAATTAGATCGGTACCTGTCCATTTTCGATAATATTGTTCTGTACACTATCCTGCACACCATATTCGTTTCAGTCACTTCGCAAATGCGGAAGCTAGATGCGATAAACCGGAATAGTAACAATGTTGCCCCATAGAACGAATGCTACCAAGCGGAGATTGACGTAAACTTCAAAATGTAATAATCACCAAACGAGGGCGAAAACTTTTCATGAATATATATTTTCACCCCAATATTTTAAAGCAACAATCTTAAAAAGGGTTGTTTCGAGACAAAAGCATTCAAATTTACAAAAGTGATTTAGAAGCTGCCATCCATACAATGGAATTGGAGCTGTCATTTGAATTCAGCGTGTACCCACCGGGGTATTTTAAGAGTCGGTCTTCAGTCGTTAGGTCATATATTTTTTGTACACCGACTGGATTTAATAACTCCAAATTGCTACTTTAACCGTTGAGGCCATTTCATTCGTTTCGGAGACCTTGGAGGCGCTGCGGAAAGTGCGATTTACATATTGCTAAACATTCTTTTCGCGTATAATTTCTTTCGTACATCATTCTTATCGTATTCATACATAATTAAAGCCAATGAAAAAAAACGGCCAACATTTTTTTTCTACTCAGATGTAATGCCTTAATTCATTGCATTCTGTTTGTGCGTCCAAGAAGTGATGAGGGAAGGAGAGAGGGGGAGAGAGAGAGAGTGAAAGGGGGGGGGGAGGGAGAGGGAGAGAAAGAGAGGGAAAGCGATGAAGGGAATAACGGAGCAAGGGCATTTTCATGAATCGACGAGTTTTCGCCTCGGCGATCCGACTGTTTGAAAAGCACGGAGGATTTCTAGAGAAGCGCTTGCACAGGCGGATGGCCGCACCGAATAAATGGGGCAGCGCTAGTGGAATAAAAGTTTCCACACGAGAGCGTACTAGGGCGGTTCACGCGCGACATTCAGCATGACTCGTGGGACTTGCGGATCCCCCTATCTCCGCGTTTTAGCCCCAGAGAAAATCCGCCACACTGGTTGAACCCAGCCAACCGACTAACGAAAGACAGTAACTCGTTGCGCCGAACGACCAAACCGAATAGCTGAATTCTGCTGCTTCTGCAACCGGGCCATCCTCTGTGACGCTATGCACCCGTCTCGCAGAATCTCCAGAACCTGCGGACCACCTCGGTTAGTGCGGCCGCGGGATCTCCAGCCTCATCCGGAAGATAGGAATTTTGGCCTCGCGAAATCACCATGTGAACTGTTTTCTCCAGAATTTTCTATGTCCGCCACTGCGATTTTTTTTCCTCCCCTGGCCAACTCTGGGTGCGCATTTGGTTAATACCTTCTGCAAGGAAAAACCGCAGCGAACGCCATTGGCAATGAACGGTCAATGATATAAGAGGTGACGAAGGTGTGTATGTTGCAATAAAATTGCATCAATGGTGAATGTCATTGTGATTGCCAATTGCACCCCCGCAAGTCAATCCCGCCCACATGTATCAGTGAAAAAAGTTCCACTGACAGATGTCCCAGAGGACAATTATCAAGAAAATCGCCCAGGTATAATGATTCCCTAGGAAAATCGGCATTTGTGGGCATAACCCCACAAAGGAACTAATAAACTAAGCAGGGAAATTGATACGTTAAACGTGAGAATGATGAAGTGCCTGAGCAGTATTAGAGGAGGAGTGCTCTGCATAAGTTTCTTAGAAAGTAGGATTTTTCCTCGACACATTAAAATTAGGAAACAAACCCCCGAATCTAATCTTAATGAAAAAATTCCGAGATAGCGAGTCACGTAAATTCTCCCCAATGCCCGATCGTCCACCATACAACTATGATACTAGGACGGAAACATCGTGGCGAGATCGTGAGAAAATAGAGGGTGTGTCATTATGACCGGGAATTTAAATTTATTAATAAAACGTATTATTTATTTGAAAGGTACGTGTGGAACACAATATCCTATAAATGGTCGCCTCGTCCCTGTTTGCAAACCTTTACTCTTTTGATGAAATTTATAATAACATATTGGCATAATTGTGACTAATTTTATTTATGGTGCGTCCAATTGCTTCCTTGAGTTCCAGAATGGTCTGTGGATCATTGGCATACACTTTTCCTTTCAGCGAACCCCAAAGAAAGAAATTCATAGGCGTTAATTTGCACGATCTTGGTGGCCAATCCACATCGCCGCAGCGCGAGATAACACGGCCATGAAACTTAGTGTGCAATAACTGCATTGTTTCACCCGCAGTTTGCGCCTCCGCCAAAGTTTTCACCATTTTTGTAGAGAATTTGCACAATTTCTATGCGTTGCTCGATCGTGTAATCCTCCATGGCTAAACCTCAATACTTTCTGATACCAGTTTGCAAGGATTAGTGCTCTACGTTGGCCACAAAAAAAATGGCACGCAATTTAAACTGTCAGGTAATTTTGAGATGCCCTTTATTATTGGACATTTTCCATATAGGCTACTATATTTCCTACGAGACTTTTCTTTGGGATCAATCGTTGGAATATTCCCACCCACTTTGACGAAAGATCGTTTAGCATGCTGGCATCATGATTCCCTAGATATCGGCACCCGGATATCGTCCCCAACGCAATTTTCCTGCCCCACGGAATTGATGGGAGCAAAGACAAAGTGCCGATAGTTGCTAGCTTCAAAGGATAACGTCTCCGACCAGGTTCATTCTCTGTACACAAACTGAAACCTGGAAACCGAAGATTCGCTATCCTTCGACCGCACTCAAGATCGTGCGTTGAGATGATGATAATAGTCTCCCGCCAGTGATGATGCGCGTTGAAACGATCGCCCGTTTAGCCTTACGATGTTCACCGTTTGCCCTTGTTGACGGGGCTTCCATCATCTCGTCAACAAATGGACACTTAGTTGGGCTCCGGGAGGGATGAGATTGTTGGTTACCCACAGGCTCGTACAGTAAAGTCGTACAAGCCCATTTGCTCTCCGCGATGTACTCTCGTACATCGTATGTTCTCCACTATAACCGAGGTATAATGTTTGCAACTACATTCATTAAGAACCCTCCTGCATCGGATATCTTCTTGGTGTACTCGAAAGTCCTGGAGAAATCAACATGCCCCGAGGATACCACATACAGTGTACGAATTCACGAATGCGGATTACATTTATTTTCAATCGTGAAACTGAATATTGCAGTGCCTCGTGCTTCAAGGGATGCTTGCCAAGTTGTAGGGGTTCGCGATGGCTGAAAAGTTTTCCTCGTGATCACGTGTGTATATATATATATATATATATATATATATATATATATATATATATATATACCTGCGATCATGAGTATGTACACGGAACCAAGATATTGAAAATTTGAACACTCCAGATCATTGGAATAAGAGACCAGCACAAAGCCCTTACATGAATACTGCAGTGAGGATTTGAGGATTTATTGAACTAACAAAGAATGGGTAAACTGTGAAGTATAATTTCTTCTTTTATACGCCATTTTATCGTAACGATGATGTATTTTCCCTATCGGAGGCAAATTTTTCATTCACTTTTTGAGTCTTCTTTTATTGGTGTTCTTGTTCTTCATTCCTGATGACCATTTACAATTAGACTAGTACGTAGAATAATGAGCAGCCAGCTTGAGCAAATGCCACACCCGATCCTTTTATCAGCGTTCAAATACCACTCCACCGTAGAGGTTAGACAGGAGCAAAACGCAACCTGAGTCGAAGATTTAATTCTTTGCCTTCGTAAAGCTTGGCTGTAGGAACGCTTGTTTACGTCAAGCTCTACAGTGCTTTCTGTGGGGGTGTAGTGGTATGCTGTTCCTCCGCTGTACTTGGTCCCTCTCGTTTCCTTGCCTCTCGGCAACTAGTGGAAGTACTACGGCATCGAGGGGAGGATAGAATATCCATTCCAACCGCCGTGCACTTTACGAGATGCGACGGTATCTCCGACGCTCCCGTTTCGTACAGTACAGTTGGGTTTCAATCTATTGCTATACGATGTTCTTGAAATCACCTCGGCCCCCTCCGGCAACGCTAAGCAGCTTACTCTCTTCTCCATAAGATTTACTGTTCTCGTGCGGTGTTGAGAATTAGCGTATCTCTTTCTGTCTCCCTATCTCTCGATCTTCCCTCCACGTTCCTACGGAAAGCCACAAACAAATAGTATCACAATGATTCTTCAGGATTGTATAAGAATTCCTGGATAGGGACTCGACCGAAATCAGACAAATGGTTTTTCATCTGCAGTCCATAAATCGTTATGGTACAACCATGAGTTGATGAAACTAGACTTCGGAAAAAACATTGAGATGCTGTGGAAAAAGTTCAAACTTGACACGTGATCCACGTGGCTGGGTGACATTTCGTTCCAGCTGTCAATGTCCTGGTGCAGATGATTGTAAAAAACATGTGCTCCGTGTAGATGACATTTGATGGAGGGTTACGAGACATTTCTGAGTCGCACTAATTGTAAGACTGGATGGGAACATTCGCGTCAACGATCATCATGCTATGTCAGATTGCGTGTACGCATTGTCAAAGATTCGACGATGAGTGGTAGCCAATGAATGATACGAGCATAATCAAGTTGATAGATCCATGGCCCAGCGCCAAGGGACCAAGTGGAAGTTTCTCTTCTTCTGCCAAAATCAGATACGACGCGGAAAGATCTTCAGGATTGCTGTTGCGTTCGGTCATACGGCGTTCACTGAGAATAATAAATAAAACATGCTCTAGGAAGAATTATGCACACGGGTGGTTGGAAAACAGTGCGCCGCATTGTGAGAAAAAGATCGCGATATTCATAGGGACGTCGTGTGACATTATGACGAATGTTCAAGTTTTATAAATGAACGGTTTTGCACATGGAAATACGTGGCTAAAAATTGATACGATGGTGAGTGCATGATCTGAACAATATTTGCGGCAAATCTTGGATTTGGAAGGTATGAAACTTTTCACGAACGAATTGCCAAATGGTATGATACATTGAGGTATACGAGGATTTGTCGAGCACGAAGAAAGCTCCATATTAGCAAAAGCTCCGATGCGAGAAGCCTCATCGGTTTTACTCGTCAAGAAAAGGGCGCAATTTATCAAGGCGAAGCCATGGATTTCCTGATCAAGTAGCAGTTAAATCCAGACTAAGTGTCTGTCAGTCCGAGGTTAAACTTGCCGGGTCCAAAGTTACGTCAGCCGCGATCCGTTAACCTGGCTAGATGAACGTTCGGAATGGAGCGCAACGAAAGGCGCGGGTCTCGTCACAGAGAGCGGTTAGGAATCCATCGACATCAGTGGCGCACATAGAGCGAAGAGACGACTAGAACGATACTACAGCTCGTCGATTATTCGACCTCCCCCGGACCACCGACGTTCCCATCCACCGGCGTCACCTATACCCCCGCCGTTTACCAAACCTACAAACTTGGAAACCTTTTCAGCCGATTTCTCGTGATCCTCCGGCACCCGTAAACCCATTTTTTGTTACCTCTTTCTCTTCTTTGCATTCTCCTCATTCGCTGTGCTCTCGCAGCGTATAATCCTCGGGGCACCGTGGTCACCCTACCGTACATATCGGTTAATACATTACTCACGAGCGGGGAAATCGGCGCGCAATATAATCTCGAGAAGGGGAATAGGTCTTATAGAAATACGGGAAAGAATAATGGAACAATCGTGAATACCCTGCGGGAGGTTTTACATCGGTTTCGTTGATGAATTTTCGCAACTGAAATGAACGGATTAGAAGACAAAGGAGGGATTGCGGAGCGGGATTTTTTTAAATCGTTAGACAATGGGCAAAAATCGAGATAGAGCGACATGTATTACGCCCTATCCAGACATCATACGAAGTTCGGAATAACAGTATCCTATAGTATAAGTGAAAGTACTCGGGTCAACGAAAACATCACATAAACAGGTATGACAGTATTGATGTAAATTTGCCTAAGCCTCAAAAGTTTCTTAAGACCTTAGGTCACCCTAGAGGCCGAAAAAATAGTCTTTTTACAAAAGATTACAAAAGAGGTTGTTTATCATACATATCAGTGACTGTATACAATCATTTTTTTGAAGCGATAAATTTCAAAATGGCGGCTGTGCAGCGTTTTTGTGATGACGTCTCCGTTTGACGTTGACCGGAAACATAACTTAGACAATTTTCAACCGATTCACTTGAAATGTTGAATATATCTAGAAAAATACATTGTCTATGAAAGTACGTAGGATTTTTTTTTATATTGCATAGTTAATTTGTAATTAACAATTATCTGACGATGTTTTAGGCAGATTTTTCACGCTCCACTTTAGAAGTGCGCCATTTGGCCAAAAATCAATATATCGAAAAAATCCTACGTACTTCAATAGCAGTTATTATATACAATCGAAAAAAAATCATTGGCTCATTATAATTAAAAAATTACAGGAGCTGTTTGTCCGGCCGTGGACCCTGGAAAAATGGAGACGTCATTGCAAAAACGCTGCACAGCCGCCATTTTGAAATTAATCGCTCAAAAAAAATGACTGTATACAGTCACTGATATGTATGATAAACACCCTTTTTTGTAATCTCGATTTTATTTGTACTTTTTCTGAAAAAAATCCCCAAAAAGCCTATTTTTTCGGCCTCCAGCGTGGCCTGAAGCCTTAATATAATAACATGTATATACTTTTTGCGTAACTACACATCCAGCATTTACTCCATTTCTCTGCTCGCATGCTGCGTTCCGTGATTCCGAGTTTCACAGTTGGAATAACGGAGCCTCTGTTGCTTTCTTTTTACTAAAACTAGGAAAGTAAGAGACAAAAAGAGAGCGAGAAGAGAGAGATGCTAGGACTTTTCCACAATATACTTTGTAACGCTCGTTTTGCATATGGTGCGAGGCAGCAGCTTGGCTGCCTGGGTGGTCATGGGTATACCTATCTTGTTCTCCATCCCTCTTTCTTCTCCTCTGCATATACACAAACGAGAGCGAAAGAGGGAGCGAGAGTCCGTCGAATGAGTAAAAGATCGCATAGCGACGAGGGAGAGAGCGGGTGTGCGTTGGTGGAGGACTTGCGCTCACGGTGTTCCTTGATTTACCGTCGAGCGGAAAATATTTGGAAAATTTACGGGGAGCTTTCTCGGAATAGAGATGGCCGTTCTCTCACTGTACTGGCAAACTTTAACGGGTAATACTGGTGGTGCTGGGTTGCGCTATGGGAAGGCAGTCCTTTCACGGTAAACGAGTCGCCCGGCTCCTCCCTGTTCGTTGTTCGTGGTTCGTGTCGCAACAATCCCAACAAAATGTGACAGAACTAACCCCTCTTTGCCTTCACGCTCTCACGGACGGGATGCTTCGAAGATCTACCGTGCTCTACCTTACCATTGCCCAACTATCCGACCATGCCCGCGTTCCCTTTCTCTCTTTGTCTTTCGATCCCTCATTCGGCTCATTCCCCAACCGTGCTGAGTCAACTAAAACGACTCGGCAATTACTCCCGGAGGATCGTTACACCCTGGGAAACAACCCTACCGCGTGTAGAACAAAAGTATAGGCGCGCCGGTGTTGCCGCTCATCTGGTCCGTGTCTGGCGACTTGGAGCTTTGCACGGTTCCGAATGAAACAGGTTCGCAAGCTCCTGGGATGCATACACTGGTCCATTGAACTCAGCTTCACTCGCCTTTAGCTTAACCAAACGATCCTCATTCGCTCTTTACCATTATTATTCAATACCTGAAACTTTATATTGAAAAAATCTATGATTATTGTGTTGACTTGCATCCGGGATGATCTAATGATTGCAGATCTGTTATCTCTAGGTCCTCATAACTATACCAATCTATTGCTGGATTATTACCACGTGATGGGACATTAGGTATGCCACTTGGGTTATGATACCCCTGAGTGGTCAGATCGACAGACGTGAGATTATGCTCTCAACATCTTTGTGGAAGCCTCATTTATTTGGGATCACAAAGTTGTTAGATATCAAATGAACTGTTGTTGCACCCACTGGTGAAGGGCTGTTACTACAAGACAAATCCATTCCCACGCTAACCAGTCTGGCTTGTCATACTACACGCATGGTCACAGAGTGCGCGTGGGTGAGTGCCCGAGAGAGAGGGAGAGAAAGAGATAGCCAAATGGAATCCTGAGAAGGGTGGAAGGTCCTCATGGACCCGATGAAATTAGAGAACGCCAACTTTATACGTGGGTACTATTGGGAATGGGGAGTTTACAGCCAGCACATAGAGGCCCGAGTTTTAGGTATGGAGAAGTACTCTCTCTCTCTCCCTGTGGGGTATCTGCACGTTGCTGCAGGTACTTATACACAAGAGTTAACTGATCTCTATTTTATATAACGCAAACCCGCATATTTCCTTCAACCATGTACCTTGTCTATATCCCTCCTTCGCCGCTTCTTCACTTATTCTCTTGTACTTTCGGCCGAATCCAACAGTTCTCTTCAAACTTCGGAATACAAATAGATCAGTTTTACCTTGAATCGTCTCTGTAGAATAATTGTCCTTCCGATGCGTGGAACTTGTAGCACTCAACTTCTTTCGTCATACGTACGAAAGTTGTGTTTATTGTCGCTCTCGTACGACATCATTGGCTATTCCCTGATGAAGTTTCTCCGTGTAGCTCTGAGCTTGAGCTTGCTCAGTCCCTACATTATACTTTCGAATGAACAAGTGGGTGGAATCACGCAAACCGTAATATCCACTAACAAGACGCACTTTGGGACATATCATAGCTCAGTTGAATCATCCTCTGTAACAAGCAACGTCAATAGGTTCGGGCAAGTAGACAAGTGGAGGCAAGAGGGATGATTGGAAGCCATGAACACAGTTCAGAGCAACTTCTAGGAAGCCTATACCGTATAATTAGCGAACTACGAATGAGAGGGCTAGAGGATCGACGCAAAATAGCTGACTAATAGATCGGGTCGTCGGTGCATCGTCCTTAATGCAGAATAGCCATCAATGATTATTACGAGGCTTCTTCTTCTAAACTCGGCCTGAAATGTCCCCATTAGCGTCATACGAAGATTCATAGTTCGATTGCGATGATGACTGCGAAGTTAAATTTTCTCCGTGTATACGCAGAGGGCCTGTACGCCTGGGCGAGGCAGATGAGTGAAAATGGCGCGATGAATGTTGATCGCGAAATGGGAATCCTTCTACCATCGCCATTCCAATATCCAATAATCTCCTGTTATCGGGTTTTGCCAGGCTTCGTTGAACCCTGTGAGAAAGAAAACTCGTCAATACCAACAATTTTCGCATTGTTAAAATTTCATGCATCTTTGCGTTCCTCTTTAAACAACAAAGCGACCAGTTTCCCTGATGTTTGGTTAATTCTGCGGAAGTGACGATACTGATGCTTTTCGAATAGAAAGAGAGAGGCTGAAATAGATAGAGCGACAAAGAGTGATAGCACCGGTGGAAATAACTCGACAAATGTATTCACGATGTGTAACACGAACGTATCACCGACTCATGAGTTATAAATTGCACAGGGAGCCTGAATTATTCATGATTTCGAGTGGTGCACGAACCAACCTACCGTGCTAGGGGTGGCAAGGACAGTGGGACGCGGTGAACTACAGGGAGGTGGATGGAGCCGAGCCAGGGGTGATAGCCCGATTGATTCGTTTCGCACCTAGGTATCCTGCGTGAATGAGAAATTAAGTAATACAGTCAACCATTGGAAGAGGATACATTTTCTATCTTCCTTAACCCTTATCCCCTAATCAAATATACAGAGTGCTCTCGGGCCGGAATCCTCGACGAATCCAGGAACACTGCATCCATTACTGCGAGTGCTATGTTCGTACTTTTTTTTGTACTGTAGTTCTCTGCCTCTCACCATTCTGCCCAGTTGCAACTGAGAATCAATTCATTTTGTAATACCCCACCCCCCACGTGAACGTCTCTCGAGATTTGAAGATTGGAAGTGTATGCAGAGAACATTTTGAGATCTGGGGGGAGGGCAAAAATAGACAGCGTGAAGAATCACAGTCAAAAATACGGATACTCGAACGAAAATTCTGCCAAACGCGATTTTAGCTTAAATATAGATTCACCAAGGACCAGTGTAGATACGTGTTCGCAGTAGCTGCACAGTACTTCAAAATTCTGCAACTGGACAGCCACGAACTGCACCCTGTGATCCCAATTCATGAATAAACTAATGAATACGCCGAATTTCGAATAAGGCAATACCTCTGAGGGACGTGATCGATATGCCACATGAATGTAGAATCCAATTGAGGTTTGAAAGCACCCACGTGTAAAGTATCCACGTCAGCGGAGAGCTTCGAATATTCTATGTTTACCACCAGTTGTTATTTTGCTCTTCAGGCTAAAGCGTACTTTTTTGTTTTTTTTTATTCACGTGCAACCGTTAACATTTAATCCGTTGAAAAGTGCAGACAAATACGAAAGCGTCCACTCATGCCGATTTCATCGAAATCATTTTTCATCGCGACACCTAATCTGCCTCTGCGATTCACTGGTAAAGCAACTTTTTATTGATATCGTATAGGGTAGAATGCTTGAAATTCTCAAGATGCGATACAGTAAATGCCATCGCGTGTTGACATTGTTTTTGTCAAGCAGTGCATTTTGTAATGCACTTGCACATGAGTAAAAAACGAAAAAGCTCGTGAATTGTTTGCTACCCCGAACAAACATATTTACCTTGAGGTTTGTGTTCAATCATATGGCGGATATTATTGAAATGTTAGCATAGTTTTATTGGAATTCAAAAAGATACTTACCATTATATTCGCTCTTTTGGATACACACTGACTTGTACGTTTGCGATGGATTGCATAAAGCTAACAGGGGTGCGAAACTCCCCAACTATTGCGCTCCGCAACTCCATACTCTGGCTTCGTTTGCAGTTTCGAGGCCTTTTTGTTACGGTCACGTATTTGAAGTTCCGGTTGTACAAAGAGACTGCCAGAGTGAAGCACGATGCAAAGCGGAAAATTAATCCGTTTGGTATCCCTACTTATCTCGTAGTGTTACTATACAATGTTATTCGATGAAATCAGCTGGCGGTATTCGATTTAACGACAGTTTCGCCCTCGTCATTTTGAATACATTGCTATTATAGGATCGAAGAATATAGAGGCGGATATAGTACCATGTACACAATACAGCGAAGAATAGCTTTTATTTAATTCCCATCATCGACTTTAATTGAGCCACACGGAAAACAAAACCATCATGAATCATAACTTACATACGTGATATCGTGCTCCCTTATTTTTGATAACTGAATGACCAAGATTTCACAATAACGATACATGAACAACAATTAAGGATTGAAAGCATGCCACGTCGGACTGCCAATGATCCGCGCCCACGATCATTCAACTAACAATTCTTTGTACAACAATCCAGAAATATATTTTGCGAGATTTTATTTTTACTGACCTTTACTCAATGATTATCACTTCGCGGAGAATAATTTCCATATCGCTTATAAAAAACAATACATGTTAGAACTCACGATGAGGTTCTGACCCCCCCCCCTGATCAGGCTGAAATTTTGGACAAACTTTCGTTTTAATATTATGTCAACTCCTAAAGGGATTTTTGGCGACCCGCAATAGTCTTTGGGTTTGGGTTTGTTTGGGTATTTTTGTTTGGATAAAACGGACCGCGCGCTCACATATATAGGTATGAAAGGAGACGTTGCAGATATAGATATAGTCGACGCGTGTTAAAAACAAAATTTAAAATTCAATATCAAAAAAACTATTGCGAGACGCGAAAACTTCCTTTAGGGGTTGCCTTAAAATATTAAAAGGAAGGTTCGTCCAACATTTTAGCTGGTTCGGAGGGATAGGAGGGGGGCTTCGGAACCTTACTTAAAAAAAAAATGAAAAATTCAATATCTCAAAAACAATTAAGAGTCGCCAAAAATGTCTTTATGGGTTTTCCTGAAATATTGAAAGGAAGGTTTGTGCATAATATCAGCTCGACCGGTGGCGGGGGGGGGGCTTCGGAGCCTTATCCCTCACGACGTAACTCACGTGGCAGATGAGAAATTTTTGGACCCCTCAGATCGTTTTACCTTTTTCGATGTCTTTTTTCTTTATTCTTTTTGGCAAAGAAAAAATGCCCGATAGCATGAATTCTGTCCATACACAAATATGTTACTCAAACGATTCACGAATTTCATAAATTGCATGAAAACAGATTTCAATATGCAGCATTTGTTCAAGTATGATAAAATCCTTTTTTTTCGATTGTAGTCGAGATAAAAGGTCGAGAGATGGAGAAACGAGTTCGAATTCTATATACCAATGGTGGAGGGCTTGAAGGAAAAAACGGGAACGAAACAACTCCGAGGAAAGACACGTTTTACTTCAGTTTTACCGTGCACTTCTCAAACCACTTGGGAAGAACTTTATCAGAATTTCTAAGCTGCATCTGGTATAGCACACGGATCCGGGAGGATAGCGGCGGGAGGGGGGGGGGGGATATACATCATCGTAGACAATACGATGCTCCCGGTGATGTACCGCAATCCAAGGACTTTCCAATACACGCACACGCAAAAAAAGACTGTATCTTATACTACTCCTTCCGATATGAGTAGCAATAAGGATGAGCAGAACTGTTCACGGGTTGAGTACATCGGCACGTCACGTACGATCGATCGATCCTCGCACATCATCGTATACCCACTATTTCTCCCATGTACATTGAACACAGGAATCTTTGAAACATATACTACTGTACCTTAAGGGCCTCCAACTACCTAGAGGCTCGAAATAAATTGCCAAATGTCGAAATGTTTTCTGAGAAACGGTTGGTGAAAAAGAAAACCACTTTTTTAACACAAAGGTACATATTGAGAGCCTTTTAGGCGTTACCCTCACTTGTAGCGGAAAAAAAGGCCTTTTTCATGAATTTTTTTAAAGAGAATACAAAACTTTTTGAATCGATCAATATACCTTCTTGAAGAACTTTCAGTAATTTTGTTATTGAAAAATATTACATTGTTTAGTGGCAAATGGCCGTCAATGAAATAATGGTTTTATATACACGGTTTGCGGTGACCAACATTGCGGCGAAGTGGATCATCTGAAAAAAAAATGCGGATGGATTTAGTCAAATATAAGTATAAACTAGTCTTTAATCGAGGGATTTTAAAAAATATTCATTTTTCACAAAATGGCGGACAGTCAAAGTTAATGGTTCGATTTTAACGAAAAAAAACGGCCGTTTTTTGCCTATAAAAGGGCCATTTTTTTCGAAAAAAAAAATCGAACGATTAAAGACTACATTTTTATGTATTAAATAAGCCTGCAAAATTTCAAGAAGATCGGTTCATTAGTGTTCGAGTAATCTTCGTCACCGACTTCAGAAATGCCATTTTGAGAAAAACGCGTTTAAAGTTTCAATTTCAGTTCAATTCACGGATTCTTCTCTTTCAACGCTCATATCTCAGTCAATTTTGTTCGGATCGACTTGAAATTTTCAGGACATATTCTCAGATACTTATACTTCAAAAAAATGCAATAAAAAAACGATTTTTTCAAAATCGCAAGTGGGGGTGACCCTTTAAAAAGTTGCTAAATACGGGGGATCGACAAAAACATGGCCGCCGGCAGATTATGATATTTTTTTCGCGACGTTTGGCGGTGGACACTATCCAGCTTAAACGGTCCATCCGAAATCTAAAAACCAAAAAGATTATTGAAGTTAAGGGGCTATTCTACTATGACGCGATGAAAAAAATCGATTTTTTTTGCATTTTTTAACTCTATGTCGTCATAGAATTGATATCCACTTGCTGGTAAGGCCGATTTCCACTTTGTCGACTCAGTACAGCGCTCCAAAGAAGAAGCGCTCGGTACTCGCGCTCTAGTACGTTCACCCGCTGAGCATCCCTGGCAGCTGTTAGCAACAGCTGTTTTGAATTTATACCTGAGTATACACATCTATACATTTACTGTATAGTAGTAGTCTCTGTTCTCACTGTGTGAGTAAAAGGACTCTCTACCAGTTAGTATTGTATAGTATAGCATAGTAAATTGCAACACGTTTTTCTCAAAATGACTTTTTTCACCTGGCGTTGATGATTTCGGAAAAACGGCTTAACCAAACAGGCTAAAATTTATACTGCATATTCAGCATATGTACGGTTATCACTCGAAATAAGATTATTACAAAAATGTTAATTTTAACTGAGACTTTGGCTCGCATTATGACGAAAAAAACGTGTTTTTCGAACACTTTTGCAAAAACGACGCCATTTTGTTATTTTGGAATATAACATAGTAATTCTAGTTTGGGCCATAGCGACACTTATGCGGACTAAGGGGCTATACCAGTGTGGACGCTGAAAATTTGGGTGATTTCCGCGAATTTTTTAGAAGAAAAGTAGTCAATTAAATGTTTCGGGAAATTAAGAATATATTTGGCTATATTTGACCTGGATTACATAATTTTTTCATAGAAAAATATTGAGATCCAAGCGGCTTATGCGCTGCCTTCGGAGGCGCCAAAAAAAAGTTCCTCCACTGCTGTCGTGATCACGACCGATTGAGTAGCCGAACCCGAAAAAGGAAAAAATGTCGTTAAACTGGAAGATATTTCCTGTACAATGACGTAGGATTTTCGAAAAATATCGAAATCTAACAAAATGGCGTAGTTATGAAAAAAAGTCTGTTTTCTTGCCTATAAAATGGTCGTTTTTTTCAATCCCAAATCGTCAATTTTCACCCAATTCAAAATATCCTACGTCATTGTAGTAGAGTAAATATATTTAAGAGTACTCAGTTTAAATTTCAAGTCAATCGGATGATTGCTCTTTACGTTATAGTGTCAGCACATTTGAAAAATCTGATTTCGAGAATAAAGCGTTTACAGATTTAACTGGGGCATTTTATACCTACGAGCGGCTGCTCTTTAGAAGGCTGCCATTCGGGGAGGATTGGAGATACGGCCTTGACATTTTTACAGGATATTCTTGAAAGTATAAACCGTCGAAAAAGGCAAAAGCCCGATTTTTTTCAAGTGTCACAAGCCCGTTCAGATTCTGTTTGAATTTTTTTGTTTTCGATTACCTGGAGAGCGCAGATCATCAACGCCAGCAACATACTTTTTCGAACTTTTGCACGATCATACATTGTTAAATAAATATACATTTATATGCAACAACAAACAATTATTTTTTATTCTGTACGAGTGTACCTTCAAGCGAAAGAAAAGTTTGCACCGACGCCGGCAACAGGTAAAAAATTACTAAAAATAGCTTGTTTTTTTAAGCATCAAAGTAGAATAGCCCCTTAACAATAAATACGAGTCGTTGGCGATCAGCGATTTTTAAAATTATTTTTTTAACAACGTGGCGGCGAATTCGAACTCCAGTATACACAATCTATGGAAAAAGTCGTCATTGTTACGTAACTATTGAAAAATGAAGATCGACTTTTGAGAAAAGTGAGATCGTCAACGACGTTTAAGTATCCTTTATTGTATCTTCTGTAAATTTGGAAACAATTCATCTAGTGGTTCTCGAGATATTATGTCCACCGACTTTGAAAACAATGTTTCGAGAAAACGCGTTTAAAGTTTGAAGGATGGTCCTGCTACCGCTCGCCCGACTGTGAGAATCTGTAGCTCAATCAATTTTAGAAATACTTCGACGAAATTTGCAGGGAATATAGCTAAAAGGCGATACTACCGCATGAGAATATTTTTCGAAAATGCAATTTCTTGATCTACCTAGGCAGATGTAGCCCGTAGAAAGCTCGAGGAGTCAGTCAACCACAATCGCGGGACTTCTGGGCTTCCCATAAAGGGAGACCACCAGTCTAGAGCCCGGAACAAGGTGAATGTCGACAATTTTTCATCGATACCTACTTGATATTATGAAACTTTTGTTTACTGGCCTTTGTTTTGCATATCTACATGTATATTTTAAAAAAAATTAATGATATTTTGTAACAAAATGGCGTCACTGAATCTGGATGAAGCGTTTGTTTGATAGTGTCCTATAACCGCCAAGAGTTGTCCATTTTTTTACCTGCGATGAAAATTCAAAATAATTCGAGTGCTATGCAAAATTTGCCTTTGAAGTGCGTAGAAAAATTGAATAACGTCGATTATCTCATGAAATAGCGCAAGTTTGTGAAAAAAATTGCGGAAAATAATTTTCTTTCGGTAAAAGTTTCCATCGTATCAAAAGTTCCGTTCGCACTGCGATGTAAAGTGTTGTTACAACATTTCGAAACAAAAATTCAAGCCAATTCAAGAGAAAGATACTCGAAGATGTGTACAAAAAAGGAAAATAAAAATGTTCATTCTATTAACTGAGTACTCATAAAAAACTATCGAAATTCACTTTTTTTTCGTGCTCCAGACTTATCTCCGCGAACAAATAGCAGCCTATCAGAAATAAATCTTTCCACGAAGCGTATTCTTATTATGGCTGCGTCGGGTTGAATCCAAATAGTCAACTATCAAATCAAACAACACCTTTTTTCGGTTCAGCTCGTCAGCCTGCCAAAAGTTTCCTATTGGACTCCGGCTGAAATTTTAATGGGATCGAATGCGATCGTTGAACTAGCGTTCCCATTGGCAAAACATTTGAATTATCTGGATTCGAAAAAGACAGGTCTTACAATGTGTCGCGAGTCGTGAAGATAACGATCAGGAGGAAATTTGGTGGAACAAGATTTCGGAGAGGATCGGCTAAAGATGAAGGGCTCGATTAATAACTTGATAGTGGCTACACCCTCGAGATAAACTGGGCCTGGAATTACAACTAAAGCAACAGCTCTCTCGTTCTCTGTCAGCCGTGCCTCTCTCGCTCTACGTGCTCAGAGAGCAAGAGGAAAGCTCATGTCACCGTCACGTACACATGGTATCGGACGATCGTTTGGACGTTTAAGTACCTCGTCGGGAAGCTATGCAGTGGCTCGTTATTGTAGTCAACCCTTCCCCATGCACACCACGGCCCTTTCACTCCTGAAAGCTCACTCCCTCGCGATCACCTTACCCGATAGTGCCTAATCATTATCTATTTCGCCTATTTCATTATCTCTACATAGGTGAATGTGCGTTCGGCGTGTGCTGGTGAAATTAAAGGGGAAAATTTACTCTCTCGGCCTCAGGGCGACAAAAGGAAATTTATTCCAAGTAGTTCAAGCGTACTCGAGGGTCGTTTAATTGCTGTAGGTTCATGTGTGCTTTCCATGACTAGGGTCACAAAATATGCTCGGTTATGCTGGTTATTTAAAGAATTATATAACCCGAAATATAACCTCTCCATCTTTCACACTCCTCTGCTTCCGCTTCGCTATTTTATTTCTACTTTCCATTTTTCCCCGTAAATACTCGCGAAATGTATTCGGGAAAAAACAGATATGAAAACGCATCCCAGCCACTTTGCACGATACTCATTGGAGAGGCATCAAAATATGGAAATTGAATTTGCAGTGCAGAGATGTTTCTGACGGTGAAATCTGTGTTGTTTTCAAAGCTCTAATGATCGAAAAACTCGCATTTTTATATTGGAATTCCCAGTCGATTGGTATTATTCATCGTTGAGGGTATTATCGTAAATGAACGCCGGTTACGTATTGTACTTTAATACTCCAGAGCTCAAACTTTACATAGGCGTGGACCATAATAATCACTACTATAATACGGTCTCAACTATCTAAATTGTAGATTTCCCTGGTGCACGAACTCAATGAACACCGCAGTAATTGGCCGAACGTACGCAATTATCGAGGAGTAAAGCTTTTATCGTGTACCGAACCGTAACTGTAGTCAGGAACATCACAAAGTCGAAATGAATATAAACGCATATTTAGCAATTCATTATGAAAGGCATAATTATGCAATTGAAGAGAGTGGTTTTCATTGAAAAATAATACTGCTGGGGAAAAACCCAAACGAATATTCGAACATCAAACGTTCACTAAGCTCCAATACAAACTTGTTTATTTTAATCCAGATGTTTTTGATTGACGGTTCATTACATACTCTCCTCGACTTTGGAAAATACACGGAAATTCGTTTACCGTATATTATGAAGATTTATATATATATATATATATATATATATGTGCATCTATATCACGTATGTCAATGTATAATTAATGTGTAACATCCATTATGTCTTATGAATATATTATCTTTTTGTTCTAAAAAAAAAAAAATTCATATCGCTATATTCCAATCCTGATTGAAAGTTGCCGATGTTGGCGCTAGGCATTTTATGAACCATTTTTGTTATTCGTCCGCAGGTTTTCGTACGTATGTCATTTAATCGTTGAGTCCGTTGACATTTATCTCATTTGACAGTTTTCCAATTCACAGCTGTGTCCGTTGAAAGTTATGTAATTTTACAGTTCGTCAAATAACAGTTGTGTCCGTTAACAGTTATGTAATTTGATAGTTTCCCATTTGACATTCATTTCCGATGACAGTTATGCCATTTGACAGTTTGCCAATTAAGAGTTGGCTCCGTTGACGGATATGTCGTTTAACAGTTTTCCACTTTATGCTGGTGTCTGTTGACAGTTATGTCATTTGACAGTTTGTCAATTGACAGGTTTTCAATTGACAATTTGTCAATTGACAGCTTGTCAATTGACAGTTGTGTGCATTAACAGTTATGTCATCTGATACTTTTCCAATTGCCGTTCGTGTCCGTTGACAGTCATCCCATTTGACAGTTTGGCAATTAAGAGTTGTGTCCGTTGACAGATATGTCGTTTAGTAGTTCTTCACTTTATGCTTGTATCCGTTGACAGTTATGTCATTTGACAGTTTGACAATTGACAGTTTGGCAATTGATAGTTTGTCAATTGACAGTCATATCCGTTGACAGTTGTGTCACTGTACACGTTTTCAATTAACAGTTGTGTCATTTGACAGTTGTGACATTTGACACTTGTGTCACGTAACTAATGCTAAAGGCATTCATGTCTGCATCCCTTACGTCGTGGAGACAATAGGCTCAAGCTTACCATTTTAAGGGAAGAAGAACGATTCGAAACCAAACGAACGTATCTATAAATAAAACATTTTTATTCTGCACATGTAATTGTGTGACGCCGACGTTTTTTTCCTACAAAATTTGTGGAGTAAAGATTTTTGTTTATTGTTTGGCCCCTTTCGCGACTGTACGCTTCCGCTGGACGTTTCGCAACACTCGATGGGCCGCTGACAGCCACGTATGCATCGAATAGTCGAGCATCCTCAGACGGAACCGTGTCAATTGGAGAAACGTGAAATTATTATTGGAAAAGTCAGGCTTAGAGAGCGCACGTAGAGCATGCCCAAGCTGGTATGTATAGAAAAAAGGTGGAGCAAATGCAAGGAAAAAAAAACGTACGAATGAGACTCATTCCGTCGACGTTCCTTTACGAAGCAATTTCGACCGGGCAAACCCACCCATCTGTATTCACGATCTATAGGGATGCTTTTAACACTCTATCACCCGAGAGAGCACTCCCCACGGTCTTGCCGGGCGTGCGCATATATAGACGGAGTCTTAGCCTCCCACGTACCAAATTGCCCTGTTTTTCGCCTTTCAACTTCCAAACCTAAGATTTGCAATAGTTTTTTTTTCTTTTCGTTACAGTGACTGTTATTTCGGTTTCAAATAACTGCCAAAATTTGTGCAATATCAATCGCACGAGCACGATATTGACAAATGAATACGAATAAAAAAAAGTCGCGCTGGACAAGTCTCCAACTAGTCGTTCGAAAATTCCGTCCTGGAGAACTGTCAACTGCATTGAAAATTGTGGGACAGGGCGGTTATAAATATTCCGTGTCTTCACACGTGCAGGTTTCGTGAGTTTTTTTTGTGCGCGAGTTTAAATTGCGATTTGGCGACGTTTTTTTCGGCAAAAGGGGTGACTTGTTTTTTTGTTTCTTTTTCGTTTGTCGATTTTTTAAATTTATTACCACACGATCGCTGTAGATGGGGGTTCCAGATACTCGGTAGATCCATCTGCAGAAAAATTGCCTCGCAATGGCTATTAATATGTAACTCAATAGACTATATGATGTAATTAGTATTATACGGTCTATACCAAATTGGCTTAAGCAGAATCTTTTATCGTATCCAAATTTATACTGTATTGATAATATTTGAATGTAAATTGCGTTGAAATTTACGTTGACTTTTTCAATTCAATATTACTATATATATAAATATATATCATCCCTTATTTGGTAGCATTTGTAATTCAAAAGACTGAATAATGGGGAAAGCTAAGCGCGGTAGTTGTTTTTTCAATTGAATTTATTGAATATTGTGTAATTCAAATACCCAAGAATACCAATGAGTGTAGTCCAAATAATTGTTGTCGGTGATGCGCTGTTCAGAAGGCACTACGACATTTCCGTTTGATGGGCAACGAGACGTTGTCATTTGGGGGCATATCCGCGTTTATTTGTTCGTTCTTACGCAAGTTCTATTTCTCTTGCTGTTCAGGGTAAGAAAATCAGTAGAATTCAGAAATTCGTGAGGATGAAGCTCGAAAATGGAGGGGAAACACTGGTTCTCGCGTTTGTATGCAGCTCGGTGTTTAGTACTTGAAACCTTCATTGCATATTAATTGAAGCCGGAGGCTGCACTGACGATGGTTTTGGCTGCTACGTTTTCGTGCGTATGGTATCTCAATTACGAGAGGAGCAGCACCGGTTGAAAAGGAAACACCGACTTGGAAGCAGATGAAAAGATGGAGAAAGGTAGAGAGAGAGAAAAAGAGAGAGGGAGTGATGGGGTCGCTGGAAGGAGGGGGCAATGTCGGCAATGAGAAAACGAAATATGTTGCATGGCATCAATCAATGTTAATGAATTTAGCCACATATGCTTTTCTAAACAACCGTCATTTCATACACGTAGTTATACTTCCATAATACATTTTATTTACGTAAATTTGACAAAAAAATCGCTGTTTTAGTATTTTTTTCATTTAAATTGTTCTTTTGCAAAATAGCGAATAAGTAAACTCTACTGTAATTATTGACATTCATTTTATATTTTTATACCAAAAAAGATCTATTCGATTGAGTCCATACATTGTTTTCGTGAATTCTCCAAAGATTCGCCGACTCAGCGTTTTTTTCATTGAAATTGTTATTCTGAAAGCAGCGAACAGATAGTAAAGAAAACGCGATCGATCTGCTGTTGAACTTTCATGTCAAGTAATTTCCAATGTAGTCATGGACGTTTGGCGTTAATTTTGATTCGAAAAAAAAACCAAGGTGACGGGTGAAGTTGAGGATTATCGGTGAAACTAAAAACAAGACACATGCACTCGTCTACATATTCATACGCAGCTCGAAACACGAAATATCCGAACCGGAAAACATCGCGACAGTATAAGTGGCCATAGGCCGGAGGTGGAACATATATCAGAGGGCTGTTCTGGGCTTCGGTTCTCTGCGCCGCGGTGTTAACTGTTAAGTAAGCATCCCTAGGGATAGAGTGATGGTGAGGGTTGAAAGATCTTTCTGTCTCTCTCTTTCTCTATCTCTCTCTCTCTCTCGCTCTCTCTCTCTCCCTCTCTCTCTCTCCCTCTCTCTCTCTTCCTCTTTACGAAAATTTGATTCGGGTTAAGAGGACACGTATATGAGAACTTCAACGTAGTCAGTGATAGCGTGCTATAAGCTTAATATTTGCTCTCGTTCCCTGATGTGTGCGGAGGCTCGGAGAGCCACAGAGAGAGAATTGGAGACGAATTTCCCTCGTCGCGTTTTCTCTTCCTCTGGGGACCGTTTCACGCCTAATCTCCGCAACGAGAGAAGAATCAAGGGAATAAATTCACCGTTCAATAGATTCTCAACGACTGGATAACATTCGGTTTTCCGATTTTCCACGACGATTTTCGATACGACCCTTAACCCCACCGAGTCTTTCTTCCCCCGATGGCTTTGCCCCCGAAACCCCCTGACGCGCTGTCGATAAGAAAATGCATTGTTCGATAAGAACGAACGGAAAGAAAACGAAAGAAATCTTTTAGGTTTAACTGCGCGAACGCTTAAAAATAAAGTGTCGAGGTATTTTGCCTTTGCCAAATGGTTCGGCGCGATTCGATCGTTGCAACGGAAAGTAACGAAACTGCGTGGGGGGGGGGGGGGGTTATAAGGAGAAACGATCAATGGCGGCGGGAGAAGAGTCCCAGCGAAATGGCAGCTAAATCGAGGGAAAAGGGCGCTGCTGTCGCTATCGGGGGCGTATGGCACTCAAAACAAAACCTTACTTTTTAAATCCATAAGCAGTGTGCGTGGGAGTAACTGTACGGATGTTTTCGAAATGGGGACGTTTTAGGAATCGTATGTAATTTTGAAAATTCGTTTGGTTCGAACGTCATATTCCTTTGGAAGTATTATAAATTAATAAAAATATACACGATTCATAATATTTTCGCTTGACGAAAAAAAGTGAATTATTTCATATTTCAATGTTATATATTGTACAGACTACTGTATATTAATGTAATTTCTTAATTTTGAGAAAAAGCGAGTTATTCAATTTTTAAATTCAAATATTTGTTTCGTCGTATTTTCTAAAAAAATGTTCTGGATAATAAAACTACATTGCAAACTATTAAGGGACCATTCCAGTGTAATATTTTTTGCAAATTGTTTTTTTTTTGCACTAGCCACAAATATCGACTTTCATAAACATGCTGTCCAATTTTGGTCCCGAAATTCGCATTATTCCGCTTGCTACATGCTTTCTTAAGGATGTTCAGTCCCAAATCGCAAATGATAAAATTCTGAAAATTTGGTATGTTTTTGTATGAAGTATTTCAGAGGTCGTGTAAAAATTTCACGACAATTAGGAAGCTCGTTATTGAACAATTAACATTCACAAATTAAATGTTGTTTTATGGAAACTGATGTAACTTTGCAATAAGTTTTTGTTTGACCTCTCAATTTTATAATATCTACAATATACTGAAAGCAACGGAAACAAAACGAAGCTTATTGATACATTTTTTTATATTTCTTTTAAAAATTGTTCTTGACAAAATGTTAATTTTTTAATAACGAGCTTCCTAATCGTCGTGAAATTTTAACACGACCTCTTAAATACTTCATACAAAAACATACCAAATTTTCCGAATTTTCTTATCATTTTTTATTTCAACCCTTAAGGAGGTTGAAGTAATGATGATAGAATTCTGAAAATTTGGTATGATTTTACATGAAGTATTCAGGAGGTCGTGTAAACATTTCATGACGATTAAGAACCTATTTATTGAACAATTAACATTAAAATGTTTCATAGGGACTCAACATCCTTAAGAAAAGGGATTCAACCAGCTGCGTGAGGCCTGGCGCAGACAGGGCGCGTTTTTCTTTTCTTCGAAACATCGATTTTCAAAACAGTGGAGGATTGTAAAAGAAGAGTTTTCCAGCTATCCAACTTAGATTTTGCCACATCATTCTTCACACCATTCCTTAACGTCGTACAGAAACGCTTTTCTTTATTAGACAAGTTTACGTAATTTTTAACGAAAAACTGTCGAACTTAATGCCCAATATGACACCTGATTTTGAAATAGGCACCATTTCGTTAATGCTTTTCGAAAAAAAATCGCACGTCTGTACAGTTTTTCATACTGATTAATAATCTTTTTGGTTTATTTCTTCTAGACAATTTTTGGAGGCGTAGGGTTTTCCACCGCCAGGCGTTACTTTTTTAGCTATCAATTTAGCAGTGGCCAAACAAATTATATAAAAAATAAAACTAAAAGAGTAAAAAATATTTTTATCTACAGCATGAGTAATTTGAATGAACGCAAAAAATCGGGCTGATTATCAAATTTTGCTTTTCAAAGAATCATGAAAATCAGCATTTTTCAAGCCAGTCACAGTGAAACGGTCCCTTAAGCAGCGTTCAAGCTATCATGCAGATCGTCTCGGAAAATGTATAATAGTTTCGAAAAAAATGTGTTACAACCTACCTATATTTGCCCTTATACCTAACTCCGTCCCAAAAAGATATTCCTGAATCCTTTTTTAGCGTGCCTAAAAGTATCAAGAAAAATAATGAGCAATAAAGAATGATTTGAGAATGCTGGAGGTACGTATTCCCGTGTCTCAGCAACCACAGGCCTGGTTCCACGCGTGCAGAAATTTGAGTTGAGAAAAAGTACTGCCCCCGATCTGCCATCCCTACATAATATCAAGCTCTGGTCGGGCCTTCCACCATGGAATAGGTTCGCAATGTAACGGATCTAAGCCGTTCCCTTTCTGGGGAACTGAACGGGAACAGGCCGAAAAAAGTGGCGAATGACCAGGAAAGGTGTAGGGAATAGATCGGGAAATAACCAGGAAGAAACGAGGGAATTCCAAACGACGTTTCAGCGTTTTTGAAATCCCAGAGGAGGTAAAATCGGGAGTGTATTCAATTTAGTATTTCGACAACATATTGTTTGTTGGTTATCTACTCGCTAAGGTAATATATGAGTGTATACATACGCTTCCTCGCATTTCCTGGTAGGCAAAGAGACAGAAAAACGTACACAGATCACTATCCGAGTAAATATATTTGATGAGGTGAAAAACAAAGTAGCTTTTTTTTAGTTCTTGAAGACAGGCTCCACTTTTCAGACAATGTCAATGTTCTGGCTGGGTAGACATTACGTGAAGACGTACTTGCTCGCAACGTATCCCGGCCAGAAGATTGTAATTTCCAAACATTTCACGGTAAGCCGTGAAAAGACGATTTTGCGATCTCCCCGGTTTGTTCCCTGGGGGGGTCCAGTGAGGTGAATCAGGCGAGGTAAGTCTGGCCAGGGCCGGACACAAAGTAGGGAATGCCCGGTCACATTTCTGCACGGGCATTTTCCGAACTTCTTGCCACTTCTCTAATGTTTGCTCCACCATTTCGGCATCCCATTCTCTATGGATTTCGTCCATGCCAACCGGACGTGACATACGTACCGGGAGGCTCAAACAGCCGGGATGCCCTCCAGAAAAACCGAAATTAAGCACCACGGGTTCTTTCCCGTCAAACGCTAGCGGACTTTCTTTCCCCAACAAATGCATGCCCGCATCCACTCACAAACGACAATTGGGACCTCTGCGAGAAAAACATAGCGACGAACCTGGTTATATGAATCCAACGGAGTAAATCGTAGGGGTGTCACTTTGCGAGGCGAAAAAAAGCCACGAAACGTATCTCGAGGAAGAAATAAAAGAAACGTCACGCAAAACGTTGTACACGTATAGCTGAAGTGAAACCTCTGCAAGGAGAGGGAAAATAATATGCAAGGATTCTCGAGTGGGCAATGGAATTTGAGCAAGTGGTTACACGCAAAAGCACAAGACGAACGCATAACGGAGCAGCAAAAGAAACGTTATCTTTGCTCGGTCAATTCTTTTTTTTTTCCTTGGTGCTTGTTCGTTTTTCTTCGAGTGAAAGAGGGACTCTTTCTGCTCGCGCCATGGCTCACTACTGCCAAAGGACGGTACAATAATTTACCGTAATGTACTCCCGCGACAGGGACGTCCTAGTGGAGGCAGAGCGGCGAGGAGGAGATGAAGGTGCAAGACGAGAGGGTGGGCGGTAGTTACTCTGATTTGCAGCTGGACCTTCTTCGTTCTCTTTTGACTATACCTCATCCACGACCCTTGGGAAACATTTAAGGTCGTACATGCGAGAGAGAGAGAGGGGGGGGGGAGAAAAGGCACGGGAATGTTCTGTCTCAGTTGGGGAAACAACGGGAAGAAATAAAAAGAAAAGAAAAAGAGTGTGATTCTCCTTTCCGTTTGTCCCCCCCTTGAGAGATTCTCCGACCATGGAACACCTCTGTATTCCCATCTGAAGCGTTAGGTACGCGGTGTAAAAATGAAAAGAACCTTGTACCGAACGCAATTTCAATAATAAAATCGTATGAGAAAAGCTGTGGAAGAAATTGCGAAAATGATCGCGAGAAAGTACCTCCAACAATATAATAGTATTTCTTATAGGTTCCATCTATGATCAATATTATATTCGAAGATTTAAAGATTTATGTGAAATACAGGAAGAATGTAAAAAACTTAAAAATGATAATCGAACAATTAAATTATTATAGCCAACATTGAATGGAACAATTATATTTAATTTGGTGACATTAAAAAAAAATACTGACATTATATTGTGGGAATAAAACAATTAAATTGAACATCGAATTGGAGAATTATATAAAACTGAGCAGTAAAAAAAAATTGAATTCCATTCAGACAACAAAACAATTATATTGAACACCAATGAAATGAGCTTGGCGAAAAATAGAAGGTAAATAAATTAAAATTGAACAGAAATCCAATACGAATGGAGCGAGATCGACGTATCCACATAGTGCGAGGAATACAGGTATAGGAAAACAGGAATATACATGGAATGATATTGGGATGACGAGAAGATCAGCGGAGAAATAAAAGGAACATGGGCAAGGATAAGATGCGGTAATATAGGGAGGGACGGCAAAAAGAGTATGCATACTTTAAAAGCAGAATTTGCAGAGAGGCAAATGAAAATTTGAAACACTCTTGCGATCGCTAACAAGTTAAGGGGAAACTTACTCAAGAAATGATAAAGAAACTAGAACAATAGTGGGAAAAGAGCAGGGGGATAGAAATAGACCGTAAAATAGAAGCACCTCTTAAAAAGCAACCGCCAAAACAACTATGTGATAACATTAGGCAATTAAAGAAACTAGACTATTGAGATGGATGTAAGATAATAAGAAAACTGATGTAAACACGTATGTAAAGGTGAAGGGAAGGGCATTAATGTCAACACCATCAGAAGGGGATACAAAGAATAAATACTACTATAGTACTAGTATATTAAACATCGCATTAAAAAAAACGCAGTAAAAAAAATTAGAAATACAAAAATTCTATTGAAACAATAAAAAAATTACATTCCATTTGGTATGAATCTTAATGGTTCCTTACATTTGTCCAGAAATTTAATTTCTCGTTTTTTCTCATCAGGGTAAAAAATAAGCAAAGCCCGTGTAATTTCTCCGTTGAATAATTTATTTTATTTTCCGTACACTGATTTCACAATTTCAACCATTGAATCGTCTTTTGATCAGGATATCTCATATTAACTTGTTATTTTCACGCGAGTGAACGTAGAGGGTAGATTTCTCCCTTCATCCCCCCTCTATTTCTTCTCTTTCGCTCCCCCAATTTCCTTCGTCTGCGGGAATCCGAAAAGAAAGCCTGACTTCTTGCCGAGTTATAAAAGCTTTAAATTTGGCTAAGCTCTGCATATATACATATATATATATATATACACAAACTCACACCCTTTGCGATAAAATTTCCGCGCTGAGATGGAATCGATTCGGGGGCTTTTGCAAAGTCTTCCAATAGTGCCTCCATTCGCACAGCGAAGGACTTTGCGAATATCCTCAGATGTCTCAAAATAGTCGAGAAAGCATCCCATTAATGTGAGCTGGTGATTTTTCAAAAGTTATCCATACGTTGTCAAAAAGAGGATTGAATGGCTGCCTGTGCGATACGTAACCTCGTAAATCGAAATTCGATGATCCAAGAAGATAATGTTGACCTACATTCCAAGTAGTCGATATACCGCTCGCTTTTTTTGCTTTCGATCACTCCTATCGAGTGGCAGTCAGGATTTCATCAAGATTTTCAGACAGCGATAACTGGATCGCATCACCGTACCAAACCACTCCATAAATTAGACCGAGGGTCTTCGAAAATTGATTATCGTCGCGAGATCTAAATGTATCGTGTGAAATTAGCAATAGTAAATATTTTTTCGCGTAAACTCTGCCAATATTTTAAAATATCACGAAGACATAGACAAAGACTGCTTTAGAAAGAAAACAAATATGACATGGCTTTATCTAAAAGAGGATTGCGTACGAAGAAGAGAATGGAGACTTTTTTCACTCTGCGGCAACAAAGTGGCTTGCTTTAACGTCGTCAGTTAATCAGGGAGCCTCTCCGAAGTATTCAGAGAATAATAACGTCCGGGTATATACATATATACACAAGCGGTACTTCATTGCCCCTTGGAAAATCGACCCGATAATGATTGCGTCAGTGCAGACTTCATACTTCCAAGAGTGTTAAATGTTATCATCGTGAGCCGCTACTATGCTCTATAGGTTGGGAGCCTTGGCAGCGTGTTTTTTTCACCCAATGGAGATAAAATGAGAAAAGCTACCTCTCTCTCTCTCTCTCTCTCTCTCTCTCTCTCTCATTTACCGATCAAGAACAGCTGTATAATGCGCATCTTGGGCCTTCAGCTGGGGAAAAACTTTTATTTATTTTTCTTCTTTTTTTCGGCACGACATTATCCAACCCCGATGAAATTTATCGGTGGAGAGGTCACAGCTTGGATCGCCATGAGCAGAGTTTTCTGTCCTTGGAATAGGGCACACATGCCAAATACTACTGACCCCGGAAAACTCTCTCCTTCGCACTTGTTAAGTTTCCCAAAGCTCTGGGAGTCTGCATCGATCCACCAATTCACCCAATTTTCTCTCTCTCTCCCTTTCTCTCTCTCTCTCTCTCGCTCTCTCTCTCTCCCTCTCTCTCTCTCACACACACACACACACACACACACACACACTCTCTCTCTTTTATTTCGGATTCTAAGGAGAGACACGCGCCTCACTTGAGCCCACGGCCATTGCACACGTAGCATAAGCTTACGAGAGGTCACGTACCCACTGCGAGATTTGTACCTAACCATTGGAATCACAAAGACACGAAGACAAAGTTGCTAAGGGATACGGGCAAGAGTTCAAAGGGAAAAAAAGTTTGCGAGTTACACTTGCGCATTGCGTCCTCATAATTTCGAAAGCCCGACAATGCTACACTTGCGTTTTTTCCCCTATTCTACAGTACGAGTACCAGTGGTGGCTCGTAAGTGTATCCTGATCCAAGGGCAAACAGGCTCAACCGTGTGAACAAATATGCACAGGGGCAGCTTGCCCCGGTCACTTGCAATTTGAATTCGTAATTTATTAATTACGAAAAATACAGATGAATAAAGGTGAGGATAATAATTTAATACAGATATGCATTTATTTAGTGGGCTAAACTAGGAATAAAGTCTACACGCTGGAAAATGAACTCGCAGAGAGGGTTCTTTTGAGGCCTAGCAAATATTTCGAGTGAAGCCGGACCGTCTGAATTTCATTACATTGGCGTTCGTGTCGTTGGAAGGCAGCGGGAATTGATTTGTTTTAATTCCAGAATCTTTTCGCTAACTAAACCTACACAAATCACTCGAACATTGACAAGTTCGAATGACTTTAAGATTAACTGTGAAGAAACTTAAATGGAAATTGAAAGTAAATTAATTGATTCCTCACAAGGATATGGAAAAACCGTATCTTTATCAGAGATATCGGACCTCAATTTACAGAAACAGATTTTGGACGATGGAATAATATATAAAAATACCAAGAATTTTCATTACAGTCCAACGATGCATATTTAATCTAACGATGCCATTTAATTATATTGAGCATTTGTTTACTACATACACGTGACTATCGTAACGTAAATCATTAGAATTAATATTCACGCGAGCGTGGGGTCGGTCGACCCGAATATTTCACTGTATCTAGGATTCATTAAACTGGTGGGACTTCATTGAACCTCCGAATATAGTGTTTTTAAAAATGATTTCCTCACTTTTCGAACGCTTTTTTTATTTTTCGGTATTCCGCCTTTTTCCTATTCAATTGTTAGGTCTATATTAGAAATAATAACAAAATAATCATCGATATAAAAAATAATAACGTACTTGCGTACTCAATTATACAAAATTATGTTCTTAGCTGGGAAATGCAAAGGAATATTGGTACACTTTTTAATGGATTTTAACTTGGCGAAAAATTCATCTTCATCCGGTAAATAAATGAACTTTAACTTGGTGAAAAAAAAATATGTGTAACGTAAAAAGTAAAAATGTTTCACATCGCATTCCCTTTAAAGCGTAATTTTTATCAACGGCATTCATGCCTTAACAGGATTTATCACTCCCTCGGTAAAATCGACCGAGCGAATGGAACAAGTAATTAAACTCGTTAATTCGAAGTATTAACAAAAAAATTGGTTAAAACAACAATCGGACGAGGCAGAATAGTAATGTACAATGGAGCAATTTCGGAATAATTTGGTGTCCGAATGGTTTTCAATCCGACAGAATTATCATCAATATCGTATTCCGTATATATTGGAACTCATCGATTAACTTTCGACGGTATTTCAAACTGGCCCAAACCCGACGAAGAAAACTATCCAGTTCTCAGAATATTTTATTGGCGAAAAAATGCAGCTCGTCGATGAAAAAAATGTGCTTTACAGGACAGCGCGAAGTTATAATTCTCGCAGCTGACACCCGCATAAGAATAAATGGATGCGAAGTGAACAGCGATGCGTGAAACGAAAAAAAATTACAAAAGAATAATAACATTTTTTAAAATTCGCGAAGCGATCGAAAAATGTGGACGTTGCAATTCAGAAACTCCGGACTGTATGGGAGCTGGAAATGGATGAAGGGGCGGATAGTATCAGTGGGGGCGAGAGAGAAAAAGCGAGGGGCAGAGAGAGAGAGACAGAGAAAGAGAGAGAGAGAGAGAGAGAGAGAGAGAGAGAGAGAGAGAGAGAGAGAGAGAGGAAATAGTAGAGCTTGCGCGATCCAATTTGATGACTCGATACACATCGCTGAACGCGAGCTTCGCTAAAGTAATTATTAACACCAATTGCATTGTAATTAAACATTGTTCCCCAGGCACTATAGCAAAGCGAAGTGGAGGTAGGCAGTCGGAGAATCCCCGAGGCTTCGCCGATTCTCCTCCTTTTCGCGCCTCTATCGCTTCTCGCCTTTCTCCGTGCACAGATGTCTTGTTCTCTTTACGTATCACTCACTTTCAACTGCAACGCGCTTATTTTTCAGTCATCTCCGTCCAATAAAGATATCCATACAAAAGGGTGAGTAAAAAAAATACTCACCCCTAAACAATATTAGGAGGTATAAGAAAAGTGCATGTAAAACTTGAGCGCTCTATAATTTTCTGAGCATTGGACATTTTTTTTCACTATGAAATTTTCCGGGCAAGTCGCTCTTGAAGTTCAAATTTCCATAAGTCAACGACTGACCAATATGTCTTAAGTTCGGTTGAACGTGATTACAGTTTAGACTTGCAGATTGCAAATGCTCTTAAACAATCTCAACACGATTATTTGACGATTTCCCTGTATTCGAAAAATGCACGTATTGCGTGTATAAAAAGCCTTTTTCGAATCAGCTGTAATTTGTGTAAAAATAATTATATCGAGGTTTAAAGATATTGAACGCTGTTCAAGGCAGCTTAAAGAATTTTGAATCCTAAGGGATATCAATTGATCGTTGCGTTACTCAAGTTTGTACGTTGGGAGCAAACTTCTCGTGTAAATGAATTGGGGGAAAAAATGATGCAGTGCTATCACTTGGGGTCGAGTAGGAGAGCTCAAATTTGGCATCAACTTTTCTCATACATATTAATATGGTTTGAAGGGATAAGCACTTTTTTATCGACATATCCTTATTCATACGCATACATAATATGTTAAGTTTATTTTTTAGATTGACCAATATGACGACTCCTTTACGCCATCGTATCGAGAATATTCGATTCAAAAATATAGTAAGAAAGCAACCAACAAGATAGTACAGATTGAAAAGATATTTTGAAAACTCTAAGAGGCTTGTCATCAGTTTGACGAAATTCTAAACTTCATAGCTCGTTAATCTCTAGCTGAACTGTCACGAAAAAAAATTAATCATTCAAATTTCGTGATCTTCGACCATTTTTTATAGAAATGTCTGTAAAAAATCTGTACGACCATGCCAATTTTAAGGGACTTGATAAAAGTCTGCGAATATTTCTCTATAATGTTCACAAATTCGGTAGTTTTCAGTGAATACCATTTCTGTGCAACTCCGCAGTACATTTAAGGTTATTCCTCAAGAGTATTGGGGTGCATATACACTGACACAAAAAATTAAAGGAGCAAGAAAAGTTGACCATTTTTTTCGTGTTTTTCGAAAGGCTGTAACTTCGTCAAAAATGGTCGAACAAAAAAAAGGATTTTGAAGCTTGAAGTTTCTAGTTTTCAGTTCTGATTATAATTTTTTCTTTTTTTTTGAGAATCACCGATTGCGCGGTCGGAAGACATATCATGACAAAAATGTTTTGCAAATTTTTACGTTTTTTCAAAGTTCAGCACGGGATTCGAAGATTTTTTTCGGACTTAACCAATATGAAGGTCATTGAGCCCATTCAATGCACTTCAATTTGCTTTTTCTTCATCTCCGTACGACCATTTTCTGCTTAGATATCGGTCTTTGAATGAAAAAACGTCCTTTTGTCTTCAGTCATCGATATCTCAGAAACTAATGGTCGTACGGGAATTCGACCGACAGTTTTGGAAACGTGAATGCATACTCTACAACCTATGATTAACATTGTAGTGAAAAATAATAAAAAATTATTTTTGCCATCAGTTTCTAAAGAGTACTAAAAAACGATGTTTTCGTGGTTTTTATAAAATCCACCGCTACTTTGCAAATATTGCGATAAACACTAATGTTTATGGACGGTCATTCAGCGCAATATGTCCCCATGAGCCATGCAAAATTCCAAATTGATCCGTTCCCGGTCTTTCTTGCCCGATTGACCAAAATTTGAAAAAAAATTAACGGAGCAAATTTCCTTCTTCTCAGACATCATTTCATGATTATTAAGAGGAAAAAAAAACTTTTCGTTACTTTTCGTACAAATGGGTATTCAGTACGCATTAAATTTTGGGAAAAAAACCGTGAAAATCATATCGACTAAAAATTTTCGAAATTTTCTTTTCACATTGGTGACAAAGATTTTACCTATGCCGACAAGGGTATCAGGTTACTTAATGCGCAGTAATTTCTATGGCGGTACCATAATTCCGGGGATTGTTTATGTACAGTTCGAAAAAGAATTCACCCATATCAGTTTACACCAAAGAAATTCCAAAAGATAAGGATGCGACGTAGAAAATGCTGACAAGGATATCAGGTTACTTATTGCGCAGTAATTTCTATGATTGCACTATGAATGCAGCTGCTGCAGTAGTCCAAGATCATTCTTACAACAACTCCAGAGTAACTCAGTGACCTTGCAAATATTACAAAAAAATGGAGTCGGAGAAGCGCTTGAAATTGACAGGCATCATGGAAAATGCTTACAAACTATTGAAAAGTGCATCTACGGAAGAAGTGGAAAAATGCTTTAGCGAGTGGTGAAAAAATGAGAATTCAAACAACAATTTCCCTGCTCAAATCCCTGAGTGAAAAACTTCGAGCTCATCAACGAGCAGGCGGAAACATTGGTGTGCGCAACAAAGTATAAGGTCGCGTTCGTTGGGTACATTCGGAGTCCGCGCTTCAAAATCGCATAAGAACAGGGGCAGTGGTTAATCTCATCAACAAGGATATGCGAACGTTCCTGTATGATGCCAAACTCACCACTTTCAAGCGACTCTCAAATGTGCTCAAAACGGATGGAAATTTGAAAGCAAACGTCGTGTTGGCGTGCAAATTTTCCACGATGAACAACGGCGATATGGTTGGAGAAACGAAATATTTCAACACTCGCAATGAGGCAATACTCGCATCTACGGACATTAAAAGATGGTTGAATGAGAACGTGATGGATTGTCTCATGGTCGACGTTGAAGAATTTAAGTCAAGTACACGATTCAGGCTGATCCACGCGTGAAATCGTCAATTTGACGGTCAACATCAACCACTACCCGTAAAAGAATTCAGCCAGGGCTTTGACTATTTTTTTTCCCTTACTCTGTAAGGGCCCTAACATGGCACCCGCCCGGGTCCCTTTGAGGCCGGTCACACATTGTCGACGAAGGCCTTAAGAGGCGTTTGAATCAGGGCCCGACTGGTAATTCAGCCAGGGTTTTGACTAGGCCCCGATTATTTTTCCCTTACGCTGAAAGGGTCCTAAAATGGCACCCGACCAGGTCCCTTTGAGGCCGGTCACACTTTGTCGACGAGGGCCTAGAGAGGCTTATAAGTCAGGGCCCGACTGGTTGCCTCAACAGAACCCAATCGAAGCTATGAAGCAACCCTATTACTGCCCTATAATGATCAACTTTATTAGTGGATACATAGCAAACGAGGTGTTTAGCAATAATGAAAAGTATTTTCTTCAAATAAAGGATTATTTATTATTCACCTCGAAATTAGAAAATAAAAAACAACCTCAGTTTTACAGTTTATATTGTATGCCCTGTAACAACCACTCCCCTGATGAATCCCGTCTGGGCCCTTTACCATTTTACTCGCTACGACCTTTTTTAAATAAATTACCCAACCCTGTTATTTTCCTGTCGGGGCCTAGTCCGATTGTGTTGGGGAAAGCCCTAGTAGGTAATCCATATTCAAACTCTCACGGGGCCCGATTTTTTTTATGGCTGAACTCCAAATTTCTTTCACGGGGATTCCCGTTCAAAATTCGGAATAAAACGTGGATCCGATTGTATCGAGTGGTTCATCGGCCAATTGCATGAAATTGCAAAAACAGTTGATTGATATTTGGCCAATATTGAAACGATGAAACCACTCACGCCGGATGAAAAAATACAGTACGAAAATGCCGAGAAATGTCATATCTGTGAACAACCTTTTACCGTAACCGATGTGAAACACCGCGATCATTGCCATTTCACAGGTAAATTTCGCGGTGCCGCGCATCAGAGGTGCATTTTGAATTATAAAAATCCCATAGTATTCCGATACTTTTTCACAATCTTTCCGGCTACGACTCACATAAAAAAAAAAACATTGGCTAAAAAATTCAACGGCACAGTCAAAATTCTTTCCATAAACAAGGAGAGATATATTCCGTTCACGAAATACGTTAAGGCACAATGGGATAAACGATACCCCGACAATCTGTCCTTGAAAGTTCCCCTACATTCCACAACCATCCGTTTAAAACCTTGGATTATTATTATATCTATTATTAATAAGTCAACTGCGTAGTTTATTATTTCCAGTAACCCGAACTCCCGGAAATCTATCCTTGGAAACTCTCCACGTTCCACGGGCATTCATAGTTTAAAACGATGACATATTATCATTGTTTTTTATATATATTTTTATTCATTTTTGTATTTATTATTTTATTATTTTATTTATTATTATTATTATTATTAATAATAATAATAATAATATATAATCACTAAGTCAACTTCGTCGTTCGCAGGATGACGTAATCATTATTATTGTCATTATATTATTATTTTTAATAATATATTATTATTTCCTGTAACCCTGTAATAATAATATATTATTATTTCCTGTAACCCGACACCTGAAACTTCTGGGATGACCCCTGCCCACCCCTTCACCCCTCCCCCTCGTCGTAACACCCCTCCAACCCCTCACACGCCAATGACGATAACCTTCCAGACACATGCGCAATGACTCAGCACTTTTTGAATTTCCCGCCCATTCTCGGGCTCAAATGAGGTCAAACTAAATTAGAATCGGTCCTGTATATCTACTAATATTGATTTTCCGTTTTGCACCTCACACCAAATCAATAAGTTAAATAAAAGCTTGCAAAACATATTAAAAAAAGATTTATTGGTCGTTGTGGTATGTTTTCTTAACGAGTAAGGCCACTGTAACGGCCCAAAAAAAAAGGTTTTTTCACTAATTTTTTGCTCCCAAAATTGAAGGTATTTGAAAAAAAACTTTTAATGGTGTTATCGGGCATACATTAAACTTTATAACAAAATTTTTTTACAGTAAAAAAAAAACAAAATGGCGGTTCCACAGCTATCTTCCCGGGACATGTTTTGCTTCCAGGGCTCCGCGGCACGCAGCACCACTGGTGCACTTTTGAATCTAGAACAAAAAAAAAAAAAAATCATTAATCTAGAGGGCTATAGCTAGAGAATGTCGATCGGATTTTAAAAAGTATCAATTTTTGTGGATTTGGCGTGCGTTTGAAAAAAAAATTGATTTTTGACGGAAAAAACGGCAAGTTTTTTGTTAATAAAAAATCAATAAATAAAGTTCTTGAAAATTCCGATCGACATTCTCAAGATAATGTAAATGTTCACATCTGGTTAAAATTTCAAGTAAAAAAAATGAAAATTGTTCGAGTTATGCTGCGTGCCATTTTGAAAAACCATGTTTCGAGAAAAACGCGTTTAAAGTTTTGCGAATAGTTTTTTATTGGAAAAAATTAAAAAAAGAAGTTAAAAAAAATTTTTACCGTTAGTCTGCAATCCCAGCACCATACATTTGTCCTTCGATAGCCAAATTTTCGTCTTCTTCGTCTTTCCTGGTTGATTTTTGGAGCGCGCGCGCACTTTTGGCCGCGTCGCTCAGAGATGTCTCCGCGTGCGTGATGCGTTTGGCGTCGGCTTCGATGCAGAAATTATATAACTGTACACCAATTTCCACCTCCAACATCTTGAATATTTGCAAGACGTTGGTAAGGCCGCCATTGAATATGCAAACAGCGATATCCGTCGCAATATTTAGTACAGTTTTTCCGCTTGAGGATGATTTGGGGACCAAACTCCAAACGGTAGCGTTGAAACTTTCGTTATTGTTTTGAGTATAGGCCCCCAAGCAACGCTCCAGCAACTCGTCCCGGCTCAATTCCATGTAGATGGGTTTGATGGCTTGATAAACCTCCTCACTCATTGGCTGATTGTGATGATACGCATCCAAGGCATTTTCTGCTTTCGCTTTCTTCCAACTGCACCAATTCTCCGAACATTTCTCGTGCTGAGGCTTTTCATCCGTTGACATTTTGTGAAAAAGGGTTGCCCAGATCTCATTTTTCATATTTTTGATGGAATCGGAATTTCGACGGATTGCTAAGCCGTAATAAATGCTTAGTTCGTCAATCAATTTGGCAGTGAGTTTTCCTCTTCCCCCGAGACCTTTTGTTCCTTTTTTTAAGTTTCTCAATCGAGTGCCCATTCTTTTTTGCACGTGATCTATGCACTCTTTTTTTTTAACATCAATATTGTCATAAGGCTTCGAATCCACGATGCCTTTGAAAGTTTTGGAATCGCCATCTCCGATATAATTGCAGTCGTTTCGGAGCAAGCTTTGACACGCTTGGCGGCGACCTTCATTTCCTAAGGACAACAAATTTTTTTTCGCACAGGACCTTTTTTTTCTTATTCTAGAGGGTTTAAACTATTTTTTAAGCCAATAAAAAAAATCGATTTTTCAAAAAATTTACAGTGGCCTTACCCCTTAATGAACTAGCAAAAGAAGAACGAAGGTCTCTCGCACCCACTCATTTATTAAATATCAAATTTTAAAGCTTACGTCAATCTCAACTGGGTCGCGTTGGTTGTATGGGGCAACGTCGTTACGATTTCAGTTTCTCGTGTATAGCCTTCGCATATGTGAAGAGTGTGACCCAAAAAATATTGTGTGCAGGATAGTGCACAGAATAATAGTACTGAAAAGAAAACACAGTTTGACGATCTAATTAATGAGAATATATGAAAAATATGGGGCCAGTTTATGATGAAGTAAGGCTTGTTGAGACGTACGTATTGAAATGTGGCAACGTCGGAACTATGGGAATAACAGAACCCATCGATGACCTATTTCGAATACGTTGAGACGGGAGCCTGAACTAGAAGATCAGAAAAATCGTTTTTGTTTAAATTGCTTACATCGATAGATAACCTATTCAAGCATACATTTACAAGTTACAGAGGCCAATTGTAAATATTTTCGAAGATACAAGGCCAAAAGCAGAAAAGCGTTTGATATTTGACGTTGATATTTCCTCTTATTGAAAGTTTTGGAGTGCGTTTTCTCCAGTTTTCATCTTCACTATTTTTCCAAATTGGCGGGCGTGATAGCTAAAAAAACTCAATGATCCGTTGAATCAAACCAAAGTTTATTTTCTTCATTATAAAAATCTCTCCTAAGTAAATAAAAAAAGTCGATGAAAAAGTATTTTTAAACATTTTTATAGCACGTTAAAGTGTTTTTTAAACACATTTTTTCTGGAAACCTGAGGAAAGTTATAATTTTCGGACTCGTTCAGCTTTTTCTTAATTCACCCAGAGGAAAAAAAATATGAAAATTGAACATTTTATTAGTTTATCTGATTCGGTCAAGAATGACGAACTCCATCTTTTCCGCCGATTGGGGACTGCAGTGGCAAGACGTACATGGAATAGACTGATAAATCTGTAGTTATTTAACGTTTCATGTCGATTTTTATTAATTTTATACATTTTAAATATACATGAAAGGATACCTCAATATTTACTGGGCTCACTTGTTTTTTGTCCCTCCTAAAAAAATCACGAAAAAAAACGTTTTTTTGGACCTTCTGATTCAGGCTCCCGCCGTAAGGGAGGACACCACTGTAACTGTCTTTTTTATTATTAAACGACTTTTAAGTTTTTATTTTTATTATATTTTATATTTATATTTTGTACTTTTAAACCATTTTTAAGCCACTTGTTTTATTTTTAAACGAAAGGTCCAAAATACACGATCAAAAGTAGTTTTAGGCTTTATTAGGTATATATCGAAGCATGTAAAATAAATATATTTGTCAAAAGAATACAAAATGGCGGCGCATGAGTCGCTATAGCACTACTGGTTTTCAGCCCTCTCCGCGGCACGCAGTACAACTGTCGTAAATTTACCCTGGAATTAAGAGTTCCAGGTGCAATGATATTAGTTTTAGCAGTCAAGTACAGGGGGAAATAAAAAAATAACGAAAAAAGAAAAATAGAGACTCGTTTAAAAAAAATGTCCATTTTTTCGACCATAATTTTCACATAAAAAGTGATATATTTTTTACAATTTTCAATTAATCGACAAAAGCGCTCGTACTTGGCTGGTGAAGCAACCTAAGAAGTTAAAGTTGACATTTCAACGAGATTGGACGAAAATTGTTCGAGTTCTGCTGCGTGTCGATTTCCGACACATGATTTTGAGAAAAACGTGTAACGGCATTCAACCTAGCAGCCTCGAATTACATAACAACTATGTGACTTTGCCGTAGCTCTCAATTTCAATAGGATTTTTAAACGTTGAAAATTAATTTCCTGCCAATCCTAACTCCTTCAAATTAATATATACCTAAATAATAATTACAATTATCTACCGTATAGAAAATTTTCGCCATATTCATTCGTGTCATTAATTCGTCGTTATCATTAATATTTCGTCCCAATAAGTCAGCACTGGTGACATCACGCAATGCAGTAGTATGGGAACTTTGTTTTTTCCCTCACCCTTCAAAAATGATTAAGCGACAACCTAAAATCGGTTCCTAGAGAATAAAACGTCACTAGCCGCATCACTAGAAAAATGGGTTTCGTCAAAATCTGTCTGCGTGTCAGTGTGCTTCAAAGATTGGACAAATACATTGCACAAAGATACGTATCTCGAGGCACATTCACATACTGCGAAGCACAGTCTAGCACATAAATACTGCGTGCAATACTGTACAAAGTTTGAAGCTGTTGTGCAGAGAGGAAACGTGCGAATATATATTTCATCGTACATTTTTCAAAAGCGTCCAATCTCCATAGAATGAAAAAAAAATACCTCGAAGGGTACGTACATGCATATGTATTCGCGAAAAACTCCCGCCCGATACTCTTGTGAAAATGAATATTTCGATTTCGATATCGATGGTCTGTACAATTACCCTTGGGAAATGAAACTCGTATATGACACTACTTTCCACGCAGTGTACGTATACATATACAAGCATACATATGGGAACGGAAAATGGATGAAAAAAACGAGGTGGACAATGAGAAAAGTGGAGGATGAGGGGAGGTCATTTTGGCAGGTTTCTAATTACGGGCTCCCCGAGCTGCACAATGATCAATTTGCCCCAGCTTGCTCGTAGACTACATTTATTCTCTCTCCCTCCCTCTCTCTCTCTCTCTCTCTCTCTCTCTCTCTCTCTCTCTCTTCCCTTTCGCACAGCAGCCTGCATTCTCCAGATAGAAAAAATCGCATTCAGCTTTACAGCCCAGGTGGAATTTTTTTTCACTCGTGTACGTGACTCGGTATATTCTTGCTGAAAGTGATAACTCTAAATAAATCAATCTTCGATTCTGCCAAATAGTTCGTGTTGCAATGGAAAAAAGAGCGTGAGTTTCGAGTAAATGCGACGTTAACAAACATCGATTTTTGTCATAGTTTAAGGCCGATGAAAAAATGTAGAAGGGTGCAGGGGTGTGCGAGGTTTGAATTTTTTAATTTAAAGGGGCGTGGTGTAAAGGCATACTTTTCATTGATGTAGCTCGCCGGTGGTATATATGCATGCTGAGGGACACTCGATGGTTACCCGTAAATTTCCCCTATGTATGAGTATGCAACTGCTCTTCTGCTATTGCTCGTTGCCTGGCTAATGATTTTTTCATTAAAATCCTCTCGCGTGTTCTTTTCCTCTCTCTCGCTCTCTCTCTCTTTCTTCCCTTTACTGTCTGTCGTTATTGCGAGACCCTCCCGGGCTTCGGCAGGTCGAGAAAAGCTTGTAGCCCCCGCACTCTGCGTTATCATCCAAGCGTGTTCTCCAGCTCGTACATGGTTTTAATTTATTCGATCCAATATGTAATGGAACAAGAAAAAATGCGGCGCTTCACATCCGACTCATCAAAGAAAAAATAACGTAAATGTAGAAGGTGAAATATCATGTTTAATACGGACTTCAACCTGAAAAGCACTACAAAATCTGCGCTCCAGCAAGTTTTTTATCACTTGAATAATAAGTTCAAGTCAGGGAAGGGGTAGTTTGGGAAACAAACAAATTCACCATTGTCTACCAAAGCTCACTTGTTGAGCTTTTTGAAAAATAAATGAGCTTTTTTCATAATTTAACACTTTTTGCACGATGGAGAAGTGACAAACAGTTGACTAAAATCCCTGCCGATTTTTTCAATCCTGTCCAGATTCCGAATAATCCCCACGTTTTTTTTTTAGTTCGATATTGATTTTCGAATGAATGTGCGATGTATCCAGTCCAATCAAGATATATTTTCGTTCGGATCCGTTGGATGTGATGGCTGTAAAATTAAACAAAATCCAACAACCCATAGCGTACATGCGCACTGAAATAATCTGATTGAGCCTGGGCTACACATTTGCACTATTCGCCTCGCTCCCGTGAATGATCAGGAGATCAAAGTTCACGAGCGAAGCGCGCTCGGATGGTGGAATCTTTGTCGCGAATTGACCGTCGTGTAGTTGGTAGAACTTCAAAACCGGGAGTTCGCTTCTCCGCTGACCAATTCTGATAGTTACAACGACGAGGTGTTCGCTGCCGGTCCACCCGAAGTTCTCCGCAAGTTTTCAGTTACCGTACAAGCGCGTCTATATACACGTACAAAGCGTATGACGGACTTGAGTTAGTCTCGAATGCTTTGTCAACGAAGGCGACCAACTATAACGCCTGTGTCTCGAGCACTGAAGCAGTCGGTTTAAACCCTCCGAGTGCTTATAGTTTTCAAGATATTTGAAGCCGACAATAGCTGGGGGTCAATTTAACCTGGGGTGCACTTTGAGATCCTTCACAGAGGCGTGCACTCGAAGGATTGAAGAATTGCTTAATTGAGGGGGCCTATCGATTTTCGGTATTTGCAACACCTATGATCGCAAATGGAAACGATTGTTATTTAATTTGATTAATTCACTAGTTGTCTTTAATTGGTTATCTTTCATTTTATTACGTATTGTATTGTTTTTTTAATTATTTTACAACATAAACGCAAAATGAACAAATTGTTGTCATACACATGTTCTAAGCGCATGAAAAAAAATCATAAATGGAGTTTTGCTATTCTTCAGTTTTTTAAAAATATTGATGAATAATGAAATTATTATTATTTGAGCAAACGCCGTTGCTGCATGCCCAATCGTTGTAGGTGGTTCTGGCAACTAGAGTGATCGGGAATGAAAAATGGAAAAACTTGCTTTTAGTTTAATAATAAAACATTCGTACAGGATACGTTTTCGAAATGTTGAAAATTATACAAATGGCAAGCTGTATACACAAAGTTCGTTTTTCGGCAGAAAAAACACGGCTTCAATCATTTGTTATCAACAGATGGATAGGAATGTCAAACAATCATCTGGCCATACGAGAGAAAATGTAAAATGTGCTCTCTCCGAACTTGAAGTCAATCGGTCGAATAGATTTTAAAATACAACTTGCATCGTTACGTAAAACATACTTTCGAGAAAAGCGCAAAGAAAAAAGGGCAAATCGCAGTGAGATGGTTCACCGTATATATTGAATTTAGAATTTTCAATCTTTAGAATTCAATTTTCAATGTTTAGAATTTTCACAAAATCTTTGTTCCAAATGAAAATTAAGACCCCTGGCTATAAAAATAAGCTATAAGCGATCGTATTTGCAAATTGACTGGCCCATGCGGACCCCTTAATGTATTTAGACAAACTCAGGTCCGCATAAAATAAACCGTATCGGTACAAATTAGGCACAACATCCGAACGCAGTTGATTTTTTTATTTCTCCAAAATCTTCATTCCAACTTAAAATTCAGACCCCAAACTATAAATCTAAGCGATGAAAAAACATATTTTCGAGCTGTCAAGCTAATGCCGACTCGTTAATGTATTTACACAAATTCAGGCTCCCTTAAAATAAATCGAATCGTTACGAATCAGGCGCACGGGTCGAACGCAAATTCGTCACCAAATGAATGTCAGCGGCATGTCATCCTTCAAAATAAAAAACTGCGTTCTACTGAGCCGCACTACTATCACCAAAAGGTCGGTAAAAAAACGATGAAACATCAACTATTTCAAGATATTACAAACCAGCGGTCGAAAATTCTTGTAATTCTCGTTACCCAACATGGTCGACCAGTAACTTCATTTACATCCGTCAGTCATGTGCCGCAACGAGCGATATGCAAAATACGTTCGTCGAACAATTCCGGCAATTCTGCCATCAATACAACAAAATACGTTACCAGTGGAACCACGCGAGCAAATTTTCCATTATTGATCTTTCATCACAAAACAAAACGTCGATGGTCATGAAAAACGAAGCCCAAAAACCACACACCCCCCGTACGCAAAATTAGCGCACTTCGTTTCTCTTCCTTTTTCCTTTAGCGACGTTCGTCGATTTAACGAACCTACGAACGACGTCAGGAAATATACCTGCAGATGTAAAATCTTCCCCGTGTATTTACTATTTACGATATAGAAGGCATGAACTATCAAGGGTATAGTCGAGAGGGTACAGTGGCCCATTAAACGCACAGCGCCACATTCGCAATTCAGTAGCCTTCAAAAACATGAACACAGCCCCATCCGGGTACTTACACTTATATCTACCATTGATATTCCACCTGCGATACTCCATCTATGGAGAGTATGTGAATGACCCCCCCCCCTCTCTCTCTCTCTCTCTCTCTCTCGCTCCTTCCCGCGGTCTCTGCCGGTCTTTTCCTTTCGCGTATGCACTCACGTGGTTAACCGCATAATCGTGGCAATGCACCGTTCATTGCCGTAAAGCGTCCGTGGATGCCGGCCATTCATTAGTTAGATGGGTGTGCCTCTCTGTGCTTGGGAGTGCGCACACTTCTACTGTGCACAAGCACATGTACGTAAAAGACACACACCCATATGCATATATACAGGCGTTCGTAAATAAACGTGTGTTAGAAATTTCCGGGCTGTCTTATTTCTACCAGAACGGAAGAACTCTTAACAAGCGTAATCCTCATCGGAAAGTCAAGCCTGGAAAAAGGTGAATTTGAACAATTTTTATGCATGCATAATCGATCGAAACAAAATTTCGTTCAGTTGCCTTTATTCTACATAACTTCTAGTAACTTTAGAAATTTTTTAGATGATTTTACAACACAATGGCGGTCCTGAAGCTGGATGAAGCGAGTCACCTTTGTCTAATCGTGTTCAGCGGCTGGCGATAGTTCTTCAATTTTTTAGCCGAAATGAAAATTCGAAACACTTTAAGGACGTACGATCACTTTCTCGGGGTCAAAAATGAGTCTAAATTTATTTTACCCACAGCTGCTCTGATTTATGTTTACTTATGTTGATTATTCGTATTATCGTTTATGGTGTGCCAAATGTTGTGGTAAATGATAAATTTATTGCACATGAACAAATAAAAACTGAAAAATTAGGTTGTCAATGACTCGGTAGTAGTCTTCATAATAATAATATTATCATGTCTACCTTGAAAGCGGACTAAAAAGACGATTCAAAAAATCAGCCGGAAACCAATTAAAAGAGGCTTGATTTACCTCAGCGGAATTCACATGATAGGCAGACTATAATTATACACATTATTGATACGTGATAAATGATAAAACTCCATGAATTGTTGTTTGCATATTTTGTGGCGGCTTCTATTCAAAATAATTGCAAAACATAGCTAGGTTATGTTCGCCAAACATCAAACATTAGCTGTTACTCGTGACGTTGCTAAGCTGTGGGTACTATTTCGTCGTTCTGACCATTTTCAACCGGAAGAGGAAACTTTCTTGCAATGCAGTGCTTTAAGTACACGGTGAAGATTGATTTTCTTATTTTTTACAATATTTATTACATCTAATATATCGAATTTCAATTTTCCAACGGGTTTAGTTGGATACGTGAGCAGGAAGACCGTGATCACCGCACTTCCGGTTGACCGTCTCCATAAGACGACGTGAAGGGGTAGCCCCACGTCCCCACTCTCCCAAAGTACCGCTCCTAAAACTCAAAACGAATATGGCTGCACACACAAACATAAAATTGATATTACCGATGAAATGAAAGCAGTTTTAACGAAATTCGTGAAACCTTTTGCGAAACCTCAAACAATAAGCACTTAGAGGGGGTAGTTTACTCTTAAAATGTAAAAATTTAAAAACGTAATAATTTAAAAACGCGGCAGTATATTTTGAACCGGCGGATACATGTTAAACACAAAAACCACGACGGTTATGAACAAATTTATGTTAGGGGTGGTTTACCCCCTTAAACTTGCTGTCCCGCTGAAACGCAAAAACGCGTTAACTTGAATTTTGATTCCCCTTCAAAATGATGCCTGTTTTATTCGGTTTCATACAACCCTCTTAAGCGGGGTCTTAAGTGGGGTGAAAAACGGCAAATGAAGGGGTGGTTTACCCCTTAATTATATTTCTAATCAACACTCTTGTAGTGGATTTTTCATCGCTTAATATTAGAGGATTTTTCGATTTTGTTTCATTCAAATCGGTGGACAGCTTGTGGGAGAAACTTCGAGGGGTGGTTTCATCCCCTAACACCGTTTTTCTGCCGATACAAAAAAAACATGTTCAATAGTTTGCAATGCTTTACCACATATATAAGTTTCAACGAAATCGAAACCGGATACTTCAATGATGTTTCTCGTCAGAGGGGTAGCTACCCCTTAAGACGATTGTAATAATTTTGAAACAAGATAAACCATTAAATTGTAGCTTATAAAAATATTTAAAATCAGCGGATACACATTAAACAAAGAGAAAACGACCATGATAAATAAATTTATGTCAGGGGTGGTTAACCCCCTTAAATTCGCTATGCCGCCAAAACGCAAAAACCCGTCAACTTTAATTTTAAATCCCCTTCAAAACAATACCTGTTTTATTAATTTGCATACAACCCTCTTAAGTGTGGGGTGAAAAAAACGCAAATTGAGGGGTGGCTTGCCCTCTAAGTGAATTTTTTCTCAACATTTTCATAGTGCATTTTTCATCGCCTTTCATTAGAAGAATTTTCGTTTTTGTTTCATTTAGATCGGCGGATTGCTTCTGGGTGAAACTGCAGAATCACCCCTCGACACGCCTTTCCTTGAGGGGCGGTTCCCCCCTTAAATCCGTTTTTCCGCAGATAACAAAAAAATACGTGTCTCAAAGCTTTCGATGCTCTATCACATATATGAGTTTTAATAAAATCGGAGGCGGACACCTGAAGGATGTTCCTTATAAGTAAGTTACGACATAATAACCGGCGCGCCCCCTATTGAGCTCATATAAACTCACGAATGGGTGCCTCGCTATGAGCTGGTAATATTCTCAATTTTTTATGATCCAGCCTTTATCTATTCACTGACCAATGGATTTTTACTACAGATGTTGCTGCGTTACAATAAAAATGCAACCTGGTAACTAGGCCGTACTGGAATAGTCAACTACGGTTACGATTGACCAAGTGAGGTTATGTAAGTTCCACGTACTATAATCTAACGAATGACTCATAGCTGGCTAGCCAACTTGAGTTTCAGGTGGCGTTGTGAATGAAAACGATCCTCAAGTGGATATCTCGCGGTGACCTAGCCAACACTAGCCAGAATAAATTATCGGGCAAATACAATTTGAGGTTATGTACTTTTATGCAAAGGCCGCTCTCAATGCGAACGAAGTTACGTCATTAATTCGATAATGTTATTTACATTTGTCAATCCACCCAGCTTTCGATAATCTACACAGCTGCATTGTTACACATGTAGAAGATACGAAAATTCAAAAATGAACAAAGTAGAAAGGGCTCAGTGGACAACGTCACAGCTCATCACTCAGCGGTTTCCGGATCGAAACCACGTTCCGCATAAGCGTTCGTCTAATATAATTTAAAATTCTATCATTAATATCTGTACAGCGCATACATCATAGTCGTAAATAGTGAGTAACGAAGAATTTCGTAAAAGAGTGCAATGATGCAAATAATATGCAACAAACACCTCACAAAATATATATGAGGTATTCCACGTGAATCCGGTGGACTTTTTCCCTGACCCCCGCCAATTCGATTAATTTTTTTTATCTGTTTCCATTGACTCTAAAGACACCCAGACATTTTTTTACATATTTCGAAACAACCCTTAGTCAAAAAAAAATTTTTTTTTTCGAATAAAATGCCCCGAGTTAAAAATTTGAAAAAAAATCCCAAAAATGCGTGATTTTATGTAAAAATTTTCAAACTATCACCCGCAGTGAAAGTATGATTTTTTCTGTACTTTCTGAGCGATTAACGTTAAAAAATCCGAAATATTCAAGAGCCGCTTACTTCGGGCGGATACCTAAATATTTTTATACCGACAATGAATTTTTTTGACCATTTTTGAATAACCAAATCACAATCATGGGCCTTGAACAGTTAGCGGTCAAAAAGTTCTGGTATTAATTTGAATTGAAGTCGTCTTCAGCGCAGACAAAATCATACTTCCACTCCGGCGATAGGTTGAAAATTTTTACATATAATCACGCATTTTTAGGATTTTTTTTTAGATTTTTTAATCGAGGCGTTTTTTGGGAAATATTTTTTGTTTGACTATGGGTTGTTTCGAAAAATTTAAAAAAAATTCAGGGTGCCTTTTAGAGTCAATGGATTCAGATTTTAAAAAATTAATCGAATTGGCGGAGGTCAAGGAAAAAATCCGGCCGATTCACGTGGAATATCATATATATATATATATAGCCGTAAGATTTTTTTATCTAGTAACCTAATTTTTTTGTTCCTAGTCACTAGTTGTAACACGTAGGTCGTGGCTAGGTCAGATATATCATACAGCCGCGAGATATTTCTTTTCGTATAGGCACGATCTATTTTTTTGTATCCAGTCACTAGACGACCAAAGCGTTACAAGGTTGGGTAGTCAATAGCTAAAACGGCTAGCTAGTGTCAATTCGAAACATAACTATACTAGCTTGTGGCTAGTGCGGCCATGAGGTTATGTTTTTCAATCGTGTGTAGACTAGCAGCCTCCCTTAAGGAAAGTGCTACAACTTTGGAGGGAAAAACACCGTGTTCATATTGTTAACTTCACCGATGTGGCTTTTCAAATCGAGATAACCTTCGCTTTTCGAAACCAGCTTTCGGCCCATAAAATACAATTGCCCCCAGTCTGAGGCAAAGTACAGGAGGATGGAAGAAAATGACCTCCAACTTTAACATTTCCATTAATATGGCACTTTAACGCGTTACCCCCACTTGTAGCGCAAAAAAGGCCTTTTTCATCAATTTTTTAAAAGAAAACTATAAAACTTTTTTAATCGATCGATATACCATCTTAAAGAACACATCTTGAAGAACTTTCAGTGATTTTTTTATTGAAAAATATTACATTGTTTAGTGGCAAATGGCTGTCAATGAAATAATATTTTTATATACACGGTTTGCGGTGACCAACATTGCGGCGAAGTGGATAATCTGAAAAAGAAATGCGGATGGATTTAGTCAAATATAAGTATAAACTAGTCTTTAATCGAAGGATTTTAAAAAATATTCATTTTTCACAAAATGGCGGACAGTCAAAGTTAATGGTTCGATTTTAACAAAAAAAAACGGCCGTTTTTTGGCTATAAAACGGCCATTTTTTTTCGAAAAAAAAATCGAACGATTAAAGACTACATTTTTATGTATTAAATAAGCCTGCAAAATCGCAAGAAGATCAGTTCATTAGTGTTCGAATAATCTTGGTCACCGACTTCAGAAATGCCATTTTGAGAAAAACGCGTTTAAAATTTCAATTTCAGTTCTTTAATTCACGGATTCTTCTCTTTCAACGCTCATATCTCAGTCAATTTTGTTCGGATCGACTTGAAATTTTCAGGACATATTCTCAGATACTTATTCTTAAAAAAAAATGGAATAAAAAAAATCGATGTTTTCAAAATCGTAAGTAGGGGTAACCCCTTAAAGCCTCCGTAAAGCATTCCTGCATAATTTCTTTTAGCCGGAGATGCAAATTCAGAGGGGCTCATTGCGTGCGCCAGATGTATCTGAATGTCGTCGACACTGCAACCTCAACCTGATTCGATTCGGGTGATTACGAGAGTTGAATGAACAGCAGTTATGACAGCCCCGCACCGCACAACTTTAAGCTAGACATTTTTTTCTTCGCTCGTCTCGTTTTTCCTACGATTACAGTTATGCGGGTAAATATAGGGGTCTCTCTCATAAACTAAAGCCTTCGTTGCTTAATGACTGTGCCAATAAAGTTGGCAACGCTATTGTCGTGTTGCTCCTCGGAGACCGAAAACTTTTGTTTAGAGGCACCATTCTCGAAATATTTGATTCTTCCGTTCAAAACCGGACACCCTGTATATTCGTGTATATGCGTATGCCCACAAATTGCGCGCGTGTGAGTTCAATTGTTAATGTGTACATACGCATATATACGTAAATACATAAATAGCACGGCGTGTTTCCGGCTGCTGCTGCCGCTATACACTGTTACGCGCTGTTCATCCGAGCACCGGGCCTTCCTGACCCACTCTACTTGGCAATTTCGACGATTACTCTTCGGGAATGATAATGCACCGTTGCTGCACCACTGCCACAAAATCGTTTATCAATACCTGCCGATTTCTCAATTCCGAGTGAACGTCCCACTGGCGGATCTAGGCACACTAAATGGCCTACTGGAAAATGGCACATTGCGTATTATATCCGGTGACCCTTATTTTGAAACTCATTTTTCCAGTCCATTAAGATGGGGAAAAAAATGTTCCTTCTTCACAGTGCACACGGCATGTTGGATTTTTAATTCATTGTAAATCAAACTATTAGGCACTATTAATATTTATTTCATTAGGATAGTGGATGCACTGTTTGAGGACTTACAAGTAGTACGAAGTGTTTTAAGTCAGACCGTTCCTGCGATGCTGGATGAATACGAAATAGAAGGATAGAACGGGAACGGGAACGAGCTGGAATGGCGAGAGGGAAGAGTTCGAGCTGATCGATATTTCCCAATGATGGAAGTAGATATCGTGGCGGGATGCTCTACTGCCTTTCAGCCCTTTCAACGTGCATCGTATATATTCATATATAAATTGGTGTGTGTCAAAAATAAAAAGTAAAATTCGTTCTCGCACTTTTCATTACAAATGGCAATAATTATCCACTGGGGGGGAGGGGATATCGATATTTCCCACGGTGTCTTCAATTTCCTATAATTTCCCGATGCTTCTCGAAAAAGAGCTTTGACAACCAACTGTAAAGGGTGCCTTGTTATTTTTGCCTTTTTCCAGTGAGGCACACCTTTGATTTTTTTCGGAATCGAACTTGTATGAGAAGCGAGAGAAAACTACTTCCGATTGTAATTAAAAGGGAGAGAGCAAAAAATATTTTTTTCCGACCCACCCTTATGTATATACACATATATAACACCTACCCGAGTAGAAATCTTGCTCCAGCTGCAATGAAGACCTGATCAGGCATCCTGATTTCATTATCCGGCCTTGATCAGGATTTTTTGTCAAGCCCTGATCATTTTTGAAACGCAATCCCTGACTTCAGCCTGATCAGGGTAAAGGATCAAGGCCTGATCAGGGTACAAAATCAAGGCCTGATCAGGGTAAAAACATCAAGGCCTGATCAGCGTACAAAATCAAGGCCTGATCAGAGTAAAAAACCAAGGCCTGATCAGTGCTTCGTTTTTTTAAGGCTTCATCAAAGTGAAATACCGTGGTCTACTCAGGATGATGAAATGAATCCCTGCTCAGGAGGTCCTATTTATTGCTGAAATAAAAAGTACCGTGAATATTCAAAATAGAAAAAGGCACGAAATTATAAATAATGCCGTAACTAAAGTAAAAATTGATTCAAATCAAAATTGAATCAAAATTAAATCAAATCAAAATTAAATTAAACAAAGAACATTTGGTTGGCCTACGCTGTCCGGGCTAACCCGCACTGATAAATGTGATGCCATCGGTGCAGGTTAGCCCGTACAGCATAGGCTAACTGATGAATGTAATGCCATCGCTGCAAGTTAGCCTGGACAGCATAGTCTAACCGATGAATGTGATGCCATCGGCGCAGGTTAGCCCGGACAGCATAGGCCAACCGATGAATGTGATGCCATCGGTGTAGGTTAGCTGGGACAGCGTAGGCCAACCGATGAATATAATGCCATCGGTGCAGGTTAGTCGGTGCAGTTTAGTCTATACAGTGTAGGCGAGCCAAATAGTGGTAAGTTGACAGTGTAGTACAATTCAGTAAATGTAATGTCTAGTCGAAGTGCATTTCGAAAGGACTAACCTGCACCGATGGCATTACGTTCACTGAACTGAACTACTCTATCAACTTACCATAATTTGTTTGGTCTATGCTGTACAGGCTAACCTACACCGATGGCATTATATCCACTGGACTGAACTACGCAGTCAACTTACTATTGTTCAGTTGGCCTACGCTGTCCGGGGTAACCTGCACCGATGGCGTCACATTCATCGGTGCACCAACTGAGCAATGGTAAGTTGACTACGTAGTACAGTTCAGTGAATGCAATATCTATTTGAAATGCATTTCGAATGGACTAACCTTCACCAATGGCATTACGTTTACTGAAGTAAACTAGGATATCAACTTACCATTATTTGCTTGGCTTATCCTGGCCGGGTTAACCTGCACATGATTATTCTATAGTCATATGTTAATTTATAGTCATAAATTAAAAATAAATTCATGGTGATAGATTTAAACTAATTTATACTTATAGATATGAGAATTTTAAAAGTCTGAAACAAATTAATTGTTATACTAGCTTATGTATATGTCTCGTCTTTCTCTCGTGTGTCTTGAGCATTTGACAAGATGAGGTTATGCACGTGTTTAGCGCCAAACTGTACAAGTCCAATTGCTTGACCATCGCCTGATTCTAGCCGGGTCAGGCGAATTGACTTGAGCCGTAAATCCAGTTGCTTAATCACAGCTCGAAGCTAGCCGGATCAGGCAACTGGAAGAAACCGTACATCCAGTTGCCTGACACCAGCCGGATCAGGCAAATTAAGGCATACCTTAAGTAAGGCCTCCGTACTACAACGTGATCAGGCTTGGATCAAATATCAGGCCAGCCTGACATTATTTCTACTCGGGTATGTATATAATTTTGATTTCCCGGGTTCCAACATATATCCTTACGGGTTTTTCCGTATTACCTTTCCCGATTGACCCTTTTCCTATCGATCCCTACCCACGCTTCGCTATTCTAGCCTAACTTCCGTTCCGTCCACAGCCCTCTTAAGGGGTTATGCCTGGTTGTAAAAGTCGAAAAATCTCTTTTTTCAAAATCAATGAACGTTGACGGTAGAATATAATCTTGTAAATGTTCCCTGAAAGTTTCAAGGTGATCGGATCGAAATTGACTATTTCGAAAAATTCGAAACTTAAAACGCTTTTTGCTCGGAAGAACGGTTCCAAAGTGGGCAAGCAAAATATCTCAATAATAACTGTATCGACTTTTTTGAAATTTTCAGGGCTTTTTCTGGATGTTCAAATAGTGTATTTGGTTGAAGGATTTTTCCGATTTATACTTTCGATTTGATGAATGCGAAATGCCCATTTTTAAGCAAAAATAAAGTTTCTCACTTTGAGCACGCGCCTTTTTTTGTAATTTGATATTTCAGTATTTCCTTCGATTAGTCATAGGATAAACTAATATACTAACGATATCTGTTTTGATATTCGACAATCTGATTCAGAACGGTATTGCTTACAGTGTTGGGCGTTTATCAATTAAAATTTCAATCAGTTCATTAATTCACTGAAAACGTAGTCGCGTTTAGTTTAATCGACTAAAAAAGTAATTCCATTTAATTGAGATGTAATTATTATTAATTTTATGTTGCAATTAAATTATTTGGATTAATCTAATAATTGCAACTCGCAATTAAAACAATTGCGATTAACTTTTTTAATTGTTGTAAGAAACAATTGAAACTAACAATAAACCTATTTAACTTTACAGATATTACATTTAGAAAAATGATTAACATATTACTATTGATTCTTATATATATACCCGTGAAAGAAATTAGGAGGGCAGCCATAAAAAAAATTCGGGGCCCATGAGGGTTTAAATATGGATTCCCTACTAGGGCTTTCCACAACACAATCGGAGTAGGCCCCGACAGGAAAATAACAGGGTTGGGTAATTGATTCAAAAAAGGTCGTAGCGAAGAAAATGATACAGGGCCCAGACGGCATTCATTAGGGCAGTGATTGTTACAGGGCATACAATATATTTGCAAAGTTATTTTTAAGAATTTCTAGTTTTTTTTTTAATAATTCATGCGTGCAGGAATGACAGCACGCATGTATGTGCAGCACCGTTTGGCTGCTCCGACATATTTATTTGAACTAATTTCCGTTCAATGCTCTCGACGGGATAAACAACATCCACCGAATTTTTTGAGATAATTCGCCATTCGTAAACTTTAGATGACTTTGTTGGGTACATGAATACATTTGTTTTTTTTCCACACTTTTGCTTCAATGTACAAACATTCTTCAGACTCGTTACGTCCGAAAATTTTGTTAATCTCCGCGACGTATCCATTACGCAAAATCACAACGTTATCGGGCGGTCTCGTACCAATAAATGTGGAATGATTAAAAACAAAATTTTTTACAATCACTTCTCCATTTTCGAGATTCTTCTGACCAATCTCGCTTGACATGTATCCACAAATAAAGCTGATAATTATAGGTTAGTAATAGGGTTGTTTCATGGCTTTGATCGGGTTCTGTTGAGGCAACCAGTCGGGCCCTGATTCATAAGCTTCTTTGGGCCCTCGTCGACAAAATGCGACCGGCCTCCACGGGACCTGGTCGGGTGCCATGTTAGGACCCTTGCAGAGTAAGGGAAAGATAATCGGGGCCTAGGCAAAGCCCCGGCTGAATTCTTTCACGGGTATATATATATATAATTGATGATTAATATCAGTCTTTTATTTACTACTCATATACGTATTTCAATAACGTGGACATTGTTCTGACACCACTCAGCGCCCTCAACAGTAATCAGTTGTAATTGTTACTTCTTAATCAAATACACCAAACAGATTAAAAATTGATTAGCTTCTAACTGTGGAAAATCACGATTAACAATTGGTTAATTGCTAATTACGACTACGGCAATTAACAATAAATTAATTCCAAATCGTGAATTTTCACAATTACAATGAATTAACTGTTAAGTTTTATAGTCGTGTTTAACAATTGATGAATTGTTAATCTTTAGTTACCCTATTAAATAAATTTTGCCCAACACTGATTGCTTACTGCAGAAGATATTTTTGAGAGGTGCTTTCCAGACATGGGCTTTAAATCGATTATAATTACATATTTTCACACAAAAAATTACCGACTGTTCTCTAGATGTAACTTTCTCAAAAGGCTAATTTTTGTAAAAATGAATTATCACTAATTTCTTTTTTTAAATCCCAGCAATAAGCTGTTTTCGACGGTTACAACTAGGCATGAGGAGAGAGCGAATTTGGTAAAAAAAAAACCCCCAGTGCACTTGTCCCGATGGTCGTTACATTACTGAATTACTTGAAAAATACAATTCACTCAACTCTGGAAGCCCGTCGGAAGGATTTTTCCATAAGGAACGATATGAGATGAAAACGTCTTAGAGACGTAAAACACACTGATAAATCATGTTGATCTCGGATATCATCTCGGGCCAACAAGAGAATATCGCGAATGCATGTATGCGGGAAAACAATTGAATGTTTGCATCACGCTATATTTCAGTGCCACTTCGACACACGATGTATTAGACGTTTGTTCCGTTTTTACGTACGTGCGTTTGTATTTGCGTGTATCTCGACAATGGCCCCGTCTATCCAATCCTCGGTTTAAATTACGCGCACCCTCATCGTCTCGTTGTCTTCTCTACGTCGAGATGCCCACGGCGAAAGAGAGAACTTTCTTGCCGGGATCCGGCGCAACGTACCCTCTCACCGACTGTACACACGTACAGACTTCCGGTAGCGGGTGCATTCGTGATTCCGGATTTTTCCGCGCTTGGCAATATGAACCGTCCCCCGACCTCGAACTCCCGAACGTATATAGGTAGTTTGGGGCCACCAATTCGTGCATCTGCTGCATGAATATAGAGTACAATATACATTCCACACATCGGGCTGGTGCACACAATATTATAGTACACGTGCACGGGGCGTTTGCTGTCAAATTTACCGTGATAAAACACTCGGGTATTTTGTATTTAGCGGTTAAAAAAGTGGTTTCAATCAGGATTTTACATTGTGTTGTTTTGTTTTTTTTTTGGATTTTTATTTGTTTTTTGTTTTTCAATTTGGATTTGAATTTGGATTGGTTGAGTTTGTGGATTTTTTTTTACCATTCCATTAATTCGGATTTGTGGTCATACTTTTGGGAAGTTCCGCGCTGGTCATTCGGGGTGAAAATTATCCGAGTTGTGTCCAAGCGGATACCAAACGCTATCGGTCCAATTGGGTCGAAACATTGTGGATCGTGCGCTTCAGGTTATAGAATGTATAAAACTAACACTGACGTCACAATTCGCGTGATAAAATAGGTAGAAAAAAGTTTAACCAGAAAATACCAAAGGAAATAAGTATTTTCACTTGAATCGTAATTATTTTATTTTTGAATGAAATATAGGGGCGCCACTTTTGAGATATGGTAATTTCGAGCAAAAAAACAAACGAGCCCCTAGTAGGCGTGCCAGCGAGTTAATTATTCTAACAAGTAAAGGTTGCAAGATCGATATCTCCGATTCAGATGAAATTTGGCACGCTTGTAGAATGGGTAAAAATAGGCGACACGTATTTTTTCATATTTGCGGAACCCGATTTTTAACGGTTGAAACGCACCCTCGAAAATTGCCGGATTTTTCGTCGATAGCGTTTCAACGGTACGAGATATGAAAAAAATTCAAATGGCGATAATGTTTATTTTTTCGTGTACTGTACATTGGAGATGTGAACGATAACGTTATCGACGAAAAGTGAAAAACACCCCTATTTTCGAGGGTGCGTTTCAACCCTTAAAAATCGGGTTCCGCAGATATAAAAAAATACGTGTCGCCTATTTTTACCCACCTTACAAGCATGCCAAATTTCATCGAAATCGGAGGCGTCGATCACGCAACCTTTCGTTGTAAAATCTTCAAGTGCCCGGTGAGGAAAAATATTTTCCGAATGGCCTGTCACCTACAAACGAACGCTGAAATATATGAATTGTCAGTCCCTACGTACAGAGGAAGTTTCAAACCTTCGGCGAAGGGGCGACCAAGCCCCGTTAGAGAACAATGACGATTTCCAGCCCCGATGTTGGCGGTGGGGTCAGTTTGACACTCAGTGACCACAGAGAGTCAAACTTGTCTCAGTAAGTGCGAATAATTGGAGGATAACCTGAGGCGTGTCTAAAGAGACACTGGCATGACGGAAACGAATCTTTCCAACATCATTTTTGATTCTTCCATGTGCATTTTCAAATAGAGAGTATATAGGAACTGGAATACCCCATAGCCATGCATAAATACATAACAGGGTGGAAAAATGAGGGTTGGGATTGAAGAGCATCCAAAAGCCAGACTAAAACCCCTGCGCTCTTTCTCTCTCGCTTTCTCTCTTGGAAAACTCTCATCTCTGAGCTTCCTTGTACATCCTGTTCGTGTGTCCTCATCGTGTCTCCCGCGCGTCCGTCCACAGAGAGGGAACCCTCTCCTGACACTCTTGGCAAATTTCCACCGCCCTCTCTCTCTCTCTCTCTCTCTCTCTCCCTCTCTCTCGCTGCTACTCCTCTTTCCCTTCGTCTCAACATCGTGGTGTTGCGAGAATGGCCCCTGGAGAGTGAAACACGAAAGCCAACGTCATCTTCTCACTCTTCCCTGGCCTCACCCTTCTCTTTTCGACTCGACTACGGGGCTTATCCTTTGTTTCGAAATAATTGTTTCCTATGGGTGCTGTACGGTTCGTTGGCGCGCTCCTTCTCTCTTAGGTACTCGTGGCGAACGTCAAGGCTTGTGGAAGGATACGCATACGAGGGAATACGAAATGTATCACCGGTGGACTTATGTATAGCGGAATCAAAAGAATCAGAGCATGCTGATTCGTTATTATGTCTATTCAATTGTGTATATGAAATTAAGGCGTCATCATTGTACAGTGCCGTTGTTTTCGTTGCTATTTCATCAAGGGCTAACACCACTGTAGAGTTTTCAGAATATTGATTTCTTCTAAATTGGCTTAAGAGATACTTTGAAGCGTCTACATTAAGGGGGAAAAACGTTCGGTACATGCAAGACAAAGGTCCGCAGGCTCTCGTGTGCGTCTGCGGTGGCCCTGGCTGACCACAATTGGATGAATACAATTTTTCAAACCGGCACGCAGCATGACTCTAACAATTTTGATTCTTTTCACCCAAAATTTTGAACACATCTTTAAAATAACATTCCGAAGTGAAATACGTACGGGATTTTCCACGAGTTCATTACAGCATCAGTTATTAACAAATGATTGTCCTTTTTTCTGTCGAAATTTGAGTTTTTACTTCAAATGCTTGCAAATTACACAAAAATTGATATTTTCAAAATTCCCTACGCATTTCACTAGCTATACTCATGTAAATTGATAGCGATTTTTTTATTTTCTTCCAAATTCAAATTTGCGTGAGTTACACTGCGTGCCGCAGAACGTCTCAAATTCAGCATGCCTCGCGAGAATGTCTCCAGCGTCGCCATATTGTGTAATTTTACAATATTATTTTTTTTTATTCACTTGAAGATATGACTAATACCATTCTTGAATATTTTTACCCTCTCACATGTCCTTCCACCCAAAAAAATCGCGAAATATAACTTAATTTCAGACGTTTATAGTGCTGTAAGCCCTTAAAAGAGCTTTCTACTTGTCGTGAGCCAAAAAATGTTCGGTTATTCACCAATTTCTTGAGCGAAAAATATTAAATATAGAACGCTGACACGTGGTACGCTTGCTAAACGGTCTTTATTGAAGATGATAACATTTTTTAAAGTTTGACGAAACACAGTACTGGGAGTGGGAGTAGCCACGTACGTCATCGCGACGGCGAAGATATTCTTCGCTTGCGGAAGTCCTGAATCCTGAACAGGTCGTCTGAAGCAAAAAATCGAACATATTTCCACTTTGTACAATATTGCGTACAAGTCGAACTGAAATCGGGAAGAAAAAGGGAAAAATGAAGAAAATAGTGAGCGATCGAAGGGGAAGTTTAGTTTTTCATCAAACATTTTTGCAGTTTTTTAAATCACAATATACAGACGTTTGATTATTTTTCGATAACTCTAGTTCAACTAATGGAGACGTTTGTTTTATACGTGCCTGCCAATTTTCATAACGATTGCTCATCTGGGGACTGTAGGAGCACTTCCGCAAACTTAGAAAACGTGGTTTCGAGAAAAACGCGTTTGAAGTTACACTGAAGTTTATGTGCAAATAAAATTAAAAGTTTCATAGTTACCCCCCCTAACTTACGCTGCTATGCCAGGTCCATAGGGTGCACCTTCCTTTTGCATTGGCTCTTTCGGATACAGCACAATAAAAAAAATGGCTTGCCCAACCAAGTAGAAACCCCTGTTAATAGGGCGAAAAGAGTTGAACCTGTTATTCGCAGCTGCTGACAATGAGCGGGACGAAGCATTGCCAATTTTCCTTTGACCCTAGAAAATGACAGGAAGAAATTCTGCCATGGATGAGACAAATGGTTGCGTCTCCGCCAACGATTTGAAATACTTACATGGCTTAGTTTTTGGCATAGTGAATCGAATGTGCTGGAGTGGATGGTAAATGAGTAAGCTTGGGGCCCGAAAAATAGGTCCATAGTACTTTTTTTCTGCTGAAAGTATTGGGATGGCGAGGTCGGGATCTTACACGCCATTGGTACATAGTCTTGCCAAGTTAGAGTTTTTTGTTTCGTAGGAAAATATTGATAAACAATGGAGTTATTATAAAGAAAATGCCGTCGTTGGTGCATGGCCAATCGGTGCAGGTAGTTCTGGCAACGAGGGTCATCTGAAATGAAAAATAAACAAATGTACTTTCATTGTATAGTCGAACCTCGATATAACGAATCTCTAGGGAAGTTCCTTATATCGAGTTTTTGTTGTATCGAGGTTACATTATATCGAGATCATGTTCCTTAAAATATTGTTCGAAAAAATATATATTGATACTATAAATATTGGGATATTTTTTAAAGAAAAAAAGGTTAACATTTGAGCTATTTTTGCAAGCAATTATATAATAGCAATACTAATATGGTATAGTATGATTTTACATGTGCACAAAATCACTTGATTCCATGCATCACAATTCGTAAAATATTGGCCAGTACCAGACAGCCTCTGATCGATTGTCTGTTGGTCCACTAAATACTCGGTAATCGTGCTTGAGTTTTGACACATAAAAAAAAGAATCAGCAGCTATAATCGAGTCCGTGCTCGAACTACCTTAACAAATCAATAGCTGTCAAACTTTTTACATTCGACTCTTGCACTTTTGTCGTCGCCTTTTTCACTCTAATGTATTTGTTTATTTATGCCCCAAAAATGTTGGAGATTCGCATGGGTTTACGAGATACTGTAACTGGTAATTTTTTTCGTTCCTCGCGCGCTAGAAAAGTTCAGCAGGCTGTTGATGAGGTCAGGTATGAATTATTAAAGCTTCCAAGTATTTCCAGGTAGAACACAGGCTCCATGAATTTTATGAATTTCACAATTTACACCTGAAACCAAGTTGAATTTAAAAAAAAAGCCCGATTACCGCGATTACTCGATTTATAAATCGAGTGCCCGTGCTCGCCACGTAAATCCGGATTAATTTTTATCCCATACACTTTTTCGCTATAAATCGCTTTATCGGGTAAATTTCGCGCGATTTAAACGCAAAAATCGCCCGTTCGATTGTCTCGCCACGGGTTTCCGTTGCAATTGCCCAGAATTTTGTCGCAACGAGTGTGAAAAAAGTATCGCCTCGCGTATCTCGTGTAGGTGTGAGCGGGCGATGTAGGTGTGCTTCACAGACTGGTGCCGATGTGTTGGACGATAAAAAAATCGTCCAAACAACCATCGCAATCCAATAGATCGTTCTTTCGCCAAGAGATGTTATATGTGCTATAACAGTTTGACCTAACAACCCCAAAATTAAACTCGACGTTGTGCATATCGTTTTTTTTTACGCTGCGAACTCTCCCGCGTATGTCACCGGCAAATTTTCAACGCCGGCATATCGGTACACAGTAATCACTGAAAAACAACAATAAAAAGCAAACTACGGGCTCAAATCACGATTCGTTCGAGGTTCACCGAGTCTGTTTTACTGTTTGGCCGGTCGCTGTATGTTCATCGGTCACGTCCTATTGGGCTTTTTACGCTCGGAACTTTCCACTCGTGCCTTTACGTCCGCCCGTGTCATGTCCATAAAAAGCACTTGAGTTGTTGGTTCGAAGAGCACCAATGAATTTTGTAAAATTAAAAATAAATATTTACATCTTTGTATAAACAAAGATATGTGTTGATTTTAAAATTTTACTAAATTGATTGTCTACTTATTTTTTCAATTCTACGAATCTTTTTAATATTTTTTAAAAAACTAAAATATTTTTAAACCGATGCCTATGAATTTAATAATTTCTTATAAATTTTACAAAATTTATGGTTAATTTTCTTAAGCATCATCATGCTTGAAGAAACAATAATGAGAATATTTTTTTTATATTTAAAGATACTCAATTTGTAGAATATATTTTATATTTATATTCATGAAATATATTTATACTCATGATTTTAAAACGTTACTAAATGAATTGTCTATTTATTTTTTCAATTCTACGAATCTAATATTTTTTAAATGGATGCCTATGAATTTAATAATTTCTTACAAATTTCACAAAATTAATGGTTAATTTTCAAAGGCATTATCGTGCTTGAAGAAACAATAATGAGAATATTTTTTTTATATTTAAAGATACTGAATTTGTAGAAGATATTTTATATTTATGTTGGTGAAATATATTTATATTCATGAAAAATCATTCTCATAATCGTTTTTTCAAGCATGCTGTTCCAAAAAATCTAATTACGATTTCGTATTTAACAAAAATGAATATGCAATTGTTAAGAAAAATGAACGACACTTTTTAATATTTCACTAGTTTTTTGCATATATTCTAAAGTCCGTTTTTAGCGACAACATCCAGTTCCAAAGTGAATTTTTGGGAATTAAATTTAGAGATACGCTTGAATCTACAGAGTAAGTATTTCGCAGTTAAATGTATACATGTTGAAGGAAAATTTTAATTTTTTCAAAGCATTCAATTCGAAATGGTACATGACATTTAATGTTGCGCAAGTTCTGTCGCAAAAAGTTTTTATCGTCGAGCGTTGTGATTGCAGCCGTCCTCATAATCTTCCTTCGTCATATATTCTTTACGAATGCGTTTATCATTCGGGCCTCCATCTTTTTTATTGTTTTATTATTGTAGATTTTACCGTTTCTCTAAATTCAATTTCCAACAAATCATCTTGAAAATAAGTGTTCACACTAGAATACGGCTTTAATATGGAAATCAAACTTAATATATGGAAGGGTTAGAAAGAATGATCGACACTTTGTAATCATTGTTAATTTTTTCCAGATATTCTTCGATATAGCCAACTGTAAAATATCTTGATCTTTTTATTTTATTTTATATGCTTCAAATCTCGTTTTATCTTCTATGTCTTAAAAAAAACACACGCTTTCTCTTTTTTTCTTTTTCTCTCCTCTCTATTTCACTCCTCCAAATGCAGTGACAGTGGAAAAACGAAGTAACGATTTCCATGCACATGTGAATACTTACCACAGTTGCGTTAGTGTCCTCGCAGAGGGCATTTTATACGTACACAGTAGTTAGTTATAGCTAGTTGATAAATTTTGAGGATCACCGGTCACTACAACTAGTATCAAAATTCCCACCGTTGCGACTCGAAATATCCTATTTTAATTGAATTTTCGATATCCTGGGTGAGTTTGATCCGGATCGAAATTTAACAAGATTTCCAGGGTTCTTAATTCAATATAATCAGAATAGAATTTCCAATGCATATGCTTGAAAATAGAAATACCTTCACAAATACGGATATACCTAAATATTTCGGCCAAAATCCAACTCTACGCATTTGTGGAGCCTGTCTGTTTGGCTCTGCCATAAAAGTACATACATATCTATTTACGTGTCCACCTACATATACGTATACAGTGGTGTTTGTATTCTTAGCAAACATTACACATAGAAACAAAAGCTTGTCCCGATATCAGCGTGGGTAGAGCTTCCTGAGAGGCTTTGCTAGCCTTCGAATCGTGTTCCTATTTATCTTACGTATGTATATATACATATACGCCAGAGGGGTTCGTTTCTCGAGATGTGAGAAGATAGTTCACGTGGGATAAGAGAAGCCAAAAGACAGAGAGAGAGAAAAAGAGACAGAGAGAGAGAGAGAGAGAGAGAGAGAGAGAGAAAGAGAGATGGCGAGATGTTGACCTCGAGGAGAAACCGAAGGACTCTACGCCGTTTACAGAGGACGACCTCTTGCGAAACCCTCGAAAAGTAGCATAGATTCCTATTATTGCTCTGTTCGAAGCACCACCTGGGCTTCCTTTAGTCGAAAGGTATATAAGGAGATGATGGAAGGGAGGATGGATGGGGAACAGGAAGGGAAATGGTGAGAGAGAGGGAGAGAGGGGGAGAGCAAAGGAGAAAAGAGATGAACTAAAATGGTCAGGTCCAAAAGCAAAAGCTCTCCTGGTCGGGCTGTACGTATTATTCGAAAATGCTCTTTGTGGTCTCTTTTCCTTATAACGTTAAAGTCTCCCTCGAGTCGTGGTCCTCAGCAAATTACAATATATGTATATTTCTGTACGCGCGGGTGTATGTATATGTGTGTGTGGGGGGGGGGGGGGGGGTGGCCAAAAAATATTTAGAGGTCGCTCAAGCCTTCCGAAAATTCAAATTTACATATAAAAATTCCACTTTTTCCGTTCACTTCTTAACCCATAAATTTGACGCTTTATCATTTTTAAATCGCGCTCGCTAAAGCTCTAACCGGCCAATGAATATTTAGTGGTCGCTCAAGAATTTCGAAAATTCAAATTGTCGCGAATTTTTTTTTTTCTCGTATCAATCATAAATGTAACACTGTACAATTTTCAAAACGATCCGGCTTTTTATTTTAGAACCGGATTTTTTAATTTACCTTACAGTTCTAACCCGATAAAACGGGTGACCTATATTTTTTTTTCAGACAAAACCGTTAAAGAATTATTTTATGGGAACAGAGATTATGATTCTTCAGCTGGAAGTGTGAGGTTAATTTGAAAAATCTGTTTCTCAGGAAAAACGATTAACTGTTTTGAAAATGTTACAAAGCGTATCATTTTGGAGTGAGATGAGCAAAAACAATGAGCAATTCAATGGCAACAATTGAAAATTTCGAAGTTCTTGAGCCCGCGGCAAATATCCATTGACCGGCTAGAACTTTCGCAACAATTTTTGTTTTCTTTAAAGAAGATAATTGGATGGTGAGAGGAAGGAAGAAAATCGAGCTCAAATTTGTGCCACCCCAACATTCATATGTATAGTAGGCGAATTAATATATATAGGGAGAAAATTGTAAGGTGGTCATGTCTTTTAGGGCTCCTGTACCGCTAACCGTGTCTTGTACCCTTAAATGTCGCGAAGCTTGTACGACCGAGAAAAATATGGATTTCAACGGCGTTTTCGAATTCTCTTTGAAATAAAATACAGCGTATTTCTGTGATGGGTAATATTTGCACGGAAAAGTGGGGCATTCTGGGAAAATCTCAAAACTCCACGTTGTGTACAAAAGGATGAAGATAATCAAAGTTCGAATCCAAAACACTCTCGAAAAACTTTTTGCTCTGTATCTCGTCATGGAGAAAAAAATGATAGAAGATGCATTTCAAACTGAATAATTGAAATGAAATTCTGTTTTAAAAAATGTTTCTAGGAGTATTTCCTATCCAGACTTTAATTATCTTTGCTCAACTGAACTCAAAATGGCATTCGATTTCTTTCCCAAGGACATTTGAATTTTTCTGGCAGTTACTACTCGCCACAAAAATACACCATATTTTTTCGAAGCGGACTTCAAAAACCATGAAATATCATGTTATTTTCGGTAAGGGATAAATCTTTTTAGGAATATTTCGCAATCGGACTTTAATTATCTTTACTCACCTGAACTCAAAATGTAATTCGATTGCTTCCCCAGGACATTTTAATTTTTCAGGCAGCTACTACTCGCCACAAAAATACGCCATTTCTTCAAAGTGGATTTGAAAAACCATTAAATATCATGTTATTCTCGGTAATGAATAAATGTTTTTAGGAATATTTCGTAATCGGACTTTAATTATCTCTACTCACCTGAACTCAAAATGTAATTCGATTTTTTTCCCAGGACATTTGAATTTTTCTGGCAGCTACTACTCGCCACAAAAATACCCCATTTTTTCGAAGCGGACTTGAAAAACCATTAAATATCATGTCATTCTCGGTAATGAATAACGAAATAAACACACACACACACACACACACACACACACACACACACACACACACACACACACACACACACACACACACACACACACACACACACACACACACACACACACACACACACACACACACACACACACACACACACACACACACACACACACACACACACACACACACACACACACACACACACACACACACACACACACACACACACACACACACACACACACACACACACACACACACACACACACACACACACACACACACACACACACACACACACACACACACACACACACACACACACACACACACACACACACACACACACACACACACACACACACACACACACACACACACACACACACACACACACACACACACACACACACACACACACACACACACACACACACACACACACACACACACACACACACACACACACACACACACACACACACACACACACACACACACACACACACACACACACACACACACACACACACACGCACGCACGCGCACACACACACACACACACACACACACACACACACACACACACACACACACACACGCACGCACGCGCGCGCGCGCGCACACACACACACACACACACACACACACACACACACACACACACACTGTTCCTTCAAACATGCATATTCCCTCTCTCGTATGCCATTTCGATCCTCTCCCTGAAACCATCGTGTCTATTAGCCTGTCAAAACGTCAAAACTGCAAAGATAACTTAATAGTGGTGCAATAAGCGTTCGCTCATATTCTGACCAGAGCGAAAGCACTTGCATAAGTGCTCCCGTAGCTATACATGGCAATGTGGACTACAAGGATTGGAAAATACATAAACCATGTAATTTGACAGGTGTGGCAACGTGACTTACGCCCTTTTCGCCAGTGACGTGTTCAGACGTACGTATGGGTACTATCTAGGTATGCGCGGTGATATACATCACTCGAATATCCGGTGAGCCTGTTCGTCAGTTCTCTTCGAGAATATCTCATTATTATTCGGTTCTTGTACCGGGACAGGGGCGGGGGTGGCTTATGTAGCTTTCGTACACACGATCGACAGCGTAATTTTTCACGTCGACAACGGTCCCGCTTTTCATGGAGGCGGAAGTAGCGGTTGTGGGGAGAGGTTTACTGACACGCCTGCAATTTAGGTTTGCCGAATCACGTAACGAAACCATTTTCTCCACGATATCACGCCTCATATCGCGATATATATATATATATATATATTTGCGGAATTTAAATTTTGCGGCCGACCAAACGCCGCTCATCGAAATAACCAGATCGATCATCGGAATCCGATGAAAAATCGGAGGGATACTTTTTTTTTGCTTGCAATGACGAATGGATTGGGAATAAAATGTCAAGGGACGCGTATCGATTTGTGGCCGATTATCCATTTTGCGTTCATTTTTGGGCTGGTTGAAACGCGGGCAATTTGGAACGGTTATCGACGATCATTTTCATGGGAAAAAAACGAAATGGCCGGAAAGATAAGTGACACGGGAGTGGCACAAGTCAGACGGAGGTGTTTCGAAACGATTGGAAAGAGTGCGGGTAGATGGAAGGCTTAGAAAAATGAAACAAGATTAAACGAATGAAAAAAATATCTTACCGTTGGTGGAAAATTGAAGTGACCGTAAATTCGATTTTTCTGAAATACGATGCTGAGACAATATCTGTCATTTTTAGAAATCGTGTATCGACATCTTTTTGAGCAATGTGGAGGTACAAGCTGAAGCTTTTAATAATTCTTCCGTATAAAAAATACAAAAACATCCGGCAAAGGGAAACCTAAGAAAATCCGGTTCACCTTTTAAAAGTCCGACAGTACGCGACACTTCATTTTTAAGGAAGCTTTCCGATGAATACTTAAGGGGGGAGATCCATTCAGTGCGAGGAAAAGGTTGCTGATTTTAGTGATATTTCTTCAAAAGGTAAGATTTCTTCACCATTTTCTAGACTTGTACAACGAAAGGTTGGAAGGTCGATCTCTCCGATTTCGATGAAATTTTGCATGCTTATAGAATGGGTGAAAATAGGCGACACGTATTTTTTTTATATCTCCGGAACCCAATTTTTAAGGGGTGAAATGCACCTTCGAAAATGGGGCGGTTTTTCGATTTTCATCGATAACGTTATCGTTCTCATCTCCGAAGTACAGTACACGAAAAAATAAACATTGTTGCAATTTGAATTGTTTTCATATCTCGTACCGTTAAAACATTATCGACGAAACACGAAAAACACCCCAATCTTCGCAGGTGGGTTCCCACCGTTAAAAATCGGGCGCCACAGATTGAAAAAAAATCCGTGTCGCCTATTTTTACTCATTCTACAAGCATGCCAAAGGGGGTAGCCGGTTAAGGGGGGTCTGACGGCCCCCACCGAGTTTGATCGAATCGACCCAAAAACCTGAAAGAGGGCTGAAAAACAAAATTTTAGAGATATTTTTTAACCCCCTAAACCCTTATGAAAACACCATAATCGCAAAAAATGCGTTTTTTTGATGTTTAATTTTTTTTTGAGCTTTCAAATGCATTTTAAAGCGGTTTTAACACAACCAAAATTTTGTTTCAGATGTGTAGACATGCCCTGAACTTTTCCAGATTTTTTCGTAAAGTTAAATCATGTGCAACATAATTTTAATGGCAAAAAAACCGTAAAAAATCGTCATTTTTTGTATTTAATGCTATGGTTTTTATTGACGTATTAATGGTAAAAAATCGTGCACCATAGCATAGAAAGCTACTATCTTCCTCTACAAAATGACGCTAATTGGGCTCAATTCGGTCGTCTCTAGCGTCCGAAAATCAAACTTGAATAAATTCCGTTTTTATAATTTGAGCATTTTCAATTACGAAAATGACACAAAATCATATTTTTCAATTATTTTTTTTAATAAAAGTACATTTTGGGGTTTTCGAGGTCGCCGATTACAAATTTGATGTCAAAAATTAGTTTTGTCACATGACAGCTGTCAAAACGAAGAAAAAATATTTTAATTTTTGAAATTTTTTAAAAAAGCTATGGGAACGATATTAATAAGGATTTTTTAGGTCGCTGATTATAAATTCATTCTTATACACGAATTTTTAATCGTAACAGCTGTCAATAGTTATATTAACAAACAAAAAATTACGTATTATTCAGAAAAAAAATTTGGAATTCCCCGACTAAACTGTCACCTGGCGGAGAAAATCCCAACTTGTACCTTATTAAGCCACGTATCCGAGTGCCTAAGGCCACCGTACCCACGTGGGCCTTAGGCTCGTATGCCCCTCCGCACGGTACTGCGCATGCCCACTACGCACTGACGCATCGAGAACCCCGCTCCACGCGGTCTCTCTTTCTCTCTGTGTTCAGCCGCCGTCCAGTACACACGTCATGCGACGCGCTCTGCTCCGTTAAACAAATCTATTTGTTTTGTTAACAGCGTTTTTTTAATTTATCGTTTAACCTGCCTATCTCAACACGAAGTGATTGAAGCAGTATTCTAAGGTGAGTTTGAATATCAATTTAAATATCAATCAACATAAAAATTGATTTATAATCATAACCTCAATCTACAATCGTTTGCCTCATAGTCGACTTGAAATCGTACAGAAGGTGGCCGTCAACTTCAAGTTGTTGTTTAGTTCACTCACATGAAAAGAATTTAAAAAAAGCAAAAAAAAAACAAAACTAAGACGAAACGATATTTCAATAAAAAAATGATTTGGAATACAATAATTTATTTCTGTTTTGTTTACCGATGTTTTCAACATTTTTTTTGTTTTGATTTACAATTTTTAATGTACTTTCGATTTTCGTTACTTTTGTTCTATTTGTTTTTTTAATTATGGTTTTTTTTATTCCGGGTTTCAGTTACTTTTTTCAGTTTTTTCAAAAAAAAAAAATAATTTGTTAATCATAATAAAAAAAATAACAATGTTCTTTTTTTTTCTTTAGGAAAAACTGTGCGATGCCACCGAAAAAACGAAAATGTACGGCTGGTGAAAGGTGCATAAGATGCAACAGATTGTTGCGTTATGATACCGGAAAACAGAAGTCCATTTCTTCAGATGATGACGTACACTTATATACTAAACTACTAGGTAAACGAGTAGAGAAAGGTGACGTTTTATGTCATCTGTGTCGTTCCGCAATCGCTAAATCCCGAACGGTTTCACCATCGACGAGCAGTGATTCTGATCCTGAAGAAAATCTTCAGTTGGATTTTAATCCCGAAGAAAATCCTCTGCCAAACGTCAATCCCGAGGAAAATCCTCTGCCAGATGTTGATCGCGAACAAAATTCTGTCGATCCTGTAGAGAGACATTCATCAACACTCTCCAATTTGACAGTATCAGATGACACAGAACAATCTTCGGAACAGTCTTCGCAACAATTGTCACGGTCGGAGTCTGGATCTTCCACAGGACAGTCATCACAATCTTCTAAGGACCCTCCTTACGTTCTTCGTCCAAGAGAACCGGACTATGAAATGATCGAGATGCCTTTCAACAGAGTTACCGCGACTCACAAATGTTGTTGCGTATGTCTTACTCCAATTACGACATCTCCGGTTGTTCCGTTTAAAGCGAGGTTACAGGTATTTATAAGTTCACGAATTTTCATTCCAAAAGGCAATCGCTGTTGTCCTGTACATCTTATCAGTGAACGTATGTACGTTGACGAAATTTCAAACTTGAAAATATTTTCGAATACTTGTACTATCAGTTCTCAAGAGTTGGCATTATTTTTGGATGCACTGTCCAAAAAATGCGACAACAGTATTTTAGACAGAGTAGATGATTACAATTTATCGGCAGAGCGCATAAAATCGCTAACTGGATACACAGTTGCAGAAATCAAGACTCTAAAAATCATGTTGGTCACTTTGCGAAATTCTCAAAATCGCAGTATTAATCAAGCTCTTTTAATATTCCTTTTTAAATTAAGAACTGGAAATTCCAACACAATCACTGCGTCAATTTTCGATATCAAACCTGAACAACTAGTATCTGCTTATTGCAAATCGGTTTTGGATTCATTCGCGAAAGACGTCTTTCCACTTCGTTTCGGAGCTCGGGCATGTTCTCGCGAAGAATTAATTGCTAATCACACGTCGCCTTACGTAAAAAAATTACACGGATTTGAAGATCGCCTGCTCTTGATTGCTGATGGTTCATACCTTCGACACCAAAAAAGTAGTAATAATTGTTACCAAAAAAAATCTTTCTCTGGTCAGAAAAAGTGTCCACTCTGTAAACCCTTCACAGTTTGTGCCACAGATGGATATGTAATAGATGTTTACGGACCGTACGAAGCAATTGTGAATGATGCGAAAATCTTACAACATGTACTAAGTGATCCGAACGGCTTGAGATCAATCCTCAAAAAAGGGGATGTTTTTATACTTGACAGGGGGTTCAGAGACGTCAAAGATTGGTTAGAATCTCAAGGGTTCGTTGTGTTGATGCCAGCGTTGAAAGGCAAAAGAAAGCAACTTCCAACAAATGAAGCAAACGAAAGTCGATTTGTTACGAAATTGAGGTGGGTGGTAGAGGCTGTCCACGGTATAATCGGTAGTAAATTCAAACTCTTGCATAATCAGTTTAACAACAACATGTTGGATTCAGCGATGCTTTATTGCAAAGTAGCGAATTTTTTGGTTAATGAGTTTGGAAAAAGACTGAATTGCGATACCGATTTACAAGATCAAATTGCCGAGCAAATGTTGAAAAGAAAAGACGTTGACAATTCTTTAGCGAAAGTTGTGGAAGAACAAAACTGGAATAGGAAGAAAAGGATCTTCAAACCGTTAACATCAAATGACGTATTAGACTTTCCGGAAATGACAGAGCAAGATTTGAAGATCCTTTTCACTGGCTCGTACCAGTTATCGCAAACTGTTTCATACTTAGCTGAAATGTATACCGAAGAAGGACTTTTGAATATGCAATACTTGTTGGAGGACGATACCATTTTGAAATGTGAAGTTAAATCAAGACATATAAACAAGAAAGTATACAGATGTTACGTTCAGTACGACCCTAACAGTATTGGATATAACGGTATAAAAAACTACGTATGTGATTGTGCAAATGGGCTAAGAACTGTTGGTTGCTGTGCCCACGTTGCAACAATCATTTACTTTTTAAGTCATGCACGGTATTTGTCCAAAATCATCCGCCCAGCTCAAATTCTAACGAATCTATTTCACGTTGATAATGTCGAACCTGTTATTGAAGAACACAGTGACGAAGATTAACAACATAACAATCATGTTGCAATGTATGTATTACTTGTGTCTGTTTAATGTATATATTAGATGAATGTATGTAATATTATTATAAATAAATAGATTTTTTAAAATACAATGACTTTTAATTATTGAAAAAACCGAAATAGCAAATACCATTTTCATTTGATGACATGTGTAATTTTTTTTTTTGTTAGCTGTTTGACATCAAATTTGTAATCGGCGACCTCAGAAACCCCAAAATGTACTTTTATTAAGTAAAATAATTGAAAAATATGATTTTGTGTCATTTTCGTAACTGAAAATGCTCAAATTATAAAAACGGAATTTATTCAAGTTTGATTTTCGGACGCTAGAGACGACCGAATTGAGCCCAATTAGCGTCATTTTGTAGAGGAAGATAGTAGCTTTCTATGCTATGGTGCACGATTTTTTACCATTAATACGTCAATAAAAACCATAGCATTAAATACAAAAAATGACGATTTTTTACGGTTTTTATGCCATTAAAATTATGTTGCACATGATTTAACTTTACGAAAAAATCTGGAAAAATTCAGGGCATGTCTACACATCTGAAACAAAATTTTGGTTGTGTTAAAACCGCTTTAAAATGCATTTGAAAGCTCGAAAAAAAATTAAACATAAAAAAAACGCATTTTTTGCGATTATGGTGTTTTCATAAGGGTTTAGGGGGTTAAAAAATATCTCTAAAATTTTGTTTTTCAGCCCTCTTTCAGGATTTTGGGTCGATTCGATCAAACTCGGTGGGGGCCGTCAGACCCCCCTTAACCGGCTACCCCCTTTAATCGAAATCAGAGAGATCGACCTCGCAACTTTTCCTTGTTACGGTATGTTTCATTACTGCTTTTGCGGCTGTTACATGGTGTTCTTTTTGTTTTCTATTCATCTTTGAAAATGGCGGCGGTATGACACGGTCTCCTAAACGAGCTGGACGGTGAAATTATTTTTTTCTAAAATCCAATGAAGATTTTTCTTTCATTTACACTCATACGCAGAATATGAACCAAGAAGAATTGAGAAATGTTGAAAATCGATAAAGAAGGTAGACTTTGAAACTAAAAGATTAAATTTTCCACAATAATAGCTTCCTTTGCAAAAAACACTTTCTATTTAAAAAAAAAACGTAGCGTCACATTTCAAATAATAAGGTTAGAAAGATTTATCCAAAATTTTATCAGAATCGATCGATCAGTTTTTAGCTATACTTCACGCCAGTTTTGAAAATGCAGCTTAGCAGACCGTGCCATGCCTTCGCCATTTTGAAAGATGGATAAAATATAAAAAATATCATGTGGCAGCCAAAAGTAGTGATAAAACATATCAACAGTCTCAAAAATGGTAAAGAAATCTTGCCTCAAAAAAGAATCACCAAATTTTTCATTGCCTAACGCCATCTTCCCGGTAAGTCAGTTTTATCGACTGTAATCATGATCTGATCCAATGTTTTATGTCTTTTATTAATGATCTGTTTACTCCATATTTGTTTAATACATGAAGAATGTATATGTTCGAATCCACCGGAAATGTGTTTTTCATAACAACCTTGCTGTACAGCCCTCCATACGATAGAACCCTAAAATATCCCTTCCCGACGTACACATGAGCCAAATTTCCGGCGTATACGTGAGTAAAAACGCACGAAACAGCGAGTAGATATACATCGACAGGGCAATATGACCCGAACGCAATCATTGCGTTCGGCTCATATTCGAATCGGCTCATATTCGAATCACCTTTGCGACATTGTAAAAACAAATTTACTCGCATTGAGAATCGACGAATACCGAAAAAATTGCAGTCATCTCTAGTTCCACGAGCTCTTTTCAAACCAGAGCAAAAATTGATACCAGATTTCTTCCATTTCCTCGGATTTCTCTTTGAAGACGCGGGCAAATAATTTTTGTGGATTTAGTACACGACTGACTGGGGTAAGCCCTTGAGGTTTTCCTGATTCATGTGTGTTTGAACTTTGAACCAATGTACATTGCATTCTGTATGCCGAAGATATATTTTTAGCACACACACACACACACACACGTATGAAGAAACGCATGTACAGGGTGGCCCGGAAAGTAATGTCAAATAGGACTATCTAGATGCCTCGTATCAATACCTATCCGAACCACCTCTATGTATACTCTGCGATGTATCCTAATTTTCGAAAAAGAACGCTGCAGCTAGCCAAACAAACCCAAAGAAACACACCCAAACAACAAACCCACACAAACAAACTCAAACAAAGCCAACCAACCCATACAAGCAACGCAAACAAACACACCCAAACAACCAACCGAAACAACCAACCCACACAAACAAGCCCAACAAACTCAAACAAACAAATAAGCCCAAACAAATAAACAAACCCAACCGACCCAAACGAACACACCCAAACAACCAACCCACACAAACAAACCCAATAAACACACACAAACAAACAACCGCAAACAAATTCGACCGACCCAAACAAACACACGCAAACAAGGAAACCCAAACAAAGCCGACCAACCCATACAAACAAACCAAAAAAATTAGACCAACCCAAACAAACACACCCAACAAAGAAACCCAAACAAAGCCGACCAACCCATACAAACAAACCAAAAAAATTAGACCAACCCAAACAAACACACCCAACAAAGAAACCCAAACAAACACACTCAACAAAGAAACCCAAACAAATAAATAAACCCAAGCGACCCAAACAACCAACCCACACAAACAAACCCAAGAAACACACTCAAACAGACAAATCTGACCAACCCAAGCGAACACACTCAAACAAAGAAACCCAAACAAATCCGACCAGCCCAAACAAACCCAAACAAATCCGACCAACCCAAACAGACACACTCAAACAAAGAAACCCAAACAAATGCGAACAACCCAAACAAATCCGACCAACCCAAACAAACACACTCAAACAAAGAAACCCAAACAAATCCGACCAACCCAAACAAACAAACCCAAACAAATCCGACCAACCGAAACAAACAAAGCCAAACAAATCCGACCAACCCAAACAAACACACTCAAACAAAGAAACCCAAACAAATACGACCAACCCAAACAAATACACTCAAACAAATAAACCCCAACAAATCCGACCAAACCAAACCAAACAAAGCCCAACAAAATTATACAAATTTTATTCGAACGAATACACGTGTAAATAATTCGTCTGGGTAGTTTAGTTAACAATTTAACACATTCTATCACGGAAGATTGTTCCGTCCTGATGTATGTTATTCGTCCGGATACTAGCCGACCCGAACCACAATGATATGTACGCCTACTGAAAATACGACGTGAACTGAACCGCTATCCAGACGAACAACATACGCTAATTCGTTCGATGACCGGACGGGTGACACCGAAAAAAGAAAACATTTTTCACTTTTTTCGAATTTTTTTGTAATACTTTTTTCCCTCCTGTGTATGTAATTTCCTCTTCGAGGTCTCAAACGCAATTTGAATGCCTTTAGACCAGTCCTTTGTTTTTTGCAATTGGAATGCATTTAGTCTTTTTATTTTTCCATATGAAATTTAGTGACTGATTCGCTCAAACTTATTTTTTGAACTTTTGATAAAAATCTAAGGCATTTACGTTAGCGTTCAGTTGGTAATTCATTTATTGCTCAATTCACTTCATGAAGATAACTCAAATTAGAAAAATAGCCGCGCAAAGTACATGGACAAAGAAGAAAAATCAAAATATGCTTTTTTTTTCGACAACTCGAAAAGGTCGGAGGACATACAAGGGGGTGATTCGAATAGTTAATGCGGCGTCTAGAATTTCCTTCCGGACGTCACTTTTCGGGCCACCCTGTACATTTACATACATGCATGCATCCGAGTACGCCATGAAGTTGCAAACATCCGCCATGATATTCGTCTTGATTCATGTATCGTCATTATTTTCTTTTGCCGAAGTTCCGATCTCACTTCGGTCGGTAGTCCCGACTGGAAGGCTGGCACGGGTACGTGTACGTGGCTCTCACCGAGTCGTAAATAGTAATCATGCGTAGAAAAGCCGACCGAAGATATAAATTCATCGCGAGGTCTCTCGGTGTATAAAGTACGGGTTAACGAGAACATAGATGGCAAAAGTTTTAAATGAATTCCCGAGTGGAAATTGTATTATGCTCGTACGTGCGTACATCCCGCGGAACATTGATTATAGATGGTTGAATTAATGAGTTTGGGGTTGGGTCGGAATTGTGAAAACTGAATGCCGATGAGGATGTACGCGGGTGGCGAGGCTAAAATCACGGCACACGTGGAAAAATGGAAATTAAACTCTGCACAGGTTAAACGTCACCATTTTCACGCGGTTTTATCTAATATCTGCAACTGAGTTTAGAACGGCAGAAGCGTTTTTCAAAACTATTGTTTAAACGTCAATAGGGGGTTAAAAATAATAATTGGCACTTTGTTGTCATTTTTCCTCGCCTGTGACCAACTCGTTTCTTTCAGTGTTTCTTCCTCTATGAGGAAGCCATGCCAAAGAATTTAAATAAAAGACAGCAATGTGCAAGTTTCTGATTTCCATGATTTTTTGGTGGAAGCCATCTCTGGGCACTCCATTGATGTAAAAAAATCCAATACTATTTGAAAAATTGAAAAAGAAAGCTTTTAATTACGCTTTGTAGAAAGTAAGATATTTCGGAATCTAACCCAATTTTGTAATCCAGGAAGTAATAGTTCTGAATACCTTCACAGATTCTTGAAAGACACGATATTGATTGTGGATAACTCCATGGATAATGAATCCGATGAAAAACAGAGTTTATAAAGATGTATTAAATGCGAACTATTTATCGATTCTTGCTAAATTCAATACGAAACATGCTTGTCCTCTACATTGACGGAACAATTCTATTGATATTGGCTAACCGCGTCTATTTGATTTTTTTATTTGAATTCACTAGACTTTTCGTGAAATCAAATGTTTTCTATAGCATTTCATTATTGGAATTATTTCTTTTTAATATATTTATTTACTCAAATCAAAATCTATTTAATATCGTATAACTCAATATTTTATTTAACCCAATAAATATGTGATTTGATTTCAGCTGTTTAAAAAACAATTTAATCGAATCCACTAAGTCTTTAAATCTATTGAAGTTCGTTAAATTTAACTCACATGGATTTTTCGCAGAGTCAACCATTTTTCGCATTGATTGAACTAATGGTCTGTTTTTATTGCCACACACGTATCAAAGGGAGGTGGGGGTAGAGGGGATGGAGAGAGAGCGGTATTATTTGTATACATAAATATATAAGTTATGTTTGAAAAATCTATAACATTTTATTCCATAACCTCTTTCATTATCACAATGATATTAACTAATTGCCATAGTTTTTGCGATACAACTAATAATTGAAGGAATTCATTTGGTCTCTCATGCTATATCTGTGACTAGGATGTAGGTAGGTTCGAGGTTCGATTCTAAATAGGCAAAATATTTTCTTCGGAAAAAATTATTCCAGACGGCCAACGAATGGCGAATTACGATACAAAAATCATTGTGATAAAACTCTCAAACAAGTGTTTCGTTTCATTTTTGATTTATGAAATATTTCATGCATATACAGTACACTTGGATTTACGGTGTATATTGTAAGCAAATAGGGATTCATTTGAATCGAATGTTTTTTTGTTTAAATTCAAAATATTTCATGTTTAAAAAATATATTTAAAGTTAAAAAATATATATTTAATATTTTCAAAAGAATTCATTTAATTATTTTAAAAAAGAATAGTTAAAACAAATGAAAAATATCTATTTCATTTAAGTACCTCCAATTTAAATTTGTAAAAGAAATCGGCAGTGTCGCCTACTCATCTAAACAATCACAGCGCGCTATTTGGAAATTTCCAGAAGTTGAACGACCACGAAGAATGTTATGAAAAATCCGGCACTCCATAAGACCGAAATAAAAAAACCAATTTTGTCGAAAATGATGTAGGGAGTCATTGTTCGTAATGAGTGACAAATTTCAACGTGATAATTGGTGTCATTCGCACATATCGATATAAATTTTTCGATCGATTTGCCTTTCATTTCTTACCATTTCGATCACTCCGGCAGAAAGAGCTCAATTTTCTTTTTAAACGCAAACAAAGCTTTTTCCATAGAGAAGCAAAATGAGACTTTTTCAAAAAAACATTTTGAAGTCTCCACTAGCCACGTGCTATGTCCAATTTCCGAGACATTTCTAATTACAGATTCCACACTTGCAAAAAAAATGTTAAAAACCCCCACCCGACTGAAGATCGTGAGAAAAAATAGTGTAATCATAGTTGGAGCGCCGAATGGTATTGCATGCAATTAACCATACGTTTCCGGGTCGACAAGAAGGAAAAAAGGGTTTCCATGAGGATCCGACAACGTATGGAGCGGTAATCACGTCGAATGGCGTGCCGGAGAGAGGGCGTGAAGTATATACGAGGGGGTAAAAGTTGCGAGAGATACGTGACAGTTTGGCGGGGTTTGTGGAGTACCGGGGGAGGTTCGTTCATGGCATATGTGGAGTGCGTGACTGGTCTCGAGGGCGAGATGTCACGGAATCGTGGAGAAAGAGGAACCATTTGCCTCTTCCGACACGGTCTGGAGGAGGTGGAGGACGAGAGTCCAAAGAGGTCAGAAAAGGATGATGACTCTGTCCTGAGGGAGATTAAAGGTCCCCGTCCTCATTTATGATCTTATGCAACGTGCGCGCAATATTATATAAACCGGGAAGCATATAAAAAACACAAAGGGAGAGAAAACGATAGGGAGGGACCGAGACGGAGAATCAACATCGCATATTAAACGTTAAAAAAGACTAATCTCTACATTGTCCCTCTCTCTTTCCTTTCATCCTATCGCTTTTCCACCGCGCACCTGTAATTGCCTTCCAAAAATGTCACCGTTCTCTTGTTCAGACATTCAAAACGTACGGCGACTTATGGATACGCGTACCATGGAACTATATAAATAATTTCATTTTCAACTGACCGAGAACTGCACTGTCTAGACAAGAGACGTTTTTTAATTAAAAATTATTTCTCCATTAATTCTTTATGTTTAACGGGATTCGATGAATCTTGAGCGAGTCCGTTAATGCACAAAAAAGAGTGGATAGTTGGTGGAACATTTCACACATTTGCGGGTATGACAGTCACGCGTCACCGCATGAATATATTGCGACTCATTTCTTCCCCAATAATGTTCTGTTCACTTGGAGCTGAAAGTATTCAGCAGCAAAATACTATAGCGTTTCGACAAAATGGGAAAAAATGATGTAAGTCGGACACGCCAAAAGGCTGGCAATAGACCAGATATAAAAAAATAAAAGAAATAATAATACTGTATTGTTTAGACTCTACAAACAATTTGCAACAATAATAATTAAAAGTTTCTTTAACTTTCAATAGTAGAAAAGTGTGAATTCTGACCTTAATTGCTGTTGTCAAAAATGTTGAAAAAAATTAAAAATTTGCGTATGACTTCTTTGTTATTTTGCTTCGTGGGCAAAGTTTTCCCTGTGAGCAAGTCATTTCGTCCTCATGGAGGAAGTTTACGAAATACTATTCGAGGAATAGTTTCTAATTTTTTCGACTTTATTTACAAGCCATCCCTTCCCAATTGGTAATCGATTTATGGAAAAAAAGGTCGGGCGAAATTGCGCGATTCGAGAAATGGCCGACATTTACATTCATTGTGTGTTTTTTTGACAATAAAACATTTATCAAATTCGAGCCTCACCTCCAGGTGCAGACAAATTCAATACAAACGCGCAATCTAACTGAATTTATTTGTATGATAAATTCGGCCGGATATTTTAAAATTAGCGGAAGTTAAAACCTTTCTAAAATTTTTCGGAATCAACGTTTAACATTTTCAAACAATTTAAACTATTCCACCAATTTTTGTCACACTTAGTCCTAACCATTCTTCCATGGTACTCTTCATGTCAGAACAATTAACCCCTAAAGTCTCAAAACTCAAGAAAAAGCGTTTTTGGAGTTTTTCGAAAAATAACAAATTTCATTACTTCCGAAGGAATACATCGACGCTTCCTTAATTCAGCGAGAAAGAAGCTTTCGTAGTCAATGGACAAAATATTTCACCATAACTCAAAGTTTATCGAAGTTGGAGTGTAAAAAAAAATGCGTACACGCTTAACCAAAACAACCCTTATGGTACTTCGACACGTTTTCATATAAACATTATTTTCGGACGCTACGGATATGCCAGAAATAATGGAACTACAATCCCGAAAAAAAAGAATATTCACGAAAACCCGTATACATAAAAATATCGTGTTTCGTCTATGAGGAAGAAAAATTGTCGACACCTCAAAACGATCGTATGTTATACGAAATTTAATTGCGTTTCCGCCACTAATTATCCACAACTTTCACAAATGAATGTCGTAAAAAAAAAAAAAGAAAAAACGTTGACATTTTTCATCGGCGGAAAAGCCACGATTGCCCATTCGTTTAATTTACTTTGGTTACTACCCATTTTCCCGACGGGCAAACTCGTTACGATTTTCAGATTAAGCGTTGAATTATTACACACAAAGTATACTCTTGCCGAGCTAATTAATTTATCCAATTCCATTTTTACAAGCTTCGAAACAATCTGCTGTGTATAATAACAACAAGAGTAACAACGGGCATGCGCCATTTATGATTCGTTTGATCGTTAATGGATATAAGCTCTATGCACCTACGTATCGTGCGCTCATAACGTATCGGATGTAATAGAACGTCACATCTCGATTTTGAACTCGCTATGCAATTCTTTTCGCTCTTTTATTTCTTTCCATTGCCATTCGTCACTCGGAGTTGTGATTCTTCCGAGTGGAATGAAATTCCGACATCGATCCGGGATACCGGAATCCCGGGATTCTCAATTTCCGCTCCTGGTATATATGAAAATACGTTTTTTTTTTTTTCGTTTCAGACGTGCCAGACCCACCGGGGCGCCCGATAGCGACGAACTTCACATCCCGGTCTATCACGATATCATGGGCGCCGAGCGAGAACTCGCACAACAATCCAATCTCCCACTACATTATAAACGTTCGGTAAGTCGTAGTATTTGCGTCCACCCACAGGACAGAATCTACACAGCCAGGGAGAACAGAACGACTCTCGAGTTAATTCGGCGTCCGGTTCGTCACCAACAAAAACTAAGACCCACCCGGATAATTCTCCACAGCCCGGAGCATCATCATAAAAATAAATACTTCATAACTGACGAAAACTTTATTCCTTTCACACCGCGCCGTTCAAGTTAGCAGAATCAGTACGAAGAGCTGCGTAAATATTTTCTTCGTCGCGTCAAACAGGCGAGATCGCGGAAAATCGTGACAGCTGTCAACGGCACGAAGATAATTTCACAGCAGCAATCGCTCTTGCTATCACACGATATTATTCCATGGAATTTTGCATGAGCGCGGCTTTTCCGCGACAAATTTTCCATCCGTGAACAGCCAAAGAGAACAAACACATAATTTACCATCCGACGAGGGGTTGGAAAACTTCCGTTCGACTGTAAGCAGCGGATATAAGCATGTATCCACTTCTTTGCAAAGGGCACATTCGATTATGTTTCCTCTTGCGTCTCGTCTCTTCCATTCCTGGCAACGAAGGACGACGAAAAGAAGAATATAGAAACGCCTGAAGCAGTAACGAAGAGGAAATGCTCACGTTATATGAGCTCTCGTCGTCTTATCCGCAGAGCGGTGTGCGCATGAGAGAACGAGAGGAAGAGGGCGAGAGAAAGCGTTGTCTAGTATTCGAAACTTAGAATGAGTTGGCTGGCTTTTCTGTTGGATGATAGAGTTACAACTATGTGTGTATATAAATGTATATATATATATATAGGGTGATCATAAAAGCGGCCGGAAAAAGAAAAATCTGAATGCCTCGTACTATCCATCCGCACACCCACCCAATCATCCCCTTGTGCGTCCTCCGATCATTCTTAGTTTTTGAGAAACAAAGCGTGTTTTTTTTATTTTTCTCTTTTGTATACATATTTTCCTCGTGCTTTTCGTTACTTGTGTTATCGTTGTACAGTGTACTGTTAAGCAATGAATAAACGACCAACTAAATACCAACGTCTTAGATTTTTATCTAAAGTTACAAAAGTAGGTTCGAGAGGATCAGTCACTGATCAGCCGATGACAAAAACTAGTACTTGTACTAGTTTCAATGACTCTCAACTGCTTTCAGCATCTTCCAAGCGGAATGTACATACACTTAAGGGACAACAACCTGAAATACATTAAAATACATGAAAATATTTGAAAGAGCTTTTTTCTCGAAAACCAAAAAAGATCGTTGAATATTTTTTTCGACGTCAGTTTTCGGGCCACCTTGTATACATATATACATATACATGCATAGATAACATTTTCTTATTCTCGAGTGTACCGGAGAAAAAGTGCATTGACGCAGAGAGTGCATTCTGGCGGGTGTAGAGAGACGTCAGTCTCTCTCTTTCTCTGTCTTGATTTGTATCTCTCTTTGTATTCACCTGCGGTGTTTTGTGTTACACACACCCACATTCATCTACACACACACACACACACACACACACACACACACACACACACACACACATTGTGGGGTGTTTGGGTTTGTTTGCGTTGTGGGATACGGTATGCACACACACCTTTGTGTGCGTGTGTTCGTATACACGTGTAAGCGCACAAAAAGATCATGGAACGTACATGGGGGTGATTGGGATAGGTATTACGAGGCGTGTAGACTATCCTTTTGGACGTCAGTTTTCCGGCCACCTTGTATACATATATATCTACGTGCGTACATAACATTTTCCGATTCTCGAGTGTAGCGCAGATAAAGTACATTGACACAGAAAGTACATTCTGGTGGTTGTGGCATACGGTGCAGGATGGTAGGATGCTCTGCAAACGTAGAACAAACTCAATTGTCGGGCTGGAAAATAAGAAGAGTCGGTCTCTCTCTTTCTTTGCCTTGACTCGTACCTCTCCTCGCATTCACCTGCGGTGTTTTGTGTTACACACACCCACAGCCACCCACACACACATATATTTTGGGGGGGGGAGCGTTTGGGTTTTTTGGGTTTGCTTGGGTTGTGGGTGCGGTATGCACACATACTTTTGTGTGTGTGGGTGTGCGTGCGTATGTTTGTATACACGTGTATGCGTACAAAGATGAGGAAAGTCTCTTCCAGACAGGAGAAGATATAGACTGACAAGGAACATCCCTCAGGTGTCCGCCTCCGATTTAGTTGAAACTCATATATGTGATAGAGCATCGAAAACTTTGAGACACGTATTTTTTTTTATCGGCGGAAAATCGGATTTAAGGGGGGAAACCGCTCCTCAAAGAAAGGCGTTTCGAGGGGTGACTTTGCAGTTTCACCCAGAAGCAATCCACCGATCTGAATGAAACAAAAACGAAAATTCGTCTAATGAAAAGCGATGGAAAATCATCTATGAAATTGTTAAGAAAAAATTCAATTAGGGGGTAAACCACCCCTCAATTTGCCTTTTTTTACCCCACACTTAAGAGGGTTGTATGCAAATTGATAAAACAGGCATCATTTTGAAGGGCAATTAAAATTAAAGTTGACGGGTTTTTGCGTTTTGGCGGCATAGCACATTTAAGGGGGTAAACCATCCCTAACATAAATTTATTTATCACGGTCGTTTTTTCTGTGTTTAAAGTATATCCGCTGATTTTAAATATTTCTATAAGCTACAATTTAATGTTTTATCATATTTCAAAATCAATACATTCGTCTTAAGGGGTAACTACCCCTCTAACGAGAAACATCATTGAAGTATCCGCTCTCGATTTCGTTGAAACTCATATATGTGGTAAAGCATTGCAAACTATTAAACATGTTTTTTTGTATCGGCAGAAAAACGGTGTTAGGGGATGAAACCACCCCTCAAAGTTTCTCCCACAAGCAGTCCACCGATCTGAATGCAACAAAATCGAAATTTCCTCTAATATTAAGCGATGAAAAATCCACTACGAGAGTGTTGATTAGAAATATAATTGAGGGGTAAACCACCCCTCCATTTGCCCTTTTTCACCCCACGCTTAAGAGGGTTGTATGGAAATTAATAAAACAGGTATCATTTTGACGGGGAATCAAAATTCAAGTTGGCGCGTTTTTGTGTTTCAACGGGACAGCAAATTTAACGGGGGAAACCACCTCTGACCTAAATTTGTTCATCACCGTCGTGTTTTCTGTGTTTAACATGTATCCGCGGATTCAAAATATTCTCCCGCGTTTTTAAATGATTACGTTTTTAAATTTTCACATTTTAAGGGTGAACTACCCCCTCTAATTGCTTTTCGTTTGAAGTTTCGCGAAAGGTTTCACGAATTTCGTTAAAACTGTTTTCATTTCATCGGTAATATCAATTTTATGTTTGTGTGTGCAGGCATATTCGTTTTGAGTTTTAGGCGCGGTGCTTTGGAAGTGGGGACCTGGGGCTACCCCTTACTTATAAGGCTCATATTTTCATATTTTCATAATTATATTTTCGTACCGAAATGATTCTTCCTCTAATTCAAAAGTTTTGATGAAAGCATCTCCCATGCAACGATGGAAAGCAGTAACAAAAATATATTAACGATACTATTAATAAAATTCAAATGGTATATATAAATATATTTGGTTTTTTCGTTTTTGTTATTCCGCGTAAAAAAAATCATACGCAGATAAATGTTTACTCTTCGATTCTTAAATGCGTAATTATCCAGAATGCTCCCGTTCGGAAATCTTTTATCTCTGTGTATGAAGTTATACAATCAACGAACAGACCGATGTTTATTTGCCTACGTATCAGCTTTTCTCGACTAACTGCAATAATTAATTCTTCCAGCGCGAATATTCTTATCGCGTCATGACGCGATAACGATATTTGCGCAAAATTTGTATTCTACGCAGAATTTTTACACTGGGCAAATATTAAACTGCACGCTATTATCATCTTGAACTGCAAGACGTTAATCATACATTACCCGATAATGTGTTTACATTTTCGGGTAATGTGTGATTGGCCTCTGGCAGTTCAAGTTGTCAATAGCTTGCAGTTTTATCGCTTGCTTTATAAGACGGTTAGCATTTGGATTCTTCCATTTCACGTTAAAGTGAGCTACAAACAGTGTACTGTGTATTGGATAATACAAATTTCATCAGCCATGAAAGTCACCCCAATAAACGTTATCAAACTTCTACTAGCTACAATTGATGCTATGGATATTTCACAAACGCCGGTTAACAACGCGGAAATTGAACTTGCGGACGGTTTTGAACAAATATTGATCAGTTCCATGCAAGACTATAATGGAGTTGAAATGATAGAGGAAGAAATGCTCGCTTTTCAAGAACCATTTAAACAGTACGAAGCCAATGCTGTAGAAGATACCGTATGGCAAAAGGATACTGGTGGTAGTGATTCTGACGCCTGTTCCAGTGATGATGAGGTGAACTACGATTACAAAAATAAAGCAGTTCAATACTGGAGGTCTGGTAAGACAAAAAACTATAGCCTCAAAACCGTCCAACAGAAATACAAATCTGTCAAGTCTGAAAGACAATTGCGGCGCTGGGCACATCAGCTGAATAAAGGCGGTACTTATAAAGAAAAGCTAGCGCAAATTTCTGAATATACATTGAAGAATTTGAAGACTGCTCTAGATGCTGGTGTCATAATACATGATATTGATCTTCAAAAGTGGGCGCTACAAGCCCAAAAGGAGATAGGTTTCAATGATGTGCGATTTAAGGCCTCTCATAATTGGCTATGGAATTTTAAAAAACAGCATCGCGCTGTATCCAGAAAAATCAATAAATTTGTAACGCGCAAAACTACGGGAGAAGAAGAACTTCTACGGAAAAATGCAGAAAAATTTGTCGCCGATGTTGCACCACTGATAAAAAAGTATGGATCGGAAAATGTGTATAATTCGGATCAAAGCGGTTTTCATATGGAAATTCATTCGGCGCGAACTCTTGCAACGGAAGGAGAAAAGAAAGTTGAATGCGTTGTACAGTCAGTTTCTTCAATAACTCACAGCTATACAATTCAGCCTACTATAAGCGCTGAGGGGAAATTACTTTCCCCACTTTTCATCGTTTTAAAGGAGACGAAGGGTGAATTCGGACCACGAGTAGAGAAAGCGCTATTTCAAGCAGAAAACGTCTTTGTATTAGCATCCAAATCTGAAAAACTTACTTCTGGTACGTATGCTCACATATTATGATGAATGATTTTTTTTTTAATATGAAATGTAATTGATGTCAACATTAGTATTTTCTTAAAATATTGAATGTGTTTTGTGTTAACAGAGCATTTCAAAACTTGGTTGCAAAAGGTTTTCTTTCCTAACGTCGGGAGACATAGCGTATTATTGATAGACTCCTGGAGTGGACACTGCCCTAAGGTTGTTCATGAAGCGACACCTCGTGATAAGAAGATAATCCCAATGATTATTCCAAAAGGTACAACTGGAAAAATTCAGCCGCTCGATGTATTTGGATTCAGAGAGTGGAAAAATTTCGTCCGACATTTTTCAGACAGTGTAATATTATTAAAATCTGATATGAATTTGCACTTGAGGAATAATATAATTAAATTGCAATCACTTACACACAATCAACTCTCATCACCGCGGTATTCTAATCTTTTTAAATATTCATGGTATAAAAGTATTTATATATCTAAAAAACCAGAAGATTTTGAAAATCCCGTTACCTTTGGTTTTGGTGAATCGAACACACATTGTGAAATACCCGGTTGCAATAATTTGGCCATTATCAGATGTGCATGGTGCAAAAAGTCGTTGTGTTTAAAGCATTTTTTTGACGACTATCATTATTGCAGGAATTATGAGCCATGATTGTTGATAGTTATCATATGAAAAAAGTATATGTCACGAGATAATAATTTGACGGCATTTGACTGCGATACTTTTCACAAGTACTATTAATTAAATCGGCTGATATGATTCCCAAATGCAATATGTCAAAATATATTAAAAACATGTTCGTTAACCTACTGTAAAACCCTCAATTGCATTAATATGTTTAATTAAATAAACAGTAAAATAATAAAAATATACATTCCTCCACAAAACTACGTCGCTGGCTATGTTATCGCTTGATCCAGGCGCATCATCGTTCCGAAATATACGAAGTGACCCTTATAACTTATTCTGGAAATTATTATAATTAATGATATAGTAGAAGTGTATGTTTATTCCTATGGAGATGCTTAATGGATGTGCATATTAAAATCGGAAGCGTCTCAACACGAAAATATGAGTCTTATCAGTAACGGGTAGCCCCATGTCCCCACTCCCAAAGTACCGCTCCTAAAACTCAAAACGAATATGCCTGCACACACAAACACAAAATTGATATTACCGATTAAATGAAAATAGTTTTAACGAAATTCGTGAAACCTTTCGCGAAACTTCAAACGAAAAGCAATTAGAAGGGGTAGTTTACCCTTAAAATGTAAAAATTTAAAAACGTAATAATTTAAAAATGCGGGAGTATACTTTGAATCCGCGGATACATGTTAAACACAGAAAACACGACGGTGATGAACAAATTTATGTTAGGGGTGGATAACCCCCTTAAATTTGCTGTTCCGCTGAGACGCAAAAACGCGGTAACTTGAATTTTGATTCCCCTTCAAAATGATACTCGTTTTATTAATTTTCATACAACCCTCTTAAGCGTGGGGTGAAAAACGAAAAATGGAGGGGTGGTTTACCCCTTAATTATATTTCTAATCAACACTCTCGTAGTGGATTTTTCATCGCTTAATATTAGAGGAATTTTCGATTTTGTTTCATTCAGATCGGTGGACTGCTTGTGGGAGAAACTTTGAGGGGTGGTTTCATCCCCTAACACCGGTTTTCTGCCGATACAAAAAAAACATGTTTAATAGTTTGCAATGCTTTACCACATATATGAGTTTCAACGAAATCGAGAGCGCATACTTCAATGATGTTTCTCGTCAGAGGCGTAGTTACCCCTTAAGACGAATGTAATAATTTTGAAATATGATAAAACATTAAATTGTAGCTTATAGAAATATTTGAAATCAGCGGATATACTTTAAACACAGAAAAAACGACCATGATAAATAAATTTATGTTAGGGGTGGTTTACCCCCTTAAATGTGCTATGCCGCCAAAACGCAAAAACCCGTCAACTTTAATTTTAATGGCCCTTCAAAATGATACCTGCTTTATTAATTTGCATACAACCCTCTTAAGTGTGGGGTGAAAAAAGGCAAATTGAGGGGTGGTTTACCCTCTAATTAAATTTTTTCTTAACAATTTCATAGTGGATTTTTCATCACTTTTCATTAGAAGAATTTTCGTTTTTGTTTCATTCAGATCGGTGGATTGCTTCTGGGTGAAACTGCAAAATCACCCCTCGACACGCCTTTCTTTGAGGGGCGGTTTCCCCCCTTAAATCCGTTTTTCCGCCGATAAAAAAAAATACGTGCCTCAAAGTTTTCGATGCTCTATCACATATATGAGTTACATCAAAATCGGAGGCGGACACCTGAGGGATGTTCCTTGTGAGTGGTCTTGAGCGTGTTAAAGCGTTGTAAGACTTAAAACAGAGCTCGAACTCGGTAGAGTGATAAATTAGATTGCATTCGTTTCGTTGTGCAATTGGCAGAAGTCTCTGAAGTCAGTGTAATTACGTTGTAATGCCGTTTCGTGGAGAAAGTGCCGATGATATGGGAAGGTCCGAAAAGAACTGGAAGGATCAATTTTAAAATGTCAACATGCTGTTTTGAGGGTTGGATAATTGGAAGAAAATATAATCTTCTGAAAGATTCAGAGGTTTAGTGAGCGTGCGATAAAGAAAAATTCTATTTTTGTAATTTCAAACTATTGCAAACCCCTTGAGGGCACGAGGTCAACGCAACCTCACAAATTTTCGTTCAGCGTGTTGTGACATGTGGTGAAGCTTTTTAAAAGAAAAACGCAGCATCAGGCATCCTAGAATTTATGGGCCCAGGGGTTGACGATTTTCTTTTGCCCGAAATATTACCCATCTCTGAGAATACTCTGTTCGAAAGTTTAAGCTATCTCTCTCGCTCTCATATGACAAATGGTACATCTTCTACTCCATCTTCATCGAACCATCTTGGTCACTTTCATTTTGTGATCCGGCTATTGCTGTGTTGTTTGGTTGCTTGGGGTGATGCTGGTGGTGCAATTTCGTGCCTGAACTTTATACGTTTCCACGGACGTTTTTTCTGCCGCATTTCCTAACGAGTTTGGGCTACTGTACTCTAGCCTCCATGGATCCTACCAGTGCAATTGTCTTTTTCCAAATTGCTTGCAACACCTTTATCGGTGTGTCTTCCGACTAATCTCGCCTGTCTGTTGCTGCATTTTTTGTGACATACAATGGCAGTTTCCAACTGCGATTCGCGTGGAATACCAAGGGGAATGTAACAATATCGGCGGATTTTTCCCTACAGGCGTTGAAACTGTTTTTAAATCGACGACGATTTATATTCCGCGCATTTTTGTTTCATTTTTTCGGCTGTCGAGTCGATGTCAATTCAACCGGTAATTTAATTTGTCATGTTTTTCTCAATTCTAATGGTGGTGAATTAATTTGGTTCGATTAAGTTGATTCAAGCAATTTGGTTCGACAAACTTCATTCAATGCATTCAGTTCGAGTAATTTTATTCATTTAATTAAGTTCGATTAATTTGACTCGATTAATTAATTTCGATTAATTTGATACAAATAATTCGATTCGATTAATTGATACAATTAATTTGGTACGATTTATGTCATTCAATTAACGTGGTCTGATTAGTTTTATTGAAATATATTAGTCAGATTAATTTGATTACATTCATTTAGTTCGGGTAATTTAATGCAATTAATTTCGATTAATTTGGCTCAATGAATTTCATTTTCGTATTCCTGGTTGGGGCTGTACCGAACTCGAATCTTTCACACTACCTCAATCGCAGTGAATCTCAATCGAAGTACATTTTATATAAGTTGGCTCGAATAAAAATTGTTTATGAAATGCGACGGCTGTGTTTTTGTTGTCCGTTGAATAATAGTAAATCGAATTCGACAGTGACGCCACACGGAAGCCAACGCCGTTTACTACTCGCGGGCGTGCGGCGCAATTTGCTTTTGTACGTGTTTTTTCTGTTTTACATATAC